>OX637695.1:30000000-30617078 GCA_951802165.1 Adalia decempunctata | reverse complement strand
TGACACAGATTTTTGATGATGAAAGAGTTGATACTGATGATGATGAACCATATGTTGACTCAGAAACTGTTGAACTCGAGGACTGCAGAACATTTGTACTCTCCTTACTACCAAATAATTTGCTAGACATTTCGATTTTTTTGTTGACCGAATCATCGACATAACTCATCGCAATTTCGGTGCTCTTCCACCCTCCTGCACGCTCTAGTGCTAAAATATCTCCACCTGAATCCGCAACCATATTGGCTCCAGTTCTGCGAAAAGAGGGGCCGGTGTATAACTCTGGGTCTTAAATATTTCGCTATTTGCTTTGGGACACCACCAATGGCACCAATAGTGTGCTGGCCAGCATTAAGGGAAATGCACTTTCCATATCGGTATGTCAAAAAAAATCTTAGGCTATCTGTTCCAGGAGGCCGAAGATTCACATATTTTCTGTATAACATGCAGGGCTTCAAGCTGCAGCCATCATCGGTTATGGTGAATCTTCTTGTTGTTAAATTTTTCGTTTGTTGCAATGTCACAATAATAACGTATTTTCCCATATCTTCTACATCATTCATGTTTAAGGAGAGAATTTCGTCACATCGACAACATCCAAAAATCCCAAATATTGTAACAATTTTCGCCAGCAACCACTGGTCATCAGGAGCATTTAAAAGAAATTGTTCAGCCTCTTCTTTATTTAATACCTTGGCCTTTTTTGGCGTATAACGCTCATTTTTTCGTTTCAGAAACGCTATTACCTTTTGAAATCTGCAAATGACAACTAAACATCATATTTTTCAATAAATTTTTTAAGGAAAACAAACCTGCGAACAGGGGCATTTTCTTTCATTTCCAAGCAGCTTTTCAGCATAGACCATTTTGCCCATAATGTATTAGGGCTGAATCAAGCTGATAGTTGATTCAAGTAGACCAACAAAACATCTTCAGTTACCCCAATCACACTATTTATGTTTTGCCACTTTTTGAAGTCGTCGTATTCTCGCTCGTACCTTGAAGCTGATTTTGCAGGTAATAAACTTGAAGCTACACTGCTGGCTGCCTCAATAATTTCTTTTGGTACATTCATTTTCGCTTTCGCCAAAACAAATGTAAAGAAAAATAAACAGACATGTTCATGGCAACGCTTCCATAGCTTACGACATTTGCGACAAATTATTGAGATTTTTTTGGAATTTATCTAACCTTTTTACAAATGAGAAACAAATAAAATATAAAACAATACACGCAAGGTAACGGGTTTTACTGCCTCAAGGAGGTAACTGACTCGCCTGCGGCTCGTCAGTTATGTCCTCCATTCGCCAGTAAAGACCCTCTTACCTTGCTAGTAATGTTATATACTATTTCACATCCCGGTGATTCTATTTGAAGGAGGTAATTAAATATTGTTTTTCTCATTGTTTCTTAGTCGTTGTGCACGTTTTCAAGATAATCTCACTATTTGAAGTTGGTGAAAAACTCGTTTGAAGATTACAGAATCAGATAACTGGTGAAGCTTATGAAGGCCTGTTAGAAAAAAAATTGAGATACAGAAGCCTATCAATTTCGAAAAGTTTTCAAAAAAAGAGCCATAACATGTATTCCGTTTTTTTCAGCGACCTCAAAGCAGAAGACAAAGATCGACGATTGCTCATAGAAATCTGGGACTGGG
The DNA here is from genome assembly GCA_951802165.1 of Adalia decempunctata. Classification (NCBI taxonomy): domain Eukaryota; kingdom Metazoa; phylum Arthropoda; class Insecta; order Coleoptera; family Coccinellidae; genus Adalia; species Adalia decempunctata. Next base: position 30,615,421 of record OX637695.1, on the reverse strand, counting down.
ACCGAACCTCCAGAAATGATTTTATGGGGTGTCTCTCGTTTGGGATTTCCGAAATAATCAAGGCCCCGGCGGACGGATGGTTCAAGCTTTTAACTCAGGAAGAAGGTGAATTCTACAATGTTCCAGTGCCAGAAGAAGGTGCAGATTTAGCACAAATGAAAACGCAAATGAGGGTGAGTTTCTAATGCAAGATTGAACTAGAAAGATATGTATCTGGTTATTTTGTTTTGGGGTGCAGTGTTCGATTAGTTTTAAATGCAGTTTTTATATTTCGAATCCTGATGTTTGAAGAATTATGCAGTTGGCTCTTTCAAATTCTTCAATTACAGTATTAAAATGCTGTTTTTAAATCAATGAAGCAATTTCTACACAGCGTGTAAAAAATAATGAATCTTCAGTTTGATATGTGTCATTTATACTGCTACACAAAAGTTGAGAAAATTCAGAAATTTCATGACTTTCAAAATTTTCCATTTTTTCTGCCAATTTTTTAAATAAGATGAATCTAAATGTTTACTCACTTACCTAATACATTCGTCAAATCACTTCTCTATAAGTTCCAAAATTTCAGTGGATTGTAAGAACGTAAAACAATAACTGATCACAAAATTCTTAAAAACGCAAACTATAAGAACTTGCTGGAAACTGAGAAAATTATCAAACAAGGAGCCAAAACCATTCAGGTGTAAGAAAGTAAACATTTGATTTCTCATGAATGAACATTTGGTGGACATTAATCGGCAACTTTAAAAAAAAAATCTGAACTTATATAAACATGAGTGTGTGATGTAGTGTATAGTCCATCCAAGAATTATTGACATCTCGGGGAGCTTTGGAAAATCCAAATTATGTTGGTCATAGCCCATTCAGTTGCAGAAGTTGGTGCTGGGAATAACACTGACATTTTGTTCGAACAAATTTGGCAAATAATTAAGCAAATGAAACATATTTGCAATGAGTATACAGCTAATAAAAAGCCTGCACAGACCACGGTGAAACAGAAATAAGAGAAGATCAGTCAAAATATATGAGATGTTATGGTATTGGCTGACATAAAACCTTTCATTATGAACATGTCGAGGTCTGCTCAGATGAGGAAGTAATAAAAGTTGTGGTTGTTGAAACAGAATACTAATAGGAACATCTACATTTTTTATATAACATATTATACCCCCTTTTCATTCAAAAATATTGAAAGTTACAATATTATGACAAAATTCTTTATATATTAAATAGATCCATTCGTTATGTTTTGTTTCTGTCTCGATATCTATTGCAATTTTCCCAAACCATTCACTTTGCGGCAACACGCTTCAAATCATCAACTAGAATCTAGATTTTCTGGAATATTCATTTTGAACTTTGGAAAGGAACATGCTTTTTGATCATCCACGATGTTTTTCGTTATCAAACCAGAATTTCCAGCCTGTATGCTCCTATAATTGATCTTACGTTCGAAAATGAAAATATACTGCTGGTATGCAGATTCATACGATGGTAATCGTATGTGACAATTGAGAACAGTGCCCTACTTTGAAAAAAAAATTGAATTTTAAGGTTATATTTATGTAATTTATTGATATCACGGAAGAAAATTTTCAGTTAGTTTTTTGTGATTAGAAATAAAACGCCACTGTACTTCCAAGGTCAACTTTGATGTCAATAATTCTTGGATGGACCAGATTTTTCTTGTTTGTATGTTCTTGATGTTTGATACTACTGGTTTGAATCTGACTAATCATGTGATGATTTTGACGACGTTGAATAAATATCTATCAATCTACATAAATTAGATGGATCGACAACGATCGAGAGAATGAAAGCGTGGTAATTGATATGGCTGCTCCTTCAAATAAAAATAAATTTCACTCTAAACATCGTTTCCAATCGGAGAAGTATCTTGATATAGAGTCTGATCGTTTGGAACCTGCCTATGTAATTCCAAAATGTACTACTTCTAAACAATTAATATCAACTCTGAATAGGCCATCGCATACCTGCACTCGAATTCTTCTGAACACTCTTCACATTCAATTTATAATAAATACTGAAGGAACTTTGACTCGATAGAATGCATTATTCGTAAATGCTATTACATAGATTTACTATTTTCAGCCTGATTTTGTTATGGTGGTAAGTTATAGTGGAAAACCCTTGTACATATTTAGAATGTGATCATTATGTACATCTCTCATAAAAAGCCTCCAGGAATATGTCGATTCTGTATAAAATCTCATCTCTCGTCTCTTTCATCCAACAATCCATAATTTCACTATCCAAGAACCTGGCTTCGATGGATTCTTATTGAAAGTCTGATATAACCTAAATAGATAAGAGACGCAACCTTGTTATTGCCTATTTTTGACATAATTCTATCTAAATGATTATGGTTTACTTCAGAAAACATCGATATCCAAAAAACCTTCCATCACAACGGAACATAAGGATGTACCTCATAATATGGGCAAAAAAGACATTATCAGAGCGAGTGATTTCAACTTCATCATGGTGCTGGGAAAAGGATCATTCGGAAAGGTATGTCATCCATTGAAATATCACATAGTTTAAATATTGTTGAGAAAACCTGAAAAAAAATTCTAAATGCATTGTCACTGGAATTATATCCATCTCCCATATTTAGTAAATCGGACAACTAGAAGCGAGTTAAATTCACTTGCAAAATTTGACCTTGACATAAATATATTTGGAGCCCAATGGAAGTTTGTGAAAGTTTGTAAAAAACCGTGAAATAATGAAAAATCGGGATCTTTCACCCTCTTCACTACCTAGTTATTTCTTCTCAAATAGCGTAAAAGGCTTCTGGACCTATTTTTCTCCATACATCTATATGTCATCGCTCTAAACGCCAATTTATTATATCAGAAATTATCTGACATTTCGAAATATCTTATATGAATTTATCATGATTGATGATAACTTATGAATCAAGATCTTTATTGCAAGAAAAATGGATTTAATGCCTATAAGTTTACTTATGTAAGCAATAAATGGAATAAATGCACTATTACTTGCGAAGAACCTACGGAATATGATACATGGATGATATATGGTTTAAATTCCTAAGAAAATTTATAAAGGCTGGCTGAATAATATAGTACACGAGCTCTCTAGGAGAGAAGGAATGGACTGCTGTACCAATTCTTATCGCCTCGATAATAAAAGAAAAAAATGGATGTTTGATAGAATGAATACCACAAAGTAAACACTGAAGGAATGGTACTTAGGTTATTCAGATTAAAAGTTACGTATCTGCTTCTGTCTGGTTTCGTAGGTGTTGTACTGGGTAAAAGTCTTTATCACACGAATTCACTTTGTAAAGGGTGGCGAACTGAAGGCCGACGACGCGACGTGGAAAGTATTTGTTAAGGGCTTCGAACTAAGCCGGGTAAAAACAATGCGACTGAAGGCAAAGAGCCTGTCGAACTGTGCAGGTATATGCTTGTGGGATTTTTGTAACAGCCATAGAATCGCACAGAGCACAGAAAATCTCGGTCTTACTCTTAACCGAGTAAGCCCATCCTAATCCTATGTATAAACTTTGTGGTAAAAGAAAACAAATGTGTGAATTTTGAACGCTGGGACTGTACTTCCCCCGGCGTTTTGGGAACTCACAAAAACGAATTGCTTTCAACTCCCATCATTTATTCTGGTAAACATTAAGTTTTACAATTAATTGTTCCGAATAAATATTGTTCCAGATATTTCATCATTATACAGTGTGTCCCAAGCCCGAGTGCCCATTAGACGTATCTGGAGAACTGGACATATGTATTTGAAATCTGAAATTTGGGATTATGATATTGTTCGAAATTCTCTACAGACCTAAAATATGTTTGGAGCTTGAGCACTTCCGGTTATACAAGGAGTGAAAATTTTTCTCCAAGCGTGCGCTTTCAAGCCTTTTCCCACACGCAGTTCAATTCGTAAAGAGTCACATTCCCAAACGGTGCGGGAAAACCCCTGCTATTCCATTCCCGCACACTTTCAGTGCGCGAGGAAGGAATAGCAGGGGTTTTTCCCGCACGCTTTTTCTAAAGAATAATAGTATATTCTAAAACTAGTTGCAGAATGGGCTCCTATTCCAATACGAATGCGAAATTCGAAAACTAGCGACGAAGGAGCGAGTTTTCGAACGCATGAGTATTGGAATTGCATTCTGCAACGAGTATTAGACGATATTTTCTCTATTTCACTCTAATTTTGTGAAATTCAATGAAAAAATTCAAATCATAGATCCTAGTGACTTTCATATTGTATCTCGGCAGTTTGTGTGAATATTAGGAAATACGGAAATTGACATTTCTAAATTGACGTCTGCTGAAATTTAAAAGGACCGGAAGTCATTGCTGACAACCGCGAAAAATGTTACTGAAAACGATGCTGTAATGAATTCATTACAGCACTGTTTTTAGTATTGTAATGAACTCATTACGATACTGAAATAGAGAAACTGAAATATGATGTGAATTAACAACATTTGTCATTAGTATAAAATTATTTGAATATATCAAATCTAATTCGATCAGTGTGTTGAAATCAAATCGATATCGTTCAAGTGCTTGTAGAAAAAATATTGTTCCTAACTCGTGCGGAAAGTGTCTTTCCCGCACTCATCTGCTTGTCTGAACTCCGCTTCGCGTCGTTCGGGCAACGGCAGTTTCTTGCGGGAAAATATCTCTTTCCGCACTTGTTAGGAAAATAACTTTTGTTCAAAACATTTATTTTTCGATGTTTTCGTTTATGATATGCGAGTATTCAATTCTGAATATATTTCTGTTGAAACCATTGTATTCATTCGGATAGTTTTCAAAATATCGAAGAAAGACCTGGAAAAAAGTCACACATTCATAGCCAGTATTATGTTTATTTTTTTATTCTGAACATCCATATTGTAAACCGTCCCCACAACGTTAAAGTGAAAGAATGTGGAAAGGTCATGCATCTTTTGAATTTAATGAAAATCATCACAGGGTGTTTGAATTTTTGTGTTGAAATCTGTGATCGAAAATTGTCCATAACTTCTGTTTTTCAAATTAGAACCCTATTTTGCGTTGGATTCTGCGAAGAAATTTAGTGATAGCACTCTGAGATGCTCTTGCTCCTAAATTCAGTAGTTTCTCAGTTGTTTGAGATTTTCAGGATTTATGTTGTACCTACGTAGAGTCAAATTCATCTAATCTGTTGCATGAGAATATTCTTTGTTCATCGAAGTTGATCACGGATTCGTAATTAGTGACTTCTACCTAGTCGATTGAGACCATTTCCGGCTCAAGATTCGGGAAATACAGGCTATGCCATTCGCAACGCTGTCTTCCGGACTATTGTTGATGCTTCCATAGGAACAGTAAATTTTCTCTTCCCCTGAAATAAAAAAAATATATATACGATATAACAGCACATCGTTAAGTCTGGACCAAATCCGAAATGTCACAATTTGGCGCCACGATATGTCCTCCCTGTTTCTGCAGTATGGGAAATCCCTTTTATTCTCTCCGTCCGATTTTCCGGGTCCGGAAACCGACCTCGTCGAGATGACGACTTGTCGTCGTTACACACTTCACAACCCCAAAGTTTCCCTCTGCAACAAAAGCCGTACAAACTTTCGGTCCCTCATTAGAACTTGCCTTAAACTTCGGTCTGTCGAATTAGACGGCAAAACCCTACATATTCGAGAAACTCTCCTGGCGCTTAGTTGTGGGAGTTCCTTGCTCCGAAGTCCAACACGCTCAACAATTTATGGTTTGTAGATCAGTTTCCACGTTCGGATGAAGGATGAAGATAAATATTTGAGCAACGGAACTAGCCAGAAAAGGGAGGTAACGACAAGATGTGGGACTCAAATTCAACACCTAACTTTGTTTTCCGATAGCAATCGATGGAAATGTAATTACAGTGTTATTATGAGCTATTCTTCGAAAGGGGCAGAAATGCTTGAGCTACGTCATTTCGTCACGATGTCTGTATTTTTAGAATTCTGAGCCGAAAATAGTCTTAATGCACTTGGTTCGACTCACTGATCAAGAATCCGTGAACAATTTTCAGGATGGGTAACATCCTATCAATTTTGTCTTGAAAATTCCTGTTCGAAATTTTGTTTTTCTGATCATTACAATACTACAGATTCGATGGCAATTAAATTTCTCTATTTCAGTATCCTAATGAGTTCATTACAGTACTAAAAACAGTGCTGTAATGAATTCATTACAGCATCGTTTTCAGTAACATTTTTCGTTTTGTGGTTGTCAGCAATGACTTCCGATCCATTTGAATTTCAGCAGACGTCAATAGACCAGTCCAACGATCTGTCACGATCAGCTGTTTTAATGGCTGCTGGGAGCAAACTGAGATTACGTTAGTGTCAGTTTTACTGTTTCAGGGTAGTTTCTTTTGCTTTCGGAATTTTCAATTTCAACCATGCCATCAGCTTGCATTGTGATAAATTGTGGAAATAGAGGTATTCGCGACAATGTAAAATTATATAGAATTCCAGCTGTGCTGTGACTATGTCTTGTCTATATTGGTTACAGGAGGAAAATCACATGGTTTCACTGAAAGTCGAGAGCAAATGGATCCACGTTATTTATACGTTGAAGTTTTTGGCGATATCTTTGTGCTACATATTCATTTTGCAATTTCAAGAAATAATTACTCATTTTGAATAGTCCTTAGATATAGCACAACATTTATTCACTCGAAAAATGGTATCACAAACTCAAGTTCGGAGAAAATAGTATTGAAAGTATTGAAAGTAACTCTCTAGCAAAAAGCAGAAATACTCATCCCAAATGTTTGTTTAAGGCCGCAACAGACGACGAGCGATAATATAATATACAGGGTGATTCACGGTGGATGGCACATTAGACGTTTCTGGTGAACCAGATATCGGATCGGTTTGAAAATTTGCATGAGTACATTATCGGACATTCTCTAACCAACTAAAATATTTTCGTCAATGCGGTGTTGCCACTTCCATCAGAAAGTAGTATCAACTTTGCTTTTTCAAATGGAACACCTGGTATATTATATTATTTTTTGAATCTCCAACACCTTCTCGACAACTTTTCTTAACATTTCTCTCTACCTATCTGTTGCCGTTTTCGAAATATGAATTAATTCCAATTTTTTTCGCCGAAAATCATGACCTCTTAAAATGCTGATAACTTCGGGTTGAGAGACACTATGGCATTCAAATTTGGTTTGGAGTTAGGTGATACATAAATGCTTCCAACATTTCAGCCCCATTTACGTTACTTCAATACAGGGTGATAAAAAATACAGTCTTTTCAGTTGCTTGAAAAAGTGACTGAAAGTTGTTTATTTCAAATGGGACGCCCTGTATATTATTGGAAATTCGGAAAACTGAAGAAATTTGCTTTCATTATATGTATATCTTGCCTATACCTAAATAGTCAAATTTCGAACTTATGAGCATTTATTTGTCAAAATGTCCCTTCAGAATGGTATTTCCATTCGGTATTTAGTAGGCAAGCCATGATTACTATTTGACATTCTCCTAATAATAAAGGCACCAAGAAGCTTGAATTTCGATATTTTCTTCATTTCAGAAGTTGCAAATACCCTCGAAACGATGGAAGAAAACTATTCAAACGAAGTGCTCATGAATTTGTTCATTATTATTAACAGGAGAGACTTTTTGAAGATAAGGCGCTTGGGACCATGGAATTGGCCAGCAAGAACACGATCTTAGTCCGTTAGATTTTTATCTGTGGGGAATGTTGAAAGAAAAAGTTTACAAAACACCCGTGCATTCGAGAGATGAATTGTTGGAAAGGATTGCCCAAGCATTTGAAGATTTGAATTTCAAAGAAATACGATCTGCCACGACGAAAGCAGTCAACACCCGCATTTTGAAGTGCTTGGAAGTGAACGGCCAGCGATTCGAACATACTTTGAAGTATTCGACATGATTGTTCTACTTTTTAATAATAATTCATATTAATAGTTCGACTCTCCAGTTTCTTGGTGCCTTTATTATAAGGAGGATGTCACAAGGTACTATCAAGTAGTAATCATGGCTTGCCTACCAAATACCGAATGGAAATACATTCTGAAGGGACATTTTGACAAATAAATGCTCATAAGTCCGAAATTTGACTAGTTAGGTATAGGCATGATATACATAGAATGAAAGCGAATTTCATCAGTTTCCGAATTTCCAATAATATACAGGGCGTCCCATTTGAAATAAACAACGTTCAGTCACTTTTTCAAGCAACCGAAAAGACCCTGTATTGAAGTAACGTAAATCGGGCTGAAGTGTTGGAAGCATTTGTGTATCACCTAACTCCAAACCAAATTGGAATGCCATAGTGTCTCTCAACCCGAAGTTATCAGCATTTAAAGAGGTCATGTTTTCCGGTGAAAAAAATTGAAATTATTTTATATTTCGAAAACGGCAACAGAAAGGTATGGGAAAATGTCAATAAAAGTTGTCGAGAAGTTGTTGGAGATTTCAAAAATAATATAATATACCGGGTATTCCATTTAAAAACGCAAAGTTTCTACTACTTTCTAATAGAAGTGGCAACACCGCATTGACGAAAATATTTTAGTTCGGTAGAACAGGTCCGATAATGCATTCTATTGAATTTTCAGAGCGATCCGAAGTCTGGTTCTCCAGAAACGTCTAATGTGCCATCCACCGTGAATCACCCTGTATATTATCTATACTAATATTATAAAGAGGAATTGTATTTTTGTTTGTTTGATACGAATAGGCTCAAAAACTACTGGACCGATTTCAAAAATTCTTTCACCCTTAAAAAGCTACATTATCCCTGAGTGACATAGGCTATACTTTTCACCCGAAAAAATTAAGGATAGGGGAGCGAGGGGCTTATTGTAACAATTTTCATGAAAACTAATATATCTTGAGATCCATTGATCGAATTGCTACCGAATGAAGATGGATGGATGCTTTAACTCTCCCTCTACCAAATCAAGTGAAAATAATACCAAAACTATTGTTCATTATTTCATAATCGATTATTTTCTAGAAGAAGTGCGGTGTTACAACTTACCTCGTGCTTGGGGCAAGTAGTAACGACAAAAAAAGACAACAATAATACCTCTGATCATATATTTTTTGTTTATTTTTAACGAAATTAACATCCTTATTCTAAAGTAGGTATTATGTAATTCTTATCGAAAATCAACTTGAATACACTTTTTTAGTAATCAACACCTAAAAATTCAGTAATTAACAGTTTCATTCAGATGAACACTCCTTATAATCATCATGGCATTTTAAATCACAGAAAAAGTAATGAAATCATTTATAATTGAGGCATGCTTCGTAATTATCTCCTTTTGATATCTATCAAACAAAGTATTGCATGCACATACAAGAATCAACATTCGGCGGGTATCATCATAATTCAATTCAATCTTCATCGGAGGAGCTACAATTATTAATACGAATAAAAGATATTGTGTCTCCTGTAACACATCTCAATTATGCCCACATCTTACAAATGATACACTCGACCAATCATCCTTATTTGAATCTGTGTAAGCTTCACCACATACAAGACAACACCACACTTCTGATTCAGATTCTGAATCTGAACATAAATTTTTTTTTAGCTCTCTGTCTACTCCGGTTTTATTTTTTGTTGATTTACCTACCTTTGCCTGTATCCTTCCCTTTACCTTTTCGTTTGATTTTGTCATCTTTTTCCACTTTATACACCCTCATCATAACTTGGGGCATGTTGTAACACGTTACAACAAGCCCCGGGATTTTGTTGCAACTAACCCCATGGTATGATTTATAACATTTATCAAGATAACTATTTAAACAGTTTAGCAATCTTAAAAACTGTTACACATTATCAGAGATGGATAAATTTGAGTGCAAATAGGATACAGAAAGTTTGAAATTAGTCGATAATATTAATGCAAACCAAAATTTTACGACAGTACAATTTTATATTACCTGGCAAAAATGAAGCACGAGCACTCTTCCGGTCACTTCGCAGGCTGACAGGATACTTGATATGGCAACATTATGCGGCGTGGTTTATTGGTAAAATCGAGTCAAGGAAATACGCCAATAAAGTTTAAGATCCTATTGAAAAGAGCCTGTTACTACTTGCCCCTGTTACAACAAGCCCCTCGCTCCCCTACCTACTATAACTTCAATAATTACAAAAAAATCAGCAAAAATAAGCTATTTTCACGTGCGCTGCAAAAACCGTAAGACTTACGTGGATACAATGAATGACGGAAATGTACCTCTTAAATAGTTCTACAAAAAAGTCCGCGATAGCATATATCTATCTCTCAAGATTCACTTGCTATTACCTGTTTATAGTAATCAGATGCTTTCCAAAATTATGCACTATTTGGGATTGTGTTTTTATGAATAGGGTATTGATGCTCATCCAACTTAATACGTTATTTATCCCCAGTATTTAATTTAGAACGAAATTGCCCTTCACATTATACAATTACTACGAGTACATCAAAATACACTACTGGAAAAAATTAAAGGATAAAAAAAAAATTCCAAATTTTTCGGCAATTTTCAACATGCCGTAACTTTGAGAGGAATGGTCGTACAAGGAATTCAAAAAAAGGAAATTGTAGCTCCAAGTGACTAGTTTTTGGATTAGAACTTCAAAAATTTTAAGTTTCAGTGGTTTTCGAGTAATGATAGAAGAATCGGCAACAAAAAAATTCTCAAAATTTTACCACTTTTTTTTTTCTTGTCTACGAGCGTGGTAATTTTATTTTTGCATAATCGTTATAATGATGGGATACTTTATTAATTCAGCTTTAATTTATTTTTTTATTGACCTCAATAAGTCCACTTCTCGCCGAGATATCGGTCTTCAAATGGAAAAGGATCCATTTGTCTTTGATTATCGATTTCTCAGCAACCAATGATCGCACAGAAAATTGAAGGGGGGTTTCAAGACCTTAAATGAACTCCCATTAATGAACGACCATTGCTTATTCATAGAAATTTTTTTTTCTTAATGTCGCATCAATATGAAAATTTAACAAAAAAAGGGCTTTTGGTGGTTTCTTGGAAAATCTACCGCTGGATCGAAAATGTTGAGGAAACCAATAATGTTAAGTGTGACTTTCACAGTTCGATATGTTGATAAAAACCTTACGAAGAGCCAACTCAATTCAGCGAGCCGTTTTTTTGTTTGACACGATTGAATTTTTGAAAAAAAATAAGGATCACGTTTTTTGCTCTGAGAAGCTCGTAATCTTTAAAAAAGGCAAAAAAGAATTTTCTCGAGCTTTTTCCACATTTTAATTGCAGATAGTTCATAAATTTCAAAAAAAGAAAAATAAAAAAACAACAAATAACATTTTTATTAATTTAATAACGGGTTTCATCGAACAGAATGTTGTGTCTATCCTTCAATACAGTTGACAACATCGTTCGTGTTCTTTGATCCGTGTTTGAATGCTCCGTTTAGTACTCCCAATATAAACTGTGTTGTCGAAAAGTCTAGTTGAAAATAAGAAGGAAATATTATGTTTCTTACAAATCTTACAATTGTTCAATATTGAATCTGACATCCCAATCGCTGAAGAGGATTTTTGAACATGCGTTATCTAAAGTCCTGTTTCTTTTTCAATCAGACACCCTGTTTTTTATGAGTGTATTATACATGGTTACCCATTTTGAAGAATCCACTGAAATAACTCTGTGGGAAGAGCCCGGATCAAAAAATGTTCCAAATGAAAGTTTCTTAGTTTTTAGTGGGACATCGAATGCAGGCGTTCAATTTGACTTTGGTGTTTGATTTGAAGGTCATTTCAAGGTCAAGTGTATTTTTTTTTTTAATAGGGAATGCACTTTTTTCGTCGCAGAATATCAATCTTCGTGAGAAACTAAAACATTCTGTCTCTTTTGTTTTTCCATAAAATGAATTCTTCTGGATATATAAAGTGTTTTATGCTTGAGATATTCATGGTAAAGTACTTCAAAGTTATTTCTCATAGAATCATTTTGTTTTGTTTTGCGTATGAACATATTCGAAAAACAGAAACTGGCTTGTTTTCTGAATTTTCCTCGAATTTCATCATAACCATTCTGAGCATAAACGAAAAATGCATATTCTCTATTCAAAAAATCTACTTGGCCATAAAATGACCTTGAAATCTAACTCCAAGGTCAGATTGAGTGCATTCGATGTCTCCTTGGGAACTAAGAAGCTTTCATCTGACAAATTTTGTGATACAGGCTCTTCCCAAGGAGTTCTTTCAGTGGATCTTTCAAAATGGGTCACCCTGTTTATGCATATACGGGGTGTTCATAAGTTGGAGGTAATTTCAAGAAAAAAAGTTCTATAAACATAGGACCGCGAACGTTTCGTTTTCGAGATACAGGGTAGTAAATTACTAGTAGGTTCACTAAGACGTGAATAGTTTAGATTGGATTTTATTTTTATGACGATGATTTTTCTGAGGATTTCATGGGAATCGTTCCGAACTTTTTTATAGAAATCGGTAGCAGATACGACAAAACTACAGAAGACCATAAAGTTCAGTATAACAACAAAGTCTCTTCTCACAATTTTACAAACTAACAGTGGGTCACAAAATGTTCGGGAAAAAACAGAGTGCAGTGCTTCAAAAGTTCTGGAAAAATAATACTCTCTAGATCGGCAATCAAAATTGGCATGTCACATGGTATAAACTTAAAATTTTAATATACAGGGTGAGTCTTTGACTTGTACATATATTTTAACTGTAGATTCCTCTCATCAAACGAAACACTTTTTTCCTATGACATTTTTCAAAATTCGGTTTGGTTTGGGAGATACAGGGTTTCGAAAATCCATGAAAAAAAACACTTTTCTGTTTATATCTTCGGAACCGTTATTTCGAATGAACTGAATTTTGGTTGAGTTTTTATTCTATTCATGGTGCATATTCCTCAATCGAAACCTATTCAATATCTCTGTTAGTATAAAAGTTACAGGGTAGTCGACTCATCAATACACGCTAAAAAACCATAAAACCACTTCAAAAAGATAAACGGTTCATATTTTCGAAAGAATCAATCATTTAAGAAACTAAAAGTAATCTTTTTTTTCAATAAAACGCGTCGTTTTCGAGTTATTTCCAATTTTACCCGGAGAAATTTGACGAAAAAATCATAAATTTCAAGAATAATCCGAATGCGGAATAATCTGAATGCGTCTCCGAATTAAATATCATCGAATATTATTCCTTCTCTGGTCTTTAAACGAGTTTACAATGTTGTCACAATATTTATCAACTTTGTCGAGATATTTTAATAATAAAATCCCACAAATGTGGGAGATGAAATTGAACACCAAGGAGGATTTAATACGCAGTTTCTATTGAAAATTAATGGTAATCATAGTTACCGGTCCATATTGAAGTTAAATGTCGATGAAATACAAAATTCGGATATGAATGATGAATCTCGATAGAAACTATAATTAAATTGAAATTAATGAAAAATAATACGATACCTGATAATCTGTGGCGATGTTTCTATCTAAACAACATCCTCTTGGAATTTTATAAACTCGACACGGTTGAAATTATATTAATTCACTTCACATAATAATCACATTAGAACAATAATTTACTGAATGTATTCAGAACTTCACATAATGTTTACAGTTTGTTCAGAGACTCTGGTTTTTTATTGTTTATAGTTGGCCTCCAGAGTCCAGATAACCAATACATACTTCGGTTTTCGCTCTACGCATGCGTGGTAAAATTTGGCGGCAAAGTCGATTTATGATGAGAACGGCAGAATTCATAGATATTTATACCACGGTACACAAATGTATCGTGATTTATACTATATTTCGTAAAAAATCCTCAACCTCAATGAAAATATCAGCAAGCTGACAACATCTTCTTGAAATTTCTGTTCAAAAATTCACAGAATCGATACAAATTAGATTAGGTTGGGTTGTTTAATAATAAATCTGAATGAAAAGTCTTTTCTTCATGATATTGTTTGGGAATTTCGAGGAAAATATGAACGAGTTATTAGTGTTTACAAACTAATCTGCATAAAAATCGAAGAAGGAACTTATTTTGGTGGAATGAATGTGGCTTTTCAGTTGCAGATATAATCCGATGAAACTAACGGTTTTTGTTGAAATTATCGTGTTTGCAACATTTTTATTCCAATAAGGTTAGTACTTGAGTATTACCTAAATGTATAAAGTCAATTTCTATCGAGAAATATGAACTTTGAATCAATTCCACAGTATCATTTCAGGGACGTAATTAGCACAATTTTTTTCTTCAAATGGCTATAACTTTTTAACAGAGCCGAATTCGGAAAAATGGAAAATGAAAAAAAGGTTTCTTTTGACCTCAAGAATCTCCAGTTAAAATATATGTACAAGTCAAAGACTCACCCTGTATATGCCAAATTTCAGTTGAATACCTTGTGAAAGGCATCTAGATCTTTTCTCAAAGAAAAATAATTTAAAAAAAAATTAAACTTTACACACGAAAACGAAGCATTTGCGATTCCATGTTTATGGTTTTTTTTCTTGTAACCATTGGAATAATCTTCCCTTTTCGTCTGTTTCTCCAATTTAGGTACCCCCTCTATGAAAATATGTGTTTCAAGCAAATGTATGAAATCGCTGGGTTCCACGATACGCATCATAGAAATTATTTTTTTGAGATTTTGTATTAATGGCATTCACGTCTTCAGAAAGCATGGAGAACATAAAAATCGTTTGACTGCAAAATATGAATAATAAACACGCAACCTTTGTTTTTTACAAATCTTTTCTTCAATTCGATAAAAAATTCTATTTTCAAAATGAATTCTCGAATTCACAATAACAAACACGAATTCTTTTATGAAAAAATGAAGAATGCCATTGTTTCTCCCCTATCTGATCTCAATGCATTCAGCCCACAATCTGGATCAAAATCACGGAGCTCTATCGATTCGACGCTATTACTCATGTTTAAAGTCTCTCTTATTTTTCAGGTCATGTTGGCAGAAAGAAAGGGAACTGACGAGTTGTATGCAATCAAAATCCTGAAGAAGGATATTATAATTCAGGACGACGATGTTGAATGCACTATGGTTGAAAAGAGGGTCTTGGCTTTATCCTCGAAACCGCCGTTTTTGGTTCAACTTCATTCGTGTTTTCAGACAATGGTAAATTAATTCTTTTCAATTCAGTAGGTATTCAAACAATTTCTTATAGAATGGATATTAGGTTTTAAGTTAGGTGATTGGGAATATTTGAAGAGAAAATTTAAAATTTTGCAAGATTGCTAAATTGATTGAATTCTGGTTATGATTTTTTAAGTTTAATTGTGAGTTTATTTCATCAGAAGTTTGAACTTCTTATATGTTATTGATATCAATTAGAGATAAGAAGATTTTCAGAAAGGGCTCTCATACAGGATATCCCAAAAAGTACGAAAGTGAGAAAGAGAAATTTCAAATCCAATTTCGAAGAAGCTGATATTTTATCCGATTCCTCAAAAAAAGTGAAGGCTCACAAACTATGTTAAAATAGAGTTTTCCGTTTTAAAACACCAACTCTCCCTCAATGATTTTAATATTTAATGTTTTTATGATCAGACAAAAGTATGGTACTTTTGTCTGATCATAAAAATGACCTATCAAAAACACTGATGAAGATGAAAGCTTTTAAATTTTTTTGACTTTGAAAAATCGAGATGCGAAACACTGGAAACATAAATGTAATATAACTCGAAAACCCATCAATATAACCATGATCTGTTTTTCAAAATCTTATAATTTCAAAAGAAGGAATTCTGTGTCCCCGAAGAAATTGTCTCTAACATGAATGGTTTACGAGTTGCCCTCATTGAGTATTGAATATGGGACACACTGTACACTCAAAAATAAGTTCAGTGTTACATGAAGTATCTAATTGTTCCAATCAGATTTTCTCCTGAATTTTCATTAGCCTAGTAGCAATGGTAGCGAGGAATAAAAAATTCTGGACTGAACGATATGGTTTTCAGGACCGACTGTATTTTGTGATGGAGTACGTTAATGGTGGTGATCTCATGTTTCAAATTCAACAATGTGGAAAATTCAAGGAGCCAGTGGCAGTGTGAGTATTAAAATCTTATGTTTATATACTCCATTCACAATTATAAAATCACAACTCTGGCCTTGGAAATTTGACACATTCCACTCTGTATCGAAGTTATGACGTTCTTCAAAATATTTTTATGTTCCAAGTAAACACTATGTTGCCCTTTCTACATTCTTAGCGTATTTCTCAGAATGTGAAATTATTCGGAAAATGAATTAATTGGAAAAGATGTGTTTTGGACGAAAATAATTAACGTTTATATGAATTGATAGAAAGGATTCCTTTTCTAGTTATTTGCATGAAAAATACAAGAGATCACTGTTGAAATATATTATTTTTCGCCATGGAAGAAAATTGCATTGCTTTCACATAATTTTCATATGCGTGCTTGTGAAGATTTAATGTTTATTATCCAAGAGGATAATAAAGGGAACTGAAAGTTCAAGACTTGACGACATCAATTGTTGAATCAAGAATAATGGAACATTATATCCCTCTATTGGAATCCAAATAGTTGAAGGGAGTTCTGATGCAAGAGGAACTTTTTCTTGGAACATAACCTTAATAGCTAACTTAATAAAAATAAGAGACATTTCATTTATTTGATCTTATGAACAAGGAATGAAATATTCTGACTGTATAGTAATTTATTAGTTTAAAAAATATTCATACATTACAACCACAGTAGATTTGTACAAATAAAATGGAATAGGTCAAACATATGCTTCACATTTATCATTCACCTGTTCTAAAATAAGACACAAACTCCTCCACATTATAGGGCCCCTACAGCATTAAAAGCTTGTGTCTCTTTTGGAAGAAGTAGCACTAGATATAATATATTCTTTCGATTAAGAGCAAATACCTACCGTTGAATGTTACATACACAAATTCCTTCAAAATGGGCTTATACGAAGTGGTTCTTTTTTTGAAACGTGAAAACAATCAACAATAATCATTTAGAGACCGATGATGGCCATCCAAAACACGTTTACTTACGAAAATCGTGCAATTTCATTCTGCAAGTTCTTTCCTTATAATTCCTCGAAAATTCTACCTGAACCATATTTTCCGGTCGCTTTCGTGAGAAGATCGTATAAGAAAGCCTTTTTTGTCCATTTACACATTCCAAATAAATTTTGAGCACCAAAAACGATACCGAAACTAACCAAACTTCTGGTGGACCGGAATTTCGTTTGAAATCTTTCCAAATGGCCAGATACCTAAAAAAAAACTTCGTTATCAAGTGTAAAAAAGGCGATTAGTACTTACTTTTGCTTTATTCATGCTTATAAATCGATTTTTGGTCCAATTCAAATTTGCCGTTTGTACCCATGCCAAAATATCTTTGATACTTTTACTTTGATGTAAACAAAGAAACTGGTAACGTCGTTTTGTCATTAACGATATTCTATGTACGCGCACAGATTCTTTATCAGGGACACCAACTACTGAAAACGAAACCATGACCTCCTATGTGATTGAATAAAAGTGAATGGAGTATACATAATATACTCCGTTCACTTTTATAAAGTATCCCGGTTAGCCATGGAATTCGGACACATTCACTGGGTTTGTTCTGAAAATGTTAGGTTATAGTCATTTTCCTGTCAGATAAATAAGCAACGTTATCCTTTCCACATAGAGGTTGTAATAATTAGGTATTCATAAAAATGTTCATTTACTTTGGGAAAATTATGGATTTGAGAAAATAATATGTGAATTCAATAATTCCAAAGACCTGGCGAATGTTGAAGAAATTTTTTTTTCTATTAATACTGGAGATATTCCACGTATATTAACATGGTCGTAAGATTCAGTTATGCTCTTTTCTAGTCCAGAAATCAAGAATCCAGTGTTGAAATTTGACTTAAAAATAATGAACAGGATAGTCCCTTACTTTGGGATAGTTCAGTCGAAAAAAAAAATAAAAGTATTCGAATAACCCGACAGAAAAACTTCTAATAAGCGAACGGATGGACCTATGGAATTCCGCACTTTTCAAAATTGTCAAGAAATAAGCCTACAGAAGACATTTAAAAACCTTTTTGCACAACTTTGAATACTCAAGTATGAAACAGTAGAAGTACTATGACACCTGTGTCACAGTTCAACCTCAAAAGAACTAACTCCATTGACAAAGTTAAAAGAAAATAAATAGAAAATAGTTAAACATCAAAAGTCCTTACTCCATTTGCAAGTTGAAAAAGAGTAAATAGAAATTGTCATGGCAACTTGGCAACGTCTCTCAGAATTATTTGACATTTCACGAGTGCCAACCTCTGCGTCAATTTTATTTAAAAAAACTTGATAAACCTAAATCTTGGCCAACCGCGATACTTTATACGAGTGAATGGAGTATAGGAGCCGTATTTTTCAAACAAAGTCTCTTTCAATTTTATTCATGTAATCCTTAGGTCTACTGATATGGATTGATACGATTAAACATCAATCCTGTATGGATATGTTTTACTTCATACTTGTGTTTCATCCTTCTTCTATGTTATCTTTTTCCAGATTCTATTCTGCAGAGATTGCCATCGGGCTGTTTTTCCTTCACAGTCGGGGAATCGTCTACAGAGATTTGAAATTGGATAACGTCTTGCTGGACCAGGACGGTCACATAAAGATAGCAGATTTCGGTATGTGCAAAGAAGGGATACTTGGTGATAAGACTACGAAAACCTTCTGTGGGACTCCGGACTATATCGCACCGGAGGTGAGTGAAGCATCCGGTCTTTCTATTCAGAAAACTACAGAAAAATACAAGAAGAAACACTAATTCTTCCTTGATTTTCACTTAGAACATAATGACGCATTCCATTTGTTTCAAGTATTGCAAAATGGTTCCATGTTGTCACATTTTTGAATGTTCCTACTTTCTTTCAGAAGTTTCTGACGATATTCTCGCACCATTGCTCTAGAATTTCCATTGCAAAAACCGTACGCAAATATATCAAATTTTTCATTATTGGTTTATTTCTGAGCCATAATTCAATTTTTGAATATAAATTGGGGTACCTTTGATTTATTTTACGCATTGTTGAGAACCATAAAAAATACCTACGGCCTTGAATTCAATTGACACAAATATTCAATGGCCAGGAAAGTAATATGTAGCAAATTTTCTGAGAAATACGAACCAATTTTTTCAGTGTTGTAGAGCAAATACACTGACGGTTCAGACTTGAGATTTTCCAAGAACATTGACTATATTTCGCTCTAAATTTAATATGTAATTTCATAAGAATTCACAGTTTGATTAGGCATAATGACAATTCCTTTTAGGCAGCTAGTTGCAACACTCAGTCAAGGACGTCGATTGCGGGGTACTGGAGGTAACTAACCCCCCTCCAGAAAAAAAAATGGGTGCAATATACCCGCTATGCCTCGGCCCATTCACCATTTTGCAGCGTCTTTCCTTTATTAATCCCCTCGCCCCCTCAAAAACTTCGACGCCCCTGCACTCAGTGGGTGCTGGCAGTTTATGATGAAAAATATTTGAACAGAAAACTTCTCAGGAGAAGACGTCCAATATTATAATGCAATAATACTAATAAAAACTGATATTTCAAAAAAATCACATAAGGTGTGAATTATTTTTTCTTGGTTTTTATCGAATTACTTATAAAAAAAATCTCACAGATGTTAGAATTTGAATCCTAAAATGAAGAGAGATTCCTAGCTTAATTTCAAGAAACGCAAACGTTTCGTTTTCGAGTTACAGAGTGTTGAAGTTTGGATTATTTTCAAGTTTATTTTTCATGTAATCAGCACTATGAATTATTGCTACAGATCAGAAAAACATCCATAAAAACTGAGTAACGTATTGACTGCAGTTTACTAACTGGATTTTTATGACAAGTTGGATTTTTCTGGGTGTTTCTAAAGAATTTTTTAACATTTTTTTCTCGAAATCGGTAGTAGATACATCAAAACCATATAGTCCAGTATAGCATCGAAGCGGTTCTTCACAATTTTGCAAACTGACAGCGGCTCGCCAAAAAAATCTGAATAAAACAGGGTGCAGTGTTCCAAGAAAAATATTAGCCTGAGATTTACAATCGAAATTGGCTTGTCACATGGTGTGAACTTTAGATTGTAATGTATATGCAAATTTCAATTGAATATCTTGTGAAGCACAGATATTATGAGGAAAAAAATTTGAAGAACGAAATGTTTGAGGCCCCATGTTTTTTCTTGAAATACACAAGGAAACTTCGGAAACGTTTGTAGCTCCAATCTAGGAACACCCTGTATTTTTACAAGCTTTTTATAAGCTTTTATTTAGTTTCACCTGTCCCGGTGGCATTTTTCCGTTTCCTATACAGTCAGCGCGACAGGTCGCTCTCACCGTATAGGAAACGGAATGCAAAGTGGAACACTCCGTTTCCTAGCAGATATGCGCGATGTGCTCTCTGCCCTGTCTTCTGGGTGCCGATGGGACAAATTGCAAATTATTAAAAAAGTTTTCTTACTTTCTGTATAGCTTTATTAGGTAGAATCTACCACATTTTTCCTCTGTGGACATTTTTGTAGTCGCGGTTTTTTTTCAGCAAACATCTCGTAAGTCGAACAGATTTTCATTTTTTTTAATCATACGTACTCTTTTTTTGGAAAATGCAATCATAAAAACAATCTGGGAAAAATGATTGTCTACCAATATAAACATGACTGAAAATCGCATTTTTTAAATTATTTATACACTCCTGATTTTTTCAGAATCGATTTGTATAACCATATGAAATATGAAAATGCAATTGTCCGACAAAAAAAATGTGGCTTTTTTTCTTGTCCGACAGATGAAAATCGACGATTTTTTTGAGTTTTTAAATTCATTAATATTTGTTGGACAAGAATGAATTTATATTTTAGAGAGATTCGTTTCATAGAAAAAATAACTGTCCACCATATAAAATGCGGCAAATCCTTAGTCTAGTTGAATATAATGGTTTTGTTTCAGAATCTTTTTTCTCGATTATTATTGAAATGAAACTATTGATTTTGATTGAAAGTGTATAATTCAAATTGCCGTTTCAGTTAGTTCTCATCTCAGGATAAGGCTATATGTATCTGATGACGGCTAATAAGCCAGAAACCGGTAATGCATTGTCTTCCTGTGGTGTGCTTCGGAAACTAGATCTCTACTAGTCCAATTCTGATATGTATTCAGTTTGTTCCAACTTAGGGACATTATCCTCCTTTTTCATGGCTACTAAGAATATTATATCGGCAACAACTGAAATTGCCGAACTTTATTCGTCGGACAGCTGAATGATAGTATTCAGCACATCCTTCTTAAATGGTTCTCAAAAAATCGAATGTTTATTTGTTACATGAGCAAAGTTATATCCGATAAATGCATATAGTCTATTCATAACCAAATGAGAGCAGTGAATTCTTTAATTTTTGAATGAACGCCACATTTTTTTTCGTCGGACAACTGGTGCCCTACATTGCATTTTCAAGGTGGAGAGAGAATAAGAAAAAAGGACATTATTCATAATTTTTTATTCCAAAAAATCTTCGTTTTCTATTTATTCTGTCGGACAATTGCATTTTCATGCTTCATATGGTTGTATCAACCGATTCTGAAAAATTCGGGAGAGTATTGATACTTTGAAAAAATACCACTATCAGTCATGTTTATGTTGGTAGACAATCATGTTTTCTCATTTCTCCCAGATTGTTTTTATGATTTCATTTTACAAAAAAGAGTATGTTTGATATAAGAAAAATGAAAATATGGTAGACTTACGAGAGGTTTGCTGAAAAAAAACCGTGACTACAAAAATGTTCACACAGGAAAAATGTGGTAGACTCTACCTAATAAAATTGGGAACGAAATACGTATGTTATATCTACCTAATAAAGCTATACAGAAAGTAAGAAAACTTTATTAATAATTTGCCATTTGTCCCATCGGCACCCAGAAGACAGGGCAGAGAGCACATCGCGCATATCTGCTAGGAAACGGAGTGTTCCATTTTGCATTCCGTTTCCTATACGGTGAGAGCGACCTGTCGCGCTGACTGTATAGGGAACGGAAAAATGCGTCCCGGTGTCTGTCTCTGTGTCTGTCTATAATCAAATCTTGCAAGTTAAATATGGCACACTTCTAATCGTCCGATTGACTTGAAATTTTGCAGGTGTACCTAATCCTGGTGACAACGCAAATATTTTTTATAGAAAAAAACAAAATGGCGGCTCCAAAATGGCGGATGAGTTTTGTTATTATGATCCGATTTCATTCAAAATTAGTATCTGGGGGTATTTGGGTTCGAAAATGATGATACTTTTGTAAAAATTGGGAAATTCAAGATGGCGGCCACAATATGGCGGACGGGTTTTGTAATTATGATCCTTTTCTATTCAAAATTGGTATATGGGGGTTTTCTGGGTCGGAAATTACGATTCTTCAAAATTGAGGAATTCAAGATGGCGGCTTTAAAATGGCGGATGAGTATTGTTATAAAAGCTTGTCTCAAAAAATGATTTTTGATAATTATGCTTGTTCAATTCAACTTTCACCTTGTAAGATTCGAATTGAACCCTTGGCAGAAAAAAAACTAAAAAAAACCAATTAAATGGGTCAAGTACAAACATCATATAAGTAGATCCACATAAAAGCGATGAGGAGTGTCACTTCAATCAACGTTACAAACTCAACATTCCTCCTCTTGGTCGATAAACATAACCTGTCTCCTTCTCTTTATGAGAGCCACATCAAATCTAATTCATTATAACATTTCAATGAGGGCTGTGACGATAATGCTCGCTGAATACATTCAGCTCGGAAACATATCTCCGTCTTGTCACCTTCCCGTAGCAGAGGCGCCAGAACTGCCTCTATATTTCGTCTGTTTGAGTTTCCTTTCATAGTCAACCGACACGTTTGATGTTCCCGATTCTGCCCATACGAC
Source organism: Adalia decempunctata (assembly GCA_951802165.1). Classification (NCBI taxonomy): domain Eukaryota; kingdom Metazoa; phylum Arthropoda; class Insecta; order Coleoptera; family Coccinellidae; genus Adalia; species Adalia decempunctata. The sequence goes on along the minus strand of OX637695.1, from coordinate 30,592,395 downwards.
CGATTAGTTCTGTTTATAAATTATTATCGATTGAAACAGAAGGCTCCTCCAATGGGATCATGTAAGGAGCACAATTAGGTCATTAGCTCTTAGTTGTTGTGCTGAGCTACAGACAACTTGATGAGTAATTTGCCGACAGCACTAGATGTTTTGGGTCTTTGATCTCCCTCAGGAGCTCACTGAGATTTATTTAATTATTAATTGAAGCTTAGAGCGAAAGTCTGTGCTGTTATAGAATTGAAAGGAATCTGATAAGCTATAACCTTATTATGAGGTAGTTTTTGATGCATAATTGATGCAGAGAGAGTTTCTTGCCTTGAGTAAGTAAGCACTGAGTGAATATTCCGTAGAGGTACTCAGCGAAGAATAACTCAATTATGAATTGCAAATTGCACCAGGAAGCTTTTTCATATGGCTCATATAAAAGTCAAACGATGTGTGGTGTTGAGTACAGACACCTTGCATAGAGGAGAACCAACTTCAATTTTCAGAAACTTATTCGTTCTATTACCTCAACTTTATCGAGAATACCCCTATAATAATTGGCAAGAAGCTATGGAAAGTCCAACTCAGTTATTCAGTGTGTAATAGTATATTATTTTATAAGGAGGAGACGTGTCACTTTTCATGGCGAGCTTGAGTTAATTGAAAGCGAGCCACGAAAAGTCACTTCTCCTTCGAATGAAATATGTTATTTTATTTTCAAACATTTTAAAATTCATGTAAATCTGAATATTCACTTTTGGATTGACATTTACGTTCATTTAATTTGAGTGAAAAATAGAACATTTGCTTAGTTACGGTTGTCATGCAAAATACATCTTCGCATAACATCACTTTTCCTGCCGCCGGCGCCGGAAGGAAAAGTAAGCCATAGCAACTATTTCTCCACCTAGGCGGAGAAATAGAACTTCTCTATGATCCTGTCAGTCGAGAAATGACGTTGTTATCGAACGTTTGGAAATAAACATATTTTCCTGAACCTCTTTCCGCAGGTTCCATATACAGGGTGTCCCAAGTTCGACACGTTTCTGGAGAACTGGACATACATGTTTTCGTTTCTGATATGATTGAGTATTCAATGCTGAATGCAATCTGTTGAAATAATTGTATTCATTCAAGTGGCTTTCAAAATATCGAAGAAAAACTGGAAAAATATTCAAAGTCAGTATTTTGTTCGTTTTTCTTATTCTGAACATCCCGAGTGTAAAACGTTCTCACAACGTCAAAGAATGTGGGAAGGTCATGCATCTTTTGAATTTCATAAATATCATCACAGAGTGTTTCGAATTTTGTGTCGAAAACTGTAAGAAAATTGGTCATAACTTCTGTTTTTCAAATTAGAACCCTATTTTTTATGATTGCGTTGGATTCTGCGAAGAAAAATAATGATAGCACTCTCAGTAATTCCGAAACGAAAAAATGTTTAACAAATTCATTCTCACTCCTTGTAAAACCGGAAGTGCTCAGGCCCCAAAAATAGTTTAGCTCAGTAGAGAATTTCGGACAATATCATAATCCCAATTTTCAGTTTCAAAATATGTATGTCCAGTTCTCCAGAAACGTCTGATAGACACTCCAACTTGGGGACACCCTGTATTATCCATTCATTAAGCAACACCCTGTAAACATATTTCAAAAGGATTTTGTGTTTCCTGAAAAGAAATCACAAATGACAACATCCTCAACTTTTGACGGACAGTTTAATTGATCGAAAAGAATTTCTATCACCAAACTCCTTCCATTTTATTAGCTCCTATTTAACTTGATGGATGGATATTTCGTAGGCATTGGGTTGGGTATAAGGTCTCTCTTTGATCTGTATTCTGTTTCTACTTGAACTTTTAGATGAATGAAAGCAAAGTTCGAAGTTCACGGAATAATTATGCAACAAGGTATTAATTAACCTTGTCTTTTATGCGAACTCCATTCCAAAAAAACAACATTGAAATGTTTCAAATGAAACACTAAACTTTCCACTCCCTTTGATCTTCATCATGAAATGATATGAACTTTTCGCCTCATCCATTTCCAATTTACCGAGAAGACTCAATTAAAATGTTATTAGCACTCGAAAAATTGTGGGTCGTGAGAAATTTACTTTTTTCAAATATGCATAACTCCGTCCATTTTTTTTATTTTTTCATTTTTTTATTTATTTATTGCTGACCCCCAAACAATAATTTTCACATCGCTAGTATCGAGGCCTAAGTTCAACAATTTATATTCAACAAAAACGTAAATCCTTAATAATAGCATAAATAGCAAATGTAATGAAGTAAATATTTTTTCATCAAAATAAATATGTTTCTCTATTTCAGTATCGTAATGAGTTCATTACAGTACTAAAAACAGTGCTGTATTGAATTCATTACAGCATCGTTTTCAGCAACATTTTTCGTTTTGTGGTTGTCAGCAATGACTTCCGATCCTTTCAAATTTCAGCAAACGTCAATTTGGAAATGTCAATTTTCGTCTTTCCTAACATTCACACCAACTGCCAAGATACAATGTGAAAGTCACTAGGACCTATAATTTGAATTTTTTCATTGAATTTCACAAAATTTGAATGAAATAGAGAAAATATCGTCTAATACTCGTTGCAGAATGCAATTCCAATACTCATGCGTTCGAAAACTTCGAAAACCTAACGGCTCGGGCTGCAAAATTCATCTGCGTGTGTTATCACTTACATTACCGCTCATTGAACAATTTACTATTTCTTTAATCCAATTCCTTTTGCTTGACAAAATTTATTTGAAGGTAGTAAATTAGAGCCTATCAGGGTCGCCGTTCAAAGCGAGTAGGAAAACTAATCCGTGCATTTTATTGAATATCTTCATAGAACTTACATTATCATTATAAGTTCTATGAATATCTCTATCCTCTCTATCCGAAAATCGCCGAACTATGAAATTAGTGAATATGTTGGTAAAGCAAGAACTTTTTCCCGCCATATATTTGAATTTGGCCATTCTCTGTCACTTCCGTGTTTCAAGTTGTTTTTCTGATCAAAATTGTCTGTAGATCCACTTTTAATCGGATGTTGAACTATTTTCATGGGTCTTTCGATTGAAATAAAACAGAACAATGAGCTCATTTTTTTCTATTTTTGAAAGAAAAAAAAATGAACTCTCGAAATGAAATGTACCCACAAAATTTCAGTTTTTCAAGTGAGCCCATTTTCAAATGCAACTTGAAATAAAAACAAACTACATTGAACGCCCACCTTAAATGTCAGATACATCGATTACGTGCGAATATTAATGTGTCAAATGATATTGAAGTTGTTCGAGACTCTTTCCAAAAACTGTCTGACCTTTTCAACAACCTTCTGACGGCTTCCTTTCTCCATTTTTCGCAATATTCGAGGTACATTCAGGTCCCCCCATAATAAGAAGTCGCATGTAGTCAGATCTGGGAGCCTTGGTAGTCACGGGACATCGCCTTATGTTGAAAAAATGCGGCCAGAGAAATCGAAAAATTCTAAGAGCTCGAAATAGTTATGCTCTTCACCTCATGAAAATTCAAATTATGCGATTCATTCCGGATATTTCCTGATATTAAAAAAATTTTTTTTCAGATAATTCTGTACCAACCGTACGGGAAATCTGTGGATTGGTGGGCATATGGAGTGCTGTTGTACGAAATGTTAGTAGGCCAGCCTCCCTTCGATGGAGAAGATGAAGAGGAGCTTTTTGCAGCCATCACAGATCATAATGTCAGCTATCCAAAGAGTCTGTCAAAGGAAGCCAAAGATGTTTGCAAAGGAGTAAGTTTTAGTTCAGTAAATGATTCATTATAGATCAATGCATGCGTTGAGGTATTCTTAGCAATGTGAGACAAAATTTTGATCTATTGTAGATCATCGAGTTCTGATATTTCTATCCATTCAGTGTCAAGAAAATATCCATTCAGAGTTTGGGGACAAATTTAACAGTGGATTCCTCAAATTTCGTTTTCACATGGGGTTTTTTTCTACAATTTTCGGTTCGAAGTTAGGTGCATGGTGATTATAGTTACAGTGGGTTCAACAAAGCGCAATCAGGGCTTGGTCGGAGAGTCAACTCGATTTGAGAGTTTAAAATTCACATTTGACTGTCAATCAACTGATTTCAGAATTGCCAGAGCTTTGTCAGACGAACCAACAACCGTTGTGTAATAACTTTCCAACGCTAGAATTGGAATGATATTTCAACAGCAGATTGATTTGATGGTGTCTCTAGTAAAAGTTAAAAAAATGCGTATATAACCGTATTGTTTTCCATACAGAAAATAACGAACATTTTTTTTTCTCAAATTGAATTTTCTTTCAAAAAATGTCTCTTTATCTCTAGTCAACATTAAACCTTTGGTGAAAACTATTTTCTCCATTACTTACAAAGAAAAATGAAGAAAGCAGATACTAATTCAATAACATGAAAATTACGAAATAGACAGAAAAAACGCAGCAAAGTGATTTTGTTTGAAACATTTCTTGGAAAAGATTTTAAAATATTTTACCTATGAAGAACCACTTTAATTCAAGATCCGGATATTAAGAACCAAAAATTCATGGTGCAAAACTACATAGGAAAAAAATATCACTCAGAAACCAACATTCCTCAACTTTTATTTATTGTAATAAAAAAACCATAAATACATATAAAAGGTAGGTTAATAATAAAATTCTGTAAAAGGTTTGTACTTGAAAAACTAAATTCAGTTCATTTCATGAAACAATTTCCAACAAAACAACCCACAAAAGGTACAGCTCCTAGAAACAGACTCCCAAAAATTGTTTTCTTGGCATTTTTTCCAAAACTGTGGCCTAATTTATTTGATGGAAGTTTTTACAAGGGTTTTCACGAAAAATATATTCGTGCAGTTGGAATTCTCATAATTCGCACAGACACGTATCTTACAAAGAAGCTGAAATGATTGAATTACAAATCCTTTCGTGAGTATTTTTACCCGACGGCTCCAGAAGAAGAGTAATGCTTTTCGAGTTTAGGTACGAATGTATAATGTATGAATGTATATGTGTGTTTGCATGTATGTAAGTCAATTCCTTTTTCACGCTCTACAGCCCAAAGGGCTAGAAGGATTTCAACATATGAGGTATTATTAGATTCGTATGCGTTGTCGAAGTGACAAAGGCTATGTTTTTTTCTAGAATAAGCTTTATTCAGTGTGAAAATGTTGTTTATGTGATTCGAATCCAAGAATTTTTCGCCTTTTCAGCTTGCTCAGGGCAAACAGTTCGATGAAATTGAAAATAATGCACTACAATTTTGTATGTCGCCAAAGGATCTAGAAATAATATGCCTCTGAACTAATGTTGAAGATTCTAACGATAACCTTTTTTTATAAAAAAGGAAAGTCACATTTTTGGAGCCCTTCTATGAAAAATATAAAGAATTTATTTACATTGCCACAAATTTTTAATCCCCCCACTGTAGGGCCTTAGTGTTTCAAGAATTCTCTCCGGATGTTCTTGCTTTTTATAAATAAAATATTGAAATCCTCTGCTGTTTCGTCTAATATATCTTGAAAGATTTAATAGAAACTCCGGACCATAAATCACAGATGGTGCTCTTGAATTATTCATAATTCGTCAATGTTTTATTTCAGTTTCTCACGAAGAATCCGAATAAGAGACTGGGATGTGGAAATAGGGGAGAAGAAGATGTGAGGAGCCACGCATTCTTCAGGCGGATCGATTGGGAAAAAATAGAAAATAGGGAAGTCCAGCCGCCATTCAAGCCAAAAATTGTAAGTGGAAGATAACAATTTCTTGATAAGGCCGTGATGTTTTTGAAATTGAATGAAATAATAATAAAATCAGATATCTCAGATATCAAAACAAATGCATGTTTTTATTTTAAAATACAGCTGATGGATATTATAATTATGTTTTTGAATACCAGATATTTCGAATTCTGACGAAATAAAAAAGGCTTTGTTTCTACATGTTCCAGAAAGTATCAAACTCTTGGAAAAACCGACTTTGAAAAAAATCTGAGAAGCTAAGCTTTTTTATTAAATCCACTCACTTTGAATTCGACAGGATTGATATACTGACTGACAAAGAAACTGCAACACTCAGAAGGAACGGTTCAATTTTTTGGTAAAACATAGAATAGCAAGGAGTAAATTACCTGTAAATGAGTATTTCTTGATGCTGGACTGCAATGCTCAGAATAGAGGGCACTTCAACGTTGAATTAAGCGGAAGTATCACCTTTTGAATCGTGGTAAATCTCCATTCAAAAAGTGGTCTCTTTATTTCACGAGTAACTACCCTAATTCGCGACGTAGAGACTTGATTTTTTTTTTAATTGAAGTTGACTAACGTCCTGAGGGCAAATAGTTTCTTTTTTTCGATTTAATTAAATTAGGGTAGTTACTCGTGAAATAAAGAGACCACTTTTTGAATGGAGATTTACCACGATTCAAAAGGTGATACTTGAATAACATAACTAAATGATATTTTATCATTTTTGTTTTATGGTTTTTTGGGACTTAACTACCCCCCCCCAAGAGTGTCGGAGGCCTAAGAAAAAGGTGGTAGACATAAGATATTTCATACATTTTGTTCCTGATTTAATGGTTTTCAATCGTTTAACCCCCCCATGATAGTTTTTACCCCTCCCATGAAATAGAGCTATATCCGCCCTTGGTTAGGACAGTTACAGGATAACCTTGTTCTCCTAACCACTCATCAGCCAAAGAACGAGTTTTCGCAAATCGGTCTCTAATGGCCATAAGTCTTAGACGTCGATCTTGAACTTCATTTGTGTACCTTCTTCCATTTTGGGCATTGTCAAACCACGCTTGACAACATCTCATAACAGTAGTTGGATTTCTGTTCGTTCGGTTAGCGATTTCTCGAAATGACAACCCCGCCCTCCGAAACCAATAATTCGACCTCTTTCAAATTCACTCAACTGGCGATAAATTCCGCGTACACGTGTTCTCGTCATTTTATCAACTACAACATCGACTTTGGATCTCCTCGAACAGCTGGTTTGTTGTAAAATTCAAAAAAAATCAGCAGAAAAAGACTACAATATTCAAGTAACAAAAATGTTCACTTGAAAAAACCTTTACTATTTTTTTCTCCAAATTTAATCATTTACTACTTGCTATACTATCTATGTTTTACAAAAAAAAATTCAAAATTTCAAAAGCTCTTTCTTGATGCTGTAGTTTCTTTGTCAGTTGGAAGGTATACGTATATCTATGTTTAAACAAAAAATAAATAAAATTTTAACAGCTCCTTTTGGGAATTGCAGTTTCTTTGTCAGTTAGTATATTTTTCGAATTACCGAGTTTAAAGAATTACTGATGACTGTACCTATACCGGGTCCTGCAATAGTGCGTTAAGCTTCTATAGCTGCTAAACCAGACGTTTTAGGAATTTAGTTGAAAAGCATTCCCTTTGTACTTGCAATTCTGCATGTCAGGAAATTATTTTATGATATACATGGTATTTCCAAATAAAATTATTCAACAAATGAGTGATTTTTTAAATGGAACACCCCTTATATTTTTGCACATTTTCAATGCTCTTCAATACCTCTTCCTTGCAAATATGATGCAAAATATTAGGAATATTTTCCAACAGTACGGATCTTATTAAGAAAACACTGCAAAATTTCGACGAAACAGTAGTTCGGTAAAAGCCCTTTACCAATTTCCAGAAGCGATAGAAACATGAATTTGATCAGGATTTCTTTTAACTCAAGAATTTGCGTAGTCATCGTTCCTAAATGATCAACCTATCTTATACAGGGTGTCCGTTATCAATGTCCAAATATGAAGAATTTCAAAATGTTTTTTCTCGATTTCAGAACGGAAAATGTTATCGAAATATTGGATATAAAAACAAACGGGCGTTGAAGCAGACAAAGAAAAATTGTGTCAATGATCCAAGAGATGTTCAAAGTGAGGTCCGCCTTCTCTGGAACACAAAGCGATCCGATCTTCGAATTTCCCACTAATCCTCGTCAGTATGGCTGGAGTAATGCTTCGGAAAGCAGTCACAATCCTCTCTCGCATATTGAAAGCTGTTGTTGGAACTTCATCAATTCATCATACACGATTCCCTTTATGTATCCCCACAAAAATAAATCTATTTTGGTGAGATTCGGTGATCTAGCAGGCCATCTTGTCGGTCCGCCCCTACCAATCCATCTATTTGGAAAATGTTGGTCCAGTAAATCCCTCACAGGACGATAATAATGAGCGGGTGCTCCATCATGCTGAAACCATATTTAATTCCGTAGGTAACACTGCTAACATTCCGGGAAGAATGTTCTGAATGAAAGTAAAATATGCAGCTCCATCTAAATTTCCTTCGAAAAATGAGGGCCTATCACATGATTGCCGATTACTGCTCCCCAGACATTCAATGACCACCTGTGTTGATTGTCTATTTCCCTTATAATTCTTGGATTTTCTACAGAGTAATGATTGAAAATGGTGTCTATTGACGGCTCCGGAATTTTGGAAGGTTGCTTTATCACTGAATAAAACAAATTCAAAAAATGTAGGGTTCTGTTCAATTTGAAAACTTGCCCAGTTACAGAAATTCAGACGGTTTTCAAAATCGCTATCGGTAAGCGCCTGATGCATATCTGAATGTAGCATGATACTTATTTTTTTTTTGAGGATTCTTTGAACTGAACGCTCACTTATACTACAGGCTACACCAAGCTCCCTTTGGCTTGTGTGTGGTTTTTCAGTTACATGCAGTAAAGCCTCGAGCTCCTTGTCCTAGTTAGTGGCCGATTTTATCCTCTCTTCTTTTTTATACTTGACACCTCCTGTCTCTACAAACTACAAATCTGTCTAAAAGCCTCCGAAAACTCGATTCATGTGGATGTCTTCTTTCGGGATATTCGACAGCATAGGATCTACTGGCTAATAAACAGGTTCTGTGGCACTGCCCCAACATGAAAATTATATCAACCATTTCATCTTTACCAAAATTCATCTCAATTTATTGTATTCGGAAATAACTTTGAGCTCTGATTAAAAATATTTTGATCAATAATAATCGATTTACTTCATAACAGTTTCTGTGGCACTGCTGCGACATGAAAATTATATGAACCATTTCATGAATAATAATTTTTTATGAAATTCTTCATATTTGGACATTGATAACGGACACCCTGTATAGAAAATGTTGATCATTTAGGAACGATGACTAGGCAAATTCTTAAGTTGAAAGAAATTCTGATCAAATTCATGTTTCTATCGCTTCTGGAAATCGGTAGAGGGCTTTCACCGAATTAACTACTGTTTCGTTGAAATTTTGCAGTTTTTTCTGAATAAGATCCGTACCGTTGGAAAAATATACCTAATATTTTGCATCATGATAGAGGTATTGAAGAGCATTCAAAATATGCGAAAATATATGGGGTGTTCCATTTAAAAAATCACTCATTTGTTCAATAATTTTATTTGGGAACACCCTGTACATTAGAAAATAATTTCCTGAGATGCAGAATTGCGAAATTATAAAGAAAATGCTTTCCAACTAAATTTCCAAAACGTCTGGTTTGGCAGCTATGAAAACCTAACGCACTATTGCAGGACCCTGTACAAGTGTACACAAAACCTTTGAGCAAATTCACGATCTCTCCACATTCAGACCACAAACTTTCCAGATAATTTCAAAAGAACGGAATCGCTCGAGATGTTATTTTATTCATATGAACGCCTTCCCAATACACTAAGAATTCCAGGAAAGAAATTCTATCCTCACACACCTAACTCAATTCGAAAATTCTTCCAGAAACACCGTAAGGACGTAAGCAACTTCGATAAGCAATTCACCTCAGAGAAAACAGATCTCACGCCAACGGATAAGCTCTTCATGATGAACCTCGATCAGACGGAGTTCATGGGCTTCTCCTTCCTCAATCCAGAGTTTGTTCAACACGTGTAAATGCCAAAGAACGGGATCAAGTCGCCGTTGAGTGGATATGGCTCGTTTCTGCAACCATAGCACCTAATCAGAGGAAACGTAAAGGAGCAATGTTGTAGGGCGGAGAGTGAGGTAAACCAGGGTTAGAGGCAATTCTGAAAAGTTGTGATAGTTGCGGAGGCAGGCCTCGGCTACTCGCTTTCAGTCAGATGTTCGATCTAGTCGTAGATTTAAGACGGTTTGAGCTCTTCGATATTCGATAGTGCATACTTATTGTAGATTCTTGCGAGAGAAAGATCAAATTCTTGAGACAACTCTTTTTTTTTCAACTCCAATTGAAATCAACAGAAATGATAACAGATGTCCTACAAACTCAAAAAAAAAGGATCTTGTGAAAAACTGCAATAAGACCTCTCATGATAATGAGCAGAAAATTGATCAAAAGTATGTTTTTTCAAATCAAGCATGGCATTCCTTTGGAGTGAACCTCTACGTCCTTCGTTAGCAGCTGATGATTTGATTTAAAATGTTTCATCAAGATTGTCAGTGGCTTCAAACTTAATTTCGCTCCCTCCAAAAGCCTGAATTCTTTTCCGTTCGAAAGAAGCCTGGAGACCTTCTTAGACCAAACTTAAGGTTCATGAATAGCTTGTTTGCAGCGAAAAAAACTTGTACCCGAAATTATTGGAATTTTTCATGGTCACACTATGTCTCCTCCTCAGCACGAATAATGAAATATCGATCAGTTTTTTCTTGAAGCCTTCCAAAGATCATTCTCGAACTTTCACTTGATATCATTTATCAAGTAATCCAGAATATTGGAAAGATTTCTATTTACTGGACGTAAGTTCATCAATCGCAAGGACAAAATCGATACAAATATTCGTAATGTATCACAAATTACATTGAAGGAATGTGAATATCATGGCTGACAAGGCCATAAGCATTTGTTTATAAAGTACTCTAATAATTGGACTCCATCATTGAAAAAGCCTTCTCATGATTCCATTATCGAAATATGAAATATGTCCATTTGGGAATTTGTTCTCAACGGACAAAAATGACCTTGTTCAAAAGTGTTTTATTCGGTAGATATAGATGAACAAACCGGAACATAATTATGCTGATTGCCAATTCATAAAAAGAAGAACAAGTATGCAGGAATTCCATCATAGTAAACCCTCAGTATCAAAAAGAGGTATCACGCATTACAGCTACTCAATTATGGAAAAGTAATTGAAAAAATATCAAAAAGGTATAGGGCTGAGAATGAGCGGCAACTCTCATGTTTGTCCACAGAAAGTAATTAGCTATAATCAAGATAGTGCACTATGATTATTTACTCCAAAGAATCAAGGTTTTTTAGGTTTTCATCTATTCAGGGTATTTCTCCAAAATTCCTGTATTATATCAAAATATTTCTGTATAACTCTTGAAGATGTCTGGTTTATGTTTGTCGAAAATTTACCGTAGTAATAGCTCAAACTATAATACAATAATATTTTGTATGAAGCTCTTAAACAAAAGATGCATTCTTCATTTGATTAATGAAATTTCTGCAATCCACCCAATATCATAATCGATTGTAGCATGAGGAATACTAGGAGTTGAAGTCTTTACTTCACTACTAGTGAAATTCATTCAATAATTTCTATATCTCGATTGAAGTTTGAACTTTCTCTCTACTATTTCTGCTTAAATTCATCAACATCCTAAACATATCAACATATACTCGACCAAATTGAATAAATACTATGGTAATAATAACATCATTCGATAACCTCATCTATTATATTGACTATGTACCTATGAATCAAGCCGAACTTGTATATGTATATGAAAAATAAAAGTATTCTCTCTTTACCTGAGTAGCTGAAGTATTTTTCTATTTAATCAGTCTCTGAATATATATGTCATTTATCTATTTATCGTAATCGAACTTTTTCAGATTAAGATATATGAGTAGGCTAATAAGATGATAGAATCATTCCAATAATCATTGTATTTATTATTGCTGTAGCAATAAGAGCATTCCTCATCCAGACTGACTAAACAGCACTTTGATTCTTTTGTCAGAACTAAGAGGAACTTAGAAATATGTAGGTATATCTCATTATCTCTCTTTTATTGTTAAGGGTGTAATTACATAACTATCGCCAAGATGCTTGAGTTCAGTTTCCTGTATTAGAATTCTATTAAATATATGTACCTTTAAATCTGCCAAATTGTATACTTCAATACCTAGAAATATTTGTTTCTCTTTGAATATCAGTGAAAGGTATCATGAGGACTTAGACCTAATGAGATTCCCAGTCGTTAGGTCAGGTAGAAAAAAAATCAGTTTTTCATTCAGAAGTTAACTATTTATTCTTACATACAAATTGATCGTAATTGAATTTTTTCTCTTCTTCAAGTCATCAGAAACATAATATAAAATGTTTGTTCAAACTTCACTGACTGAACTTATTAAATGACTTTAGAGAAATTTTAAATGAAGTTTGTTGTATTAAATGTAAAAAAATTATTTCAATCTTTCCACAATAAAATGGAAACGAACTCTATACACCTTTGCGATACACATTTAACCAAAGACATTTATGTTGATCAAAGTATTCATTCATTGACTAAGCAATTTTCTTGTAGATCTTCCATCGATGTTTAATATATGAATCAAAAATTGTTGATACCATTATAATTTCATTATAATCATTCATAAGAATTCTCGATTTCAATGTGCTATACTTATATGTACATATTATAATAACCTACACTAGTCGTTTTGCCTCAATGTAACTAAGTTTCAAGATTTCAGAATTAAAAAATTTGAAATAATCGGATATCAAGAGAAGCGAAGAAGGTTTATTTATGAATTTTGAGGTTCTTATCATTTTGTTGCATTTTATCAAAAAAGAAGTTATTATTATTGATTTAAAACCTTCAAAAGCACATTTTCCCACAATTCACAAAATTTTACTGAAATTTTAACTGGTTTGTGATAAAAGTATATGTATTCATCTACATATTTCAATGCATTAAGGTCAAAGATATTCTACACAGATATTGTAGAATGTCTTTGATCAAGGTATTGAAAAGCCATATGAATATTTATTTAATTCATCAGATGTTTAATAGCTACTGTTATCTATTGCATAACAAATATATGGATGCAATCAAAATGCTTCTGCATAAAAACAAACTAATTCATCAGAGAAATGAAATGCTTGTTCAAACTAAATAAAACGAAACAAATATCTTTTTAAGGGCAAAAATTTCGATGAAGACAATAAAAACTGAACCAGACAAATATAACAGAAGAAAATACGAGTGTACTATGCTGACAAAATTGACAAATACAAAATAAGTGCAGAATCATTGTGAGGCTGAAATTCACTACCACTTATACCTTGTATCCTTTGCAAGGTGCATTTATTTATATAAGAAATAAAAAATTGTATCTGCCATTCATGAATCGCAGTATAGTGAGAAAGTTATGTTTAATTCCTTTGATTGTTTGAATGTTGTGGTCTTTGATCATATTTGTTTATCCATAGAATGGATATTTGCATATCTTGTGATTTATAATGATATGCCTTCATGAATTCATTTATCTAGGAGTACCTATGTAAAATCTGTGTCAAAACTTTATAAAAATTGTTAAATCAATCATGTCATAACTTTTTATACTATCCGATCTATTGGTTCTATTTTCCTGAATATATATATAAAATTGTTGTATCTTTCTTTACTAATGACGAATAAATTACGTTAAGAAGAAAGAGTTTCTATTCTACCAGATGTACAAGGTTTAACATCACCTACCTACCGAATCTTCCTACAAACTTAATCTACTTAAAAGGAGGATGAACAAACCCGCAATAGCTCCAGTATTTGGGCGAAGAGAGCCTTTTGAGTAAGGAAAAAATAATGATAATTATTGTTATTTTGTGAAAAAAAAGTCCTTAGGGATAGTTTATGAATGTATAGCTTATAATTACAGAAAAAACACGAATGCGATAGGTTTTTAGCATTTTATTGCACTGGTTAACCCAATTAACATGTATAAAAAATTTACAATACATTAAAAAACGAGGAATCGTTTGCATAAGTACACTTTTTACTTAGAAAAGCTTAAAATCAATAATAAAATCACATCTGATATAAATACAATGAAAAACCGATTTTACTTCCTTCAAAATTACCACAAGCTAAAGCAATTCAATCCTACCACAAAATTGGAATCACACTCATTCTCCACATTGTATAACTAATGGAAGTATTAAATAATTACAGTAATATAATATATGTATAATAGGAATTACAGGTAATCATCATGCCTTGGTTCATAATTTTCTCAGGTATTATAAAATAAGGGAATGAATAATAATGAATAAGTATCAATTATATTCAAGCAAATGATTTCCTTTTTTCTGGTATAAATCATGACGCGCCTTTTCATATGAAGTATAAAATTTCAGTCTGAAAGCATTTTAGCATCAACTCCATTCTGAGTTTTCAATTAAACAATCATTGAAAAAATCTTATTATTAATTACATCGTATGCCTATAAGCATTAATACTAAATACTTGTCGATGGTAAGTGTAAAATTTTAGTGTATAAATTGGTTAGATGGAACAACTTTCAATTGACATTGTTTTTTTATCATCAATTTGAATTTTGATATATAGATAGAAATATGATTTGTGCTTTCGGTATAGAATAAACAAACCTCCAGAATTGTTTTAACGAAATATACAAGTGACCAACAAATAACAGAATTTCGAATTCACTAATGTAAGATAATATGGCAACAAATAATTAACACCTAATGAACATTCAGACCCTAAATATTGTTTAAATCACAAAAAATCGATCAGTACACTTTGCTCCCTCTTCCCCACCACCATTCAAATAATTCAATCGTATCTATAAACATTTTTTGGGAACAAAACAGTGATTCTTTCAAATAACAAACTTACTCATTTTATATACCTTCAGAAAAGTTTTAACTCATCATCTATGTATCATTTTCGTCTAAAATAAACGAAAAATAAAGTCCAAAGTGTAAGACAGATATGTAGGTCCAAAATGGATAAGGACAAAATGTCCTGTTCTGAATGTTTCTATTTGGCACTTCGTCAAGATGGTATTAATTTAATTAGAAGACTCTAAACACTATCAATGGGAATTTGTCTCAGAATTTGAATCTTTAGGAATATAATCAAGGGACATGAGGCATGCAAAAAGTGTCATTAACATTTTGGGTTTCACCTCAGCTATGTCCTCTGGCAAAGCGTATACTCTCGCTCCTGCTTTCCTTGCCATTGAAATTGCGTATTTTGCATTGGCTAATTTTTCCTGAAACAAATTTTATTTATGAATAGTAATTATATTTCATTGAAGAAATATGCAGGGATTTAGATATTATATGAGCCACGAAGTTCCCCAGTTTGTCAATAGATGGCTCCAGATGTAAGTGCTGACTACAGTGACTATATTACCATAATTAATAATATAGTAACTGTAGTGCTGACCGATTTTGACATCCAAAACGTCATTAACCAAGCACATATGGTGAACAAACTGTTTTAACAAATAAGAGATTTTGTTTTGACATTATATACAACTAGCTGGCCCGGCGAACTTTGTTCCGCCTAAATGATACTTGCGGTGGATTTCACAAATTGTAATCACCGGTGATCGGAGATCAACGGCTTGGTTCTCTGATTTTTGAACTGTCAAATGTTTCCATGGATATGATCTATCACACAGAACAGATACACAATAATATGTCATAATATGTCAATCACTAATAATGGCAATTTTGGATTCAGTTATTTCCGCAAATATATTTATTAACCAAACAGAAATTAAAAAACATTTTAAAAATTATGAGAAAAGATGAGAATGGACATCTCACGATTGGAAGTCATCGCCAAAATCCGATTTACTTGACATTTCGATAAAAATTCACTGTGATATTCACCCGCTTCTGGATCTGTTAATAGCCTTTCATGGTACTATAAGCCCTATGTAAATTACACACTACACAGTAATTGATATCATATGTTCGTTTTTCGACCATTTCAAACCACGACGACCGAAATGCTCGAAAAAAAAACAGATGACATCAATGGATGGCCGCGAAAGCCTCAACAAATTCATCGCCATTTAATTGTGATAATGTCAAATAT
The DNA here is from genome assembly GCA_951802165.1 of Adalia decempunctata. Lineage (NCBI taxonomy): Eukaryota > Metazoa > Arthropoda > Insecta > Coleoptera > Coccinellidae > Adalia > Adalia decempunctata. The sequence continues at coordinate 30,576,285 of OX637695.1, read as the reverse complement.
AGAACCCTCACGATTACGTTAATTGGAATAAATAAAACTATAAAAATAACTAATAATCATCAGTCATAATGTGTGAATAGCGCCATCTGAAGTAGTAAGAACGAAACTTTTCTCATATCTCAACGAAATCTAATCATTTTAGACATCTGTACTCCTACGCTAAGACATTTTGGTTTTGCCCAACAGCGCAGAGTTGTAGGCAACTCAAATTACACACTATTACAATGACTATAGAGGGAATATAGTCACTGTACACACTATTTGTTTATATCGCCATCTAACGCGGAGAATATCAAATGAAGTACAAACGAATAAGCGGTAGCGTAACTGTAACTGTAGTGGCCTTACTCAAAAGGAGGAAAAGCATTTCCTGTATAAGAAAAATTTTCATCGATTTGTTCGAAGTTTTATTGTATTTTATAATAACCAGACAGTATACGAATCCATATATGAAGTTTCATAACAAATAGTCCATCCGATCTCGATTTATAAATGGTGTAACCAACATCTTTCTTTTATATATATAGATTGGTGGTGTGAATATGTCTGATGTTCTTGATTATGAACTATTGGAACCAAGTGAAACCATTACTTGGGCAGAGACGCGATAAAGTGATTCTACAGCATGACAACGCTCGGTCTGACGTTGACGAAACCCGTTGAAATATATCTGTAAACTATCAAATGGAACGTCCTACCCCAATAGACGTATTCCCCAGATATTGCGCGGTGAGATTATTAGGTGTTCCGGTCGACTCCACATGGTCTGGCAAATCAGCATAATATGAATAAATCAAAAGATAGCTTGATTCGTGGATAGACTAAAAAGACCAACACTTTTACCTTAACGGTATGCATGCTCTACCAGAAAGATGGGAAAAAGTTGCTCGATATGATTTCAGACTACATGCAACTACTCATTCGATAAACCATTCAAAACACAGCTTGACTGGAACAGATGGGACTTGAGTACAGAATCACAATCATCTGCAGAAATAGTCTGGTACACAGACGGTTCTAAGACACAGGAGCGGGAATACATGGAGTGAGGCCAAGAAGAGATTACATAATACCTCTCGGCAAACAAGCCACGATATTTCAAGCTGAAACACATGCCATTAGGCCATGCATACAGAAGAACCTGGAAAGTGGCTACCAAAGAAAACACATCCACATTCTCTCTGACAGCCAGAGCACCATCAAAGCCCTCAACTCGACACAGATAAACAGGGCTATTCACTAAGTGAAGTGGTTTTGACAGTTGCTAACCAAAGCAATTCTGATAACAACTTTTGATAACCACTGGTGACCAATTTCAGTATTCTCTAATAAACGGTTGGCAACTGTTGCTATCATAACAACTTTCCGTGAAGATAGACGTGGCAGCATCGCAGAATAGTTCGAATGTACTGGTCATGGATCTAAAATTTGTCTTTGGTGCGGATATATGACGGAAAATAGGTATATAACCAAAGAGGAGTCTTTGATATAACCTCTAAATGTTTAATGTTTCGGCTTTCGGCACTGCACCAAATATTTCGATCAGGATTGTTAACGTGTTGATTTATTCTATTTTATTACTTGGGTTTGATTAAATATATACCCAGAGTTAGAAATAAAACTTACAAATTTCCAATAGCATTTTATTTTGTGAATTCAAAAAATAATTAGAATAATTGAAAAATAAGATTACATTTGTTACTATGCTGAATAAGATGATTTCTTATTATGATATATGACATGTACAGGAATCTCCTAAATGCCATATTTTTATCTTCAAAATATTTTTGCTTCATATTTTCTCTGATAAAGGACTTTTGCCGTATAGCAGCATCATGAGTTGACCATGAGTAACGAGTATTTATTGAAGTTTTACTTATACTAGTATACCCCTTTCGGTTACAATAAACAGCCCCAGGGTGAATTTCATTCTTCTCTGGAAGATTAATGATTGCAATATGAGTACTATCTATGCATCCTACAACAGCACCACACATACCTTTGAATTAATTTCTGAATTATTAAAAAGTCCATCTGCAGGAGAAATGCCATTTTTATAGATTTAAAATATTTAATTGTTCACACAAATACAGAAAAACATTCCAAAATAGTGCCCAACGCACGTGGTTTTCGTTAACAACACCTCTAAAGCTGTTGCCAGTGAACCACTTCTCAAAGCCACTGGTTGTTATACATAGCAACTTTTATAGCAACTTACACAAATAGTGAATACCAATTTCGCGCTTAGCCACTGACTGTGAACATAACGACGATTTACAGTTGCTATCCATAACAACTCTGCTTAGTGAATAGCCCCGAAAGTCTAGACATAACAAGGTCACTCTGATGTGGGTGCCAGGTCATAAGGGAATAGCAGGCAATGAAAAAGCAGACCAGTTAGCAAGACAAGCATCTGAAACGCCATTCACAGGGCCAGAACCTGTGCTTGGAATCAGCAAAAACCGATGCAGGAACCTGATTGAGGAGTGGATAAAACAAATACACCGACAACAGTGGGAACAGAGCGATGGGCAAACACAGCAAAGTCATGGTAGGACACACAAGCCAAACCTTGACGGCTGACTTTCTGAATCTAAACAGAATATAGGCACCTATAATAGTAGGTCTGCTGACGGACACTGCGGCCTTAGGAAACATCTGAACACCATAGGAATACTTAGAGAACCCGTGGATTGCAGACTTTGCGGTGAAGAGGAAAGACAGCATCTCACATCATCTTTGAATGCGACGCCCTAGGAGGAAGACGTCACAGAATATTCGGAGAAATCAGTCCGGAAACGGGAATGAATCGAAAAACCTCATAAACAGGCTACTGAACCTGATAAAGGACACGAGCCTATTCTCGTGAGGAACGACTGACGAAAGTGATACAATAGACCCAAGTTGGTCGCAGTGTCACAGGAAGGCCAAATGCTAACCCGGCCTCTTGTTCGTCAGCTAATCAATCAATCATTCAATCATGCATGTTCTACCAGAAAGATGGGAAAAAGTTGTATCTAACAATGGGCCATGCTTTGATTTATTTATAACTATTTTGCACCATAAAGTTGTAATTTCATGAAAAAACAGCGCGTTTTCTTTCGAGAGAAATGAACAATAGAACCTATCTGAGAATTCCATTCAACAGGAAGAAATAAAATAAAATCTAAAGGATTTGAAGAATGAAATATACAACTCACCTCATCGTCAGCTCCAGGCTTCACCAAATCATAGTTTATAGCACCAGGTTTGATAGCATCTATCAAATCTAGCACCACTTTACCGTCTGATATCGAACTATCTTGAAAACTTCTAATGGAGGATGTTTTACCAGCCGAGGAAAGTTTCTCGTTGACCCAGGTCACAATTTCTTTTTCCACTATCGGGTTTCCAGTCTCAGCCAACCTTGACAAAACTGACAAGGTGTACGCTCTCATCAGTTGCCAAATAAGGGCAAGAGTCAATGTTACGTTTCCTTCATTGATGTCTTGACCACCGATACCAACAAGAGAGAATTTGATGTCTTTTCCTATATCTACAGCATAATTGCAGTTCTCTAGTTTTTCTATGAACTTCTTCCTGGGGTTCGTGAATTTACTGTGTACTTTATTCCAATCAACCTTTCCTGGTTTGATTATGTCATATAGTTGGAATATGATCAAACCGTCAGCCAAGTCGGAATAGAGCCAGTTGATGTGCGGTGATACTCCCATTGAGTTTATCCAATTTCTGTAAGCTGTAACAATTAACTTGAGTTGAAAAAAAATCACAAATTGATCTACTATAATCAAAGATACATATGACTTTAACGTCATCCCTAATGGATCTGAACAAAATTATTTCTGAAATAACAATTTTTTGTTTCATTTTTTGTATAAAGATGAACCCATTTTCATTGGAAGCTATGATAAAATGGAGAAATAAAGCAAATAAATTAATTTACAAAAATCTCAACGTCAACAGAATGATGATAATTGAAGAGTGGTTGACCAATGGTACTAACTTTTTTCTTCCCTAGTCTCCTCGATTGTTTCACCCTCAAATGCGTTAGAAGTTTGTTCTAAACCAGGGTAGTTGTTGAAAAGATTGGCAACAAAGGCCAAATTCAATTTGTACACTCCGTTAACAACGTCCTGCGGAGTAACGAATGATCTACACCTCAATTTCTCTGCTTGTTGCAACATTATTTCAGCCCTAGCCAAATAATCCTTCTCCTGAAAACAAAACAACACTCGGTACAGTATTACCCACAAGGTTTTTGCTGTATCTTGCATAATATGCAATTATTACATTCTTGCTACTCAGCTTCTGCACATTATTGCATGAGATATTAGTACAATAGATGTTATAATTCCGGCCATGAGAGTTCATTTGATGATAATTTCATAAAATTATGGGTAAGTGTGATGAAGATAATTGCGAATTTGCATAAAGAAGTTCTACCATAACTGGAAGTAGCCTTTGAAAGGTATGGTTAGGATCATTGTATGGTCAATGAGATGCAATACACTCAGCAAATACAAAAAATCATATATCAACAATGAACTACATCTATTGTTCACAGTGTAGGTACTTATAGGTCACAATTTGGGCATAAAATCATTAAATTAATTATCTATTTTATTATCAAGCAGGAATAAAAACATTTGTTCAATATCTTGGACATTTCTCAGAGCAATATCTCATGCAATATGAAACATTTTAAATTTTTCATAGCCCTTCTCTTAAGCTTCTCTGATATTCAGGCCATTTGTAATAAAATCCCATACTTTGAACAAATCGGAAAAACTTACATGTAATGCCATAGTATCCACTCCACTCTCCATTGGTGCAATTTGTTTCAACAAATATGTATAAGCTTCTGAATCCACAATATCCGATTGGAAATTGTTTACCCTCTTTGTGGTGCCAGCCCTTTCAAGGTGATAATTGACCCACCTCAACAAAATGCCTTCTGGAGATAATTTCATCAGGTCCTCTATCTTTTCCTCTTCAGATAGCAAAGATGTCAGTCCAGGACAATGTTCAAGGGTGATCTGATTGAATAGTCCAATTCTGATGATCTGCCATAGGAGACCGAGGACAAGGTGAGGGGTACCTTTGGATAAATTGTGTGCGTCTATGTTGATGACATTGCAGCCTATAGCTTGAGCTGATGAAAGTGCCAGGGTTAAATTCTCCAATTTTGTGTATAGTGTTAGGTTTTTCTTGTTTATGGCTCTTTCGTCTATGGTGTCTGGGCAAGAGTGGTTTATAACTTTGCTGTAAGAAAAAATGGGCGCTATATGAGGTACTGGTCAATACAAATGGATGCAAATTTGAATATTCTCAAAAAAAAAATCAAATACTCAGTATGTTAAGTGAGGAAATGTGAAAACCTTCGACACATTGGCTCATTTCTGTGTCTGCTTTCGATAAGGAAGAAGGATAAATATCGGAACCACCTGTGCTTTTTCGTTATAGAAAAATCAAAGAAAATTTCAATTTTCTTTCGAAAACCGTGAGTAGGTAAATTTTTTATTTGCCAAAAAAAAGTGCTGAGGTGCTTCATTCTGATAAACAATTTTGTGCATGTCGTAACTTCAATCCAAAAATGAAATACATTTCAAAGAATATTTTCACAATTTTTTTTATTATGCAAAAGAATAGCTGTAATTCGAGAAAATGGCGATGGTGCACAAATGAAATTACTTTCCTGGTAAGAACGAAGAGCAATATTGAATCTTATACAAAAATTCATGCATAAAATTGAACAAAGAGATGACAGCATCTTCAACAACAATTAAAAACACCTGCTTGATCGATATAATATTTGACGTAATTCCATTGTAATGATGCAGATATAAAAATAGTTGTTTTTATTCTTGTGGCAGAATCTGAACGTTGAAGGGCAATGTTGACTATCAGTATCAATTAATATTCATGAGCGCATCTCGTTATCTGGTTGTATTGTTCTGTTTATTAGATCATGAAAATACTACAAGGTTTTGTTTGCATTGATTTCACAGGCTAGTAACTTGGGAGTTTTTTCTCATATTTATAGTTTATAGCTTTCATTATTTTGAACAGGCGTTTACGCGCAGCTATATAATCATGGGGTCTGATGATTTTTAATCAGGAAGCTTTTCACACTTGAGTTATGGTATTGTAATCTTTAGGATTCAGACTGCTTCTTTAGGCATATGAAAGAATAGGAAATTGATTTATATCTTTCATGAATGTTATGAGAATAGTGATCGATGAGTAATCACATATAGATATATAATACACTCCGCAAAAAAATTAATGCACATTCTGAAAATCTCAATTTTAATGAAAGTTAACTCTACATTGGCTTTATAACTTATTTGATTATGTTCTCTCGGGAAGGTTTTGAACGAAACAAGACACATTAAATGGAAGAAAAATTCAGGATTTCACCGAATCTTATGTGAAAGAAGAGAAATGAACAATTTTCAAAACACTGAAATGCTGATAAGTGATTTAATACTTGGTATTTCCACCCCTTGCGTTAATTACAGCTCGGCAACGACGGTTCATACTCAAAATGAGTGATCCTAAAATGTTCTGATCTAATCCTTCCCAGATTTCTCCGAGTTGGATTCCTAAGTCATTAAGAGTAGCTGGATGATTTTCTGAACTTCTCAGCCTTCTATTGAGGTTGTCCCAAAGCAGCTCAATCGGATTGAGATCTGGACTTCTTGCTGGCCATTCCATTCGAGAGACTTCAATCTCTTCAAGGTACTCCTGCACGATGCGCGCACGATGGGGTCTGGCATTATCGTCCATAAAAATGAAATTTTCACCAATGTATGGGGTAAATGGCACTACATGCTCTTCAAGAATGTTCCTTATATACTTATCAGCATTCATAGCTCCATTATCAACGACAACTAGGTCTGCCCGAGCAGTCAAAGATATTCCACCCCATACCATAATCGATCCTCCCCCGAAACCAGTAGTATTCAGGAAATTGCACTAAGCATATCTTCCATGTGGACGTCTGTATACAAGGGAACGTCGATCACAATGGTAGAGGCAGAATCTAGACTCATATGTGAAGAGAACTCTTTCCCAATCGGGCTCTTCCCAATGGATATGCTCTCTCGCAAAATCCAAACGTGCCCTTCGATGGGCTGGGGTAAGAGCTGGGCCTCTTGCCGCGACACGAGGCCTTAAATCATATTCTCTGATTTCTTATTGTCTGAGTGCTAATTTGCACCTCATGAGTTTGCTCAAGCTGATTTTGAAGGAGGCGAGCGGTTGCAAACCGTTGTCTCAACGAAGAAACTCTCAAGTAACGTTCTTGAATGGCAGTTGTTACCCGTGGCCTACCCTGTCCTGGTCTTCGGACATTCTTACCTGTCTCTCTGAATCGCTGCAACATTCTGGACACACTTGTATGGGAAACTCCAAACCTTTCTGCAATTCTTGTGTATGTCCACCCTTCTTCTCGCAAAACTACCGCTTGGGCACATTCCTCTTGGGTCAAATTGCGTGTTTCGCGTTGCATAGCGATCGAGTGTAGAAAATCAAACGAAAGAAAAACTATTGATCACTAGAATTGATCGAGAACAACTGATTTTAGAATGGACCCAATACATTCAAAATCTGATATATCATCTTTTTTTATTCCTGCTGGGAGAAAACATCTGTATTGAAGAAAAACGTTGAAAGTGGATAACATATGCATGCATAATTCTGATAAAAATAATTATCATTGAGAACAACTTCAGTTGCATAATAAATTTGAGATTTCCATAATGTGCTTCAATTTTTTTGCGCAGTGTATAACATCGTGTAGGTATCTCGTAAGTTTAGTAATGAAAGAATATATGGTGATAAATTGAAATTGTTTTGAGAGTAAGCATCAGAGAATGTAAATCAGTATAGTTATAGAATTTGGATGATGGTAGGTCTTCTGACAGGGCACTGTCGGTACAAACAACATTTGTAGCGTATGGGAAAATCGGCAGATGAGATTTGTAGGCTCTGTGGAACAGAGACAGAAACAGCTGAACGCATGGTATGCAAGTCTCCAGAGCTGGCTGGTCTAAGAACCATTCATATGGGGAAACTGGTCCTGGTTTCCTGGATACCAACGAGGTAACGGCTAAGGCTTCTAAGGATGTTGTCGGTCTTATCAACACCATCGACGTCCTCCTTGGGTTTCAATAAATGAGTAGGGTAGAGAACAAAAGATCTGTGTGGTCGCAGTTCCCGGAAGGCTAACTGAGCCATAACGACCCCAGTTCAAATAATAATAATAATAATAATCTATTCGGCGAGAACCAAAACCAACATTACTCGCTCATAGATATAGTGCGCTCCGTCAGCAGAGATATTGACATGTCATCCGGCCTCGATAAATGCGCCATAGTCAACATCAGGAAGGGTAAAATGGAGAACACTCAGGAACAATTTCAGGACATCTGCATTATGTTGCCTGAAGAGACCTATAAGTATCTGGGCATTCCTCAAAGTCAACGGATTGACCACACCCGTTTAAAAACTGTGTTCACTGCGAAATATAAAAACAAGGTTACCAAAGTGATCAACACCAAGCTGTCTGCTAAAAACTAGATCGATGCCTTGAACTCTTGGGTTACGTCAGCTCTGACTTACCCTTTCGGAGTCTTGAAGTGGTCAGATACTGATCTGAATGAGTTGGACCGACTCACCCGTCGCCTAATGACAAAGTTCCGATGTCTGCACACCAATGTATCGGTGAAAAGGCTTTATCTACCTAGAAGAGATAGCGGGCGAGGTCTATAGACTCTGCAAAACCCAGGAGAAAAACTTGAGGCAGCGACTGCTCGAGTCTGAATATGGCCCGATGAAGTTGGTGACAACAGAGGATAAGAGAAACACACCCCTGAAAAACACGTTCGATATCTCTACCAGAAGCGAAGATAAAAGTATATGGCTGAAACAAGCTTTGCACGGCAGATTTCCCAAACACCTTGAGGGGGAAAATTTCGATAAATTAGATTCTTTGTAGTGGTTGAATGCTTGACAATTGTATCTTGAAACTGAGGGATTTCTGAATGCTATACAAGATCGAGTTATAAGAACTCGCAACTACGAGGAACACTGTTTGAAGCTGAACGTGGAGGAAAAATGCAGGAAGTGCGGCGCAGTTGGCGAGTCTATTGAACATATTATCGCCGGTTGCCGAATCCTTGCCGACAATCCATATCTAGGACGACACAACCAAGTGGCAAAAATTGTTCACCAGCATTTAGCTCTTAGGCATGGTATATTGGATACTTGTCCGCCATATCACATGTATCAATCTGCATCAGTGTTGGAAACGGAAGCAGCGGTTCTCTATTGGGACAGACCCATAACAACAGTGGACTACAATAGACCGGATCTTGTGTTCATTGAGAAGGATTAGAAGTAAGGACTGAACGAGAATAAATTCGCTATCACAAAAACGCCCATATCTCTTGAACCAATTGAGAAAAAATCAAAATTTGATCATAGTTAGCTTTGTTATGAACGTCAGAAACCTGTTACTTCATAGATATTCCTATTCTCTGTCGCAAAATGTCAACGGAAGTGAAAACACGAGAATTTATAGTGAAACTTTTCCAAAATAATCAAAAATGGATCCTCAAAAGAATCGCAAAAGAGGCTCGCGTTCGTCCGGAAACGGTATCAAGAGTTGTTAAGCGCTTCAACGAAGATCTAACAATTAACCGCAAGGAAGGAACCGGGAGGAAAAAGGGGTTTCATAGCCCAAAAAAAGTGAAGAAAGCCATCAGCCTTTTTCAGAAGAATCCTAACCTTTCAGGACGGAAAGTGGCCCAAATAGTGGGTTGTTCGCAGTCAACCGTTCAGAAAATCAAGTCGAGTTGTGGGCTTAGAACATACAAAGTGCAGAAAGTGCCAGACAGGAATGCTGTGAAGAATCATGAAGCGAAATCAAGAGCAAAGAAATTAAAAAAAGATTTCTTGAAAAATTTTTCCTGTTGCGTGATGGACGACGAAACCTATGTCTTGGCTGATTTCTCGCAACTTCCTGGTCAGGAATTTTATACTTCAGATTCTCGTGGGAATGTTGAAGAACAATTTCGCGTGAAGAAACAAACAAAGTTTCCTAATGGTGTGGCAAACAATTTGCACTTGTTGGAAAAGGAGCACATTTTTCGTTGGCCAAGGCTCTGTTGACTGGAAGATATACATCGAGGAAGGCTTGAAGAAGCGACTTTTACCATTTTTACGTGAGCACGATGTGTCAACAATCTTTTGGCCAGATTGAGCTTCATGCCACTACAGCAAGGCCACCAAGGAATGGTACGAAGCTAATGAGGTGGTTTTTGTCCCCAAAGAGGCCAATCCACCAAATTGCTCAGAACTCATGCCAATCGAAAGATATTGGGCCCTGGTAAAAAGAGAATTGAAGAAGACTAAGAAATCAACGAAAACATGAGCGGAATTCAAGCAAAAGTGGAAGACAGCATCCCAGAAAGTGACTGAGAACACTATAAGAAGCATGATGGGGAGAATTCCAGAAAAAATCCATGAATTTTGTTTTGGTTTTTTTATTGTAAAAACAGTTTTCATTAGAATTAGAAGATGATTCGAAAATGAGTTTGATTTTCGACATCGGTCCAGTAGTTCAAAAGATATAAGCGTTTTTGTGATAGCGAATTTATCCTCGTTCAGTCCTTATAGGGTGATAATTTATGTGGCAGTACTTGGCAATAGAACTGAAGAATATGTGGCAATTTTCGAAAGTCACTATTATACCATTGGTGATTTCGGCTGAGGGAGTCTTGTCCAAATCATTCAAAAGATCGAATTATCCCAGAAGATCGCGGGATATGCACAGCAGGGTGTAGCATTGCAAACCTGGTACATCGTGCTGAAATTCCTGAACTAGTGGGAGGAACTGCAATGTTTTTTCATTGGTTCATAGAAGTAATACCAGCTCAAGCTGAGACCGGAAGACTGACGCTGACAGTTTCTTGCTTCCAAGACAAAGAGCAAAAAACTCAATAATTCCCCAAAAAACTCACCATAGGAGAATACCATCCTTGATCTTCTCATACAAATTCGTCCCTTCGGGATCGATCGGCAACAAACTCTTCAAATCCGAGTCGTTTCTCAAATTCGAATTGATCCAATCGGAAAATGCAAACTGCTCCTCCACCCTCACCGAGTGGGTTGTGCCCTCGTTCGAGGCTTCGGACGTGCCGCCCAGATGCTGCAGGTTCTCCCTCTTGGTGACGGCCAGCTTGAACGTGTTGCCGATCTCGTTGGACTTGAGGTCGCCGCACAGCTTGCAGAACTCCTCGAAGGTGAGCTTGCCGGGCATCTGGACCTTGTTGTACTGCTTGAATTCGTTCTCCATCTCCCGGACTTTGTAGCCGGGGATTTTGAAGCCGCAGGCGTTGAGGGCATCGCGGAGCTCTTTGAGATCTATGAAGCCGTCGCCGTTTTTATCGATCTGAAAGAGGAAAAGAAATTTCAGCATTTTGGTCCTTTGATTTTTATCAAGTAGAGTGAAGGTTATTTGAAGGCTTCAAATATGGCTAAGGGGAAAAACACTAAGAGGGATACTTCGGAACTACAAAAAAATGGTAATTCATTTATGCAATTTGAAATTCGACGTTCTGATCGAGTATGGAAGATACGGGACTATTGGGAATATACAGGGTTACCAACGACCGATAGCAGTTGGACATTTATTTATTTTGAAATCTGGCAACAAATTCGATATTTCAAATGGATCAACGTGTATATTATTTTTGACAAGTACTTCCTAGATACAATAAAGACATCTATTATCTCTCTAAATAACCTAACCTATACTATACTCCATTTACTTTTATAAACTCTCCCGGTTGGCCATGATTAGGTTTATCAATTTTTTTTATTAAAAACTGAGGCAGGTTGGCACTCGTGAAATTTCAAATAATTCTCAGGACGATGGACATGCTAATTTCTAATAACTCTTTTTTAACTTTGTAAATGGAGTTAGTTCTTTTAAGGTTCAACTGATGTGACACCGGCTTCGTAGTACTACTACATTTCCATACTGGAGTATTTCAAGTTGTGCAAAAAGGCATTAAAATGTCTTCTGAAGGCTTATTATTCAAGAATTTTGAAAAGTGGGGAATTCCATAGATCCGTCTGTTCGCTTAGAAGTTTTCTGTCGGGTTATTCGAGTATTTTTATTCTTTTTTAGAATGAATTATCACAAAGTAACGGACTATTCTGTCCATTATTTTTGAGTGAAATTTCAACTCTCGATTCTTGATTTCCGTACAAGAAAATAGCATAACTGAATCTTCCCACCATGTTTATATAGTGAAATGAACTGCTCCACATGAGTTAGGAATAAATTGCAAAAAATATAGTTAAACTAAGATTTTTGTGATGAAAATTCATATTAATATGATTTCAAGTTGCAAATTAATTTTAGCCTGTAGGTCTGCAGCGTATACAGAGGTGGTTAAGAAAAATCGAGTGAAATAACGAAATTTTATTTCCAGAGAATTCAAGCATTTCAAGACTATCAATACAATGTATGGCCTCCACGGGCATCAATAACAGCTTGACATCTTCTTTGCATACTACACACGAGGTTGTTGAACATTTCTTGAGGAATTTGGTTCCATAAACGGGGCTCTCTCAGATCATTGAAGGATTCTGGGGTAGGTTGATGATTATCTAATCTTCTTTGGAGCATATCCCATGCATGTTCTATACAATTCAAATCTGGTGAGTGCGGAGGTATTGGTAAATGTGGAATACCAAGCTCATCGCGCGCATTCTCAACTATAGCTGCACGGTGCGGTCTAGCGTTATCGTCTAGATTCTAGAAATTGAAAAGTTTCACCAATAGCAGCGTGAAAATTTGGCACAACATTGTCAATGGCATGCTCCCTTTAGTGTAAGGCGGTCATATTCCCAGGACAAATGTGTAGATCTGTGCGCCCGTTGAAACATATCCCGGCCCATACCATAACACTACCCCCTCGGAATGTAGGGACTTCTTGGACATACCGACGATTACGGGGTATGCGTGGGATTGTCCATACCATTATTCTTCGAGAATCTGAAAATCGTCCATATCTGGATTCATCAGTGAAAAGGACACTACGTCATTGATCGTTCCAATTGATATGTTGCCTTGCCCATTCCAGTCTTTGACGCTTATGGTCACGTGTTGATGGAACTCCTCTTAATGGACGTCTAGAACCTAGATTCACCTCTCTCAAACGTCGTCTGATGGTTTCGATGGAAACTTGGACCCATCTTCATTTTGAAGAGTATTCCGTAGCATTCTACACGTAGATGTAGGGTTTCTTCTCGCCGAAACGGTGATGAAACGATCCTGAGCAGGTGTTTTTTATCGTCGCCCACCAAGCCTTGGTCTTTCCAACACGGAACCTCTCTCCCTGAACCTATTCCAAAGTCGAGATATATCACACTTTGACTGACTTGGAGCTTTTCCGCTACAACAACCTGAGTTAGGCCACCCTGTAGCATTACGATAGCCATATTAGCCTCAGCGTTTGTTGATTTACGTCTTGGCATTTTCAGAAAACTTGTTTCAAATCGAAGCCGTTGGTTGATAAACTGACTTCATTTCAAAATAAGAACATTCATGAAGCATATACAAAGAACCAAACTTCAGAAAAAAGCTGGTCGCCTTTTTGACGAAATGTCTCATACTGATTTTTATTGGATCGATTCAAGTTGCTATTGAGTTTTGAATGATTTCACAGAGATTTTCTCGAAGATTACATACTTTTAAAACTGATTGAATACGATATCCCTAACTCTTGTGGAGCAGTATATTTCTAGTATTATCAGAGAAAAAAGGTTCTTCAACATTCGCCAGATCTTTGGAATTATTGAATTCACATAATATATTCACAAATTCATAATTTTCCCAAAGTAAATAAATATTTTGATAAATGCGTAATCCAAATCTATCCTAAAATTTTCAAGTTTCCTGGTTTATCCGTTCGGGAGTTCTCGTGCCTATACGGCCGAACGGACAGGAATAATTGAAGTTGACCACGGATTCGTGATTAGTGAGTCGAATCTAGCCGATTGAGAGCATTCCCGGCTCAAAAACCTAATTTTCCAAATAATCCCGTTATCTGCAAACGTCCAACCTGTCATCAATTGTGTGGGGCCCTGTAAACATTATCAAAATTTTACTCTAAAATCGCATAAAACCATGCTCATTAAAAATTAACAACGTCAGAATGTACAATCTCATTTGAATAATGTTAATGTTTTCCTAAATGTCTTCTTAGTTACGGTAAAAAGCTGAACGAGCTCATCATCAGATATTTCACAAGAACCTCGACACAGCGATAACAGTTATTTGAGAAAAACCACAATTTCGTTAATTCATATCCTCCGGTCACAAACGCTTTATAAAATATTTCCTATTAAGTATAATGTGTGGAAAGAAAGAATGTGATACCAAGTGTTCTTCCCGTGATGCAATGGAGTCGATCTTCATTCAGATCATTTCCTCTTTATGCAACAGGTGTTATCATATCTTCACCGGAGAATTGGAACAGCAAATTTTTAAATATTATTCTGTTTTAAATTTTTGAGCAGATGAAAATTTATTTTAATTTTCGTCTTATGAAAGGGTCTCAGTTCTTTTTGATGATAGAGCCGCTAGATCTACCTTTTGAGTAGTTATCCTTATGGACAGCTCTCTGCAAATCGGGCGATTTTATAGGCGAAATGTCGAAGTTTGATCAATTTTCCTGAAGAAATTGGAGAATTATGACAAATATGAATACCAAGCTATTTAGCATTGACCTTTCCTCTTTCGATCCGTATATTTACATCACGGTCAGGATATCTGTGAAAAAAGTTTTATGAGTTATTTTTCCCGAATTTTTCGCGATTTTCTCGAATTCTCAAAAGTACTTCCACATCGCCTAGAGCAGTGGTTCTGAACCTTTTAGTGGTGCGGGACCATTTGACAGAATCTTTTATTGCCGTGGACCACCAACTAGGGAGGTACCGAAGATAATATAGTGAATGTAAACGAAAAAGGTTTTTTGGTGCTATCGGTTTCACATGAAATACATATATGCAATCATTTTTAGCGAATACTGTTTTATTTTCACATTATGTACTACCAATGAAATAATCAATTTATAATACATACTTATATAGTAACTTGAAGCGATTTTTGGGACTGCCTACTCTGTATCAACTTTTGAATCCTCGGTTCAGTGGTGCTTAAAGCCAAACGCATGTCGGCACTGTCATCCAACCGACTTCGTTGCTTGTTCTTGATTAGCAGTAGCACCGAGAACCCCTGCTCGCATAAATATGTCGATGAAAACTATGTTTAGTGACCTATTGCAATATCCCGAATCTTTGGATAAGAAATTGCCTTTTGGGTCCAGAAATCTTCCAAAGGACCCCGCACTTTTTGTATGTAAAGTGGCGACCAGTCAAATTTTCTGAAAGTTGGGTATGTTGTTGTTTGTTGTACCCGACTCAGTGACCCGAAGTGACAATGGGCCCAACCCAATCCTATGACTAGATTCCGAAATACGGAGGGTTGAAGTTGAAAATTGCCTAGATTTTCGGATTTATTTTTCATTTATTGAAAGTTAGATTAGATTCCTGTTGCATGCAGACGTTTACTGCATGTTCTAGTTATGAAATTAGTGGATACGTATGATTAAAAATATTTTTATTTACAAGTTGAATCACGAATTTATGGGAGTAGTTTTTTGCCAAAATTCACTTTTTTTGCTGTGATGTCAGGAAGGCATATTTTTGAAACGTTTTCTTCGATATAGTATTTGGACGAGAAAATATTGCACAGTACACATTTTTCATACAGAGTGTTCCACAGAGAGAACCACTATACTCTGTTCAAATATAAGAGACATCAAAATAAACAAAGTCGCGCAGAGGTAGGATGGGCTTTCTTCAGGTAGATACTTTATTTCAGGGCTCCAGGGTCGGATCGAGGATAGTTCACACAATCATATAAACTCAAATTCATTTATTCAACATATTCAAATTACAAATGTCATAAGTTTGAAAAAAATAATGCAGCGTCCAAAATAATATATTATGTATTACCCTATTAAAAATTATTCAGAATTTTGTTGGTCTTCTTCTGTGTCACTTTCATCCAGATTCACCAGCACTCGCTCTATTGTTGACTCCATGATATTATCGAGCTGACACATTTTTTCTTCGACATCAGTTACAACATGATGTATGCATTTCTTCCATTTCTCAGCACCAATCGAGCCTATAGCTCCCAGAAACAAATTACGAACCTCAGCAATTTTAAATGAGGAGTTCTGAGCAGCTACTTTTCCTTTTACTTGAGCCCAAATGAGCTCGATTGGATTCAGCTCGCAATGATATGGTGGGAGTCTCAATACTGTTCTTCCCGTCTCATTGGCCATTTCATCTATAATTAATTTTTCATACCTCCCTCTATTTGCCTTGACCAGAGCAAGAAGTTCCGCCTTCAAAAGATCATTTTCGAAGGAAATATTTTTACTGAGCAACCAATTTTTGACATCTTCCTTGCGGGTTGAAGACGGAATCGATTCCATTTTTCTCGAATGATAACTGGCGTTGTCCATTACGATGACAGCGTTATGATCCAGAGTTGGCAAAATTGTTGAGAACCACTTTTCGAACGATTCCCTGTTCATTTCCTGATGGTAATCTCCGGATTTTTTCGATTCGAAAAACCATAGGCCGTTCTCTACAAATCCGTCTTCTCCCCCTATATGACATATAATCAGTCCTTTTCCTTTTCCACTTGGGTTTTTGAGACCAGTTGACAGACCTTCTCGAAAAGCCTGTCTGTTGGACCCAATCGATTCATCGACCCATATTGAATTTTTTGTACATCCCGCATTTATCCATGTCTCGTCAAGGTAATAAATTTTTCGGCCTTGCTCCCTAAATTCTCGAATTTTCTTCAAATAATTTCTCCTCCAAACAACTATTTCGTCTCTATCAATCAATAAACTATTACGACCACGTTTTTTGAATTTGAATTTCATTTTTTTCAATAATTTATAAAATGTTGTTTTTTTAAAATTCGGCAGGCTGTCATCGTTATTAACAACTTCCAAAACCTTCGAAATTGTAGGAATTTCATCAAGAAAAAAAACCGTGAACTATTCTCCTAATTAAGTTCATGTCGAAATCGTCTATTGAATCGATGCTTTTTAGCGACTGGGATTTCTGCTTAGGTGGAATCAATAGATGATTTCGTTTATATTATTTTTCAGAAATCTCGTCGGAAACCGACAAAGGGTTAAGTACAATTCAAACAAATATTTATAACCGGGACAAATTGAGGTACCTACTTCAGATATATCAGGTTATAACCGTTGCGAATTTTAGAGGACCTAATTACAAGGGTTACAAGGGTGTAACTGAGTGTAACAAAGAAATCCAAAACATTCACTTGTATTCAAATTTCATTATTCGACATTCCGTTCTAAGCTTTAAGTACGATCCTGGCAGTCTTTTGGGGGCGTGACAAGAATTGTAGAAAAGATCCTTTGACCAATAAGCTGTTAGTATGCGCAAAACAAACCGATTTGGTTTGTTTGTTTACATTCTCTTATATTTGAACAGACTATAGACATAATTATTTTTTTCTACAAACGTCAAAAAATGACAAGGTTCGCGCATAGACAACAATATGCGAAGTGACCCTTTTTTTCATTTTCCTTCGTAACCATGACACCGTGCGCGAAGTAGTGCGCGAAATACTTACTTCGCACACTGCATGTAAACTATATGGGATTTTTATATTTTAACCTTTATGTTCCTCAATCAAGCAAAACTCCAAGATATCATTTATTTATTAATGTATAACAATAATTAAGGCTTTCAAATTGTGAGAAAATTGAACACCACTTAATTCTATTTATTATTTACAATGTTAACATTAATGGTGCAGCCAGTGCTCGAACGTTTGTAGAAAAAATTTTGTTGGCATCTCATGCGCGAAATACTTTGGTGATCTCGACTATTTTTTTTTAACTCGGCTGCGCCTCGTTAAAAAAAATCAGTTCTCGATCACCAAAGTAGCATTTCGCGCACTAGATACAAAAATAACTAATTTTTAGGATTTATTCGAAACCCTGTATTTATAGATTGATTTTTTGGAAAAGTTTCACCACAAATATATGTGTGTCAGTAATCTCCAAAATATTCATGGTGGTTTATTCATAGGAAGGTATTCTATACGATAAATTTCCTGGGTGTAGCATTTTCTAAGGCATATTTGCTAGCGTTTATCGTAAGGTAATATTGGACATTCTGCATTGCCATAGTGGTCGGAATGTAGGTATGTACTCCTTTTATGATACTTTCAGGTGTTTCTCCAATTAAAAATCAATGACGCATATTACAGGCAAGGAATCGATGAATGGGAATTTTCGTACGGAAATTTCAAGAATTTGTAAACATGACTGTTTCCGATCGAATAACACTTGATCCAAAACAACTTTCAGAATGAATCACGATACTCATTCGCCAATTTATTATTAATGACGTCACTTATGAGTATCTTTATGGCAAGCTGCATACTAATATACCTTTAATGAGAGAACACGATAAGTAATAGACAGTCATCGGACTAGGAGGTCAACGATTGGATTTGTGCAGGCCGTTTCCTCACCTTTGTGGTGAATTTTCTCGGATTCCGAGTGCTTATTCAATGAATGGAAATCAGTAAATAGCCGCTAGCGTTGAATGAGTCATTCTTGTGGTCGAGATAACTAGCCAGATTAAATAAATAGTGATTGTTTACTATTCGATTTTAATCATAGGCCTATCATTCTAGTAATATGTCTATGATCGACGTGTGACATTGATTCATCTACAATTAATTGTATTTTCAATTTGGCGATCCAGAACAACGTCGGGAAATTCATTGTTTTCATTAGGGGAAAACTGTAAGTGACGTTACCGACTTGAGCTTATGATATTTTTACTGTATCAGATTACTATATTTCATTTCTGAAATAATGAAAAACCTGGTAATTAAGTTGAAAAATTACGGCAAAATAGGACTATTCGACCAGGAAAATCATACGAGTATTATTTCTGGTTTTTGTAAAGAATGTTTTGGAATAAACAAATTTTGAATGAGAAGTATTTGTAGCTGATTCCAAGCTAATTAAAAGCTAATGAAACCTATTGCATTAATTGTCGAATAATTGTCGGGGTGGCTTTGCTAACTCAACATTAAATCAGCAGCACCACTTTTTCAATATAAATCGAATATCATGAGAATGATTATAAATAATTGTCCAGTGATTGTCGAAATCCATAAACAGGGTGTTTGGTAATTCGACGTGAACCTTGAAAAGGGATATACTAGACGTCATTTGCAGTGAATTGCGTCGAGTGAAGCATGGTCCGAAAATCTATGGTAACGACGATATCGCGATTTTTCAACTTTTTTGGAATTTTCTGCTTCGTTATCGAAAATAATTGATTTCGTGAAAACTACTCGACTCCAAATATTCAATGAATGTTTTTTTCAAAGCTGAGGAGATGGTCCTTATTTCTTGCGAAAAAGTATTCACTAAAAATGCAGATAACCCGAGATATACAGGGTAATAAATGGCTTCACCTGTTCTCCTCATAAAATCTTGATAAAACAATTGAGAAGAACTCGAAAAAAGTATTATGAACTTGGTGTACAAATGTGAGGAAAAACTTCTCTGTTTCATCAGCTTTCCAAAAAGGTACATATGTCAATAATTCCTTCATGCAATCTAAAAACATGGCCGGAAAACCAAGCAGGCAACAGACTTTTTCGAGTCATTCAGATATCCTATTATCCTTTATTTCACTCGTCGTGATTCGTAAGCCGTAAGCGGGCCATGGTTCGATCACTAAATGACTCGAAAAAGTCTGTTGTCTGCTTACTTTTCCGGCCATATTTTTTGATTGCATGAAGGAATTATTGACATATGTACCTTTTTGGAAAGCTGATGAAAGAGGGAAGTTTTTCCTTACATTTGTACACCAAGTTCATGATACTTTTTTCGAGTAATTCTTAATTGTTTTATCAAGATTTTATGAGGAAAACAGGTGCAGCCATTTATGACCCTGTACATCTCGGGTTATCTGAATTTTTAGTGAATACTTTTTCCCAAGAAATGATGACCATCTCCTCAGCTTTGATAAAAATATTCATTGAATATTTAGAGTCGAGTAGTTTTCACAAAATTAATTATTTTCGATTACGAAGCAGAAAATTTCAAAAAAGTTGAAAAATCGCGATATCTTCGTAACCATAGATTTTCGGACCATGCTTCACTCGACGAAATTCACTGCAAATGACGTCTAGTTTATCCCTTTCCAAGGTTCACGTCGAATTACCAAACACCCTGTATATGAAGTAAAAAAACACAAAAAATTCATCTCTCATAGTTAATTTTAAGCCCTTTTGGCGCGATTTCGTGATATTTCTTAAATTATCGCTTTTCGGGTAACAGCGCATTTGTTATTGATTTCTTCCAATTGCATTAATTTTGAAATAGCTGTCTCGAATTTGCCGTGAAGAAATAGATTTGTCACGTCCTCAATTTTTTTTACGAGGTGGCTCTGCTAACTTTATATTAATTTAGCAAATATGGGTCTAATATCATCACAATGGAATGAATGGTCCCAATAAAGTAAAAAACGCACAAGAAATTCAATCTTTATAGCACATTTCACTCCATTTTCCCGCGATTTCCTGATATTTCTGGAAAGATCGCATTTTTGGCAACAGCGCATTCTTTATTGACTTTTTATCTATGCTTGTCTCGAATATGTCGAGTTAGACAAAAAGGTTAGAGGAACATCACAGTTGAACGATTTGAAGCTGATTTTAGTTGTAGTTCCTTCACCCGTTCATAGAGGGGCAACTGTGTTTCAAACAATCGAAAATATTTGCCCTCGCATCTGACGGTGAGTAGCTGAACTATAAAGAACCATAAAGAACTATACTTTCTAGGCCGAATTCGATGACGATCAGGATCGACGTATGGTGGGATGTTCAGTATTTCATCACACCTGATTTTTGAATGCAATAAAACCAAAGATATTCTACAATATCTGTGTAGAATATCTTTGAATAAAACTACAATTAATTGTGATGATTCATAGAACTAGAGGAAAATACATACAATCCTACAGATTTCTTTAAATGAATAGGTAACAAAATGGATCGGCAGATTATAGTTCCTTTAGTAGCTACTATGTATCGCCACTAAGGTTGGCCGTAAACTGCCAAAAAATGTTGCATCAAATCGTTCAACAGCCTTGTTCCTCCATGTACATTCAAGCTCAATGGCTGTTGGCACAAGTTAATGATGTGAAGAATAAAATCCGTGAACGTCTCTCAAGAACAGCCGATAATATTGCTTCTATATAGCCGAAACTGTTGAAGAAAACCCATCAGGTTTGTCCATTTCTCGTCGTTCTTTGAAATTGGGCATTCCACAAACGTCATTACATCGTATTTTGCATAGAGTTAACACAAGAACTCAAGCCGGCCGGTCATAAACCACATCGTGTCTTTGCTCATTGGGTTCTTGATATGCATGAAAACGATCCGAAATTTTATCGAAATATCATCTTGAGTGATTAGGCCCATTTCCACCTCGGTGGCTTCGTCAAAAAGCGAAATTGTCGCAACTGGGGTTCGGAAAACCCAAGATTTATTGTTGAAAATACTTTCTATCCTCAACGTGTGACTGTTTGGAACGGTTTATGGTCCGGACAGGGTCATTGGATTTTACTTTTTAGAGAATGGGGCTGCAGCAACAGTAACGGTGAATGGATTGCGCTATCGAGAGATGATTAATGGTGTTTTATGGACGGAATTTGATGGTATTGTCAAAATAACACCTCTTATTGAAAAATCCTTCATAAGATAATAAACATTTCGTGGACCAAAATCGGCAACTTTTGAAACGGTTCCAAAATACCTGAACTTCCCTAACTTTTGTGATACATCAATACTGTCTCATCTTATCTTGTTTCAGACATACCAGACTTACATCATCGCAGCCCAACTGATAACCAGAAATAGAGTGGTAGTATGCGTAAATATGACTACCGGAAGTATAACAGAAATTCCTCTTGTATGTCTAGGGATTTCCCTTAAGGCTTGTTCGGACTAGGCCAGTATTTTAGTCGAGTGGAGAGTCGATTCGCCCACTGACGACTCTACCACAGTATCAAAGACTCTTAAACAGTATAAGGTAGTAGGTACATCATCCTGTGACTCTACTCGACTCGATTGCTGGCGTTCGCACACGGGAAATTACAAAATCATTCGCTACTCGACTAATCTACTGGCCTAGTCCGAACAAGCCCTTAGACTGGGAAGAACTGATGAAATCATCGAGCGATATATTCGCATCCTTTTCAATTTAATTTTAACATAGAAAAAATAGAATTGTGCCCCTATACATCTTGTTTCGTATGCACCAAATTATATATCCCTAAGGAAATTTAACAAATAACAATTAGGTACATCACACTCCTTGGATTAAATAAATAAATACAGATTACATTACGAATTTCCTCTACATTCATTCCATTTATTTCTTCTTGTTTTAAATATCCACACCTACTTCACTTGAATGGGGCCATTGGTATGGAAAATAATTAACTGCAACCCATGCATGTTGAGGTCATGCCATAACATAATGAACGGGATTCCAAGAAGTGTTGGAACAATAAATATATTTTTCCTTTCTGAATATAAAGCGTGGAAAAAGAAAAAACATTTTATTATTGTTTGTAACTGCATAATTCAATAACGGTAATAATTGAAGATAAAATTAGAAAAAAATACGCTGACTTGAGGTCAGAAGCTTCTGATCTTTGGTTCATATAAAGTTGAACACCAGTTTCATTGCAATCGGTAGAAAATTAAAGCGAAACATTTAAAATATCCCTTGGGGACCGCAGATCAGTATGGATTTACTTTATTATCGGTTAATTGATCCAAATAAGAGATTCTGATACAATCCTCGTGAAAATTGGCAATAACATCCCATTCGATATTTTACACACAAGTTTAGACTGATAAATCGGGTGTTTTTTGTTATAGAGATAGAATTTTCGATAGAGATAACTGGGATTTGACAGAAGGTAGAATCCATGTTGTTTTGACATTTCTGCTCAGTAAGCCTTGACAAATTATCAGTAGTAATATCACAAGAGATTGAATTTCCGTGATGAGTCTATCGATTTATTTCCAAACGAAAATGAGTTGCTTGGAAACATCACGAGTCCGTAGGACGAGTGGTGTTTCCTTAAAGCAACTGATTTGAGTTTGGAAATAAAAGATAGACTTATGAGGTAAATTCAATCTTGAGTGACATTTTATAAGACTATTTCACGAACAGAATAGAAGGTCAGAAACTCCATATTCGAGAAAAGCAAAGAAAAACTCATGATGACGTCCACAATTTATATTTATCAGTTGTCAAACCATTCGTATCCATAGTTCAATCACAGATTATCATGTAGTTCAATCGTTGAAAATACCGAAGTTGTCAGACCAATCATAATTCAGAGACAGTTGGTATTATCGCGATAATACGAGCTGTCTTTGGACTGTGATTGGTCAGTTTTTGAAATTAGTGGAATAGTCATGGAAAGACTCATACCGCTACAACGTTTACAAATTGTTTAAATTTATTTTAAAATTGTGTTCTATTCGCCAAACTTATAGAGCACTTCATGAAATTTAAGGTTCACATAATTCGTGGAACTATCGATATATTTCGGACAACATTTTCTCCACTCGGTGTGACAACAACAAGGCAAAGAACTGTACGTACAGAAGAAAATATAGCTGCTATAATTGATGGCGTTAATGAAGATCCAGATTTGTCTATTCCACCACTTGAAAAATTTTGCGTTAAGATCTTTGTCTACACCCATACAAGATCCAACTGGTTCAAGAACTAGAGCCACTTGACGATAATAACTCTCTTATCGAAAAATTGTGTGTAGTGATGAAGCTCATTTCTGGTCGAACGGCTACGTAAACTAGCAAAATTGTCGTACTTATATGGAGTGAAAAACAAACCTCTCAAGAAGTTCTGCAGGTTCCATTGTATCCTGAACAATGCACTGTATGGTGTTCTTTATACGATGGAGGCATCATCGGCTCATATTTCTGTAAAAACGATGCAGAACCTAATGTTACAGTGAATGGTGCTCGTCACAGATCGATGATCAATGATTATTTGTTTCAAAATTTGAATGGTATCGACCCAAAGCTAACAAGATGGTGCTATACCTCATGCTGCTACCGTAACAATTGATTTATTGAAAGAAAGATTCGGCGATAACATTATTTCGAGAAATGGTCCAATTAATTGGCCTTCAAGATCATGCGACATGACTCCAATGGATTATATATTTTCTTTGGGGTTATGTCAAGTCATTGGTTTATGCTGTCAAACCAGAAACAAAAGACGCTTTGGAAGCCAACATAACTCGTGTTAATGCTGAAATAAGGCCTGAATTACTCGAAAAAGTGGTCCAAAATTGGTCTGGTCGAATGCGGTCCCTCAGAGCTAGTCGTGGTGGACATAAAATGCCGGAAACTATTTTGAAACATAAATGTCATAAATTATCTTTCAAATTCGCCTCAATTTCAATTTAAATGTATTTTATTTTAATTTGAAGTACGATCACTATAAAAAGCACCTGATACAACCCTGTCAGATCTGTTTCCACAGAAATATTGGTAATTGTTTTTGTATAGGTCGCTAGAATTTTATTCTTGCTATAGTTGAGAATAATCTGTAGGATGTGTGATTTCAACAAGACAATGCCACCTGCGACACAGCTACCTTATTCTTCATACGTAATGGTATAACGTAACCCCTCAAATAAAAAAAATGTTTTGTTCCACTGAATAATATGTGCTTTTTTAATTTTCAAATTTTAACTTTCCTTCTGGGAAATAGACTATTCCGACGTCTTCATTCGTATCTCCTCTCTGTTTATGTGCCGATGAATCATGAAATCCGAACCCAGACAAACTAGGAAAACCACATCCACATGTTATCGCTACTATACAACAAAAATATGACGAAAATCCAGTCCGTGATATTGAGATCCTACGCAATTATCCAAGAGAACGTTCACCGGACGTAAGGGGTCGACGAAACTGAATCCTTTTTGGTCGAGTGGGACAAACAATGGTTCATTATGCCGGGTTCACAGCATCTATCCGTGTCCCATTGGAAGAGCTATTAGTTGAGCAAGGTTGGATTCTTGGGTTTGCTCAAATTCTAGACATAGTTTTTACAACCCGAGATGAATTCGTTGGTATACTTATCATTTCATCACTGAAATACTGAATTTCATTTCATTCACTGAAATGCGCCATCCTTCATTTATCCTATAGTAATATAATTTGATTTTTTAAGAGCTACAAGAGATTAAAAAAAAAACATATAAAATTCAGAAAAACACATGAGATCTTTGCGTCGTTGCTGAACACAATTTTTCGATAAAAAAGTGTCTCTTTCGCCAACTTTTCAAGAGCCCAACTGATCTGTAAACTAGCAGAAAAAGCTAACAAGTGTAGACAAAAAAAGAATTGAATTCCATCAGGTTTGGAAAGTACATTGTTACCACTGAAAACCCCTGAACATCAAAGAGCATATTGACACACGGAAAATATTAATTTTACGGGGAATTCCTACTACAGAATAGGCTTGACCTGAATTACTCACCTAGATGTTGATTTGGTAAAATGACAGTCTTCGAAAGATGGAATTTTCCAAACTAATTCACCACAAAGTGCAAAGTCAACTCCGTCAACAGACCAATCTATTTGCAGGTAGGTTATAACAGCTATCCATTATCTTGAAAAGTACGCATAAACAAAGGTGGCTAGCATGATATTCTATAATTTGCACTTATCCACTGCAGTATCAGCATTTTTTTACAAGTATGTATGTCATTTCAATTGAACGTCTACACTCTACGGTGATCCTATTCGCGAGAGATTAACGTATTTCAAACTAACCTTCTGCAAGGTATCAAGAAAAAAATAATTCCTTGGAGAATAATTACAACAGAGAATGAGTATGTCAATGATTCAAAATCAAAATTACCTAATCATCGAAAGAAAATGATTTTTCAGCACACGTCGAAAAAGGCAGACTTCACAAATTTATAGTATAGGGAGCTGGCCCGGCATGGTGGATTTCACAAATCCACTCTGATTTTTGAACTGTCAAATGTTTCCATGGATATGGGCTATCGCACAGAACAGATACACAAAAATAATATGTCAATCACTAATAATGGCAATTTTGGATTCAGTTATTTCCGCAAATGTATTTATTATCCAAACAGAAATTCAAAAACGTTTCAAAAATTATGAGGAAAGATGAGAACGGACAATTCACGATTGAAACTGATCGCCAAAATCCGATTTACTTGACATTTCGATAAAAATTCACTGTGATATTCACTCGCCTCTGGATCTGTTAATAGCCTTTCATGGTACTATAAGCCCTATGTAAATTTCACGGTAATTCATGTCATATGTTCTTTTTTCGACCATTTCAAACCACGACGACCGAAATGCTCGAAAGAAGAACAGATGGCCGCGAAAGCCTCAACAAATTCATCGTCATTTAATTGTGATAATGTCAAATATAATACCTTCACGATTACGTTATTTGGAATAAACAAAACTATAAAAATAACTAATAATCATCAGTCATAATGTGTGAATAGCGCTATCTGAAGTGGTAAGAACGAAACTTTTCTCATATCTCAACGAAATCTAATCATTTTAGACATCTGTACTCCTACGCTAAGACATTTTGGTTTTGCCCAACAGCGCAGAGTTGTAGGCAACTCAAATTACACACTAATACAGTGACTATAGAGGGAATATAGTCACTGTACACACTATTTGTTTATATCGCCATGTAACGCGGAGAATATCGAATGAAGTACCAACGAATAAGCGGTAGCGTAACTGTAGCGACATCTAGTGGCCTTAATCAAAAGGAGGAAAAGCATTTCCTGTATAAGTAAAATTTTCATCGATTTTTTCAAAGTTTTATTGTATTTTATAATAACCAGACCCAAGACGATTCCATAAATGAAGTTTCATAACAAACAGTCCATCCGATCTCGAGTTATAAATGGTGTAACCAACATCTTTCCTTTATATATATAGATTTGAGAGACGTTACGCATTTGTGCAGACTGAACGCACGAAAAAGTACTTTTGTCCACGACTATCGAATAGCATTCATAATCCATCTGTTTCATCCAGCATTGATACCAAACTTCAATCTGACAACAGAATATTAAAAAAAAATCAGATATATTTGATCAGCGGATGCTATGATATGTCATCTCAATCTGAAACGTGGAATAAAAATTATAAATATTTTAAAATAAATCATTCGAGAGTCGTGGACAAAGTTGACCATTCTACTTGCACATTATGACTATGAGACACTTAGATGCATCACGAAACTCGACTTCGTCTCGTCTGATAAATACGAGGATAAATATCATCTGCATGAATGAGAGCCATCATAATGAGATCTTTGAATAATTAACCACTATTTTGTATGCTTATTTCGTAACGAGACCACAAAATCCGAAGCTAACTACCGTTCAGCCGAAGGTTAAGGGGAAGTATCACCTTTTGTATCGTGGTAAATCTCCATTCAAAAAGTGGTCTCTTTATTTCACGAGTAACTACCCTAATTTACGACGTAGAGACTTGATTTTTTTTCAAATTGAAGTTGAAGAACGTTCCGAGGGCAAATAGTTTTCTTATTTTCGATTTAATTCGTTTTTCAATTAAAAAAAAAACAGGTTGAACTTCAGCGTTTTGGAAACTACACTTAATGTTTTTTTCGACGATTATTCATCATTTTTTGGAAAAAATCGCAACTATTTGCCCTCGGCAATTTAATTTTCTATAAACTACAAAAATGTTCATGATGATTAGTTTAATAATATAGCTTGTACTAATGAAAAACGTAGTTACTCGTGAAATAAAGAGATCACTTTTTGAATGGAGATTTACCACGATTCAAAAAGTGATACTTCCCCTTAACACGATAACTCTCGAACGAAAGAAAATAGAAACTTGAAATTTTCAGGGTAGGTTAGGATCTCAAATAGCGCGTGGAGTCCGTTAATGGGCGAAATTTTGCTTGGGGTTCCGTAAATATAACCGTTCGAAATTTTGTTTTCCTGACAATTTGAAAACAACTATGATGGAGATGATTTTTTTATTTTTATTAACATGCATAACTATTCGATATAAAATCCTAGCGAATTATATTTTTTTCAATTGGTTTCTCGAACCTGTCTGTGGTTGTATTCAACAATTTCCAATCTCTTTATGAGAATTTTAATCGTCTATATACTCTATATGTATTTGAAGACTTTCGAAATTATCAAATTAGCATGGCTTCTTCATTAATCACAGAGTAGTAAAGTAGTGACGAGAACTATAAAACTATCATTACACGTAGTTTTTCCACTTTCAAATTCTTTCTTCATAAGAATATACAGGGTGGCCATTTGAAAACGAAACAGACGAGATTACAGACGAAATAAATTTTTTCGATAGAAATGCTCGGACAGGTCGATTTCTGTTTCGAGGGGGACAACTTAAGATGTAGGTTACGGACGCATAGCGCTTCAACCCTTGCTGCTACAACCCCCACCCCCAATTTTCGAAAAGGGAAGATGGGGTGAGTGATACCTCAATTCAAAGGTATTTTTATACTGATTTCAGCACAGTAATTGTTTTTTCATTTTATGCATTAGTTCTCGAAATATTCTTAACTAAGTATTTGAAAATGAAGTGGTGTTTTCATGGCACTTGTACTGTTTTTTTGTGAAAAATCGACATCTTGATTAAAGATTTCTATGTCAGTGGATTGGAGGAAGGAAGCCACAGTCATGGTTGTTTTGAAGCTCAAAATGTCGATTTTTCACAAAAAAACACTGAAAACACCACTTCATTTTCAAATACTTAGTTAAGAATATTTTGAGAACTAATGCATAAAATGAAAAAACAATAACTGTGCTGAAATCAGTATAAAAATACCTTTCAAATGAGATATCACTCACCCCATCTTCCCTATTCAAAAATTGGGGGTGAGGGTTGTAGTAGCAAGGGTTGAAGCGCTATGCGTCCGTTACCTACATATTAAGTTGTCCCTCTCGAAACAGAAATCGACCTGTCCGAGCATTTCTATCGAAAAAATTTATTTCGTCTGTAATCTCGTCTGTTCCGTTTTCAAATGGCCACCCTGTATTTACCTTTCAAAACATGAGACATTTTTTGGATTTGTAATGAATTTTTTGGTCCATTATGAACTAATTGAGAGTAAAAAAATTTCAAATCGAAGTGGGGCGAACACCTCATAGAAAAATTGAAGGAGAAAATCATTTAAAGAATTAAAATATATCCTATCAAAGAGTGATTTGGATTCTGAGCAATATTCAGGATGACCAATGTTAAAAGATCCACTGAAATGACTCCCTGGGAAGAGCCTGGATCACGAAATGATTCAAATAAAAGTTTCTTAGAAACCAAAAGATTCTGTCCCTTTTGTGGAGATAGTGTTTCATGCTCAAGATAGTCATGGTAAAGTATGTACCACTTCAAAATTATTCCTCATAGAATCATTTGATTTTGTTGAAATATACATAGCAAAACCAAATACATATCTATTTTCCCACATACCGAAATATCATAAATAGGGTTCAATATTTATTCGTTATTTGGTTTACATCCACACTAATGTGTATGTGGTGACAGATTTAACTCTTACCCATATGTAACCTGATACTTTCGTATCGGCATATTCCGTATTATTAATAAGGGAATAGAAAGAATTAGGGCCGTAAGATCAATCGCAGTTTAAACCATACTGATGGTTTAAACTGTGATGGATCTTACGGCCCTTAGTTAGTTATTCAGTTCTTTTCTTCGAGTATAGATCGACCTCTCTATTATTAAATTGAATAAATCTATTATTCAGAAATCTGTGTTTGATTGAAATCAACCCTAAAGGAACTAATAACTCAACAGATTTTATATGGTGTATGAACATATTACAAAAAAAAGGGTCTGTTTTCTGATTTTTTTTTAATTCATCAAAACATTCATAACCATTCTAAGCATAAAACACTTCCTAACCTATTCAAAAAATCTACTTGACCTTGAAATGACCTCGAAATCAAACTCCAAGGTCATATTGGCTGTTTGCATTCAATGTCACCCTGAAAACTGAGAAACTTTCATTTGTCACATTTTTTGATACAGGCTCTCCCCAATGAGGTATTTCAGCGGATCTTTTGAAATGGGTCACACTGTATAGGTATCAAATTCCAGCTTTGGAGGTCAGCTGATGGGACACCCTATATAGCGATCAAGCTTTACAATATAGTATTTTTCAATAGTTTGGTATCATAGATAATGATTAATCATTCTTGCAAATTTTTCTTTATTTATCATGGTTGTTTGAGTAGCAACCTATTAATACACTTTTGCCCTTCTCCAATTCGACCTGCATTGCAATAAATTCCAAACTTCATATAATCATTAATCAACCATTTCAAATTTACGACATCTTTATCAAAAAATCAACTTTGACCATGAACATATAAACCACGTATTCGTACCTGGTTTCCTTGAATAAAATAAATGTCGTATTCGTTGAATGAATCACCTGGTACTCACTATATGAGCCCGTTGGGAATTCCACGTAAACTTCACTATTATTTCCCGAAAAATCATCCTATTTCTCCTCAAAGTGGATTTATAATCTTGTCATGTGAGGTTTATGATTCTAATATGGATTGGGCGGAATTTTAAAAGTTGAGACCTTTGTCAAGATAATTGGGAGTTTTACATTTCATCGTGTATATTTTGAAAATGTCAGGTTATAGTCTTTTTCCTGTCAGATAAATACGAAACGTTGTCCTTTCTACATAGAGGTCGTATAGTAAGTACATACGTATTCATCTAAATATTTATTTACTTTGGGAAAATGAATTCGACAAAATATTATGTTGAAAAAACTTTTTTCTCTATTAATACTCGAAATATTTCACCAATACAGGGTGATTCACGGTGGATGGCACATTAGACGTTTCTGGTGAATCAGATATCGGATCGATTTAAAAATTTGCATGAGTGCATTATCGGATATTCTCTACCCAACTGAAATATTTTCGTCAATGCTGTGTTGCCACGTCAATTAGAAAGTAGAAGCAACTTTGCTTTTTCAAATGGAATACCTAGTATATTATTTCTCGACATTTCCCTATACCTACCTATCTGTTGCCGGTTTCGAAATACATATAAATTAATTTCAATTTTTTTCATCGAAAATCATGACCTCTAAAAATGCTGATTACTTCGAATTGAGAGACACTATGGCATTGAAATTTGGTTTGGAGTTAGGTGATACATGAATTCTTCCAACACATCATCAGCCTGATCCAAGTTACTTCAATACAGGGTGGTAAAAAATACATTCTTTTCGTTTGCTTGAAAAAGTGACTGAAAGTTGTTTATTTCAAAGGGAACGCCCTGTACATTATTAGAAATTCAGAAAGCTGATGAAATTTGCTTTCATTCTATGTATATCATGCCTATATCTAGTCAAATTTCGGACTTATTATCATTTATTTGTCAAAATGTTCCTTCAGAATGTTATTCCCATTCGGTATTTGGTAGGCAGGCCATGATTACTATTCCACAGGACCTTGTGACATTCTCCTAATAATAAAGGCACCAAGAAACTTCAATTTCGACATTTTCGTCATTTCAGAAGTTGCAAATACCCTCGCAACGATGGAAGAAAACTATTCAAAAGAAGTGCTCATGAATTTGTTCATTATCATTAACTGGAGAGACTTTCTGACGATCGGTGGATAAGGCGCTTGGGATCTTAGTCCATTAGATTTTTATCTGTGGGGAATGTTGAAAGAAAAAGTTTATAAAACACGCGTGCATTCGAGAGATGAATTGTTGGAAAGGATTACCCGAGCATTTGAAGATTTGGATTTCAAAGAAATACGATCTGCTACGACGAAAGCAGTCAACACCCGCATTTTGAAGTGCTTGGAAGTGAGCGGCCAGCGATTTGAACTTACTTTGAAATATTCGACATGATTGTTCTACTTTTTGATAATAATTCATATAAATAGTTTGACTTTCGAGTTTCTTGGTGCCTTCATTATTAGGAGAATGTAACAAGGTACTGTCAAATAGTAATCATGGCCTGTCTACCAAATACAGAATGGACATACCATTCTGAAGGGACATTTCGACAAATAAATGCTCATAAGTCCGAAATTTTACTAGTTAGTTATAGTCATAGAATGAAAGCAAATTTCATTAGCTTTCTGAATTTCGAATAATATAGAGGGCGTTCCATTTGAAATAATGATTTTAGTCCCTTTTTCAAGCAAACAAAAAGACTGTATTTTTTTACCAGCCTGTATTGAAGTAAAGTAGAACAGGCGGATGTGTTGGAAGCACTCATGTATCACCTAACTCCAAACCAAATTTCAATGCCATAGTGTCTCTCAACCTGAAGTTATCAGCATTTTTAGAGGTCATGATTATCGGTGAAAAAAATTGAAATTAATTTATATTTCGAAAACGGCAACAGATAGGTATAGGGGAATGTTAAGAAAAGTTGTCGAGAAGTTGTTGGAGATTCCAAAAATAATATAATATACCAGGTGTTTGCTACTACTTTCTAATAGAAGTGGCAACACCGCATTGACGAAAATATTTTAGTTGGGTGAAGAATGTCCGATAATGCACTCCCTTAAATTTTCAAACCGATCCGATATCCGGTTCACCCGAAACGTCTAATGTGCCATCCACCGTGAATCACCCTGTACATATATACATGCATGGTTGGAAGATTCAATCAGGCTATTTTCTTGTACGGAAATCAAGAAACAAGTGTTGAAATTTCACTGAAAAATAATGGACATAATAGCCTGTTACTTTGTGATAGTTCATTCGAGAAAAGAATAAAAGTATACTCCATTCACTTTTATAAAGTAGCCCGGGTGGCGCTGGAATTCTGACACATTTCACCGCGTATATGTTGAAAATGTTAGGTTATACTCATTCTTCTGTCAGATATGGACACAACGTTGCAGTTTCTACATATAAATCGTAGAAATTACGTATTTATCAAAATGTTCATTTACTTTGGGAAAACAATGAATTTGAGGAAATATTATGTGAATTCAATAATTCCAAAGATCTGACGAATATTGAGGAAACTTTTTTTCTGTTAATACTGGGAATATTTCACGTGTACGAGTATAAACATGATTGGAAGATTCAGTTATGCTATTTTCTTGTATGGAAATAAAGAACCGAGTGTTGAAATTTTACTGAAAAATAATGGATAGAATAGTCCGTTACTTTGTGATAGTTCATTAACCCGATAGAAAAACTTTTAGACGAACAGAAGAGACGGACGTATGGAAATCCCCACTTTTCAAAATTCTCAAGAAATAAGCCTACAGAGGACAATTAAATACCTCTTTGCGCAACTTGAAATACTCCAGTATAAAAATGTATTGATACTACGAATCTTGTGTCACAACTCACAGTTAAAGCTTAAAAGAACTAACTCCATTCACAAAGTTAAAAAAGAATAATTAGAAAGTAGACTTGGCAATGTCGCTTGATTTTCACGAGTGCCAACCTGCGTCCGCTTTAAGTAAAAGAACTTGATAAACCTAAACCATGGCCCACCAAGATACTTTATAAAAGTGAATGGAGTATATGTATGTACTCGAATAACCCGACAGAAAAATTTATGAACGAACAGTGGAATTCCTCACTTTTCAAAATTCTTCAAGAAATAAGCCTACAGAAGACATTTAAATACCTTTTTGCGCAACTTGAAATCCTCCAGTATGAAAATGCAGCAATACTACGAATTATGTGTCACAGTTAAACCTTAAGACCCGTTTCACATGCGACTGATGGTCGGTCCTGATGGTCGGTCTGGGGCCGGCGTTTGAACTGGATTTTAAAATCCTTTCACATGCATGCGTATCATCAGTCGACCGATCCAGTTCAAACGCCGGCCCCGACCGACCATCAGTCGCATGTGAAACGGGTCTGAAAGAACTAACTCCATTTACAAAGTTAAAAAAGGGTGAATCGAAATAAGCATTGACAACGTCTCATTCCTCATTTGAGATTTAACGAGTACCTGCGTCAATTTCAAGAAAAAAACTTGATAAACCTAAATCATGTCCAACCGGGATACATTATAAAAGTTGAATGGAGTATTGTATATTCACGAATAGAATTGCAACATTTTCAAAATGATGCGCCAACACCTATTACCATATATCTAATAATTCCTATATGGATAATAGCCAATCAAAATTGAAGCTGGGCTTTGGTAAAACTCCAGATGTGCGCATGTGCAGAAATATTAAGAAAAAAAATAACGTAGTTATTCTATCTCTCTCTGGCACCTTGTATTATGTCATACACGTAAAATTAATGATGTGATGTATTATTTCATACGCTCATAACCAAACAAATTATTTATTCCGTTTGTGAAAATTCGTTCGTTGTTTAAATCCTCGTTCATTTTTCACTTATAATCGTTGTTGTTATTGTTCATTTTTGCGTTTAATATAATCATAGTTTATTTACCTAGTTGAGTTGGTTAGTCTTTATAGGTATAGTTGGTCCGTTTTTGAATAGTATTTATATCTATTTGAAAATTTTGTTGTGTTCTTTTATTCAATAAGGAATTAAACATGTCTTTAAGGAGCTCTACTCACAAATGTTACATTTGTGACCCTACACGCTCAAATTCATATCACAGGTAAAAAATTCAAATACAACTGTTATACGTTCATGCTTTACCACTATATTTTTTTCAGGTTCCCTCAGAATCACCTACAAAGATCTCAGTGGATGGCTCTATGTCACCTAAATGCTGATGTCGCACAGCTGAGAATTTGTGGAAGACATTTTGTTGAAAATTATTTTACAGGGAAAGGTACTAATAGAAAACACTCAAAGAAGTCAATTTTGGTTTGAATGGAGGACATATTTTAAAGTATAAATCTCTTTCTGAATAGTAACCCACTGAAAGGGTTGGCTCCAAGTTTTTAATGGGCAATGTACGTACCGTTAGGTGAAAGAGCTGTTCAACACACATATTGGATGCGTTTTTCTTTTCATCAAATGAATGAAATCAGTCAGTTAAACTGACTCTAGAATAAATGTATTCTGAAACTTAATCAATCATTTGTTACATATTATCTGGGTTCTGTATTTATGTTCATCGTATTGAGAGGTAAACTTGCCTTGGCTTTTGATTACGTCATATCAATACGCAGTGGAACCCCGATATAACAAATCGGAAGGGAACAAGTAGAAATTCGTTAAACTGAGGTGAGATTGGTCTAAAATTTGTTATATCGAGGTTCCACTCTAGGTTTATACACCTCAACATTACGTACTGATCTTGTTTTAGCAAAAAACTTGCATGATTTTAATCTTCTACTGTTTACAGGCAATCCTTCCAATCAACGGTATGTCTTTTTAGTTTCAACTTTTTTAGATTACATATCATCCTGCTCACTATTTAGATGGTATTATTGAAAATTTAACAAAATTCGGCAATTTCAACATCTTTTTATTTTAGGTCATGGTTCAGTATTTTTGCAATACTGTATTACTTAGTGTATGTACTGCTACATCCACTCCCATGTTCTCGATATGTCATAATAATAGCCTCTCATTCAATTTTAATGGAATATGCAGTCCCCGGGTTGTTAAAAAATTGCATATTTCCATGAAGGTACTCTTAACAAACTCCAAATCACATAACGGCTATTGGCTATTTCTCTTACTATGTAAGCAACTATGATATGGATCATGGACTAAAAATTCATAGTTTAGGTACCTGAAAACTCATAGTAAGAAAATATTTCGAAGTAATTTCATGTACCATTTCAAAATTGGAGGAGGATTCAAACTTTACTCATTCATGTTGAATATGTCATGAAAGCTTATTTCCCCAAAAACCTTATCAAATAGGCCCCATATTTTCCAATCTACCAAAGTAAACAAAACTTCATATGTCTCAATTAAGAAGTAAGTTCATCCAAATCTACCTACCTCAGCATGTAAACTGGTTTGTTCTCTTCCTTGACAATAATTTTTGGTATGAAATTGTAATGAAAAAAATGTGTAAATAAACTGTAAAATAGTTATTATTTGTTTTATTACATAGAATGATTGAATACATAATTTTAAGAAATTGCGTAACACAAATTTGAATAATTAATGTTCATGGCCTCTACTTGATAGTACTTCGATAGTTGCTATAAAAAGGATCTCAAAATGGAATGTTCGAAGCAAAGAAGGAATTTTTCATTCAGAATTGAAACCTTTCAATAAACAATCAAAAATTATTAAACCCTGAGCAAGTAGATCAACATAACAAGAGTTCATTTAACTATAGATAGATTTACGATGGATTATTCAATAATGGGAGTTACCATTTTATCAACCTCTCACAGCAAAGATGTTCATACCTATACCTACGTTTTATTTTATCGGGTAGTCGGAATTCCATTAGAACTTCTGGAGAAAATTTCTCGATGAATCCTTGATACATGAATTATCAATATTTATTCCGGCTAAAAGAATGCATTCCCTTCAATACGATGAATCAAATAGTTTTCTGAAAACTTATAACATTCATTTCTTTGCGAAAACTAAAATGGAAATGTTTTAGTAGAACGTTTTCATCCAAGCAAGAAAATCTTGAAGCCTAAAATGTAAATAAATGATGACATAACCTCCAAGTCTATTGTCATAATTGAATTTCGAGTTGACGCATGCGTACAATTCAATCTTTACCAAAGATCTGACTTCACTTTCAGACAACTATTAGCAGGCGTATGATCCATATTGGTATTAGTAGATATATGCCTATTACATTTTGAAATTCTTGTTAGGTTGCCACCCCACTTGTTGACACCCTCAAATTTGCTAACAAAAGTTGTACACCTCCAAATTAAAATTGACCTGTCGTTTCATAAAAACAATTTTCAGACAATGTCGTGATTGCACTGAGGTGGAAATGTAGATTATTCAATCCACATTTTCATGAGAAATTAAATTTTCAAAAAGTTTCCTTTATAAAATTAGCCATCTGACATAATCTAGGGAATTTTATATGATTTTTATCAATTTGTACGATAAATATGTCGTAACCATTGTAACCAATGACAATTTCATCATGAATACCTGATTTCTCTCTGTGAAATACTGGGTTATGCCAAATGACTTTGGTTGTATGTAAATGAGCAATGTTTCCAAATCGTTCCTGAAAACCACACATACTCAAATTCCTTCTGTTTATAACCCACAACAATAAACAGTCGTGTGTCCTCCTTTTATCGTCCACCCCCCAGACAGATGGATGTATTTCCATTCGCACTGTCAGACCATATGGAGGAACACCTTGCACCACACAGGGCGATAAACATCTATATTCAGACCAAAAAGGTCTCCATTCAAGTGCTGTTCGAAGTGTTCAAGCTTTGGGCGTTTCAGGTCAAGTACTTGAAACTAAGCGACCGGTTGGGGATTTATGATTCAAGAATCAGTTTTATCTAGAATTCTAGAGGACTGAGAAGATTTATAAAAGGCAGATATTATGAGGAATTGAAGGCTTGGAGACATTCACGATAAAACTCGTCATGACTGTGTTTTTTCATATAAACTGGTTGTAATAATTAGTAATACGGTGACAAAATACCTCAATAATTCCAGAGTAAAGAATAGAACCGGCAATAGGCAAGTTCTACAGAATAATGGTGGTAAAATGCCAGTACAATACACTAGAAAGAGGTTCCCCTGTTCCAAAATATTTCTTTGTAGAAATTTGAAGATTTAGGATTACTGCTATAGTTTGCCAGTAATCCTACGAAAATAGGAAACGAATGCCCAATTTCTGCATATTTTGTAGTAAATCTTTAGAATAAGGCATACTGGAGCTCGAGAATCCAATATTTCAACAAGATAATGCTCGAACTCATGTTGCCAGAGTTAGTTTAAACTTTTTTGAAGCGAAGCGACCCATGTGAATCTTTTGCCATGACCGCCCAGATCCCCCGATCTTCCGCCCATAGGGCATGTTTGGGACATCACGGACTTTGGTGGCTCTGAGACATGAGGTACAGTACAGGTAGCTTGGGATAGTATCCCTCAAGAAGAAATAAGACCATCTTATTGCATCAATTCCAAGGTGTTGGGGAGTGTAGGTATAGAATTATAGATAATCGCGGTGGACAAACGCATTATTAACAAATTTATCAAAAAAATTGTAAACCCTTCGTCCTTTTCTACAGATTTTAATCATTTAAAGAAAATTAAAATAGCTCCATCTGGGTGTTGCAGTTGCTCTGTCAGTTAGTATACAAGATAGTTTGTAATAGTTTTGTGTTCCTTTATTTCTTCCATTTTCGTCATTTATTGACATTCGGATTCGTTTGTCTACTAATGATAAGGAACTAATTAATATCATTTCTGGTTTCTAATTACATGTAACATTGATTCTACAATTGTATTATTTGGAATTATTAAAGTAAAGATGACCTTTTTCTCTAAAATAATTATGTACTAACTAGCAGATAGAATAAACACGAGAAAAAGACAATAAGGGAAACATCATTGAATGTGTTCCTTCTACATTTGATCGGAACAGTTTAATTCCAGAAGCATCAAGTCATCATTTAGAAAAAAATATGTATTTTTTTATCTCTGAGATCGATAATTCTACTGACAAGCTTAGATTAATGGATTAAAAAGTGATAAGAACGAGACAAAAATCAATTGTTCGTAGAATTAAGAAATACATGCAAGGTTATCTGATTCCTTTTCCAATCGAATGATGAGTTTTTTCTAATTTCGTGGGTCTCGAAGAAAAAATAAAATTTTTATTTCAGAAATAAGAAACAACCAGTTGTTTTGACAGTTGGGTTTGATATTTCATCTTTTATCCCTATGGCCTAGCATTTCGAATAGCTTATTATATTGATTTAACAGTTTCAATGTAATTCGGTAAACAGATTACCCTAGTGAATCTATTGATGATAAAACGCTCTTGAGATCAATACTGGAGAAAAGTGAAGCTGATATGAAAAATACTCCATCTTTGCAGTAATTTCAATTTGTACAATTCATTAGAGTAAATAAATAAATGGCAAAAGCTTTCAGCCGACAAAATTTTCATTACGAAACATTCTTGATCATTTTCTTACAGATAAATTCTCAATATCTAGAAAAACATGAATCAAAACCGGAATAAATTTAAGGTTAGATTCACTTACCTGTTGGAAATTTTCTTTTAGATCCTCCAATTCAGGTGCCACTTTAGTATCCATTTTAGAGTATACTAAATTTATTACAATTCAACTATTTGTAAATTGTTTCTCCACGTACTTCACACTGAAAGGGTTATCACCGCTAAGAATCCAAATCGGCACTTGCTAATAACGCCTTATAAAAACAGATATACGCTGAATACTGCGGATCTCTTGGAGTTTAAAGTATTTAAATTATTTATATGTACATAACACTAGAATACAGTTCCTCACTTAAAAGCAACTTATCTACTTCTGCGTAATTGGATATACGGATAGGAAGAATGAATGATGATTCATTATTTTGAAGGAGCGCCCAGCCCATCCAGTGTTGTCAGTACAGTAGAGGAGGGATAATAGAGGTTATGCTTCATGACAGTATTCTGACAATCGAATACCAGGAAAATTGTGTGAACGGGCTATCGTCGAATAGGTGTCGCTACTTATTCCAAAGAAAATTCTGAAGGAATAGAGGTTATTGATCAATAACAAATTCGAAAATGTTATTTGAATTGATCGTTATTTAGTGAATGAACGTAAAACTATAACAATCATCGGTGAAAATAGCCTGAAAATTTCACAATTTTTATCATTAGTCAAGTTTTTAAAGGATAGTGTTGCCAACACCCTACACCCAGTTTTCCAACCAGATTTTCACTTTCGCTTTCCTCTTGTTAGATTGATTTTCCTTTTCCACGACTACTAAGATACCCTTATCAGATAAGTATTAACGAATGCTAGGGGACAAATCAAAAACAAATCGGAAAATTCCGGTGGAAATTGTCATTTTCCATTGAATCTGGGATCACAGAGACTCGTATAGGTATATCGATTGAGATTTTCTGTAATAAGGAATAATTCTATCTGCAAATTCTCTTCTCAGTAAGCATTTGACTCTGATTGTCTGATTCTACTGAAGAATTCAGGTCTAAAATTTTCATTTCCCAGTGTAACTTGACCTTGAAAGAACCAATAAGAAGCTCCCACGAATTTAAGCCACGTTACGACGTAAACGTCAGATCTTTTTTAAGCCACGTTGGTTGTTGTGGAAAGCGGCACAGGATTCGTGTAGAGATTAGAGAAGTCTTTCCATCGGTGGTCTCGCCTGTTGACGTACGCTTTGTATTTTTTACATTACACTTCCCATCGAATCCTCACTACAGGTTGATCCTGTTTAGTTTCTAATAGTAAGAAGCAAAAATGAAGATATTTTTTAGTGCGATTCTTTTTTCACTAGCATCACTTATATCGTGTGAAGAAATTGCTACCGATGAAGGAGTTTTGGTGCTGAAGAAGACAAATTTCGAGCAAGCAATTACAGACAATGAGTTCGTCCTAGTTGAATTTTGTGAGTATTCCCATATTATTTTGTTTTTCCTTATTTCCCGAAGCTTGAGTTTTCTAGGTTAGGAAATATGATGATATGTCAAACGAAGATTTTCATGTTTTTTTTATGCTAGTTTCTTGTAGTATTTCTATAAGAAAATTGGCTTTTGATTCTGGTAATTTTTATTCGCCGGATTTGAACTTATACCGGATCATCGACATATGATGATGAAGTAACGGTAAAACCGGCATGTTGTTCAATGATTGAGACTTTCCTAGCAAAATTGTCCATATATCATTATATCATGATTAATCTCATACAGTTTTCATGAGTATCAGGATTCGATATATTTTTGGTTTCAGATAAATAAATCGAGAAAAACGCCACATGAAAATTCAATATGTTGTATCGGCTTTTTTTATATTGACTTGATAGGTACCTATCTGCTCATTAATTATTCATATCTGGAAAGAGTTACATGATTTCTATAAGTATTGGTTTATTTCTCTACCACAGATTAACTTTTTTTGGAAATGTTATGAATGCTCAAGAAGCTAAATTCTTCAGAAATTATTTCACTTTATGTTATTGATTTCTTTGGTTATACTACAAGATTTGAATAAGTAGACCTGATAGTTAAAAATCGGTATTATCTTCAGATCAAAAACCTCAATCGTACAACTTCTGTTTAGTGAGAAGTTCCGTTTGTGTGGGATTGTGGGAATCAAAAGGGTCCTAGTCCTACATTCAACTCTGCCTATTAGTAGGCAGTTTATTCAACCAAATACGAGGTTAATGATCTTCGGAACCTTGACAAATTTTCAGTGTTAAGAGTAAAGACTGTTAAGATATATTGGATGGTTCGACCAAAAGACCTCTAAGGTGCAAATTGTTATATCACAGAAGATTGTTTCTTCTCGTGATAGTGGTAAAGCGACATCCATTGGCATTTTTGCCGGAGCATCAGGATAGTAACTGCCGGTGGCCTTATTGCCTTAATTATTGAAAATTCAATTTATGCTTATTCCCATTATCAACATAATAGGAAAAACATCCACTAGTGCTTATTGGCTCAGCATAAACAATTCCTTCGTAAATATCGAGCTGAACTATGAACTATTCCATGTGGGCCAGCCTGTATGTTAACTAAACTTTTATATTATTGCTATACAGGGTGTCCCAAGTTCGAGTGCCTATTAGACGTTTCTGGAGAACTGGACATATTTGAAATCTGAGAATTGGGATTATGATATTGTTCGAAATTCTCTACAGACCTAAAATATTTTCAGAGCCAGAGCACTTCCGGTTATACAGGGAGTGAAAATAAATTTGCTCGAAAAATTTTTTTTTCAATCTTTTCGTTTCCGATATGATTGAGTATTCATCAATGCTGAATACGTTTCTGGTAAAACAATTGTTTTCATTCGAATAGTTTTCATAATATCGAAGAAAAACCTGAAAAAAAGTCAAATATTCATAGTCACTATTATGTTTATTTTTCTTATTCTGAACATCCTGAGTGTAAACCGTTCTTACAACGTCAAAGTAGAAGAATGTGGAAAGGTCATGCATCTTTCGAATTTCATAAATATCATCACAGGGTGTTTCAAATTTTCAGTCAAAAACTGTGATCGAAAATCGGCCATAACTTCTGTTTTTCAAATTAGAACCCTATTTTTTTATGATTGCGTTGGATTCTGCGTAGAAAAACAGTGATAGCACTCTAAGATGCTATTGCTCCTAAATTCAGTGATTCCCGAGTTATTTGAGCTTTTCTCGATTCATGTTGTACGTAGAGTCAAATTCATCGAATCTATACAGATTCGATGAATATTCTCATGAAACCCTAGTAACATTAGTAACAACTTATAATTAGGCCTGTCACTTGTGAATTTTAATGGGGATCATTTATCTTCTATGGTCACAGAATATTCTCATGCAACATATTCGATGAATATTTTCATGGAACCATTGAATAAAATCGAAAAGTAAAGATGAAACCTAAAATTAAACCTGTCAGTTGTGAATTAATAATGGTAAAATTTATCTTCTATGGTCACAGAATATTCTCAAGTAAAAGATTAGATGAATTTGATTCTACGTACAACATAAATCCAGAAAAGCTCAAATAACACGGGAATTACTGAATTTAGGAGCAAGAGCATCTGAGAGTGCTATCATTACTTTTCTTCGCAGAATCCAACGCAATAATAAAAAAATAGGGTTCTAATTTGAAAAACAGAAGTTATGGCCGATTTTCGATCACAGTTTTCGACACAAAATTTGAAACACCCTGTGATGATATTTATGAAATTCGAAAGATGCATGACCTTTTCACATTCTTCTACTTTGACGTTGTGAGAACGGTTTACACTCAGGATGTTCAGAATAAGAAAAATAAACATAATAGTGACTATGAATATTTGACTTTTTTTCAGGTTTTTCTTCGATATTTTGAAAACTATTCGAATGAATACAATGGTTTTACCAGAAACGTATTCAGCATTGAATACTCAATCATATCGGAAACGAAAAGATTGAAAAAAAAATTTTTCGAGCAAATTTATTTTCACTCCCTGTATAACCGGAAGTGCTCTGGCTCAGA
Source organism: Adalia decempunctata (assembly GCA_951802165.1). Classification (NCBI taxonomy): domain Eukaryota; kingdom Metazoa; phylum Arthropoda; class Insecta; order Coleoptera; family Coccinellidae; genus Adalia; species Adalia decempunctata. The sequence continues at coordinate 30,532,861 of OX637695.1, read as the reverse complement.
AAATATTTTAGGTCTGTAGAGAATTTCGAACAATATCATAATCCCAATTTTCAGATTTCAAATATGTCCAGTTCTCCAGAAACGTCTAATAGGCACTCGAACTTGAGACACCCTGTATTTGCTATCCAACCCAGGAAATATAATTTTTTCACCGTGTGGCATCGTTGAGATCCTGGATCACTCGAAATCAAGATCGTTGCGGGAAAATTCAATTCTAAATGTGTCATAGTCTAAATATTGTAATAAAGAATTATTTTAAATAATGATATAGTTTTGGTGAGTTTCGTTTGATAAACCTCAAAAAGTTGATTTCTCGTTGATATCGACCGAAGAAATATTTGATTCTCTTTATTCAATATTCAGGCTACAAGCATGTTCAATATTCAAGATCATCCCAAACTAGTGACATGTTATTATTTCTAATAATAATGGCATTCCTAAGAAATTATCAGGACCATTTTCAGTTCGAAAATAAGGAAGTGGACATTTTATACCTCTGCCATATGGTTTACCCTCTTTTCATTGGTTCTTTCCAAAAATTAATGCAATTTATTATGACTTGGTCTATTCTTGATCATGTTTCTTTTCCGTCGGCTCGACCATTTTACACCACTGACGACATCAACAGGCTACGGTTGAAAAGTCATAAATGCTTCTTCTGGAGACATAATTTTTTTGTATCTGTTTCTGATAATGTTGTATCCGTCTTTCCATGCCTATTTCTGATACTCTGGACTTAATTTTCATTGCTATTTAGCCGTCCATTTTCGCACCTACGCACACTCTTATCTACTTCCAAAATTGGCCATTCACTTTAATCACATATCATTACACTTTTATAACTTGCTCCCGTATTACGGTTGAAATCTTACAAATTAATTTTGACCCACTTCTAATCGTCTGAATGATTTGAAATGTAGTTTATATTTCCGATGCATTCTGAATTTTTTTCTAAAAATAACAAAATGGCGACAGATTTATGTGATAATGCTACAATTCCCTTCAAAATAGGTTTTATAGTTTGGGATCGAATTTTGTTTTTTTGTTTTGAACAAGCTTCTATTCAAAAATGTTAAAAAAGAAGAAAATAAAAAATTAATGGAATTTTCGGACGTTTACCTACTCCATTCACTTCATCTCGGTTGGCCATGAAGTTCTGACACATTACATCGTGTTTATTTTGAAAATGTTAGGTTATAGTCATTTTTGTGTCAGGTATGCAAGAAACGTTGGCCTTTCTACATAGAGGTCGTTGTAATTACGTATTCATCAATATGTTTATTTACTTTGTAGAGTAATGAATTTGTGAAAATATTATGTGAATTCAAAATTCCAAAGATTTGGCGAATGTCGAAGAAACTTTTTTCTTTGTTAAGGGGAAATAACGCGTTTGAATCGTGGTAAATCTCCATTCAAAAAGTGGTCTCTTCATTTCACGAGTAACTACCCTACTTTACGACGTAGAGACTTGATTTTTTTTTAATTGAAGTTGAAGAACGTCCCGAGGGCAAATAGTTTTCTTTTTTTCGATTTAATTAGTTTTTCGATTAAAAAAACCAGGGTAATCGTTAGATCTGAGGTTATTGAATATGTTTTTCGTTTTTCATGAGTACAAGCTATATTTTCGAACTAATCATCATGAAAATTTTTGTAGTTTATAGGAGATTAAATTGCCGAGGGCAAATAGTTGCGATTTTTTTCAAACAATAATGAATAACCGTCGAAAAAAAATCATTAAGTTCAGTTTCCAAAACGCTGAAGCTCAACCTGTTTTTTTAATTGAAAAACTAATTAAATCGAAAAAAAGAAAACGATTTGCCCCCGGGACGTTCTTCAACTCCAATTAAAAAAAAAATCAAGTCTCTACATCGTAAATTAGGGTAGTTACACGTGAAATAAAGAGACCACTTTTTGAATGGAGATTTACCACGATTCAAAAGGTGATACTTCCCCTTAATACTGGAAATATTTCACGTATATACCTAAACATGGTTGGAAAATACAGTTATACTTTTTTCTTGTACGGAAATCATGAATCGAGTGTTGAAATTCCACTGAAAAATAATGGACTGAATAGTCCGTTACTTTGTGATAGTTCATTCGAAAAAGGAATAAAAGTAGGTACTCGAATAACCCGACAGAGAAACTTATAAACGAACAGTCGAATTACCCAAGTTTCGAAATACTCAAGAAATAAGCCTACAGAAGACATTCAAATACCTTTTTGCACAACTTGAAATACTCCAGTATGAAAATGTAGTAGTACTACGAAACCTGTGTCCCGGTTAAACCTCAAGAGAACTAACCCCATTCACAAAGTTAAAAAAGAGTAAATAGAAATAAACACTGGCAACGTCTGTGAGAATTATTTGACATTTCGCGGGCTCCAATCTGCGTCAAAAAAACTTGATAAATCCAAATCAGAGGTTATCTCTGTCCAAATCATGGCCAACCGGGATAGATTATTAAACTGAATGGTGTATAAGTTTGAAATTTGTATGCAACAAAATAGCTATTCTTGTTCTTGATTTTTTTTGTTATTTGCTGAATTGCCTTCGCCAGATAGTATACTCTCAATTTTTTAGGTGCATTCAAATAATAGCCTTTTTTATTTCTCATATCATTAACATATCATTGAGAACTTGAATTGCTCTATGAATGAACTTTCGATGAGTTTAGTAAGTGAGATAAAGATCTTTGACTATACCCATATAGTCTAAGGACTCTAAGGATAAAGATACAATATGTGCTTTCTGGTTTATTCCGCTTCATTCACTGTCCTAAACGTCACGCATTTTTTTGTTGTTGTTGGATTAGGTATGTTTATCCCATTTATCCGCCCCGCAAAAGTAAAAAACATGGGGCGTTGTAGATTTTACCCCATAATGTGACCACTTTACCCTTACGTTGTGCCCCGTTGGGTGTAAATTCAAACTAGGAAACGCGTAATAGATGTAACTAGGAAACGCGCTTAACGTAATAGATGTAACTATAGATAATAAACTAGCTTTTGGTTTTTTCAACGATGAAGAGATTCGGTTGGAATTTTGAACATATGAGAATTCTTTTACTTCAGAATCAACGATGATATATGGGATGAGATTAATTTTAGGGATTTTCTTCAACAGCGAAATGCCGAAAATACAGTTCGAGAATGTGATTGAAAAGAATATACAGTGACTGCATTCCCATAGTGCCCTCTTTTGCGGATGGACAACGAATTTTTGACAAATGGCTCGTATATAAACCATAGTATAAAAATCTTTGTACTAGGATAGTACTACTATAAATAGATGCCTGCCTCATAGAAATCAAACTTTCGTTTCTACGAATTTTTCGGTTTTCGAGTGAATATCGAATTTCAGATTGAATGCATCATCCGGTATATTTCAAACTAACCATTCAAATTCGTCGATAGGCTATCGCTATACAATCCTCGAACTTGGACTATAACTATTCGTTTTTGGTTTTTATTTATTCCTTTTTTGAAACCTACAAATAATATTGCAATAATGCAATTTTAATATGTATTCAGAAATGAAATTTTCAAGGTTTGAATATTTTCCTTACTCCAATTCAAAATCTTCGATAACGAGGTGAAAAAACACACTTCATTCTTATGTATCAGTTGAGTCTACATATTTTCTTATCCACAGGAATTGGATAACTAGCTGATTACTTCAACAATATCTACCATAATTTAAGCAACATATGCTTATCATAAGAACATGATCTACATTTACATTACAGTGCACATTCAAGAAGTATGATTAAATTTTTGGATTAATTTAATATCCATCCATTTCTGAAAGCATCAAACAATTGGAACAAAAAAATCAGGAGTTTAGCATTTCTTATTGTAATATTCACACTTCTCAAAAATTTGTCTTAGTGATGAATTATGTAATTCCAATTACCAATTAATTTACTGCTTAGATCATTTTTCATCTTATTTTGTGGTTAATTACGAATAATCATTAATCTGTGATACGATTACTTATTACTCAATTTTGGTAATAAAACATGTTTGTGAATTAGAATTACATTTATTTGCTCAAAATAATTTTTTGTATGTGAAATTTATCTTGTTTTATAATTCTTTGCAGATGCACCATGGTGTGGTCATTGCAAGGCCCTTGCTCCAGAATATGTGAAAGCTGCTAAGGCTTTGGCCGATAAAGAATCTCCTATCAAACTGGGTAAAGTTGATGCTACTGAAGAATCTGAATTATCTGAAAAACATGGCGTACGCGGATATCCAACACTCAAGTTCTTCAGGAAGGGATCACCAATAGACTATAACGGTATGCTCTCTTCAAATGGTCTTGAATTATTTCTCCATATTGTATATTCTGTAATTTTTAGGTGGAAGACAGGCAGAAGACATTGTCAACTGGTTATTGAAGAAATCTGGACCTCCAGCCACCGAACTGAAGAAAGTTGAAGAAGCTAAGGAATTGATTGAAAACAACAATGTTGTCATTATTGGTTTCTTCAAGGATCAATCTACTGCTAAGGCTAAGGCATTCTTGGAAGTTGCTGCTGCTGTAGATGACCATCCATTTGCCATCACCTCTGAAGATGCTCTCTATGAAGAATATGGTGTCAAATGCGGAAGCATCGTATTGTTCAAGAAGGTAAAAATGATTTTAATATTTGAGAATTAGGATTGTTATATCTAGAAGTTCAATTGATTTTATTTTGCGAACCATACAACATACTTGCATGTGACATTGACTTGGAAGTTTCTTTGTATGAAGTTGATCCAATCTTTTGCAGTTTGATGAAGGAAAAGTTGAATATGACGGCGACGACACTGTTGCTCAAATCAAGAAATTCATCGTAACCAACTCCCTACCACTCATTGTCGAATTCAACCATGAAACCGCACAAAAAATATTCGGCGGAGAGATCAAGAGTCACCTCATCTTGTTCCTCAACAAAGAAGAAGAGCACTTCCAGAAGGTCAGTGAGGCAGCTCGTTCAGTAGCCAAACCTTTCCATGATCAAGTTTTATTCGTAACAATCGATGCAAATGAAGAGGATCACCAGAGGATTTTGGAATTCTTCGGTGAGTAGTTTTCAAATATATCGAAAATGAGTCGTAATTGCATGATATAGATTTCATCAAAAATACCATTTCATCAAATATCGCCTATATAAAACTTTCAGTTGGTTGTGTTTGGTTTTTTGACTGATGACAACTTTGGAAGTCTATTGATATCTTTTTCATCTTTCATTTTTTTAAGGCAATTGTTTGGAAATATTTCACGAGGTCAACTCTCTGATCTGTATTGACGAAATTGAAAATATCGTTCAAAAACTCAAATTATTCACAAAAATTGTACTCGGCCTATGAATTTCACAAGTCCTTTCAATTTGACGTGTCAATCTCTACTTTATTCACCTCTGCTTCACAGTTACGAAGGTTTTCAAATTACCTCAACGAATAACATCGCGAGCATTTAGATCAATTAAAAACAACATTATCTGTCTGAGATTGTAAGGGACATTCATGAATAATTTTGGGAAATTGTATCGAAGAAATTGTAGAAAATCTTCATCTGACTTTCCTAGAGGAAGAAAGAATGGTCCAATAAGCACCAATCCAAACATTTAATGCTGAAAATAGTAAATTTCGAACAGAATCATTGTTTGTCTAGAAATGACGGCATTTATCAAGATTTGGCAGATTCTATTGTGTAAGGAAACAATGATTAATGAATAGAGGTAGCTGACGCAGAGTAACATTATTTTTCATCAACAATGAGAGCAGGAACTAATACTTTTCTTATTGTTCTGTATTCTTGAGTGAATTACGTTTTCTATTGTTATTTCTCCAATTCAGGAATGAAGAAAGAAGAAGTACCTGCTGCACGTCTCATCAAATTGGAAGAAGACATGGCCAAGTACAAACCAGACACTGATGACTTATCAGCCGAATCACTCAAGAAGTTCGTCGAAGATTTCTTGGCCGGAAAGTTGAAACAACACTTGCTCAGCCAGGACATTCCAGAAGACTGGGACAAAGAGCCAGTAAAAACTTTGGTTGCCTACAATTTCGACAAAGTAGCATTGGATGCTGAAAAAGATGTACTTGTTGAATTCTATGCCCCATGGTGTGGACACTGCAAACAATTGGCACCAATTTTCGACAAAGTAAGTTGACAAATCAGTTATTTTAGGGCGTAGAGAGTTTAAGTTTTTTGAAAAATATGGAAGTGGATTGTTAACATTGATCATTTTCAGGTTGGTGAACATTTCAAAGACAACAGTGACATAGTGATTGCCAAGATGGACGCCACAGCCAACGAATTAGAGCACACTAAGGTTAGCAGCTTCCCCACCCTGAAGTTTTACGCCAAGGGTTCCAACAATGTTATTGAATACAACGGACCTAGAACCTTCGAAGGTCTAGTTAAGTTTGTTGAATCTGGTGGTAAGGATGGTGCTAGCATAGAAGAACCTGTTGAGGAAGAGACTGAAGATGATGATACTCCTAGAAAGGATGAACTTTAAATACGTAGTGATAAAACTTTTTGTAAAATTTACTCAAAGATAAGGTATAGCTTTATGAACTTTACTCAAGAAGTTTAAAGGTTGTTTTTATTGAATGTGTTTTTTTAGAGACTTCTTTTTTTATATTGTGTCGTTGTGTTTCTTCCAAAACAAGCTTAGATCGATATACTAACATTCCTACTGATACTTATTTATTTTCCATGATCTTTGGATGAATGTACAGAAACGTGAGTTTTCTGGAGGTTTTAATGAATTGTAAGATCTAAGTACAAATAAATATTAAAGTTATACCCTTTTTTATTTCAAATCATTTTATTCCATCAGCCTTCGATTTTCGAATAAAATGTTGGTAGTTAATGAGCAAAACAACTGTCAACCTCCTTTTTGTAAGATGTATATTGAAGGTCGCTTGGAGATGTAAATTCCAAGTTTTATCAGATTTTTCCAAATAATATTTGTTTATTCAAACTCAATAAAATCCACAATATCAACAAAAATATTCATATTCACAAAAATAAATTAAACAAAGTATCACAACAGACATTTAGTTATATATCGAACTATTGCTACTATCATTTATTGTACGCATTTTTACAGGCATCTTAGCGTTTCACAATAAGAACTTATAAGATTGAAGATATATAATGATTATGGATGTCAATAGTAGTAAGGTCCTTGAGGAATAGGTTTCCTTCCATTATCGATAATCACAGAAAAAGCTCTACAGTAGTATTGTACAAAACAATATCGAGTAACCACTAGTCCAGGAAACTTTCCCTTACAATTTTTTGAAATTTGACCAGTTGATCAGGATTACATTCGAAAAGAACTAAGCATTTCAAACAATATCCACATCTGTATTCTATTTTGCTTCTTCTTCTCATAAGAAAATCTACTGATACATTTTTGATCTGATCGAAGTGTTGAATTAAACATCATTAGATAGACATCTTTCTCATCCATTCTGTTCTTGACGAAGGGCTGGTAGACTGTCAGGCATAGCTAGGATAAGATCCTAACGCAGAACTACCTAAATGGTGGCCAGCATGATGTCCTATCGAGTGTGTACTTGCTATGTTAGAATAGAGATTTGCCGTTGGATTACTCCAGTACGATCCTGGTGAAGGAAATAGAGAAGCTGGAAAAAAAATGTAGTCAGGATCATTTTTCTAGGAAAGTTTTTGTGTGAGGTTGATTTTTGATTAGTATTACATATATGTATTTTGTATTGAAAGAAGCCCAGATTTTATAAGTACCGTCGAATTCGAGTACTATTTATTTTAATATATTCAATAATACTTCAATCAATGATAAACTGATGTTTGATTTGTCAATTTGCTGTTAATTGAATTCAACCCGAACAGCCGATGATGAATATCTACTCTTTGATATCGCAATCAGAAATTTTTCTCCTCCTGGCCGGAGATTCAATAATGAACCACCGATGTTCATTTTTTACCATCGATTTCTTGGATAATTTGGAATTTCGTGGATAATTTGAAGCTGACGCCATCTGTGAATAGCTTGGTGAACTAAAACATCTGACGAAATAGATTTCTTTATTCTACGATTGAAACTTTGAGTTTGGACTATATGTTGATAGATGGCACTATAATAAGAAGTTGGTACAGAAACCTGTAGAAGCTGACATATGATTCTTTAGCTCAAAGTTAAAAACACTGCGCAAAAAAATTAACGCACATTATGGAAATCTCAAATTTATTCTACAACTGAAGGTGTTCTCAATGATAATTATTTTTATCAGAATTGTGCATGCATATGTTATTCACTTTCAACGTTTTTCTTCAATAGAGATGTTTTCTCCCAGCAGGAATAAAAAAGATGATATTATCATTATTATCAGATTTTGAATGTATTGGCTCCATTCTAAAATCAGTTGTTCTCGATCAATTCTAGTGATCAATAGTTTTGCGAGAAGAAGGGTGGAGATACACAAGAACTGCAGAAAGGTTTGGAGTTTCCCATACAAGTGTGTCCAGAATGTTGCAGCGATTCAGAGAGACAGGTATGAATGTCCGAAGACCAGGACAGGGTAGACCACGGGTAACAACTGCCATTCAAGAACGTTACTTGAGAGTTTCTTCGTTGAGACAACAGCTCTTACCCCAGCCCATCGAAGGGCGCGTTTGGATTTTGCGAGAGAGCATATCCATTGGGAAGAGGCCGATTGGGAAAGAGTTCTCTTCACAGATGAGTCTAGATTGCCTCTACCATTGTGATCGACGTTCCCTTGTATACAGACGTCCACATGAAAGATATGCTCAGTGCAATTTCCTGAATACTACTGGTTTCGGGGGAGGATCGATTATGGTATGGGGTGGAATATCTTTGACTGCTCGCACAGACCTAGTGGTCGTTGATAATGGAGCTATGAATGCTGATAAGTATATAAGGAACATTCTTGAAGAGCATGTAGTAACATTTGCCCCATACATTGGTGAAAATTTCATTTTTATGGACGATAATGCCAGAACCCATCGTGCGCGCATCGTCCAGGAGTACCTTGAAGAGGTTGAAGTCTCTCGAATGGAATGGAAGTCCAGATCTCAATCCGATTGAGGTTTGGGACAACCTCAATAGAAGGCTGCATGAGAAGTTCAGAAAATCATCCAGCCACTCTTAATGACTTAGGAATCCAACTCGGAGAAATCTGGGAAGGATTAGATCAGAACATTTTAAGTTCACTCATTTTGAGTATGAACCGTCGTTGCCGAGCTGTAATTAACGCAAGGGGTGGAAATACCAAGTATTAAATCACTTATCAGCATTTCAGTATTTTGAAAATTATTCATTTCTCTTCTTTCACATAAGATTCGGTGAAATCCTGAATTTTTCTTCCATTTAATGTGTCTTGTTTCGTTCAAAACCTTCCCGAGAGAACATTAAAAATAAGTTATGAAATCAATGTAGAGTTAACTTTCATTAAAATTGAGATTCTCAGAATGTGCGTTAATTTTTTTGCGCAGTGTAGTTTTCTGAACGAATTTTTAATCGTATATATTCGAAATCTATGCCCAGAACAGAGTGATAATTTCGAAATAGTTTACTACTTTTCAATGAAATTCAAGAGACTGGAGGTCCAAAAACTGTTTTGTTGAATAGCATTTTGTAGTATTCATCATTCAAATACCTGTGAGGTAATTTTTTCCTGCATGGTATGGTCATTGTTTAAGGAGAAGAATGGTATGGCACATATTTATTTGGGATGTAACTATGTACTTATTCAAGTTGTGGTACATGGGCGTTTAATTGATAGTTTTGAGAACCCTCTGTTCAGATCAAGACACCAATATCTCCATATTTTTGACTATCAAATGGCGTGCCGATGACAATTCCTTTCATTACTCGATAATTTGTGAAACAATGCCCAAATACCCACTTGTAGCACCAGGACTCAGAGCTCAATCAATGAGATGATGCCTGAACCTGAAGAGTTTGGAGTTTGGACCAAACAACAGTACCCCCCGAGGGTAATTCATTCCCTCAATTAGAGTCCAACCGAGACTGCCGTCTATACGCCACTTGTATGAATACGTTATTGTATTTTTTCAAATTCAATCTTTAACTGGTGTTTGAAGGAGTGGAAATAACACTTTCATCCCCCTAATGGCGCAATGCCTTGATTGTGCATTGTTTCGTCCCCTTCGCAAAGAACTCTACCCGTCATTTCACCAGCCCCTCCCTCAAATAAGGATATTGTTAACAAACTGCCCTAATGGATGTTGCTCCTCGCATGATGTTAACCAGATGAGTCACAGGAAATATTCTGAATTTTTCGTGAATTCGTATCACAATAATATGAATCATATGCATAGGTAATACCTATATGTATTTCATGTATTCATAATATACCTTCTGTATAAAAAGTACCCGGAATTGTAAAAAAAAAACACATAAATTTAAATTTAATCATCAATATTTATTTTGTCTCCTTCAAAATAGTCCCCATTGCTTACAATACAACTATGATATCGGCGAACCCACTTTTCCATGCACCGCTCATACGCCGCCAAAGGTATGGCCTTCAGTTCTCGTTGCGAATTTGTTTTGATGGCTTCAATGGACTCAAAACGCGTTCCACGTAGGGGCAATTTGAGTCTTGGGAATAGAAAAAAGTCGCACGGAGCTAAGTCAGGTGAATACGGCGGTTGTTCGATGGTATTTATTGAGTTTTTGGTCTTGTATTCCTTAATAATTATGGCTCGGTGCGACGGCGCGTTATCATCATGCAAAATCCACGAATTGTCTTTCCATAAATCTGGCCGTTTACGACGAACATTCTCACGCAAACGCCTCAATACACCCAAGTAATACTCCTTATTCACTGTCTGTCCTTCAGGAAGAAATTCTGAGTGCACAACACCACGATAATCGAAGAAAACAGTGAGCAAAACTTTAATTTTCGATCGACTTTGACGTGGTTTTTTCGGACCGTCTTTGAATGATTTGTACCAATCGTATGCTTGTGTTTTTGACATACAATTATCACCAAAGGCTTTTTTTAACATTTTCAATGAATCGGCACAAGAAAATTCGTTTGCAAGACAAAATTTGAGGCAAACTCTTTGATCATTTCCATTGTAAAATTCGCAGAGCACTTTTGAGGTCGACTGATACTGACAGCTGTTGTAAACACACTAGTTGACAGATCTAGCTCAAATTTGGCTTGGTAATAAAGGAAGGTCCTACCAACTTTAAGAAAAAAATTACCGATTCCTTTTTGGCGGTTCATTTAAATAACATTTTCCGGGTACTTTTTATACAGAGAGTAGGTACTCGTCTTTTTGTGACAGAAGTCGATAGACACCCTTTTTTGTTGCTGAGGATGATTTGGTCATTGATGGGTTTTTATTTTTTATCAAGCCCTCTCATTGTAATTGGAAAAAAAAAATTAATCTGAAGGCTGGAAGTTAATTTTCATGGTGAGAACAGCATATCTATGTTCGAGTTATTGGGTGTTTTTCCCAAAGGAACTTTCCTTATGGCAAATGGCGTTCCGTCAAATGTCAAATGTCGACCTACTGATCACAAGTGTCCATGGCCCTAACTCAATCCTATGACTAGTTTTTGAGATACAGGGCGTTGAAGTTGAGAATTACCAATTTTTACTATGCGCGTATCTCGAAACAGAATCGAATGAACTTCAATTTTTCTCAAGAAACATTTCATTCTATCCCCAGGGAGGAACCATATAGAGGAATATGACCGAAAATTGTTACGAATACCCTTGGTTATCCATAATTGAATGCATGCCCGATTTTGAAAGTATAAAATATGTCAGTTCCAGAGCGAGAACGTTCGCAAAATGAACTATTTTACTATTTCACTAGATAATACATATGTTGTTGTACATCGAAAAAACCTGAAAAACCCAGAATTCATACTGGGTGATTCATTAATATTGAAACTATTTACAAAGTCAAAAAAACCTTAAATCAACCCAAAAATACAGGGTGTCCACTTAACTAACCTTTTAAGTGGACACCCTGGTATTTTTGGGTTGATTTAAGGTTTTTTTGATTTTTTCAGAAAATATCTTCATGGACTTCGAAGAATACAGGGTGATTCAGTCATGAAATAAACTGTATACCTCACGAAAATACCCAAAAACCACCTTTTTTTCATCACCCTCTATTTCAAGATCAAGTCCGTTGAGGTGGGAGTTTTCTTTCACCACTGTACTTGATATAAAAACATCAATACGTCTGAGAGTTTTCATCCACTTCCTATGACCAGATTTATTTTTAAGTTATATGAAACTTATTTATTAATGTATTTCCATTCTTATCCCAGCATAAAAAAAATCTGGTCATAGGAAGTGGATAAAAACTCTCAGCCGTATTGATGTTTTTACAGGCCCGGATCTACGATTTTTTTCAACCGGGGCGAAAATTCATGCTGGCGCCCCCTCCTTCCCCATTTGTGTAATACATACATATATGAATTCATAAAAAACAAGAAAATAAATTATTCAAATGAATAATAAAAATAAAACTAATAATAAGGAAAATATCACAAGGGAAGAAATTAGATTTTTTCTGCACAGCTTCACGCGGCGTGATTTTCTTTCCGCAAACGCATCTATCAGCTCCTCGAAATCTGTTTCGGAAGCAGTTTTGTTTTCTTTAGCTAAGTTCGAGGGACCATAGAGACGTTCCTGACTCATTGAGGAATGCAAATAATTTTTATTATTTTCAATTTGATGAAACTGCGTTCACATCTTGCAGACGTGGTATAGGTAATGTGCCGTATGTTCTTAAAGCTATACTGACATTAGGAAAAGCTTCTTGCAGATCTTGCCTGTGAAGAATTTGTAGCAGGTCTAATGAAGTCGATCTTTCACTAATTTCAGGAACCAGCTCTTTGAGAACCGCTGTGTCTTCAACATTTTTGCGCTAAATGGGTCCCATTGTTCTGCAGATCTTCTTTTTGCATGTTTAAAAGGGCATGGCCATTGAGGAATGCGAAATTCGTATGCAGACTCTCTGCGCTTTCTAATCTTTTTCTGATTTCTGACAATAATCAGTCGAAAACAACCTTAATTTTCTTCGAGAATAAACCAACTAGATCTAGCGTTCTTGACTCATCCTCGCACGTTTCGTCGACCTGCTTTTTCTTTTTTTTTCTAAGAATTGGCTCCACATCAAATTCTTCTGAAAGAAGTGTAGCTCCCGAGATCCACTTTTCAATAGGTTTTTCTATCATTCCTTGCTAGATCTTCACAAGACCTTGCATCAACGATAATGAACTCAATATAATTATATCCCCTTTCTGAATTTCCACGTTTACCCTATTGATCTCTTGCAGAATATTATCTCAAATTGTTAGGTTCAGGATGAATCTAAAATCCATCACAGCATGAAGCAAATGACCAGCTTCATACTTGGATTCTGCGACTAGTGAGGATTCTTTGATTTCTTCCACAGCCTTCACAACTCCCTGTAAATTATTGAGCAAGGCATTAACAGCTTGATGTTTAGCCCATCTTTTTTTGCTTCTTCTTTTCAAATTTATTTTATGGCACTTTTTCATAACCGTCCATCCTGTGGTTGAACTAACAAAAAAAGTTTTCGTACAACACCAAATAAATTACGGGCTTCTGAACCTGATGAAGTCGAATGGACACCCCCAAGATTCAAAGAATGTACTGGGCATGGAAAAATACAGCCAGCTCGTTCATCTGTAGAATTCTGGATTTTGACATCTAAATCATCAGCTTGCAGTTTATCTTATTCTCCAGTTTTTCCGACAACTTCTAAGAAGTCAATAAAACTTTCCTTTATCTCATATCCAGACTCGGTTCTCTATATCGTGAAACCTGTTATTTATTTTGTGTGAGATACATCTGGGGTGCAGTCGAACATAATAGTGAAATAGTTGGCCTCCCTGATCTCATTATATGTTATTCCGAACTTTGGTGGCCATTTAATCGATAATTTCATTTTGTATAGCTTTGTACAGATAGAATGTTTGTCATATTTAATAACACTACTTTTTTCCAAGAAAATCAAAACAAAAGAAAATTCAACCCCTGCTTGTTTTTGGCGCCCCCTTGAGCTGGCGCCAGGGGCAAGCGCCCCGCTTGCCTCCCCTAGATCCGGGCCTGTGTTTTTATATCAAGTACAGTGGTGAAAGAAAATTCCCACCTCAACGGAGTTAATCTTGGAGTAGAGGGTGATGAAAAAAAGGTGGTTTTCGGGTATTTTCGTGAGGTTCACAGTTTATTTCATGACTGTTTCACCCTGTATTCTTTGAAGTCCATGATGATATGTTCTAAATCAAACAAACACTTTAAATCTACCCAAAAATACAGGCTGTCCACTTAACCTTCATTGTGAATAGTTTCTATATTAATGGATCACCAAGTATGAATTCTGGGTTTTTTCGATGTAATAACAACATATCTATACTCTGTTCAAATATAAGCGACTACGACGTAAACAAAGTCGCGCACACGAAGGATGGGCTTCCTTCAGGTAGGTAGAGACTTGCTTTCAGGGCTCCAGGGTCGGATCGAGGATAGTTCACACAATCATATAAACTTGATATTATTCTCTGAATGGAATACACACAACACCTCTACGTATCATATATTATTATATTTATTATATTTACATATAAGGAAAAGTCTTGAATTGTTCATCAATATCACAGGATCAGAAATATTAACAGAAAAATGTAATGAATAAATGAAAATATATAACGTGAGGATACATTATAAGGCAAATAAGCACAAGAGTTACAGAATGCCGATGTAAGGCAAAACTTGACCTGCGCCCTAGATTTGGGTTGGAGTTTGGAGACATTGTAGAATCAAAATGAAAGAAAACAAAAATTTTCACTAACATATATTTTCCACTCTTGATTGAGAGCAATAATAAAATAATATGATAGTGTTAGCTGAGGTTGGTGCAATGGGGTACCATACAATTCTGTGTATGATACAAGAGTTCAGGGAAAAACCTCAGCAGAAAAAAACCCTGCCTCCGTGTAAGTGTCTCCAAAAAGTGCAGCTGCTTTCGTCAAAAGGGGAACCGTCTTCTTCAGGGTTCCAGTAATTCTAATCTGAAAAGAGAAATGAAAGAGCAGAAAAATGAACAGTAAATTCAATGGAATTGAAATTGACCACCCATTAAAAATATTAATTGAAATAATAATAGACAGTGAATTTGGCCAAGAATAAAATCAAATTAGTACTCATCTTTTTAAAAGTTCTTCTTTCACGAAGATTTTACTCCGTTGTGGGTCTCTTGCAGAATAATCCTCTCTGCAACATGCTGGATTAATGAGTTTCCTAGAAGAAGATTCAAAATAATATGCTCAAAAAAACGTTGAAAATAATCTACCACTTCAGTTGAAGAAATGTTGCTATAGATCACTTCAAAATTGAATCTACTGTTTCCTCGGATAATAGGTTTGCTTTTCTATTTTCCTTTTCTTGCAAATTTGTCCTTGGCTTTCTGTACAATCATTCAGCCATCTGTTTAATTCCTTCCTTTTATCCTGGTTTAACAATTTCATTTTTCTTATCAATTCCTCATCAGAAGGCTATAAAATACCATCAAAATGTTCAAGACAAAAATCAAAACATAGCATTAACTACATTACATTTTCATCGTAACAATTTAATGATGTTGAGCTTTCTGGCTTTGATGCTGCTTCTTCTATGAAAAATTTCACATCATCTTGATAGGCCATTCGACTGGTTGAGGGTTCATTCAGATATAATCTTGTATCTTCATCGGAGTCTTCATCTGCAACAGAATCGCTTCTACGCCCAAACATAAATGCAGCATGTATATGCTTACACAATATAGGTTTAATACTGTTACTTGAACAGGCACATTCCAAAATAATATGTAATAATTATGTATTAGGTACCTTATGAAAAATTATTCAGAATTTTGTTGCTCTTCTTCTGTGTCACTTTCATCCAGATTCACCACCACTCGCTCTATTGTTGACTCCATGATATTATCGAGCTGCCACATTTTTTCTTCGACATCAGTTATAACATGATGTATGCATTTCTTCCATTTCTCAGCGCAAATCGATCCTATAGCTCCCAGAAACAAATTACGAACCTCAGCAATTTTAAATGAGGAGTTCTGAGCAGCTACTTTTCCTTTAACTTGAGCCCAAATGAGCTCGATTGGATTCAGCTCACAATGATATGGTGGTAGTCTCAAAACTGTTCTTCCCGTTTTATTGGCCATTTCATCTCTAACTAATTTTTCATACCTCCCTCTATTCGCCTTAACCAGAGCAAGTAGTTCCGCCTTCAAAAGATTATTTTCGAAGGAAATATTTTTACTTAGCAACCAATTTTTCACATCTTCCTTGCGGGTTGATGAAGACGGAATCGATTCCATTTTTCTCGAATGATAACTGGCGTTGTCCATTACGATGACAGCGTTATGATCCAGAGTTGGCAAAATTGTTGAGAACCACTTCTCGAACGATTCCCCGTTCATTTCCTCATGGTAATCTCCGGATTTTTTCGATTCGAAAAACCATAGGCCGTCCTCTACAAATCCGTCTTCTCCCCCTATATGACATATAATCAGTCTTTTTCCTTTTCCACTTGGGTTTTTGAGACCAGTTGACAAACCTTCTCGAAAAGCCTGTCTGCTGGATCCAATCGATTCATCGACCCATATTGAATTTTTTGTACATCCTGCATTTATCCATGTCTCGTCAAGGTAATAAATTTTTCGGCCTTGCTCCCTAAATTCTCGAATTTTCTTCAAATAATTTCTCCTCCAAACAACTATTTCGTCTCTATCAATCAACAAACTATCACGACCACGTTTTTTGAATTTGAATTTCATTTTTTTCAATAATTTATAAAATGTTGTTCTTTTAAAATTCGGCAGGCTGTCATCGTTATTAACAACTTCCAACACCTTCGAAATTGTAGGAATTTCATTACGAAAAAAAAAACCGTGGACTATTCTCCTAATTAAGTTCATGTCGAAATCGTCTATTGAATCGATGATTTTTAGCGACTGGGATTTCTGCTTAGGTGGAGTCAATATATGATTCCGTTTATATTCGGTGAGAATCCTGAGTATAGAGGAACAAGAGACTCCTGAGGACTTTGAAACAATTCGCACCAAGCCTATTTTCGAGATATTTGGATGTTCCTCAAATTCTTTTCGATAAATGTTCAATATTAATTCTTTTTCTTGAATAGACAAATGTGAACGTTTCGTTCTTTTTCGTGGTGGGCCCAATATACCACCTTCAGATGCAGTGTCCGTTTCTGAATTCGACATTATTGTCCGGAAAAGATAACTGTGAAATCGACTACACAATAGAGGATTTCTGTCAGAAATAAGCACTTTATAACGAGAACACTTAATTAACTAATTTCACTACAAAATCTATGTACACTCTGATTTAGGTACTACACCTTCACCGTACTCTAGGTCGCTATCGACTAAAAACTTCTATATTTATACAAATTAGGGTAGTTTTCACCTCCACCTATTTTACACCGAGGAATAAAAAGAACCTAAATTGCTTAGATTCTGGATTTTCCAGAAATTATGACCCCAGTGCTACCTATGACCCTCTGGATTTACCCGAAATTATCTCGTCGGAAACCGAGAGTCCGACAAAGCGTTAAGTACAATTCAAACAAATATTTATAACCGGAACAAATTGAGGTACTTCGGATATATCAGGTAATAACCGTTGCGAATTCTAAAGGACTTAATTAAAAGGTTTTCAGTGTAACAAAGAAATCCAAAACATTCACTTCTATGCAAATTTCACAACTCTCCAGTACCTACTATCGACATTCCGTTCTAAGCTTTAAGTACGATCCTGGCAGTCTTTTGGGGGCGTGAAAAGAATTATACAGCCGACCGTTTCCACCAATCATATGTTAGTAATGCGCAAAACAAACCGATTTGGTTTGTTTGTTTACATTCTCTTATATTTGAACAGACTATAGTGAAATAGTTCATTTCGCGAACGTACTCGCTCTGGAACTGACATATTTTATACTTTCAAAATCGTGCATGCATTCAATTATGAATAACCCTGTATTCGTAACAATTCTCGGCCAAATTCCTCTATATGGTTGCTTCCTGGGGATGAAATGAAATATGAGATGTTTTTTGAGAAAATTGAAGTTCATTCGATTCTGTTTCGAGATAGGCGCGTAGTAAAAGTGGGTAATTCTCAACTTAAACTCAAAAACTAGTCATAAGATTGAGTTGGGGCCATGTATACTTTTGATCAGTAGGTCGAGTACTACATTATACCAAAATATTAGAACATTTTACGGAACGCCATTTGCCATAAGTTAAGTGCGGGGTCCTTTCCTTTTTGGAAAAATTCCTATAACTTTTTCCTTGGCAGAGCCATTTTCCTAGAGCACTTTTTACGCAGAATTCAATGGTGTCAGTAGTTTTTCCAAAAAACTTACATATAATTAGATTTATACAAAAAAATATTTTGCTGGCGGTTCAGTGTCGAATGGGGTGTAAAATATTTGGAGAAAAATGCCATCATTTATATAGGTACTGGAAACACATAGCTACCTACGTTTCTTCTAGAAGATACTGTAAATAGGCATAATATTCGTTATTGCTCGGGTGGAAACCCTGTTGACCAATTCGGAGTGGTTAATCGTTGGGTTCCTGCCTCCGACAGAGATACTTCTGAGGATGCCTGCGCTACCGGAGGTATTATTAAGGCCGTACCAGACAAAGAGATATTGTAGAATATCTTTGGCACCAGACGTATCGGACCGAATTGAGATCTACAGGAAAGTTCAAAGGAACCGCCAGCAATCAAATGATCTAATGATATTTCACAGATTGGGTGACAGATACGGACTGAAACTGAAGTTTGCCTGTCTGCTACGGCTTTTATACCGGCCACTCACGAGGACTTTTTACGGACCTTCGGCACCCGGCATCGCATGAATGCTCGAAAAGAGTCTCCGTAATTGGTCAAGGCGAGCACGTGGGTTCATGAAATGACACAAAATGCTCGAAACAGAGTCCTCGTGAGTGGGCCGCATTAGACCATGTCTAGAAAGCACGGGATTTGGTCATTTTATGGTCTGTAATTAATAATCTTACCTGCTGAGCTCGGTATAGTCCCATGGGAACTCATGAATCCCCCCAATTTGGCGCTCTGGTGGTACGAACTCATGAACAATTCAGTCTGATATTTATAACTATTAGGATCATTGTTCGCAGGCTGCGTCGCTGTCGCCAATCCTTGAAAATCAAATTTGTAGGCGTATCTCTTTCCATGGACCTTTGTCATTATATTTTTGTCATAGTAATACCTGCAAAAAAGGAGGGAGATTTAGAACGGATAGAGCCTTCGATCAAGGTTAAAGCAACACAGTTATTACACTACCATAAATTTAGGTAATTCCGAGCTCTGCGATATGAGTGAAGGTTCACCATTGAAGATGAAAAACAATACCAATCGAATAGCCTCCAAAATTTCTCTTATTTAGTCATCAGACTTCTCAGATTCACCAACTTTTTAGGATACAATAATGATGATAATTTATACTTTTCTATTTATTATTTTCCTTTGTTTTTCATTTGGTTGCCTGAATTGATGCTTCCTATGGTGGATTTCCATGCATCCTTCATCTGATGTCAATTTCCATCCATCCGAATTTTCAAAATGTTGTCGTTTGTTTTAATGAGAAAAATGGTAACATTTTGTATATACAGTGCGCGTCAAAATTATGGAACGAATTCATTTTCTCAGAAGCAAAATATTTGGCAACAAAATCCTGAGACAGGTCAATTTTTGTTTCACTTTTACCAAATTTTTTAAGGATTTTTGTTGCCAAATATTTTTCTTCTGAGAGAATGAATTTGTTCCATAATTTTGACGCGAACTGTATAAATATTGAATTATCAAATTACAAACCTTAAAGTCAAAGCTAGTCTTTCACCCGGTGAGATGGGTTCTCGTATATGGTACATTTTTGTGAGAGATGGTCCAACAATACTCAATAATTTGTTGAATGTGATATTGCTCATTCTCAAATAATTCAAATACTGCCCACTATCGGATAATCGCATTTCTTGCACCAAGTTATTGGGCCTTTCTGCTCATAAAAATATTTCTTTATTTTCTTTTTTTTTTATAGAAGAATCGAAAGCAACAACAAATTTTTCATTGATATTTATATTCTTCTCCAAAAAGAAGAGAACGCCAAACATTCAAAAAGTTATGTCAAATTTGATACGATAACGGACAAAAGTTGAACATTTTTCAACTTTCTCCGATAACGGAAGAGAGTTGAAACTTTCGGACGAATGTTTGGCGCTCTTTCAATTTTGAATATTTCCGCCAATCACAACACTTTCGGACGATGGTATCATCGGATGACGGATGCATGGAAATCCACCGTTATGAGTAAGTAGTAGTAGAGCCCCTAGACCTAGAGTAGTTATCCTTATCCTAATCGGTAGATCTTAGCCTTAGAGAATCGAAATTTCACGCACGTATGAATCGATCATTCATCTTTTCAACCGTATAAAAATTTCTTCAATAAGACCTGAGGGAATCTCTAGAAAAGGTGGGTTCGAAAAATCTTAAAATCGCAGGAAAACTGCAATACGGTTAGGAAATTTTGATACTGTCGAAAAGAGGAATAATCGATTCAAACGAAATTTCCTTTTTCTAGGCGATGTAGAAGTATTTTTTTTCTACAAACGTCAAAAAATGACAAGGTTCGCGCATAGACAACAATATGCGAAGTGACCCTTTTTTTCATTTTCCTTCGTTACCATGACACCGTGCGCGAAGTAGTGTGCGAAATACTTACTTCGCACACTGCATATAAACTTTATGGGATTTTTATATTTTAACCTTTATGTTCCTCAGTCAAGCAAAAATCCAAAATATCATTCATTTGTTAATGTATAACAATAATTAAGGCTTTCAAATTGTGAGAAAATTGAACACTACTTAATTCTATTAATTATTTACAATGTTAACATTTATGGTGCAGCCAGTGCTCGAACGTTTGTAGAAAAAATTTTGTTTGCATCTCATGCGCGAAATACTTTGGTGATCTCGATTATTTTTTTTAACTCGGCTGCGCCTCGTTAAAAAAAATCAGTTCTCGATCACCAAAGTAGCATTTCGCGCACTAGATACAAAAATAACTATTTTTTAATTCGCCAGAAAATCCGGCAAAAAGGGCTATTTTATCTATATCTATACTAATATTATAAAGAGGAAAGATTTGTATTTTTGTTTGTTTGATACGAATAGGCTCAAAAACTACTTAGAACTACTTAGAAAGCTACATTATCTCTGAGTGACATAGGCTATACTTTTCACCCGAAAAAAATAAGGATACCTACTATAACTTCAATAATTACAAAAAAATCAGCCATAATCAGCTATTTTCACGTGCGCTGCTAACGTATGGTCCGAAAGTTTTGGTAAAAATTTCACCTAGTCTGATTGAGAAGCAACGTGTCAGGGAAATAATTAGGCAAATCGAAAATAATGGTCCCTTGTACTCGATAAAACCCTTTTCACAGATATGCATCCCGGCCGTGATGTAAATACATATACAGATTGAAAGAGGAAAGGCAATGCAAAATAGCTTGGTACGCATATATTTTCTATAATGTTCCCATTTCTTCAGGCAAATTGATCAAACTTTGACATTTCGCCTATAAAATCGCCCGATTTACAGATATCTACCGATGAGGATAACACTTTCATAAGGTAGATCAAGGGGCTAGCTCTACCAAGGGCGAATATACCTGATCTTCATGGGAGGGGTAATAACGATCAAGGGAGGGGTAATGAGTACATATTCTTATAGTACGCCCTCGAAAAAGTTGATCCAGCAACTTTGGTGGTGGTCCGAGAAAATTTTTTTTTTTCAAAATACGCGGAAATTTTCAACATAGGTATGGAAATTTTGCCGAAATATCATTTTCTCAGATAGCCACCAAATTTTCTGTATTCACTAATTCGATGTCGCAGATTACGATTCTGTAATTAGTTCCTTCCTAGGTTTGACACTTCAGGAAATTTTCAACTTTTTGTGGTAAATTTCCGAAAATTTAGTCATTTTTTGATGGTCGTTACTATACTATATTTTATAAAAAATATCTGATTGCATATCCTTAATCTACGCCCTCGAATCAGTAAAATTTTTCCTCAAAATCTGCGACGTTTTCCAACATACCTATAGAAATTTTGCCGAGATATCATTTTCTCAGATAGCCACCAAAGTTACTGTATTTACTAATTCGAGGTTGTAGATAACGATTCTGTAATTAGTTCCTTCCTAGGTTTGATACTTCAGGAACTCTTCAACTTTTTGTAGAAAATTTAGTCATTTTTTGATGGTCATTACTCGAAAACTATACATATTTCATAAAAAATTATCTGATTGCATATTCTTAATCCATGCCTTCGAATTAGTGCATCCAGCAACTTTGGTGGTGATCTGAGAATTTTTTTTCAACATAAGAATACATAATATGTATATGGAAATTTTGCCGAAATATCCTTTTCTCAGATAGCCACCAAAGTTACTGCATTCACTAATTCGAGGTCATAGATTACGAATCTGTGAAATGTTTCTTCCTAGGTTTGATACAAATTTCAGTTTTTGTGGAAAACTTCCGGAAATTTAGTCATGTTTTGATGGTCATCACTCGAAAACTTCATTTGATAAAAAATATCTGATTGCATATTCTTAATCTACACCCTCGAATACGTAAGTAAATTAAGCAACTTTGATGGTGATCCATGATCCGATTTTTTTTCCAATCAGGCAATCCGAATTCAATTCAATCCAAGTCGTTGTCTAAGTTTTTCTTTTAATTTCATTTTTCTGCAATCTTTGAACCGCGATATCTTTCTAACGTTTGACTTTTGACCCAACACTTATATCGCAAACTTCCCTTTATTTTGAATTTTTTAACAAGGAATCACCCTTTGAAATCTTTCGTATCAATTCAGAAACACCCTGTATATCGATCTTGTGAGAATTACATATCTTCTTAAACATAAACGTTAGGTAGGTACATGTCGATCCACCTCTTGCCGAAGCGTGCAAATAGTATACAATTCATTTCCAAGTTACAGAATCTCGGAAAATTCCGTTAGTAAGTTAATGTTTCACCTTTCTCCCCTATTTATTTCAAAACTGATGAAAAAATTACATGAGATTATCATCAATCAGATTGTTCTTATCATTAAGAGCCTGCAGTCTAGACAGAACCCATGATATCTGATTCCATTTCGAGGGCAGCTCCGCCCTATTCCTCCTAGAAAGGAAAATAAGCCAACCTCAGAAAACGGAAAATCCTCGTTATGAAGAGCAGCTCGAAGGAAGGAGGGCGCCTACATAGCGTCGGCGTCGGTTTCGCGATCGTAAATGGAGTGGATTCAGGGGGGACAAAACCGCCAACGCTATAATACGGCCAATAAGTGAAATATTCATGTTTTTGTAACGACGGGAAGTTGTATACGATCAAATCTCAGTTTCGATCTTGTTCTGTTGTCCACACTGCTCCATATTTATTATGTGGGCAGAATTTTCCTTATGATAAATGTCGTATTTGTTCAGCGTAATGTAGTCAGGTATATAAGATTAATTCTCGGATTATTTATTGCATATTAACTGTCTCAAATTAATCTAGTGGAATGTTTATTTTGGTTTACGATTCCTCATTAATTCAGGTAATCCGAATGCCAATGCTATGAATAAAATGCGCTGCGAAAAAGAAATTCGTCCAGTATACAGTGTCAAAATGTTGGGCTAAGTCAGTAGACCACGCGGGGAAGTCTTGCGATTTTGGCTATTGTTTTTATATAATTTATTGGTAAAACTTCACATGCAAAATTTTTTGATGAATTCAAATATTGCTGCAGATTCTGAGTTAGGTGAACAGAGTAGGCTAAATTCAGAATTGATTTTCCTCCCTTCAATATCAGAAGGGAATCTGAAAACCAAAGTAAAAAAATTGAAGAATCTACCTAGAAATGATAAGAGTAGAACATACCTATGTTCAAATAGTCCAATTTACCACAAACAAGACGTTTACGAACCATTTTTCAACATATTTTTCTGATAATACTCAGAAATAAATGCAAATTTCACTTTTCCTACGCTATATTATGATGACAACAGTGTTCAAAATGTCATTAGTTCCACAGATCCAGAAATCGAGCCGTTTCGTGAACATAACGATACTTCAAGTATACTCCATTCACTTTTATTTAATCACATATACTCCATTCACACACAATCACTTTTCATCATATGTTCTGTGCTTTTCATCAGGGGCACCAACTCCTGATAACGAAACCATGACTTTCTATGTGATTAAATAAAAGTGAATGGAGTATAGGAGGTCATGGTTTCGTTTTCAGGAAACAGAACATATGATGAAAAGTCAGTGCGCGCACAGAAAATATCGTTAATGACAAAACGACGTTGTCAGTTTCTTTGTTTACATCAAAGTAAAAGTACCAAAGATATTCCACATTTTGTTAGGTTTACAAATTGTTCGCTGATTTTTGGTATTTAATCGAAATTTGCAGGTGAGTTTTTCGTCGAATATCCAAGATTAACGTATGTTTATTGTTTTTAGCACCAGTTTGGAGCGTGAGGACGATTTTCAAGACCAGGACGAATGTTTACATTTCGAGGTTAAAGGAGCACACGGGAATTTCGTTGAAAAAGCTGTTATTTGGACAGATATCGCAGTAGATGGATCGGATGGAGCTTCGAGAGGTCGATTAGGATGATATTTTTCGGGTTTTCCAAGAAATTTGGCGATATCTGAGCAGATTTGCAAAAGTTAGGTACCTCACTAATGAGGTGGAACTTAGACCTAATTCTCCTATAAGAAACGCCTTTCAAAGGTCGAGATGGTGAAAAATGTATTCTTTAGATGTTGTTTGAACAAACGCAGCCGAGTTTTATATCCCCACATTGATTTTAAGAAAGTTATCAACAAAATAAAAATGACATTATTTTCGATTCTTGTAATTACCCATCAATTCATCTTATATCTTTGGGTTGATTTTTTTTAATGAATTCTTGATTAGAATCAACAATTGATGTCGTCAAGTCTCGAACTTTCAGTTCAAGAGGATAATAAACATTAAATCTTCACAAGCATGCATATGAAAATTATGTGAAAGCAATGCAATTTTCTTCCATGGCGAAAAATAATATATTTCAACAGTGATCTCTTGTACTTTTCATGCAAATAACTAGAAAGGAATCCTTTCTATCAATTCATATTGAACGTTCATTATTTTTGTCCATCACATCTTTTTCAAATCATTCATTTTCCGAATAAATTCACATTCTGAGAAATACGCTAAGAATGTAGAAAGGGCAACAAAGTGTTGACTTGGAACATAAAAATATTTTGAAAAACGTCATAACTTCGATACAGATTGGAATGTGTCAAATTTCCAAGGCCAGAGTTGTGATTTTATAATTGTGAATGGAGTATACATGTAACTAGGAGCATGTAATGTGAGGAATTCACAATATTTGACGAAACAAATACTCATTTCTGACATTTACATACAAATGAGTAGATGAATTTCAATCTTAAGTACTTTTCATTTTGATTGATAGTTTATTTATGTACTAGACTATTTCACTCCTTTCAAAAATTGACCAATCATAGTCCAAAGACTCGTATTATCGCGATAATACCAATTACCAACTGTCTCTGAATTTTGATTGGTCTGACAACTTCGGTATTGTCAACGATTGAACTACAGAATAATCTGTGATTGAACTACGGATACGAATGGTTTGACAACTGATAAATATTGATTGTAGTCGTCAATATGAGTTTTTCTTTGCTTTTCTCGAATATGGAGTTTCTGACCTTTTATTTTCGAGAAATAGTCTCATAAAATATCTACCTTATAAGTCTATCTTTTATTTCCAACACCGAATGAGTTGGTTTAACGAAACACCACTCGTCCTACGTTACGGAAATTCAATCTCCTGTGATATTACCTAGGAGCATTGAATAAGTGGAGAGAAGGATCCGCTACAAAAATGAACTGCCAAAAACGTCCGAACTTTTCAGTTCGCCGCAAGGTCACGAGATGGCGACAACGTCGTTCGTTGCTATAACATGGCTATCCTTAATAAAATTATCTTAAATGATTATTAGTTATTATTACTTCTTAGGTACCATTTGTTACAATATCATAATATACAGGGTGGCCATTTGAAAACGAAACAGACGAGATTACAGACGAAATAATTTTTTTCGATAGAAATGCTCGGACAGGTCGATTTCTGTTTCGAGGGGGACAACTTAAGATGTAGGTTACGGACGCATAGCGCTTCAACCCTTGCTGCTACAACCCTCACCCCCAATTTTTGAATGGGGAAGATGGGGTGAGTGATACCTCATTTGAAAGGTATTTTTATACTGATTTCAGCACAGTAATTGTTTTTTTATTTTATGCATTAGTTCTCGAAATATTCTCAACTAAGTATTTGAAAATGAAGTGGTGTTTTCATGGCACTTGTAGTGTTTTTTTGTGAAAAATCGACATCTGGATTAAAGATTTCTATGTCAGTGGATTGGAGGAAGGAAGCCACAGTCATGGTTGTTTTGAAGCTCAATATGTCGATTTTTTACAAAAAAAACACTACAAGTGCCATGAAAACACCACTTCATTTTCAAATACTTAGTTAAGAATATTTCGAGAACTAATGCATAAAATGAAAAAACAATTACTGTACTGAAATCAGTATAAAAATACCTTTCAAATGAGGTATCACTCACCCCATCTTCCCTATTCAAAAATGGGGGGTGAGGGTTGTAGTAGCAAGGGTTGAAGCGCTATGCGTCCGTAACCTACATCTTAAGTTGTTCCCCTCGAAACAGAAATCGACCTGTCCGAGCATTTCTATCGAAAAAATTTATTTCGTCTGTAATCTCGTCTGTTTCGTTTTCAAATGAAAGAAAGCAATACATACTTTTTCTCGTAAATCCGAAAATATAATGTATATAGCACGTGTAAAGAAATGGCTACAAGGAAAAGATTGAATATAGGAAGAAAAATCTGTTTCCCGCTCCGAATCTAAAGCCGGCCCCAGACAATGCGTGTATTTGACGAATGTTCGGCATTCGCGGTGCTCCGCGTACTGTGTGGGAGCTCAACTGCGGGTATCGTTCGGCATTCGCCTGCTATCCGAAGTCTTGTCGGTAAAACGGCACGAATCAAAGGAAGACGAAGTACATTCGCACTCATTCGCGTCAGCTCCCAGACAGTGTGCGTAGTAGATTGCCTATTCTGTCTTCAGTCAGCTCCGCTACTGTTCTATACTGAGGCCGTGCGGCGAACGTTTGTCAAACGAATGTCGAACATTTCGCGTTTGCCGCAGTGTGTGGGAGGGTACCCGAAGGCGCACTACGAAGGCACATTCGTCAAATACACGCATTGTCTGGGGCCGGCTTAAGTGTTAGCAGAGGGAATGTAAACGGGGTACCATACAATTCTGCGTATGATACACGAGAACAGATAAAACCTCAGTCTTCCCGTACAATAATAATAATACTTACCTGAATGTTCGCTTTTCTCGATAAGGGTATTGTTTTGACAAATTTATTTCCGATCATAGACTTCCCATATCATTGCGCATAAAAAGTTGATTAGAATAAAGCGATGATATGTCATCAATATTGTCTATGTTATGATTTATGGCCATTTTCAATTAAAAAGGAGCATAAATGCTAGGAGCATAGAATATTCTATGCTCCTAGATAAATGTATCGATAACAATGACAGCCACAAGATATGTGTTATAAACGATCACAGCGCTCATCTATCGGATGTTACACAAAACTCGAACCTCCGCCGTTATTGGCAGTTCAAAATGATCTGCCGAGCGTATGAAGACTTCCATCCAGTTATTCTATGCTCCTAGATATTACCACTGAAAATTCAACGAACGTCACAACGTTGCAAAAATTTCTACTACTGGTCATGTCATTACCCGATTTGGTGACCTTCAGACTCTTTTATTAGAAGAAGTATTTGATCATCATTGTCAACATCATGACTACCATTGCACTCACGTGAGGGCAATGGTAGTCAAAAACTGTATTTTTTCAAACTACTATTACTAATAAATCGTAACTCCAAAGCTCATTACTCTGTCCTCAATTAATGGTCCTTTAAGGCAGAATTGTGATGTTATGTTCCTAATGGAGCTGTGATTTATAATTTGAGTTTCATTCTAAAAGAGCTTAACTGACCGCTATTACCCCCTTTTCCCCTACGCATATGCCAGCAAAGCAATATAATTCCCAAATGGATATCTTCTTTATCAATAAATATTTCAATAATTTGCTATGGAAAACCATATTTCATTTAACACTAAAATCTAGCGGTTTTATTGAAACACCCTTTATAAAGACCGGATAATGTCGGCCATCTCCGAAATTGTCCGGCAAATAGAATCGCGTGACTGCAAAATGGAAAAATCTTTTGAGAAAGGAAATTTATCAACCACAAGAAAGCGCATGTTTGAAGGGGAAATTAAAAATCAATATGACATGAATCAGAATTTTCATCCATATACCTACCCAATATAAAAATATTGGACAAGTGAAATCTTGAATTTTCTTTTGTTGTACCCCTTTTTTTCATTGTGTTAGAGTGTTTAAGGAGCGATAAATCATTATTTTTCAATTTTTTCCAGATATTTTGATACGAAGTGTCTACATCTTGTTATTATCAGCGCCTTCTCCATAGCCTACTATGCTGAGAAATACTTTTCAATACCTCAATACTTGAAATTGACAAACAATGAACTTGCGTAGTCTGACAACAATATGTATTTCAACGTTTTTGTCGCATTCACGTATAACATCCATGAGTCTTATTGGAACACCTTAAAAAAGTGGTTTCCGGTTGAAGGCCAGACTGGAGAACGATCAATTGCTCTTATCCAGAAACAACCTCCTAATCTGGAGTACGTTTCACGAATTCAATCGTCCGTAAATTAGCTACTCGTACCTATCGATTTCTGATGGGGCTTTTCTTGATTGAGTTGAAGGGCCCTTTGTCTTTCATCTGATTTCTGCCGGTTCATCTCATGAGGGAAAATGGGAAATGGATTCGAAAGCCGAAAGAAAAATACATGAGGGGTCTGGGCATACCTACCTTTACACACTTTTTCGCATGTTACGGAATAGAAATTTTCACTTAACACTGCAATGTACAACTCAAATTCGATTTGTCAACAAATCAAATTTTTGTATTATAAAAAAAAATCAACACCAACACAACACAAGTTTTTCATCAATAAACTGCAGCAGACATCTATGAGTACTTTGCAATATCCACTTTTCAAATGAACTACTTTATCTGGTGCTTTTAGGGTCTTTTGATGATGCTTCCCAAAGTTTTTTCATGCCTATCATTACTGCCTTATGTCATTTTATTGTTGTTGTAATGTAATAATCTCCACGCACAGGCATTGCCTTCTGTGGATCTCCACAAGTTTAAAAGCTAGGTCTTATTTTGTGAAAAATGTTTGTTGATTTTCTTTGAATAAACACTTATAATTATTAAATACTGTACAAAACCGCTTGTAGGTAGATTCACATTCTCTATCAATTCGTCCATCAGCTTTCCAGTTAATGTAAAATGTAAATCCCATTGACGTTTCTTGCAAAGTTGCAATAAGAAATAATGTAGATTGGTGGTAAATTATTAATAAGCGTTTAAATGAAAATTACTGGCACAACAATAGGAGATGTCTTGAAAATATCGAATATCCTATTAGACCATTAACCTATAGATACCTTAATGAAAAGTGACAGAAGAGTTGGAAGACTATGAAAAACTTCATTGCTCACCTTAGTGCTCTTGAGAGTTTATCGTAGTTCATGTTCGGTTTAGATTTCCTTTCTCCCCATCTCCTTGCTACTTCATCAGGGTCTGTTAGTTTGAATTCGCCATTTGTTCCTTCCCAAGTGATACAGGCTGCGTTTGTAGAGTCGCTCAAGAGCTCTAGTAGAAATTGCCACAGTTGAATTTGTCCAGATCCTAGAATTAATAGAAACCAAATTTTATAATTCCCTTAACCTTCAACATGAAATTTCAAGATGAATCCTCTCGAAAATCAAGCGAATATTCGCAAAAGGACCTTTCCAATATTGAATTTCATTAGATATTTAGCGAAGAGGTATTTGAGTAGAGAATGTTAAAAAATAATTAATTCAAAAAGAAATCCTCAAAGTCGTAGACAATATTGAGTATTCTTTTCGCATATTTTTTACCTGAAACTCCAATTCTACATCCCCACACACTGTTTTAACAGCTGCTTTTTTGATCTGCCTCACATGCACAAGGTCGCGAAAAAGTTTTAAAGAAACTAAAATTGATATAGAATGTGTTTTATGTAGTTTTCGTAGTACCATCTGGAAAACGCAATGTTATGAATCTTTTCATTTTCTTTTCATCATATCTCGAACGTAAATGATGGGTTTATCAAAAATGGGTGCTATTTTGAAATTCGAAGAAAAATGTAATATTTTTAGATAAATGATCAGATGTTTATTTCATTATAATGTATGTATAATGTATTATTTATGTATGCCGTTACTGGAAAATAACATACGCCAAATAACCACTACGACCCCGACTAAAGGACCAAATCCTTTTCATGAAATTTTCCATAACCAAATCGCAGAGTCTGCCCTATGTCCACGATAGCCTCGTGAGAATCCCATCTTTGAGGTGTTGACTCGATGCTGGGCTCTTGACGTAGACCTTCTTTTTCACATGGCCCCGAAGAAAGAAGAAGCAAGGTGTTAAAATCATAAGATCCCGGTGGCCAATTGTGGTTACCTCTTCGAGAGATAACAAGATCCGGAAACTTTTCCCCTAAAAGATCAATGGTATCGTTGCTTGTATTATACGTAGCGCCGTCTTGTTGAGAGTAATCGTTTTCAAGATCAAAACCATCCAATACCGGTCATAAAAAATCATTAATCATCTCTCGATACTGCAATCCATTCACCGTACTGGTTGCTCCAGTCTCATTCTCCAAAAAGTAAGGTCCAATGAACCCGCAGGACCATAAACCGCACCAAACAGTCATACTTTGAGGATAGAAAGGCTTTTCAACAATAACTCTTGGGTTTAGCCCCAGATGCGACAATTTTGCTTGTTTGTCGAAGCCACCGAGGTTGAATGGGCCTCATCACTCAAGATGATTTTTCAATGGAATTCCGGATTATCTTCATGCATTTCAAGGTCCCAATTAGCAAAGAAACGACGTTGTTGATGATCGACCGGACTGAGTTCTTGTGTTAACGCTGGTAAGTAACCTTTAAGAGCCTTAAGACCCAAATCTTGATGCAAAATACGAGGAATGAACAAACCTGGGTTTTCTTCAAGACTTTCGGCTAAAGCAGCAATATTCTCGGCTGTTCTTGAGCAACGAGCACGGATTTTATGCTTCACATCACTAACTTGTTCCAACATGTTCGAGTTTTACGAATCATCTCTGCCACATATTCACCATTTTCATAGGTGAATTCTAATGATTTCTATGCGTTGTGTATCGTTCCATTTTTATTAATAGCGTAGTTTCTACTTGTCAAATGTCAAAAATGACAGCTTCAAAAGTGACTTCTAACGAAAGAGCGGGCTATTCAAAACAATTCTTATTGGAAAATCCTTTATTTTTTGATAACGTTTCCAGTTAATCAGTTTTACCTTAAAGTATCGTGGCGATACTGCGATAGCAACTCACAGCCGTCTTAAAGGAAAACGACATAAAAACAACAACTAATGTACCTATAATTTCAAATACAGAGTGTATTTAAAGGTGAGGCTTTTCTTTTGACAGATGGTAGAACTCAAAATAAGTCATTTCACCAAAAAATTTCTATAAGAATTATGCCCCTGTTTCGAGACAATCAAACTACAATGTTTTCTAGTTTCTGGGTGAATCTGAAAATTCCTCAGTCCGAACCTGCCCCCTCGACTGCTCCTCCGTAGATATCAACATCAACATCTTGTTTTTTATCTTCCATACATGACTCAAAATATCGATTGTGTTCAGTAATCTTCGATCGTGTTACGGTTACGGTGTAGATTGTACGAGTGTTTATTGTTTCGAAATGCTCATAAACCTGGTGAACAGCATCCACTTCGAGTTCGGCAATGAACCCTATTGATGGTTCTTCAACCAATTTCTAACAAAAGAATTGAAAACCCTACACTTTCTATCTCTTTGGTGAGAGAGACTCCTCCTTGTCGGCTCGCGGCATTCTTGTCAGCATGCCTTCGGGTCTGAGTCTCTCCAGTATTAAACAAATGCGGTATGAACAATGAGCCATAAGGCCTACGTTCGGCCGACCAAGGGCGCCGCACAGAAGAAGAACATAAGAATTTCGGAAAAACCTTCTAATGATAATTTTTTATTCTCTGCATGTCACCAAACTCGAAAGAAACGAAATAATTCAATACAGAACCGACTTTTTCGAACTGCAAGATTCAACAAAATCCTTAATGCAAACAAAGGTGTGGAATTCTTCTTATGTACTCGTATACTTCCCGATCATTGAAAAGTAAATAAATAATGAATATATCGAAATCGTTATCATAACACGATAACCGTTACTGCATTTTTTGACAATCTGGACGCGTTGTTCTATCGTGTAGGGGAAAAGGAGGTTTTTGAGGTCAATTAAGGTGCAGACACATTGTTATCTCGTCACGTCACATCACGTCATCTTCCCAAAATGTGCAACCACGATAATGCATGGAACTTAGACCATAGGAAGAGAGACACACCTTTCAATATATAAATATAATAAATAGTGAAGCCAAATCATCAGAACTAAACTAGGTGATAATACTACTACGGAATCAAAATATAGTAAAAATTTTTGCAACATTGTATCTGCTGTCACGTTATAGCACTGAAAGCACGCGAGATCTATATTCCGCAAATTTACATTTTCTGTATGCACGTGATTTTACGTCTAATATTATGTGAAATGTCACTCTGACATACATTTGAAACCGATCTGGGTGCTCATTCAATAATTCTTGAATTAATTGTTGGAATTCCCCCTCTTCCCCTGTTCGTTGATTCATTTGGTAAATCGAATCCTTTCTATGAGAATCACCAGCAACTGTAAAAGCAGCTATATTCTCCATATCTTCTTCCCATTTTCTCGCGTGAGCTCACGTGACGTGACAACAGTTTGTATGCACCTTTAAGCTCTTTTTGGAATGAACCTCAAATTATAAATCCCAGCTCTATTAGGAACATAACATCACAATTCTGCATTAAAGGACTATGAATTGAGATCAGAGTAATAAGCTTTGGGGTTACGATTTATTAGTAATGATAGTTTGAAAAAATACAGTTTTTGACCACTAAAGGTGCATACAAACTGTTGTCACGTCTCGTGAGCTCACGCGAGGAAATGGGAAGAAGATATGGAGAATATAGCTGCTTTTACAATTGCTGGTGATTTTCATAGAAGGTATTCGATATACCAAATGAATCAAGGAACAGAGGTAGGGGGGGGAATTCCATCAATTAATTCAAGAATTATTGAATGAGCACCCAGATCGGTTTCAAATGTATGTCAGAATGACATTTCACAAAATATTAGACGTAAAATCACGTGCATACAGAAAATGTAAATTTGCGGAATATAGATCTTGCGTGCTTTCAGTGCTATAACGTGACAGCAGATACAATGTTGGAAAAATTTTTACTACATTTTGATTCCGTAGTAGTATAATCACCCAGTTTAGTTCTGATGATTTGGCTTCACTATTTATTATTGAAAGGTGTGTCTCTCTTCCTATGGTCTAAGTTCCATGCATTATCGTGGTTGCACATTTTGGGAAGATGACGTGATGTGACGTGACGTGATAACAATGTGTCTGTACCTTAATGCACTCACGTGAGGGCAATGGTAGTCATGATGTTGGCGATGATGATCAAATACTTCTAGCATGCAGAATCCAAGCCACTGCCAGCATAGTGAGTCAACAATACGTGCCGGAACCTTACTTTGTTGTTTCCGCCAAATTCCCCGCATATAAGACAATTATTTTTCGAGTTATCTCCATCAAAACTATCATCATCGACGCAAGGATCGTCAATGTCTACGTCAGTGAATGAAGAGTCATTTTATTCTTTTTAGCCTTTTTAAGTCTTTCCTTCAACTCTTTGGTTTTTTTGTCCTTTCCCTTGCATTCCCCTTTCCGTTTAATTTCTTGACCACAATTACCCGTAATAGAGTTAATGGAGGAAATTCTGAATAGAAAAAAGAATACCATATTTTGATTCAAATCGAACATTATGATAAATTTATGATGAACAGTTTCAACTAAAGCTAAGCGTCCACATGTCCGCACCGAACGCATCGGACGGATCGGATTTACGGATCTCCATTGCAGAAATGCCGATGCTCCGATGCGTCCGGTGCGGGTATGTGGACGGGCTTGCACGAGTTTCTATACAAAGAATACCGAAATCCGTTTGATCCGATTCGTCCGATGCGTCCGGTGCGGACATGTGGACGCTTAGCTTAAATTTCAATGATTCACGTAGAAAAAAGAAATCATAACTTACCTTGATAACTTAGAACAACGTTAAATAAGATCAATTATGATCGAAAACGAAAGACACTCGTCATATGTATATGAATGCGTCTTGTGGAATGACTCAGGGTGTTCGGGAACTCAGGGGTTGTGAATTAATAGAAGTTACCACACTTCGCACGCATATGCAACTTCAATTTTTTCAGCTGTGGGCATGACCACCATTGCCTGCTGACCACGATTGCCGCAATTCAAATCATCCGCTCTTGGTTTCCGAAAGTTATACAGTAGTCGCCCGCCCTGTATCCCATGCTGAATACATAATTATCTGTCAGAATTGACATTTGACAGCCATAATTCGACAAGTATCATGAATGTAGACTGTAATTGTGGAATCGTAGCAATATTTTCGTAGCACGAAATCACGTAGCGCCGAACCGGGGAAATCACCATTTTCCGAAAAATCCGTTATCAATTGGCCATATAGGCGTGACCCGAATTACTCACAGCGGCGGTCTGGGGGCATAATCTACGGTAGCAAAGGTGGCGTGCCCTTACAGCACGTGGCTCACCTGGTGTATGATTACCATCAGTCATCAATTTGATTTGCATGCGTTACGACCTGCAATTATTCCTGTTCATTTCTTACGTGAAATCTTCTAGGGGCGAGTTAATGACAAAGTCGGATTCTGATGGGAAAACGGCGGTGGAAATGGAAAGGGAGCGGTTTTTCACTCCTTTATTTATATCTGATAGTGCGGTATAGCACGGTCGAGGTCTGTTCCCCGTCGCTCGATGAGATTTGATTATTCAAGGCTTTATGGAGATGGACGGAAAAACACAAAGGTGCAAAAGAGCCGAAATGAGAAATTGTGAACTCTACCTTCATCCCCCTCAGAAGACAGGTACAACCCCCAATTTTTCAAAAAGGAAGATGGGTTTGTCCTATCGTCTGGAAGGTCACGTCATTCTCCATTCAGAAATGTTATCATTCTCATTTTTATTGCAAAAATCAAAATCACAAAGAATAAAATCATGGGATAACCGAAATCCGTTTATCTATTGCTTCCACGTAAGAGCTTAAAGCAGTTTTTAACTATGGTTCATAATTCTCTGCTCCCTTGATAGTTGATACCTAAATTATTCATCGTCTTATTCAGAAAAATTATCAAACAAGTTCTAATTTCTCGACGTGTTAAGAAATCTTCAAACTGATTCGTACTTAAAAAAAATCTTACCTGAGTTGGCTAAACGACTGCTTGTGGGGCCCAAAATTTGATATGGATCTGTAAGAAAAAATAGTTGAAATTACATGCTTATTTATGTATACAGAAAATAAAAAGGCGAGTTTGACGCATACGGTGACACATCGCTCTTCAATTTATCCTAGTTTATTCTTTATATAAAGACATATATAATTCGAATGAGTGTATAAGTGCCATATAACTGAAGTTCACGAGTTTTAAGTGGTAAACCGATATCATCGATTGCCGTTATATTGGTAAACAAACATTTCCTTACCTCAACAGTGAAAAGTAATCTGACAACAGAATCGGACATTTCATCCGTATTCAGTCAACAATACTCTATGGTGTATTCGGTTGTGCATACTTCCTGATTACATCAAATTAATACCTCAAACGCTCTTGAGTACAAGGGCGTTGATTATGTTACCTAATAGTCCTATCAATACAATGTCTCCAAACACTGAACAAACACCATCCTCTCAAAGAACTTCATATGTAGCTGCAGCCAAATCAGTCCCTAAAATGAACTTCCCTAAAAAAGAGCAAGCCATCGTAATCCACGCAGAAGAAAATCTGAAACTTCATGATTATATTCAAGCAATTGGTAGAATTGTTCAGCCGAAAAACATTTGCTTTGCATCGAGAATTTCAAACAACAGAATCTGTATCTATCTAGCTTCCGTAGAACTTGTTGATCAGCTAATCAAAACCAATCCAACTGTTTCTATAGGAGATATTAACCTGAATATAAGAAGATTAGTTTCTCCAACAAGAAGAATAGTGATCTCAAATATATCGCCATGTATTCCTCATGAATTAGTTACCGAAGTTGTACAAAACCTTGGACTAAAACTTGCCTCCCCCATTTCATTCCTTAAAGCTGGAATTCCTGGAGAAGAGTATTCACATATCCTCAGCTTTAGAAGACAGGTTTACATTTTTCCCCCCAGTGAAAATTTCGAACTGCAAACATCAGCACTCATTCAATACGATGGCAATGACAACAGAATATTCCTATCGACCGACAAGATGGAATGCTTCATCTGTAGACAGACCGGACATATAGCATCAAACTGCCCGAACCCACACTCAGAACATTTAGAACAATCAAATAACAGCCAGCCAATAAAGCAAACCTCGACAAATGAAAAACAGGCTCATATTTCACCGTCACTGATCCCAGAAGCAGGTGAACCACTCGCTCTTAAACGAGGGATATCAGAAATATTATCATCCAGTGATCAGACTAGCCAATCAGAAGGACATATCGAAGCTGACCTGACGGAAGTTACCTCCATGCCTCCTCCCCACATGGTGGCGAAAAATTCTGCAGATAGCAAAAGAGCTCAAAAGAAACGCAAAATAGATTCACTTCAAGATCATGCTTTAAGTGAATCCACCAAAGATGCAATCTCGAAAGCATATCTAGAAGACATTGAAAGTTTTCACCTCCCCTATGACAACCTAGTTGCGTTCTTGGAAAACTCCTATGGTAGCTCCACTCCCTACTCTGAAGCAGAAAAATTCACATCAGATGTTAAATTACTTCTTCAAGACCTGCATAATATTTACCCATATGTAGAAAGATCAACTAAAAACAGAATTACTCGAATTTCCAAGAAAGTTAGAGCCAAATTGGTGGACGATGCAATAGAGGTTGGCAGCCTCAATAGCCTTGATACCACTGATGAAGACGATCCTTCTGAAAACTCCTCACTAAGATCCCAAAATTAACACAAAAAAAAAATCACATTCACCCTTATTCAGTGGAATTGTAATGGGTTCTACTCACGTCTAGAACGAATCCAACAGTTAATATCTGACACTTCACCAGAGGTTATTTGCTTACAGGAAACTAACTTCAAACCTGACCACAAGCCTAAACTAAAAAACTATGCAGGTCATCATTTCATCAGAAATACCAACCCCAGGGCCAGTGGTGGTGCATCCATATTTATTTCATCAAACCTTTATTTCAACGAACATTCCCTCAATACCTCTCTAGAAGCTGTTGCTATCACTACCTGGTGTCCCCGAAAACTCACAATTTGTAATGTTTATATACCACCAAATTTTAATCTCACATATCTGGAACTTTCCAATCTTGTCAACCAACTACCAACACCTTTCATATTGGTAGGTGATTTCAATTCGCACAACATCATGTGGGGTTCAGAAAAAACATTCGGCCGAGGAAAGATGATTGAAGATATAATAATAAATCATGACCTCAACTTACTCAATACTGGGGAAAACACTCACTTCGATATGCACACTGGTAAATTTTCTTCGATAGATCTCAGTCTGTGTGATCCTGTCACAGCAACAGACATATTCTGGCATACCCTAGACAGCCTTTATGATAGTGACCACTTCCCCATATCCATGAACGATCAAAATGCCCTGCCCACAGAAAGCGTCTCAAAGTGGAATATAACAAATGCCAACTGGGAGCTATTTTCAGAAGAGGTGAACATCCAAATTAGAATGACCGAATTTTCTCCAAACATTGATCAGACCATCAATCAACTTACATACATTCTGACCTCAGCAGCCGAAAAACATGTCGGGAAGTATACGCTAACTCCAGGTAGGAAGATAGTACCT
Source organism: Adalia decempunctata (assembly GCA_951802165.1). Lineage (NCBI taxonomy): Eukaryota > Metazoa > Arthropoda > Insecta > Coleoptera > Coccinellidae > Adalia > Adalia decempunctata. The sequence goes on along the minus strand of OX637695.1, from coordinate 30,494,354 downwards.
TGGTGGAATGAATCCTGCAAAAAAGCAGTTAAAGAAAGCAAAAGAGCCCTGAACAGATACCGACGAACCCGAAACCAAGAAGATCTAATAAATTTCAAGAAATGTAAAGCAGTCTCGAAGAGAATTTTGAAACAGAGCAAACGCGAATCCTGGATGAAATACGTCTCCACAATCTCCTCGAGCACACCGTCAAATCATATTTGGAAGAAAATAAAACAAATAAAAGGCCACAACACCAATTACCAAATACCCTCTATACTAGATGAAAACAATGAACCAATCACCAATAGCCAAGACATGGCGAATAACTTAGCCAAACACTACTACGAAAAAACAGTTACCACAAAAACAACAAATTGCCCTGGAAATGGAGAAACCAGTACAAGTGCACCTGACAACCCTATAAATGATCCATTCACCTTGCAAGAACTCAACTTAGCACTATCTTCCATGAAGAACACAGCAGCAGGTCCAGACAACATTCCTATGAAATTTATGAAACAATTACACGCAGAAACGTTATTTAAAATTCTGGAAATATATAATGACATTTGGAACAATCATAGGTTTCCCACTCAATGGAAAGAATCCCATATTATACCTATCAGAAAACCAAACAAGTCACGACCCACACTCAACTCGTTCAGGCCAATCTCATTAACATGTACCATGTGTAAAATATTAGAAAAAATGGTTAATCAACGTCTTATGTGGCATCTCGAGAAAAACGAACTGCTATATTCAAGACAATCAGGCTTCAGGCAGAACCGCAGCACTATAGATAATCTTGTCATTCTACAAACGGAAATTGCGAACGCTTTTGCTTCCAAACAAGACCTAATTGCCGCACTTATAGATATAGATAGTGCCTTCGACACCACAAGTCGCGAAGCTATCTTGAAAAAATTAAAAAATATCAACCTCAATGGCAATATATTCCTCTTCCTGAAGAATTTTCTAACTGATAGAAATTTCAAGGTGAAAGTAAATGGTGAAATGTCTGCTTCTCACATCACTCAAAATGGCATCCCCCAAGGCTCCGTATTAAGTGCCACCCTCTTCTTGTTAGCCATTAACGACATAGGCAACGTTGTCAAAGCCCCCATTAAGTTAGTACTATATGCAGACGACCTGCTCCTGTTCTGCTCAGGTAAAAACACAAACAGTACGTGCAAACTGATACAAAAAACTCTTAATGACATCACTGCTTGGGCTGGAAACATTGGCTTTAACTTCTCTTCATCAAAATCAAAACTCATCCGTTTTACTAGGAGACATCCAACTGTTCTACCTCACCTTACAATTAACGGTCTCCCCATAGAACTAGTTGACCACCTGAAATATCTAGGAGTGACCTTAGATCAGAGACTTACCTGGACTCAACACATCAAAAACGTCAAAGGTGAATGTATGAAAAATATGAACATCCTTCGAACCCTATCTCATCATCACTGGGGATGTGATGAAGAAATTTTGCTGAGAATCTACAGGTCGTCAATTCGGTCGAAACTAGAATATGGCAGCATCCTCTTCTCAACGTCAAGCAAAACAAATATGAAATTACTGAATGCCGTTCCCAATACTGCATTCCGCATAATCCTTGGAGCATTCCGAACCAGCCCATCTGAGAGCCTTCATGTTGAAGCACAAGAAATCCCTCTGAACCTTCGTCGACATCAAACTCTTCTCTCATATGCTTTAAAGATGTCTGCTTTGCCGAATCATCCGATACTTGAACTGATGAAAACATCAAATCGCCTCATCACGACACACCCTACGACGTTACTTCCAATTCCACAGCTTGCCCAGCAACATTTAGAATCTATTGAGCTCAATGCTTTAGTTCCCATGACCTACTCAAAACATGCTCCCTGGTGCAGATACCAACCTAAGCTCAATACAATTCTTCATAGATATAACAAACAGGAAACCCATGGTACAATACTGAAACAATATTTCCTCGAATTGAAAGCTAATGAGAAATTTGATCAGGAATTTTACACTGACGCATCTAAAGATGAAAATGGAATTGCATGCTCAGTCATTGACAAACTCAATAATACAGTATCCTTCAAACTTCCACCAACCTGCAGTATTCATACTGGTGAACTTTTCGCAATATACAAGTCCCTATTCAGCACCATAACGCCTGGCCAACATATAGCAATATTCACAGACTCATTGTCCTCAATTCAAGCTATATCCAACATTTACTCTAAGAACCCATTGATACTAAAGATTCAAGAACGATGCCATATACTTAAAACGAACAAAAACATCTATACGACCATAATTTGGGTACCATCTCATATAGGTATTGAGGGAAATGAAACTGCAGATCAATCAGCGAAACTGGCACGAACCTCTGATCTTCCCATTACAAACATACAGCTGTACTCTGACTTAAAGGCATCAATAAAGTTGAAATCTCTTAGAGACTGGCAAACCCAATGGAATAGCAGCAATAATAAACTTCGTGCAATCCAATCCGAAATAGATTCCCCGATAAAAATTAATCTAAAGAGGAAAGACAAAATAGTAATGAGGAGATTAAGAATTGCACACACCAGGCTGACACACAGCTACTTGATGTCATCGGAACAACATCCTATATGCGAATACTGCCCAGAACATCGATTAACTGTGGAACACTTCCTAATTCGCTGTCAACATTATGATGACATCAGACATCGACTGGACCTCAAAGAAAATTTAAGAGACATCCTCAGCTCACCCACACAAATTGAAGCAGCAATAGAATTCCTGAAAGAAAGCCAACTGTTCAATCAAATATGATCAATACATCCATAGTTTATTTCTCTTTCTGTTTATAACCATATTTTGTGAAAATTTTTGTCTTAATCTGTAATGTAAAAATAGAATATTGTACTGTGTCAATGGCCTAGTTGCCGAGACACGATAATTTCAATTAAAAAAAAAAAAAAAAAAAAAAAGAAAATAAAAAGATCACCAATTTTTTGACAATAAGGTGGAGATCTACAGAAACGATTAAGTGTAGGCATTGTATACTAGTATACTTGATACGATGGTAGAGAGGATCTACTATGCGTACGTAAAGTCATCCCCATTCAAAATGGTATCTTTTGATTGTGGATGTTCAATTTTTTACACTGTGATTTGTTCAGGGCCTATTGTTTATTGCTTTAAACTAATCTCAATTTCAAGATTCTCATAGAGGTCACTACAAGGACAAAAAATTCGAATAGTAATGGTGATCAGAAGAAGTTATTCCAATTTCCAATTAATTTTTCATGTTCGATAATATCATGGCATTTGCTTCAATATTTTGTGAATGTAGGTGGAATAAAAAAAATGAAAAAATTCAAACTTCAACACCCTGTTTCTCGAAAACAAATGATTTGCAGTCCCATGTATATTGGACTATTTTGTATGACATAGTAGTAGTAGTAACAGTTCTTGATTGCCTCTATGCAATTGGTCATCGATCAAGGGTCCTTCCAGTCTGAATGAAATATTTTTAATTCCTTAAGAGATACATACAGCAGGAGCGGGGTTTCACTTCGCAGGCTGTACCAGACAGGTAACTGTTCCAACTGCTGAAGGCTGCTTTTTGAAGCCGGCTAGTGGATTACAAACATGAAGAGGTGAAGAATTCACGAGGATCCGAACTTTATCTCCTCGTCGAAAAACTGCTCAAGATTCTCATCCCCAAATTGAGAGCCGTCGATAAAAGGTGATTTGGGGGATGAAGGCTTAATAAACACAAAGGGGCAGTATCCACGTTGACGTTAAATTGGACATGTTTGCACAGCGAAGTCGTGCATTAGGCCACTACCCCTGACTTTCGCCAAACAGAAGGATATGTGAGCAAATAGAGGAGGCAAATGAATATACTGTTTCATATGTGTGTGTGTGTGGAGTCTTCCTTCGATTTTTTCCTCTCTCCCAGTGGCGATTTATGAGGAAATATTATATTTTGGCGATGAGTCTGAAGCTCTGGAGATTGCATCCGTGTTGACCGTGAATACAAAGAGGGATTTGATTGGGAAAAATCTTCATGGTTTTATTATTTCAAGAAAAATCATTTGGTTGATTTTTTCTTGAAATTTGCATCTGGCTTGAAGCAATTAAGTTGACGAGTATGGGAATAAATGAAGCTATTACAAACATAAGAATTCTTAAACTGTGATCACGAAATATTTTGTCGACTATGTTCTTGAAACATTTAAACTGCTTCACAAAAGTTGAGAAAATTCAGAAATTTTGAGATATCCACAAGATTCCATTTATTTCATGAATTTTTTCATATACATATAATACCACTAGAGATGGAATTCTGCCGGCAAAATTTCTCGATTGTAATATGAAAGTTTGTTGCTCATGAGCGAAATTTCCGAACGGCAACAAACTTAAATATTACAAGAGAGAAATTTTAACTGCTTAAATTCAATCTCGAGTGGTATTCGATATGACTATTTCACGAGAAAATATTATTAACTTAACGTTGTTTGTTTTTTCTTTGGTATTCATTTCCCAAGCTATCCATGAATTTGAGCAATGTCAAAATTTTGTCGCTGAAAAACTTACTTGCTAAGTTTTGCCAGCTTGCATGTTTTATCGCTGTGAAAAGAGAGTTTCTATGGAATGAGTGAGATAGAGAAATCTAAGTGATTACTGACTTATTTAACTAATTCTTCTGCCCATTTCCTGATAAATTCGTCAGTTTCAGGTGAAAATTTGTTTCTATTTGAAGTACAAACTAAGTTCCCTCAAAAAATTTGAAAAATGAAGTATAGCGAGAAGGGGTTATACTCAGGTTACAGTCCACTGCGACCTTGAGGTCTATTATGCCCCATAACAGAGCTATTCTCATCGCGCCTCCTATACAGTATGGCTCTTCGAACATCAACCACAGCCTGACAACGCCTTCGCAAACTTTCGATGAGATTGTTGAAGTAGCCTTGATCAATTTCACTCCAGGGTTGGTTGCAGTAGAAGCCGTATGAGTTCTTAAAGTGTATGTGGAGATGGTTGATGAGAATTCAAAGCTATTTGTAGCTGATTCCAAGCGTGTTCAATGGGATTGAGGTCTGACCAGTGAGAGGGCAGGGCCGAATTCGGAATGCCATGATTTTGGAGAGATTCATCAGCAATTCTCTCACGATGGGGTCACTGACGGATCCAGGGGGGCCTAGGGAAACCATACCCCCCCTGGATCCGAAAGTAAATGGGGTGGCAGATTATCGTCCAAAAATAAGAAATTTGGTACAATACCTGAATAAAGCAAAAGAATTATATTGTCAATGACTTGTTTGTAAATCTGCGCATTCATGGTAGCATCAATCACCAACAATTTTGTACATCCACCAAAACGAGTACTTCCCAAACAGTAACTGTACCACTTCTGAACGGATAAACTTCCTGAACCTATCTGCTATTTCTGGGCACCAGAGGATGGTTCCACACCTAGTTATCTAACTCCCATATGGAGAATAATTAAGAAATCGATAGAAATGAAATTGGTTGCAAGAAAGAATAACCTATTCAAGGAGACGAATACAAAATTTTGCTTAAGCAGAACCACATATGAAAGAAAATTCATAACATTTCTCTAACAACAGATCTGGGATCCTTGACGTTTTCTTTGACATCTGCTGTCATTGTAAGCCGAATATTCTGCATTCGAATTGAATGAATATTATTATACTGGGTGTCCCAAATAAGAGTGACTGATTTTAAACACAAATGCCCAGCTCATTAATTGCTCCAAAGAGATGGGGTTTTCACTAGTTTCACTAGTTTATCAAAGAGATTTTTTTAGGCTTGGCTGGCATTTCATCTCATCAACACAGGGTGTTTTACTAATGTTGGTCAAATTCAAAGGGGAAAATATGTATTAATTTAAATAGAACACCCTATAATTTTTGATCTCATTCGAAAGAGCAATCATTCTCCTTTCCAAAAATGTATAGTTTTCTATCTTTTGTTTCATTAACAACAAAGATATTCGATGTTTCATGTAGTAGTAGGTAGGTACATTTTTAATTAGTAGTTTTATATGAATTTTATATGAACGTACATATTTTGATGCCTAAAATCAGCTCAAAATAACCATTGTCAAAATTGCTGATTTTGTTGTTATGCGTCAAACGGTCACAGCATGAGCTGATTTCAGGCATCAAAATACGTTCATATAAAACTACTGATTGCAGATGTACTACTACATGAAACATCGAATATCTTTATTGTTAATGAAACAAAAGATTTAAAACTAAACATTTTTGGGAAGGAGAATGATTGCTCTTTCGAATGAGATCAAAAATTATAGGGTGTTCTATTTAAAATAATACATATTTTTCCCTTTGAATTCGACCAACATTAGTAAAACACCCTGTGTTGATGAGATGATATGCCAGCCAAGCCTAAAAAAATCTCTTTGATAAACTAGTGGAAACCCATGTCTATAAAGTTAGCAGTGCCACTTGCGAGAAAATCAATAAAACCTATTGCATTAATTGTCGAATAATTGTCGAGAATTTGTCGTGAAAGAAAAAAAATTGTCGCGTCCTTAGTTTTTTCTACGGGGTGGCTTTGCTAACTTAACGTTAAGTTAGCAAAACCACTTTCTCAATATCGATCAAATATCATGAAAATGGTTATGAATAATTGTCGAGTAATTGTCGAAGTCCATAGGAAGTAAAAAAAACTAAAAAAATCCATTCCTTTTAGTTTATTTTACGTCTTTTTTCCGCGAGTTCGAGATATTTCTGGAATTATCCCATTTTTGGCAACAGCGCATTCCTAATTGACTTTTTTTCGATTGCATTAATTGTGGAATACCTACCTTGAATTTGTCGTGAAAGAAAAAAATTTGTCGCGACCTTCGTTTTTTTTCTACTAGGTGGCTTTGCTAACTTTATATTGATTTAGCAAATATAGTGGTCGAATATCATCACGATGATCATATATGATTGTCGAGTAATTGTTGATGTTCAAAAAAAGTAAAAAACACACAATAATTTAAACTTTCTAGCAATTTCCACTCCATTTTCTCGCGATTTCCCTAAATTGCTAGAAAGATTAAATTTGTGTGTGTTTTTTACTTTATTTGAACATCGACAATTACTCGACAATATTTCATGATCATCGTGATGATATTCGACCACTATTTGCTAAATTAATATAAAGTTAGCAATGCCACCAAGTAGAAAAATAACGAAGGTGGCGACAAATTTTTTTCTTTCACGAGTCACGACAAATTCGAGGCAGGTATTCGACAATTAATGCAATAGAAAAGGAGTCAATTACGAATGCGCTGTTGCTAAAAATGCGATAATTCCAGAAATATCTCGAACTCGCGGGAAAAAGACATAAAATAAACAAGAAGGAATGGATTTTTTGTGTTTTTTTACTTCTTATGGACTTCGACAATTATTTATAACCATTTTCATGATAATTGGTGGATATTGAGAAAGTGATTCTGCTAACTTACCGTTAAGTTAGCAAAGCCACCCCGTAGAAAAAAACTAAGGACGCGACAAATTTTTTTCTTTCACGACAAATTCTCGACAATTATTCGACAATTAATGCAATAGGTTTCATTGATTTTCTCGCAAGTGGCACTGCTAACTTTATAGACATTGGAAACCCCATCTCTTTGGAGCAATTAATAAGCTGGGCATTTATGTTTAAAATCAGTCACTCTTATTTGGGACACCCTGTATTATACGCCATTCACTTTTATAAAATATCCTGGTAGGCCAAGATTTAGGTTTATCAAGTTTTTTTTTACTTAAAACTGACGCAGGTTGGCACTGGTGAAATATCGGCAATGTCAGAATAATTCTCAGGGACGTTGCCAATGCTAATTTCTACTCTCAATAGTGGGGAATTCCATAGGTCCGTCTGTTCGTTTGGAAGTTTCTCTGTCGGGTTATTCGAGTACTTTTATCCTTTTTTCGAATGAAATATCTGAAAGTAACGGACTATTCCACCCATTATTTTTCAGTAAAATTTCCATACTCCATTATTGATTTCCGTACAAGAAAATAGCATTACTGAATTTTCCAACCATATGTATATGTATGTGAAATATTTCCAGTATTAAAATAGAAAAAAGTTTCTGCAACATCACTGGAATTATTGAATTCACATAATATTTTCTCAAATTCATGATTTTGCCAAAGTAAATAAACACAAAAACAAAGTAAACACGACGAAATGTGTCAGAATGACATGGCCAATGGGGATACTTTATGAAAGTGAACGAAGAATACATTCGGAACTTCTTAGTTTTTCAAAAATTTGCTCATAGTCGATATTCCGATTAGGTAGCGAATAAAAATTGCTGCACACAATTGCTCCCCGCTTTCTCCCCCCAATCAACGATCTCCTAGCCTTTTCGTTAAAGATTAGATTTGTGTTCCATAATGATCTCCCGGATACAGAGCGCTATGTAATTGCTCGTCTTTGATTGTCCAAACGCGGCCGATCTGCCACAAGGGGCCAATGTTCCGAGTAATGTGACAGTTATTGAATCATAGTCAGGGGGGCGCAATCAGGTAATTATTGAATCTGGCTTTGATCGCAGAATTATTGGAGATGGGGTGTCTTGCCCTCGCCGGTATGGGGTCGTATTCTGCAGGGGTTTTGTCGTTTTTAACCAAATATTGTTCTACTACGGGGTGCATAACTGCAAAGGCATGGTTTGGGCATTTGATATCGCCGATAAGGGACGTGGAATCGATTTGAGGAAAAATGTTGGAAAATATACGAGAATTCAATAAAGAATTATGTGAGTGGTTTTACCTGTCTTGGGACAATTTATTGATATCAGGTTTTTTTAGAGTTTTTGAATTGAAATAAAACAGATTTAAATTAAAATTGAAGCCAAATTTTTCTTTATTTGAAAGATAATTTTATGACATTATTTATGTTTCAAAAATAATTTCCGACATATGTTCACCACGACTAGCTCTGGAGTCAATGTTACAGTGAATAGCGCTCGTTTCAGATCGATGATCAATGATCAATGATTGAATGGTATCGACCCAGAAGTGTTTTGGCTCCAATAAGATGGTGCTACACCTCATGCTGCTACCGTAACAATGGATTTGTTAAAAGAAAGATTTGTCGATAACATCCTTCGGACAATCATGCGACATAACTATTCTGTACACACAGGGTGTTTCATTGGTTAATGAACATACGGTAACCTGAGCTAGAGCTACCCTAGGCGAGTCCAAAAAACCGATATATGATAAGTCTAATCAATTCCATAACCGAGATACAGGGTGGTTTATGTATTCACTAAAAATTTCAATTCCTCATAAATTTTGAACCAACCAGTGTAGTCGGTTGATATTGGAAACGTATGATTCACTTCTATAGGTCGATCGATTTACTCTTGAATTTCCAAAAAATTCCAGGTCCACAATTGAAAAATATGGGACTTCCTCCAAGCTGAGATTCAACACCCTTTATATTGAAATTTTGGGATTTGATTGAGACATTTGAATAGAGCAGAACATTTTCAATCGGGTTCAGTAGATTTCATTGTCCCGCACGTCATTTTGCTCAATGAGAGCTTCAGAGAAAGATCCAATTGCATATTGAAATTCCACAAAATTCTCAGAAAAATCGTACATTATGATCAAATTGATTTTTTTTGTCCCACTAATTGCACATTCGAATTTCATAATACTCTGAGGGATCATTTGGAGTTATTTTCAAAAAACAAAGATGAATAAATAACTGTAGAAACGAAAGAACTTAACGGGAATCACAGAAGGTAATCGAAAGTACCACCATTTTGTTCAATACACTTTCTTGCCCTCTTCAAAATATGTCTGATAAATTAAATGAAAATATCGGGAATTTTGGATTCTCTTTATTTCAATTGTTAACTTGCAACAAACGCCGACGTTTCGAAACAACTTGTTTCTTCTTCAGGGCTAAAAATGAACACATATATATATATATATATATATATATATATATATATATATATATATTGGGTATACAATGACATTGAATAAAAATACGTTACCTAGTCACGGCAAAACAATATCGTACGGTTGTTAAAATAATGAAACATTTCGGAAAATCACATAATACTACAGCAGGTACGCAACATCTATCTATCGAATTGAGGCTAGCAAAAGTATGACATCAACATTGACTGACGACAAGGCCAGTATTCATTTCCTCAATATACTGTGTGATGCGCTCTAGCAAAACACAGTAATGATGCAGACCACAAAATAGATTTCGAACAGGTTTCGCTAATGGCAAAGGAAAAAAATTATAAGAAACGTACTTTCATGGAAATGTTTTATATAAACGACGAGACCAATTCTATGAACAAAAAAACTGACACCAATAAACTGAATAACATTTACACATATTTGATATCGCAGGAATGGCGAAGACCAAAAGAAACATATTTGGGACCACTGGACGGATAACGGACGGACGGCAGAGTGACGTGATGTTTGACAACTGAAATGTTTTTGAAGTGTTGAAAGGGTTGACATAAATAATGATATTGCGAAATACTCCCCAAAAATATAATTTTAATGATCATTTAGAGAAAAAAACCTCGGTTTGTTGTAAGTAGTTTGAACTTGTAATGTTGTATTGTATGTTCTGTTTTGTAATTGTTATTGTGACAATGTTTATATATTTTAGAGTCCCTGAAGAAGAATAAAATCATTATTCGAAAGCTTGGCTTAACAAAAAAGAGTAGTACATCATTTCTCATAATCAGTCTAATCCCCATTAAAAATCAACAAATTTATATATATATATATATATATATATATATATATATATATATGTGTGTTCATTTTTAGCCCTGAAGAAGAAACAAGTTGTTTCGAAACGTCGGCGTTTGTTGCAAGTTAACAATTGAAATAAAGAGAATCCAAAATTCCCGATATTTTCATTTAATTACAATGGATGATAACCTAGTAATATATGTCTGATACTTTTTCACGAGGGATGCGGTCTTCAATATGAGGAATTCGTATGAACGGGCTGAAGAGGATCCGTGTGCGGTCAGGCATACGGAATTGCAATACAAATTTTCAAAAAACGTATGGTGTGGCGTTTATAAAAATCGATTGATTGGACCACACGTCCTACCAAGACGGCTTTACTTAGATTTCCTCCAATGCATTTTCAGCATGATGGAGCTCACCCCAATTTAGAGTAATGGTCAGACAATTTTTAGATCAGAACTTTCCAAATATGTGGATATGCAGAGGTGGACCGCATGCCTGGCCCGCTAGGTCACTAGATTTCAATCCTGTTTATTATTTCATTTGCGGTTATTTGAAATGTTCAGTATATTCATCTGAAATAGGTGAGGATATCCTCATGCAACGTATCGAAGTCGCCTGCAATGAAATACGTAATAATCCAGATATGATCAAAAAAAGTATCAGACATATTTTGAAGAGGGCAAGAATGTATATTGAACAAAATGGTGGTACTTTCGAGCACCTTCTGTAATTCACGTTAAGTTTTTATGTTTCTTTATTTATTTATTCATCTTTGTTGACTTCAAATGAATTATTCTCGATGAATAATGTTTTTCCGGAAATAAATCCAAATGATTCCTCAGAATATTATGAAATTCGAATGTGCAATTAGTAGGACAAAAAAAAATCAATTTGATCATAATGTACGATTTTTCTGAAATTCCAATATTGAATCGGATCTTTCCCTGAAGCTCTCTTTGAGCAAAATGGCGTGCGGGACAATGAAATCTACTGAACCTCATTGAAAATTTTCTGCTCTTTTCAAATATCTCAATCAAATCCCAAAATTTCAATGTACAGGGTGTTGAATCTCAGCTTGGAAGAAGTCCCATATTTTTCAAATACGGACCTGGAATTTTTTTGAAATTAAAGAGTACATCGATCGACCTGTAGAAGCGAATCATACGTTCCAAATATCAACCGACTATACTGGTTGGTTCAAAAGTTATGAGGAATTGAAATTTTTGGTGAATACATAAACCACCCTGTATCTCGGTTATGGAATTGATTAGACCTAACATGTATCAGTTTTTTGGACTCGCCTAGGGTAGCTCTAGCTTAGTTTACCGTATATTCATTTACCAATGAAACACCCTGTATATATGTGAAGTTATTGGTTTATGCTGATGAACCTTGAACAAAAGACGCTTTGGAAGCCAACATAACTAGAGTTATTGCTGAAATAAAGCCTGAATTACTCGAAAAAGTGGTTCAGAATAGGTCTGGGCGAATGCGGTTCAGAGCTAGTCGTGCCCGAAATTATTTTCAAAACATAAATGTCATAAAATTATCTTTCAAATAAAATGAAAGTTGGTTTCCATCTTATTTTGAATGTGTTTTATTTCATTTTGAAGTTCTATCAGTCTGAAAAAACACCCGATATTTAATCTCTGGGAATCTGTGAACTAATTTGTATCAGGATGAACGAAAATGTTAGAAATTTTTCGACTTTAATTACTGTTTAAGAAATTTTTTTCTATGATCATACGAATTATCGCAATATTTTTATATCAGTGCAGAGAAGATCTAATTGAAGTTGTTTATTCCCGAAATATATTCCAGAATGTGGTATAGGACATTTGCAACATTATTTGAGTGAGAAAAAAAATCTTCAGCTTGGCTTTAAGCTGATTGCTCAGTTTTTGTCTGTTCATGAGTTTTGTATCCTGTATTGAAATGAAAGTTCGAGAAAAAATACTCACCAGGTTGTCGGATATGGCCATGTGGATCGATAGATGATTCTGCCCTAACTGATAAGGAATTCGTTCGATTACCTGAAAATTTAATTTAGTAAGACCTTTGCTCATAGCGGTAGACAAGATAAATTGATGCATAATAGTTATTATTCAGAGGTTGAAAATAATTTCGCAAATTCTGAAGCTTATTTTCTCTTAACTTCTTCGTTTGGTTCATCTCATAATCGCAAATAATGAAGGCGCTTCAATAATTTTTTTCTTGGAGGTAGTAAAGTTCAATCAACAAAACACACTTGCTCTAAAATAGTGAATGAATATTTCACAACAAAAAAATTCTTGGGGGAGTTAATAAACTATTTTATGACTGGGAGAAATATTGGGACAGACTTGAAATTAAATAATTTCTTTGTTGGAATAAATGTTCTCCAGTTACAAATTTTTCTTAATTTTTGAATCGATCCCAATGTAATTAATTTCGAAATAGGTATTTTAAAACGAACAAGATGGAGGAAATGTTGTATTTCGAAACAGTGAAATTATAGCATGACAATTACCTCATTTTCACCTCTAATTTAAACATTAAAGAATAACATTTACACAATAGCAAAATTTTCGTTCGTATCAGAAAATAAAACACTTAGCTCGATCACAGCCATAAAAAAAGAACCAACGAATTGAATGATTATTCAGTACCTTCAAAATGAAATAGGATTCGGAGGAATCCTAATTTTCAAAAAAAATAAAAATAGACAATATTCAAATGAGTCTGCTCGATAATTTGAAGAGTACTTCTCAATTTAGTCTTTGGTGCTCTTCAAAATTAACATAGAAACGGATTCAGAAAATTTTGTTTCAATAGCGGACTTGGATTTTTTTCATTCTAGAGATATTCATTTGAGGACCGAATGACCAAATATCAAAGAAATGTTTTAAAACATTTGTTTGAAAACAGTGTTTTAAAACATGTTTTAAACACAAGCCTCTGTTTGTGTTTAAAACATATTTTGCAATTTCGTTTCTTTATACTCTTTAGAGTGAATTGTAATGTCTTAGAAAAGGAATAAGAATTATCAACTTCGTTCAGGAATAGGGAGAGTAATTTTTATTGGCGATTCATTGGAAGGTAGCGCTACCTAGAAATATCTCCTTGATGAAATTTGTCTTAATGAACGAACTGCAGTTGAGAAAAAATTATGAGTATTAATAAATCTTGGCCCAGTTGTCGAAATGTTGACTTTTTTGTGTAAATGAATCTAAAATTGTGTCTTAATTTTGAAATTAGTAGTTTTAAATTTTTTTCACTTCTTAGACAAGAGAACCTATTTTTTTGCCATTTGTTCTTTGAAATTCACCTCGGAGTGAAATAAAATGCAAAGGAAAAATATATTCAATTCAATTGCACTTTATTGTTTCTCATCACATCTATTGTCACGTAATAAAGATATTATTAATTCTAATTTTATCAATTATAATTGTTTCGGAAGAGTTTTTTCATAGCAATGTTGCCAAAACTTTTGTTTTGAACATGTTTTAAATGTTTTAAATCATGTTTTTTGAATGTTAAAATAAAACATGATTTAAATCAAATAAAACAGTTTCAAATAAAAAAAACACAATGTTTTGTTTAAAAAAAAAACATGTTTTTTGCCAACCTTGAAAAAAGTGCTCCTGGAGTTATGGAGCCAAAAGGCAGTTAACAAAATCAATAAAACAACACCCCGTATCAGTTATCACCAAAATAAAAAATGGCAAAGCCAAAAGAATGTTGTATATATGTATAGAGACGGTTGCATACACAAATCTTTCAGAAGAATTTTGAAAATTCGGATTTTATATTTTTGATGAAAATCGTAATTAGGAGATGACAAATCAGCATTGCATAAGTAGATTTTTAATGTTTGATGTGAAGATATTCTATGTGGGTAGGACACTAAATATTCACCAATCCCCTATGGTGAATCCCCCAGACCGAAAGGCAGATATCAATTATCATTTTCGATGTTTCCATTGTCGCAGGACAGCCTCGAAAACTTATGCACACATTCTGCTTTTTCTACTCGAACTGCTGTTTCTGATACAGAATCGCAGATAGAGTTGAATTCCATTAAGCGGGGCATTCAGACTGTGAATTTTCATTTAGCCTCATTGAATAGACATGTCAATCATACCATGAAGATCATTTTAACTGGGAGCGTGAGTCTCCCCCAAAATCTTAACGTGCGCCACCCTTGTACACTGCATTTGAGTTTGTAAATATGAGTTGGGTGAAACCGGGCACGTGAATAAAACCTAATAGCTTGATTTTGGGTGGAAGGGTTCAATATTTGGGCTTTGATCGAGAGAAGATTTCAACGGAGTGATGAGTTCACAATAGGTGTCCAAAAATATCGATGATTGCCAAGATTACCTTCATTATTTTTTGTTAAATCTATGCTCAGTAGGTATATTCGTTGATACTGGGGGCAAATACAATATTCTTACACAAATTGAATGCTGGTGCTTGGTCGTCTGGAGGAAAGGAGTTAGTTTTCATGGTGAAAACAGCATATGGATATCTATCTTCGTTTCGGAGTTATGGAGCGTTTTTCGCCAATGTTTCCATGTACGCTCTTTTTTCTACGACAAAGCCCTTTTTTACGAAGAATTCAATTGCACACAACCATACAGGGCGTGGCATAACGAATGAAAAATATGGTTATAGGTACCTGTAGTAAGAGGACATTTGATTGACTCCGATTGAAGGAATTTTTTCATTCGGTTTTTTTGATAGTGTTCCTCGATATATGCGTTTTCGAATGTATAAACTATGATATAAATATAGTTTATAGTAAAAAGGGGTTAATTTCCACTGCGACCTTAAGGTCTATTGTGCCCCCTAACAGAGCTGTTAAACTATGATATGGCTTAGTTCATCTTAAACAAAGATCGAGCTCAAATTTTATGTTTCGCTTATTTCAAGTTTAACGTGGTGTAAAATGGTTTGGTCACTTGAGTGTTGAAGTATGAAAAAACATGCCTGTTTCATTGAGATTCCGAAATAGAACTCACCCTATTTCCAGCATTTAATACAAAAAAGAATACTATTACAATAAGTCTAGAGCTTCTGTCTTAGTTACAAAACTGCTTAAATTTACTTCAGTACCTTATAAAACTGTGGGATTTTATAATGAAAAAAAAAACGAGAGAAAATAACAATGTTAAAATATCGTTTTGTCAAGTTAAATCTCAAAAAAGATGTGCAGAGCGACTCCAAATTGTGTTACTAAAATCAGCGTTGTATGAAGCAAGATTTCTGTGCCTGGGCTCTGAAACAGATCAGTTAAGACCCGCTGAAGTATTAGATTAGAACCTTTTTTGACAAAACAAAATCGCCACTTTCGATGGAGGCATAAAGGTCGAACATTGCTTTTGCAACTGGCTAGATATCCGTCATAATCTCGTAAAAGTGATAAGAATTTATGAATCTGAGGTACAGGTAGAGGACGAAAAAAATCTTTAAAAAATGGGTCACCCTATAATATACAGGGTGACTTGTCCATATATTTTAACTGTAGATTCTTGAGGTCAAAAGAATTCGGCTCTTTCAAAAAAACATGGATCGAATACACGCCTGATACGATTCTCTGCAAAGACTTTAAGGTTCAATGTAGTGTGTTTTTATTTCAAGTTGATTTCGAAAACGGTTTCACCTTGAGAACTGAAATTTTGTGGGTGCACTCAGAAAGGATTAGCGTTCTTGTTGAAATAATTTTAATCGATTTCATTCCGACAGTTAATTTTTTTTCTTTCGAAAATAGAGGAAAATGAGCCAACCCATGCTTCTGTTTTATTTCAAAAGAAAGACCCATGAAAATAGTTCAACTTCCGATTAAAAGTGAATCTCCTGATAATTTCGTTCAGAAGATCAACTTGAAGAAATACGGAATTGGCAGAAAATGGCCAAATTCAAATTTTGGCGGGAAAAAATTCTGCTTTACCCACAAATTGACTTATTTCATAGTTCGGCAATTTTCGGATAGAGAGCGCCATTGTACATTTCATTCATAACGATAGAGATATTCATAGAACTTATAGAGTAATGTAAGTTCTATGGAGATATTTCATAAAATGCACGGTGGCGCCTCTATCGGAGGAGATTTCCTACTCGCTTTTAACGCCGACCTTAAAGTTCATATTTCTCGATTGAAATTGAGTAAATACATTTAGGGAATACTTAGTAACTTTATTCGAATAAGAATGTTAAAAACACGATATTTCTTAACAAAATCACTTAGTTTTGTCCAATTATATCGGCTACTAAAAGGCCATATTTCTCCCATCGAAATAAGTTCCTTCTTCGATTTTTCTGAAGATTGGCCTGTAAACACTAATAACTTGTTCATTCCTCCTCGGTATCGCAAAAATATCTGGAGAAAAAAGGATTTTTAATCCAATTCATAATTAGTCAATCTAACCTAACCAATTATGCGTACAAAGGTACTTTACAGAAATATTCTATGACCTATGACAGAGCTATCACAGAGCTTTTGAGAAGACGATGCCAGTTTGTTGATTTTCTCTTCAAACAATGGTGCGAGGTAGCGGGCGCGCAAGACACACCGTAAGATCTATGAAGCGATCCATCTCAAACCTTATGCTTATATTGTTGTTTTGTGTTTCACGCATACGTATAGCGACAACCGGTCCTATTTGCAAGTGTAAACAGATATGGAGGACAATTGTTCTGAAGCTATGTTGTTATAAACGGGGAAATTGATTATTTTAGGTGTTTTTCTTCGATCTCGTGATGATTATGTGGAAGATTTTCGATGAATTAATGTAATATTAATCGTGTAGTGTTAAGTTTATGAAATTTACGTGTATGAATTAGGATTTTTTTGTTGTGCAGAAGTTGGTGGTTGGCACAAAATTATCACATATGGTTTAAATAGAAATATCGCTACAGATTATTTAGTGCTAAGTGTAAATCCATCTTTCATTTATATTAATTTAATACGTGGTTTGTATCGACATTCATTCATCTGAATTTTGAGCTTATTTTTAGTATTTTCCGGATGTATCGGTAACAATAAATTTTTGACAGAAACTGTGCGTATAAAATGTATAATTTCATGCTTCTCATAATTGAATTTTATCTCCCTTATTTGTGGAATTTTATTATTACATATCTCTACATCCAACGTTTTTCCACCATAGAAATTTTAGTCTTGAAAATGTTGATAAACATTCTGACAACATTGTCAACTTGCATAGAGATTAGAGAGTTTATAATTTTTCAGCCATTCTGTGATAGGTATTCAAAATCCAGGGAAGCATCAAGCATCCGGATAATTTTTGAGATTCGTGATTATTTCGTCAAATTTTCAGATAAATTCAGGAATAACTCGAAAACGACGCGTTTCATCGAAATAACATAGGAATTCTCTCATTTTCTAAACTGATTGATTCTTTCGGAAATATGAACCGTTTATTTTTTCCGAGTGCAGGATTTAGGGTATTTTTGCGTGGATTCATAAGTCGGATCCGCTGTAACTTTTATACCAGGAGAAACATTGAATAAGTCTTAATTGAGGACTATGCATCATGAATAGAGTGAACAATCAACTAAAATGCAGTTAATTTGAAATAATATTTTCGAAGATATTGAAAGAAAAGTGTTTTTTTTCATGTATTTTCGACACCCTGTATCTTTCAAACAGAATTTTGAAAAAGGTATAGGAAGAAAGTGTTTCGGTTTGATGAGAGGAATCTACAGTTAAAACATATGCACAAGTCAAAGACTCGCCCTGTACATTAAATCAAACAATATATGGTATATAGCACGTGTGAAGAAATGGCGACAAGGTGAAGTTCATAATAATTTGTTATTGAATTGTATTGAATTTATCAGCCTTCTGCATTTTCGTATTGATTTGTTTTTTTTCGGGAATTCAAACGAAATATATTTCAAATTTTTGTGTTCCAAATGAACGCATTTTTTCACAGGAAAAAAGTGACAGCACTTTTCAAAATGCACAATTCACAAAAACACCCTCTAATTCAAGAATTCAACGCTGAGACACCGACATCAGTTGTTGTTTAGTTAATAAATAGGACTAATAGGACTACATTCAAATGTTGAATATTGTTATGCATTCATGTATTTATAGTTATCACTGACAGATTATGCTTTCAAATAATTGTCCATTTAATTCAAAGAACTGTGATAGAAAGAACATAATAATCAATGCCAGAGAAAGAAGGGTCACATTTCACGCTTCTTAAGTTAGGTTATCTTATATCTTCTCTGTGTTATAACATAAACTTTGACTCTTTCCCATATATTGTTGAGTATCTAACTGTTATTGCTGAATTTTGATTATGACTTACTTATTGTTTTGTTCGTGCCAAACTCCTGAATTAATATTTTCGATGTTTTTAAGTTTGTATAAAATTTATTCTGTTTCATTTCCTTCAACTGCATTATTCCTTCAGGAAATAAATGTAATTATTATGAGAAAAATGATATTACAAGACACACAGAGTTGTTTTTGTAAATGTGATAAGAACTGAGATATTGTGCTCTTGAAAAGTAGTGAAACGATGTTCGGATAAAGTGCTACGCTTGGCTTCAAAGCTTTTGTGATTTGGTAATAGATTTCTTCAAACTCTAAAATCTGTCTAGGGTGGAAACAAATTTTATTTACAACCATATATGTAATGCTGTCATTATTAACGTCATTGAAGGTTGGGAAATGTCACATTACACACCTCTACTTCCCAACCTCACTTCCTGCCCTCACTTCCCGCCCTCATTTCCCGCCCTCATTTCCCACTTCCCATTTCATATATTCTACATGAATATTTTTCATTCTTTGGAGCTTTATTTAAAAAATCCTCTATATTCTTTCTCGAAAATACGTTCGATTTCTTGGGCCTAAAGCCAACATTTTGTCGTTTTAGGAAGGCTAGCAGTTTCCCATGTTTCGAGATATCATTTTTTTCTTCAATCTAGCATCGTTCGTATCATACTGTACATTGCCCACAAAGTAGACGGCTTCTTCTGTCTGCTATGTTCCCCAAAATATGCCAAGAGTACACTTTCGGAAGCGATATGTTTAACCTTTAACCTTTTTTTCTTCGCACCATTTCCTATATAATTTGAAGGCTTTTAGATACCTATGCAGCCTAGGCTTACTTTTCTCTGGCACCGAACCCTGAACTGCTGCGCGAGCAGCCTGCAGAACTTCTGGTGGAGTACAATCCATAAATTCATCGTCGGAAGACATGATTTTCAATTTATTATTCGGGAATTTAGTATTCGACTTTATCTGACATTTATTTATATTGGTGACAATTGTATACCCCGTAGTCACGGTAACAATATAGATCTACTTGATTATTCTGAGATCACCGCGTTCTTGGTGATTTGTCGTTAAACACAAATTTACTTATTTTTATTGAAACATGATGGTTGTAAATAAAATAGTATACAAACCTTGGTAGGAAGTTTCATTCCTGTCTCGAGATCATAGCTAACCTCGACGCTTCGCGTCTCGGTTAACTAACTAATCTCACGACAGGAATGAATCTCTCCCCACCTCGGTGTGTAATATACTATTGCACACCCGATTCGAAAAATTTATCATTCGCAATGATGAGCCAAATACTGATCCAGGAATAAAAAAAATATACACTACGATGTGAATTCCTATGACCGATTCTCACTCGCTTCCCTTGCACAATCCAGCATAATATTTACCCAACGTTCATAAAGAAACACCAGAGGGGGAGACACTGTCATTTCCTGGTGCTGAAACTAACACGTTACACCGCGGCACAGATTCAACACCTCCAGGCGTTCAATATTCATCCAGCGAGTCCTGCCGTGTATTCTGTCGCCATTATCAAGAGTCCTGGGGCGAGGAGCTAGTGATGTCATCCGCTCAGGCGTGAGACAGTCGCAAATTCCTAGCCACCGCAAAGCTTTGACTGCATTATTGAATTTGGGTAACAAGTTAAACGCCACTGGCGTTGGACACTGGAGGAGTTTGCCTAATACTTCAAGGCACAAAGACCAAACCGAAGCGTAGGAGGGTTGGGTCGTCTTGGGGTTTTAATAAGCACATCTCTTAATAAGGAGAAACTCCGAATAAAGAAGAGAAAATTATGCATTAATAACATTGCCTTTCGCGAAGAACTTGATGGAATATATTCAGTGGGATGAAGTTTGGAATCAAG
Source organism: Adalia decempunctata (assembly GCA_951802165.1). Taxonomy (NCBI): domain Eukaryota; kingdom Metazoa; phylum Arthropoda; class Insecta; order Coleoptera; family Coccinellidae; genus Adalia; species Adalia decempunctata. The sequence goes on along the minus strand of OX637695.1, from coordinate 30,473,413 downwards.
TAGTTATATTCAAAATGAAACGAGGGATATTTGCTACTATCCTTCTGGTTCATTTTAATACACTCTGAGTATTTTTGACTGACGGATCTGAGCGATTTTCCAAAATGTTGATTTTTCTACTGTAAAAAACTTCAGTTACCTATTCACTGTGACACATTGGATAGTGGTATATATGAGATCGGTACAAACATTTTTGCTTTATGATATACAGGATGAGTCTTTGACTTGTACATATATTTTAACTATAGATTCCTCTCATCAAATGAAACAATTTTTTCCCATACCATTTTCGGAATTCGGTTTCGTTTGAATTATACAGGGTGACGAAAATCCCTGAAATTAACACTATTCGTTCCATATATTCGGAACCGATATTTCGAATGAACTGAATTTTGGTTGATGGTTCACTCTATTCATGGTGCATATTCCTCAATCAAAACTCATTCAATATTTCTTCTGGTAAAAAAGTTACAGCGTAGCCGACTCATAAATTCACGCAAAAATACTATAAAACCACTTGAAAAAGATAAACGGTTCTTATTTTCGAAAGGATCAACCATTTAAGAAAATAAAAGTAATCTTATGTTTTTTCAATAAAACGCGTCGTTCTCGAGTTATTCCTTATTGTATACGATGAAATTTGAGGAAAAAATCATGAATTTCAAGTTCAAGAATACTTTGAATACTTTCCTGGGTTAAATATCGAATATTATTTCTTCTCTGGTCTCTTAACAAATTAACAATGTTGTCAGAATATTTATCAACTTCGTCAAGACTAAAATCTCTATGTTGAAAAAACGTTTGATGTAGAGATATGTAATAATAAAATTAGATAAAGTTGTATTCTAAGAAGCAGGAAATTATACATACTATACGCAGTTTCATTTAAAAATTAATTGTTACCGGTCCTTCAGGAAAATATCTATCTGAACAAAAGAACTCGACACTACACGGTTATTATAACATCAATTCACTGAAAGTCTTTTACAAAATAATCACCTGTTTGCAGTATTCTCTGTAAATAAAAAAATTGTCCATGGCGGAGGTTACGTAAGCGTCGTTCTTGGGACGGGGACCACAGACTGGTCTTCGATGAGACTAACGTTGGAGACACAGAACAACGGTTTGTCTTGCGTGGCGGCTACGATCCGAGGTAGCGCACCGTTATAGGCGACTGAAATTAAGATCGTAGCGCTATATCGGCGAGAATCAGAACTACTTGTGTTTTTCACGTTATTGTTCGCTTTGGTCTCTTCCGAGTAGTGTCCATTGGAATCAAATGCTTGCCACAAATGCTCCAACTCGTCTGACTCTCTCGTCGAGCTCTCTCAACAAGTATTTTGATCATACCCGCTTTTGTTGAGGATGGTGATTGGACTCCTTGTGAGGATATCTGTATGCGTGGGTGAGTTCTCTATAAACCTTGTGTTCTGATTTGCTTACTAGAAACCAAAACATCCACCACCAACTCTTCCCTACTTCCATGGTGATCTTGATGTTTGGACACCTGCTGTTGAGGTGATTCAGGAAGGCATTCAGATGCTTGGGGCTGTTCATATGATGTTATTTTCGAATTTCTCCATCTAGAACCAGAAACTTGCCAGTTTTGCTCAGACTAGATATTGATGTCAGTTGCTAACTCAACAAGAAAAAATGGGTATCCCGAAGCAATGACGGAAGTCAAGAGCTTTTTATTTTAATATACCACAAAGTTTCCTACTGCGAACAAAAAAGATCAGCTCTATGATTTCACCAACCTTTTCTGTGGTTCAACTAGAATTTCAAAAACTTTCTTTAGGTCTGCCGAGTTCAATGTTACCTCTGCCACCAGTCGCAACGTTTACATAGTAGAATGGTGAGTTTTCTAGAAAAAAATTCGCTGGTTGGCAGTTTCCAACATGGTTTCAGGAGGAGAAGGTCCACCGTTACAGCTTTGGTCCACGTTGTTGAATATGTCATGGAGGCACTGGATGATGCAGATGATGTGATGCTTACCTGCATGGACCTGAGTAAGGCATTTGACTGTGTGAACCATGATAAGCTTCTGCGTAAGTTAGATTACATCTGCATGAGGGGCCCAGTTCTGGATTTACTGGAGTCGTTCCTTGAGGATAGACACCAAATAGTTGATTTAGGAGGGAAAAAATCTTCAAAAATGAAAATTACCGCTGGAGTCCCCCAAGGATCGGTGCTTGGGCTTATTCTATTCCTCATATATATATCGATGACCTGATATATAATGTTGCTGCAGATACTGCGACACTCTTCGCTGACGATACAACGTTTTTGAACAGAGCGAAAGACAGAAATCTACTCTTGAATAAGTCACAGAAAACCGTCCAACACGCCATCAAATGGTTCGGTTCTAATGATATGGTAGTGAACGAAGAGAAAACTCAGGAAGTGATTTTGAGCACAAGATGTCACGAACCAGAAACTATTTCTCTGCTTGGGGTTTCAATCAGCGGAAATCTGACATGGGCGAAACACATCGATGATTTGTGCCAAAAACTCTCCAAGGCATTATTTTCAATAAGAAGGATAAAAGACTTGCTCACAGAAAAGGAAGCGCTACAAACTTATTACGCTAATTTTCACAGTAGGATGACCTATAGTATCATCCTATGGGGTGCATCTCCGGAGGCAGAAAGAATATTTCTCAAGCAGAAGAAAGCTTTAAGAGTAATTGCGGGAGTGAACTCCGTCACTAGCTGTAGACCCCTATTCAAGAAGTATGGTGTACTTACTCTAACATGCTGCTACATGCTGGAATGTCTTGTATAAGTTGTATATGTGCATAAAAACCGGGATACTTTCCTAAGGCACTCATCGGTTCATAGTCACGACACCAGGTTTAGAAACAACTTAATTACCCCAAGACATAGACTGAAGAGGACGCAGAACACTCACATATACAATGGAATGAGAATATACAACAGACTTCCATTGGTCCTAACCTCACTGCCCAGTACAAAGTTCAGGTGTAAAGTCAAAGCGATTCTTGCTGAATGTGCATTTTATTCAATTGATGAACTTGCGACGTACCAGTTTTAGTGGTTAATTTTTTATCCTATTTCGTCCTATGTGTAGAAGTTTGTTTTTTATTGAATGTTTTAACTATAGAGTCGACATACTTTAGAAGAACTCGTTGGGCTTTTGCTCGACTTTTTCTGTTTATAATTGATTATATCTATTATCATTTATTTTTTGACATTCCCTGTAATATTTTGAGGGTAACTAATAAATTTGAAATTTGAATTTTACGGCTTAGCTCGCAGCCCTTAATAGATATGAACCCTCGTCGACCCTAAAAGTGAATTGCCAGAACTTTACCCGGTACAACATTGCAAGAAACCAGAGAGCCAGCAGATACATCTCTTTAAGTCAGACTAACCGTAAGTACCATTCTCACAGTGTTTACATTGTGGTATTTATTTCTATTCCATACATCCAATTCATTCTTTAATTATCATGGTGCATTGGTACAGCAGTCCATTCTTCTCTCCAAGAGAGCTACTGTATATTTTTCAAATATTCTCTTATCTATACTCCTTTCACTTTTATGAAGTATCCCGGTTGGCCAAGATTTATCAAGTTTTTTACCTGAAACTGACGCAAGTTGGCACTCGTGAAACATCAGCAATGTCAAAATAATTCTCAGAGACGTTGCCAATGCTAAATCTATTTAATCTTTTTTAACATTTAACTTCGTAAATGGAGTTTGTTCCTTTAAGGTTCAACTGTGGCACAGGTTTCGTACTTTCGTAGTACTAGGTAGGTACTACAATTTCATATAGGACTATTTCAAGTTGTGCAAAATTTAAATGTCTTCTGTAGGCCCATTTCTTGAGAATTTCGAAAAGTGGGGAATTCCAAAGGTCCGTCTGTTCGTTCATAAGTTTTTCTGTCGGGTTATTCGAGTACTTTTATTCTTTTTTTGAATGAACTATCACAAGGTAACGGACTATTTTGTCATTATTTCTCAGTAAAATTTCAACACTCGATTCTTACAGTACAAGAAAATAGCATAACTGAATCTTCCAACCATATTTATATACGTGAAATATTTCCAGTATCAACATAGAAAAAAGTTTCTTTAACATTTGCCTGGTCATTGGAATCATTGAATTCACATAATGTTTTCTCAGATTCATTATTTTCCCAAAGTAAATAAACATTTTGATAAATACGTAATGACTACGACCTCGATGTAGAAAGGACAACGTTGTGTATTTATCTGACAGGAAAATGACTATAACCTAACATTTTCAAGATATACACGGTGAAAGGTGTCAGAATGTCATGGGCGGCTAACCGGGATACTTTACAAAAGTGAATAATTCAATAAAGGAATAAAGTTTTTACAGGAATATTGGGAATTCTTCGATAATTCGCCAGAATTTTGTATGAGTCTGGTTAGGAGATCTGTACAAAATTGCATGTAACTTCAATACGTGTCGTCCTTTTAATTACAAGAAAAAGAACATTTCGAAATACGTTATTCACGGAACCCCTAGACGAATTTCGTCGAACTTGACGGCGGTATTCGAGACCCATTCCAACCCAGAAATTTTTGTGCCTTTTTGTTCGAAAGTTATCGTGTTTCGGTCGGACGGACAGATTTGATTTGACCACGGACTCGTCATCAGTAAGTCGTTTTAGATCATTCCTGGCTATGAGTTAAAAAAAGAACTCTCAAAAAGAAGGGACAATATGTGAGAACCACTGATCTGTCATTTGGAGCCTTGAAGGCGTAGTTATATTGACCATAGGCCCCAGTATCAGCCCTCTATGTAAAGCACAACTTGGAACTTTTCTTGATCGATAAATATGTTCCAACATGCTGTTTGTACATTTTTTTCGATGTATATTTCATAATCTCTTACCAGCAAATAGCATGGAAAAATTCCCAAACGTCGTACTTCTGCTCAGGTAGTCAGCCGCAGGTTCAATGTCCAACATCGCAACACTCGAGAAAAACCAGAAACTTCAAATGCAACACCCTTAAAAATCGTAAAATCGGACACAGACCCCTCACAGCTCGGATCCCAGGGCACAGCTTCGTTGTCTTGGAAAATGCATCGCGAACTCACGAAAATTCCACCGTCGCTCAAAATTCGATGAAACTCTGCGATCCCTCTGAAAATCCAGGTTCGCGGCACTCGTGGGGGTGGAGTTTCAAAGGGGTGCGACGGCCAATGAAGGATCTTTCCTGTAGGGGCCTTATTGCGTCATAAACAAACCACTCCTCCGATCGGGGTTTCCGCGACGTGGGGGTGAATCATTTTCCTTGCGGGGATTGTTATCTGGAGATTTTTCCGCCTTTTTTCCTGTTATTTGCCAGCGGAACAATATTTTGGCCGATCTGTACTGGAGATAGCCGGGCAGAGGAGTTGATTAATTTGAATTCTATCACTGATAAAACCCCGTTGCATTTCGTTGAATATTATCGTGGTGGAAAACCTTTTCACGCTTATTTCAATGGTTGCAAAATGGCCCTTTTCAGTGGAAACTGAGGCTTGAATGGAAATCGACCGGGGGAGCGACGGAACTTTCCATTATGGCGAATTTCCAGCATGGAGCACGACGATCTGATTCCTATTCGCGTTTTGTTGGGCAGGAAATGCTTTCTTCGAGCGTATGGTTATTGCAATTTTGATTCCATATTTTCGGAGGAAAATTGAGGAAAATTTCGATTTTCTGTTTTTAATTTGGATGGAGGCATGGCATGCAAGCGATCATACAAGCGGTTTCTGAAATCTGGATGAATTTATTCAGTTTCAAATAATGGTGTATGAGTATCTTCATTTGAGTCCTTCCCCAATCGTTTTATTTCTTCTTAAACCATCGATTCTTTGAAAATGCAACTATGTACTACTGTAAACTATTCTTTACTCCATAAAAGATTTATCTTTGTTTTCAATGGATTCTCTCCGATCCAGATCGCTGATTTTGTTCTGGATAGTCGCCAAACTATCTTTTTCGAATTTTGTTCATCTGAAGAGATGAGGAATTCTATCTATCTCTAGAGACCATCATATACTCGTACAGCTTAAACCTAAAGGAGTGATTAAGGTGGGCGTTCAATGTGGTGTGTTTTTATTTCAAGTTGCATTTGAGAATGGTTTCACTTAAATTTTGTGGATAAACTCAGAAAGGATTGGAGTTCTTGATGAAATAATTTAAATCGATTTCATTCCGAAAGTTAATTTTTTTTCTTTCAAAAATAGAAGAAAATGAGCCAACACATGCTTCTGTTTCATTTCAACAGAAAGAACCATGAAAATAGTTCAATATACCTACGATTAAAAGTGAATCTACTGATAATTTCGTTCAGAAAAACAACTTGAAATACGGAATTGGCAGAGAATGGTCAAATTCAAACTTTGGCGGGAAAAAGTTCCTGCTTTACCCACAAATTCACTTATTTCATAGTTCGGCGATTTTCGGATAGAGAGCGCCATTGTACATTTCATTCATAATCAGAGAGATATTCATAGAACTTGATAGTGATAATGCATGTTCAATGGAGATATTCCATAAAATGGACGGTGGCGCCTCTATCGGATGAGCTTTCCTACTCGCTTTAAACGTCGACCTCAATGTTTTATTGATACTTTGTTTGGGATGATAACCTTCCACGGCTTCCACAACCTATATCCGCAACTATAAAGGGTGTTTCTGAATTGGAGGTACAAACAAAAATGAGAGATTCCTATATTCTATTAACATGCATGCGTCCGCAAAAGCTTCGTTTTCGAGATGAAGAGTGTTAAAGTTTGAAATTTTTCCTCATAGTATCTGCATTTCATAGTAGGTACCTATATTCAATTGAAAGTTGGCACATATATTGAAATTTAGAGTTCACACCATGTGACATGCCAATTTGGATTGCAAATCTACATGGTGATATTTTTTCTGCAACACTGTCCGCTGTTTTCCTCCAGACTATTGTGGTCTCTTGTAGTTTTGTCTACCGATTTCGAGAAAAAATTTTGAACGGATCAAAATCGTCATAAGCATTCAGTATGATCCAGTAAGTATGAAATCAAAACTATTCAATTCTGGAAGCCATGGTGTCCACCCCGTCCAATACATCTGTTTTCATAATTTTCGTTCAAAAACACCTTGGCAAACCTAGTAGAGACTGTATCGCGAAAACAAAACTTTTCGGTCACAAGTTGGGAATTTTTTCTTAAAATTATGCCAAAAATCTTCTCTCTTCGTTTGAACATCCAATTTGAGAAAAGTGCGTTTTCAAAATATGAACGAATCTGTCAATAACTTCTAGTATTTTTTGAGAAAATTATTCTCCGGTTCTCCTCTACCTTTCTCTGATCTTAGAAAATGAAAAAGCAATTGAGATAAAACTAAGAGCGTTTGCGCACTTCCATTCTTCTTGCAGATAGTTTCGCTTTTTATACAGTTCGGGAAATCAATAGAAGAAATTTTTTGTCTATAAGAGGCGGCTGTCAATTGTCATTGATTCCCTGAATCTTGTTACACAAATATGGAGATTTTTTCGATAGTTCGCTATAATGGTATACGGTTCTGGTTATTTCCTTCAGCTTGAAAAATAGTCATTGTCCATCTAAATACGTAAATTCATCTCGATAGAAAACTCAGTTCTCGATCAGGAAAATGAAACCTCTTCGCTATAACACGGTACGGAAACTTTTCCCATGAAAATCCATGGTTTCGTTGGTTGTGTGTTAAGTAGCGCCGTCTTGTTGAAAGTAAACGATTTCCATTTCGAAACCATCCAAGACCGGCCACAAAAAATCATTAATCATCTCTCGATAGCGCAATCCATTCGCCGTAACTGTTGCTCCAGCCTCATTTTCGAAAAAGTAAGGTCCAATGACCATAAACCGCACCAAACAGTCACACGTTGAAGATAGAGAGGCTTTTCAGAGGGTTTTGCAATCCCCAGATGCGACAATTTTGCTTGTTGACGAAGCCACCGAGGTGGAAATGGTTCTCATCACTCAAGATGATTTTTCAATAGATTTCCGAATCATTTTCATGCATTTCAAGGACCCAATCAGCAAAGACATGACGTTGTTGATGGTCGGCCGGCTTGAGTTATCGTGTTTACTGAACTTTATTCGCGTCAAGACCCAAATCTTTATGCAATTTACGATGAATAAATAACCCTTGTGGAATGCCTAATTGTAAAGAACGTCGAGGAATGGAAAAACCTGTGTTTTCTTCAACACTTTCCGATACAGCAGCAATATACTCGCCTGTTCTTGAGCGACGTGCACGGGTTTTATATTATTCACATCACTAAAGTATTCCAACAGCCCAAATTTTTCCTCCAATTTCTGTATTCTTGTATTGCGACCTCTGCCAAATTTTCGCCATTTTTATAGTGTATCGTTCCATCTTTATTGATATCGTAGTTTCTACTTGTCAAATATCAAAAAATAAGACCTTCAAAAGTGACATCTACCGAAATAGCGAGCTATTCAAAATTTCAAAATAACACCTCTTACTGGAAAACTCTTCAGCTGTCGTTTAAGTAGATCGTAAGATTTGAATCATTCCGAAGATTAGTCAAAAAATTCTGTAGTACACGTTTCACTGTTTCAGTCGATTTATTGTAAAATAGGAAGCATACTTAAATATTTTAAGGAGGAATGAATATGTGAACGCAGAATATTCTCATTGAATATTCAATTATGTACCCACCAAAATAAAATTCAGTCTTATCTAGAAAATTGCCCCAAATGCAGCTGCAAACATTGATCGAATGGCATGACTGGTACACCTTCAAGGCAATAGTGACTAATGAGATTTTAATCTACTCGTGATAAATGATGAAAAATCTGAGGGATCATTTTAGAAAACTAGCTCTTGACTATATGAAACTTTTTATAAATTTGATGGTGAAAATTATTTTAATTCACTAGAAGTAAATTTCTTAAAGTTTTATTGAATTGGTCCTATTGAAATTTCGGAATTTAAAAGGTACTACAAGAATGAGTCTATCGAAAAGGTATTTTGATGCATTTCCATTTATTATTCAAAAATACTGATGATTGCCCGTTAAACGGTAAATATAAAATAAATCATTCAAACTTGCCCTATCAACAATCATTTCCGAATTATATTATATTGACAATTGACGTGTGATGAAATTGGATTGGATCGGAAGACAGTGCTGACAACCACAAAACGAAAAATTTAACTACAATTCTGTGATGAACTCATTACGTTACTGAAGTAAAGAAAGTTATTTCAAAGTTTCAGCCTTCAGCAAACCTTGAAATCATAAAGAAAGGTTAATATAGGACTTGAAGGCATAAACCAGGTCCTATTGAAGTATTATTCCTTGTTGTTAAAATTCCAAGCTTTCGAATGATGTCTCAGTCTTCATACTGCGAATGGTGATAAAGAAGACCCAGACCTCTGTGGTTTACCTACCCAGTACCCAACCTTCGCCTCGCCGCGAACTTATAGCCGTCAGTCCGCCTCTCTCCGTTCAACACGAACTGAAATAGGGTGGCGCTATTTCAGTTCGCTTAGCACGAACATACTTCGCTCGCCTCAGCACGTTAGCTTCGTATTTATGAAGTGTATTCGTTCCGCGAGAAAAGGGACTCTAATTTGTATTAACTTGAAGCCAGAAGACCAGCAGATATACAGTGTGTACAGTATGTACACGATTATTTGAGGGCATACCTAATTTTATCGACAAAAACACCCACCTTGGGGAGTTTACCCCCCTATTTTAGGAATACCGCCATTTCAAATTAATTTTTTGATTTTAGTTGACTTTTTCAAATGATATCGATTTCTCTCGACATAAAGGCCCTACAGATGTGAAAAAAATGTTTTTTGAAAGATAATACTACCACCATTTATTAAAGTAGAGCAATATGAAAACATTCAACAAAATGTCATAAAAAAATTAAAAAAAAGGAAGTCAAAAAATTTACTGGATTTTTCAGTAAATCGTCAATAGTACAAAAACTAGCACATTAAAGTATGATTTTTTTCAATGAACTAACACGCAAGTATATCAGCTACAAAACGACAACCACATCATTTATGTATATTACATAATTTGAGAGTAATTGCTGTTTGAACATGACCCTTATGAAAATTGATGAAATAAAATAAAAACTCAGTACTTTACTTTTGATCATTTTTAATGATCAAACTAACAAATTAATCATAAAAATTGCTCAAAAGGGCGGCCTCTGCTTCGTAGACAGGCAGTGGCCCTTATGACGACTTTTCTAGTGGCCTTGGAAATCAATGCAGTGGTGGAACAGTTTCTTGGCCACCACGCTCTTCGCCACCGCTGGACTATTTTTTATGGGGATGGATGAAGTGAAGGGTATATTCCGAAGTTCCAAACACCAGAGAAGAACTGCTGCAAAAAATAATGACTGTTGCAAACGAAATAAGAGCAGACACTGCATTGATTTCCAGGGCCACAAGAAAAGTCGTAATAAGGGCCACTGCCTGTCTCAAAAGCAGAGGCGGCCTTTTTGTGCAATTTTCATGATAAATTTGTTAGTTTGATCATTAAAAATGATCCGAAGTACAGTACTGAGTTTTTATTTTATTTAATCAATTTTCATAAGGGTCATGCTCAAACAGCAATAACTCTCGAATTATGTAACATACAGAAATGATGTGGGTGTCGTTATGTTGATGATATCCTTGCGTGTTAGTTCATTGAAAAAAAATTTACTTCAATGTGTTAGTTTTTGTATTGAGGATTTACTAAAAAATTCAGTAAATTTTTTGACTAAATTTTTTTTAAGAATTTTTTATGACATTTTTGAGTTGAATATTTTCATATTTTTTCATTTTAATAAAAGGTGGTAGTATTATCTTTCGAAAATCAATTTTTCTTATTTGCAGGACCTTTATGTCCAGAGAAATCGATATCATTTGAAAGAGTCAACTAAAATAAAAAAATTAATTCAAATGGCGGCTATTCAAAAAATATAGGGGGGTAAACTCCCCAATGTGGGCGTTTTTGTCGATAAAATTAGGTATATTTGATGCCCTCGATTTATCGCTAAGTCATATCGAAACACACTGTACCTACAGGTTGTTTCTCAATTGATGCGAAAGATTTTAAAGGGTAATTCCTTGTTCAAAATAAATGTTGGGTCAAAAGACAAACGTTAGGGAGATATCGCGGTTCAAAGATGAAAATGAAAAAATGAAATTAAAAAAACTCTTGCTACGACTTGGATGGTTATGAGATGAAAAATAAAATGTGAATCATAACGAGTCGGGAAAGGCCAATTTATTTTAGGACTGATTTACAATTTATTTTTTATTTCAAAACGTTACAATTCACGAGAAAAAATCAAGCGATGGAAAAGTTTCTAATCAAATCAGGCTATTCGAATGTAATCATCCAAATCGTTGCGTAAGTTTTTTTTTTAAATTTAGTCAACAAAAATGATAGGGGAGATCTACTTCAATTCCCTCCACTCGGTCTTAAAATATGAGAAAATATCAAGAAAGTGTGTTCTTATAATAGTAATAGTAATACTTCCATAAAATTTCATTATTATATCGCTTTTCGTTATTAAGATACAAAAAATCAAAACATCATGTTCCGCAATCTTTGAACCGCAATATCTCTTTATCAACGTTTGACTTTCGACCCAACAATTAATTATACAACGAACTACTCTTCATGTTGAACAAGGAATCATTATTTGAAATATTTTGCAAAAACATCCTGTGTATCCTTTCGGCCAGCCTTAACCGTGAGTACCATTCTTTAAGTGTTTAATTTGTGGTATTATCCAGTTTCATACATACATTTATTTCTTTGATTTTCGTTCTGATAGGAATTGGTATGTCAGTATATTCTTCTCCCCAATAGGGCTCTTCGTATACGTAATAGTGTGTTTATTAGGTGGCAAGCAGTTAGAAGGCAGATAATTGGGAAAAAAAAACATCTCGGCAGAAAAGTGACTGACTGTATTGGATCTCGAAATATGGCAACTAACAATTGGAAATCTGGGATAGTGGTGCTGGCCATTGTAATACTATAAGGATTTCATTTCCAAAAAAATTTTAATCTGTATAATTTTGTAATATAGTGAGAAATCACGATAGAATATGATTTTGAAATCTTATTTACTGAATGGCAAAAGTTTTTCTTGTTATTGATGCTGAAACCATAATGTCATAGTTCCTGCGAATTTCCCTGCGTTCAACCTCTGACCTACCACGTAGTAGGTCGGGTGGAATTAACCGAAATCCATCTTCGATGTGGTAATTACAAAGCGCCAGTAGTGTTGTTAGGAAGGATAGTCGTGACGATATATTGCCGGTTGAGAATCTATCGCAACACCGAAGCACGATATATGGACATAACTCATAGCATCCTCATTTAGAAGGCAGTACGTTAAGTGTATAACAAGGAATATTCATTCGTAGACTTCGCAACCTAGACTATCTCTCATCAGCAACCTGGGGAAAGGAAATTTACATCCTGACCGAGAGAATAATAATGATTTATTAAAATTAAATCAGCATATACCCCCACCCAGAAACAGATTGAATCATTCAAATTGGAAATTTATGGTAATATGATTAGATATAGGTGTTCTGGAGCATGAAACATATGTTTCTGGCCATTTAACGAATTAGGGCACGACACCCCCGACATTATAAAGTCAATCAGGACCGTATGGGGTGGGCTCACTTCCCACGGGTGTATGACTTGATGGGATGCGTGTCAACAACCACTAACTAAACAAATCACGGGGATAGAAAGGTTGATTGTTGAGTAACGTGGACAATTCGAGGGGCAAGAATATATTGTCATGCTATGTCGTGTGTCGGGTATATTATTTCACTTTATCGCCGACCGGATTCGTAATTTTGTATTCATTGTCTCTCGGACTGAAATAGCTCATGCGTTTAGTTTCTTTAGGAGTGTGGGTAATGGTTTCTTGATTTTCCTGATTTCGGAAAAGTGGGTAGATTAAGATTCTTGATGATTTCCGAGAGGTGTGTGTAGTCGTTGCATAGCTGAATGCGTTAGAGCAGGGTGTATCAGCATGAACTGGGCAAACATTTCATACAGATGACCCATTTTAAAAGATTCACATCAATAGTATATTTTATAATTAGTGGGAAAAGAATAATATTCCCAAACGAGTCTTTTTAACCCAGGAGCAAGTTCAGAAATTCATTTTAGAGGCCTCAGATGACATATTTTTATCGACGAAGTGAGTAGATATACAGGGTCTTTCACGAGGAACCTCACCCATATTTATACGGGAAACTACTGAACGTATTTTCATGAAATTTAGCACTTATAAGTATTTCACGATGCTGATGAAATCTAAAATATTTTCAAGAAATTAGAACACCATTTTTTTATTGCAGAAATAGATTCCTTAGAAAATTTCAAGTTATTTTGATGTAACATTTTTCAGTTTTGGTTGGAAAATTCTCTCTGAGCGGGAAAATTCGAAAAAAAAATCGAAAATAGAGCTCCGCTGAAACAAGAATAACTTCGAGGTTTTTGGATGGAAAATTTGCATTTTTGGGATTTTTCAAGATGTAAGATTGATGTATCCACTTTAAAAATCGAAATCGCGATTCATGATACAGGGGGTGAAAAAATCGCTTTCAAAGTTAGGGATGACAAAATCGTGAAAAATCAATTTTTTCAAATCAGAACCCCATTTTTTTATGGCAGATATTGAATCTACGTTAAAAAATAATGTGAGTGTATGCATCACACCCTTGCCCTAAAATAGATATTTTCTGAGTTATTCACAAAAAACTGTTTTTCGTCTTGAATTTTCAGCTATTTCTTTTCCCTTCACGCCAAAAAGATGAAATTTTCAGGAACTGTTATTTGAAACATGCTGTAGATTTTTCACCCCTTCTTAAAACCGACTTCAAGTTACTATTAGGAGAACCATGGCAAACTCTCGCAGTTATAACTAGAGAAGATGCTCAAAGTTTTGACCGTTAATTTCTAGACATTTATTTATACGTCTCAGGAATGCTTCGTGCGTTGCTCTTCTTATTTCATCGGGAGGAAGAGATCTGCAAAAGTGTTTAAAAACCAAATTGAGTTTCAAAACTATGAATCTAAAAATCTAAACAAACCTGAACGCATTTCTGACTCGTTCTATGCAGTCCTCTTTATCAGTCAGGGGAGTTGAGTAGACAATATTTTTTATCCTACCCCAAACATAATAGTCTAAAGGAGTTAAATCGGGAGAACGTGGTGGCCAAAGATGTGGACCATTGTTCGCCAACCATCGATCTTCAAATAGCCTGTAGAGGATATTTGACACATTGAGTGAATTGTGTGGAGGCGCGCCATCTTGTTGATACCATAAGTCATTATGGTTCTGTACTAGCGGCTCAATTATTTGAGTCAATATGTCAGAATATCTATCTCCTAAGGGAGAACATTCTTTAAATAATGCAAACATGTGTAGTGTTCTATCTTACCAGTTAAAGTCCCATCATAAATGTGAACATCGAGAATTGCATTATTTTTGATGACGCAAAAAACATTGAAACTCCAGGTCTCTTGAAAGTTCCATTGTCTGAAGTGGTGGTTGTTCTCTTCATCCCAATAATGACTGTTATGCCTATTGAAAGAACCATTCTTTGTGAATTTAGATTCATCTGTCCAAATTATACAGTCCAAAAAGTTTTCATTCTCTTGAAATCGAATCATCATAGCTTCGCAAAACTCTGTTCTCCTGACGAAATCAGATTCCTTCAAATGCTGTACCCTATTGAATTTATATGGGTGCATTTTATGTTTTTTTAATATTCTCCAAACACTCGATTGAGATAATCCCAGATCAATCTCGGCATCTTTGAGAGAATTTTAAGGATTCACACGAAAATATGCAAGAACTGTAATTTCGTTGTTCTCATCTTCTACTACACTTTTTTCTCTGTGTATAGTTTTCTTAACGAAAGATCCGACACTCCTCAAGTTTGTCATGGTTCTGTTAATGGTATCTCTCGTTGGTCTGGGTCGGTCAGGAAACCTCTCAATGAACAGTCGAATCGTTCTATCTACAACTTTATTACATTCTCCATGAAGTAGAATGAGATTTAAATAATCTTCATTGGAAAAATTAGGCATAGTGATCGATTTTATAACTTAATACGAATTATCACCAAATTAATAGTAAACACAAAATGCTACTGAATAAAGAGGAATTTGGCAGATGTAATTAATGATATCTATCATTAAAAAAAAAGAATGTAAAACATGGTAAGTTTTTGCATATGGTTCATAAGAAATTATTTATTTATCACTGGAGAGAAAACCGATGGCCGATTAGTTGAAATAAAGAGGTTTCCGATTCAAATTCGAATCCAAATTCGCCATCTATTTAGGAACAACCTGTAACTTTTTTCTCTTGCATATTAGGGTAGTAAAATCTAAAACATGGTTTAAGTAAAAGTTCCTGAAAATTTATCTTTTTGGCGTGAAGGGAAAAGAAATAGCTGAAAATTCAAGACGAAAAACAGTTTTTTGTGAATAACTCAGAAAATATCCACTTTAGGGCAAGGGTGTGATGCATACAATCACATTATTTTTTAACGTAGATTCAATATCTGGCATAAAAAAAAGGGGTTCTAATTTGAAAAAATTGATTTTTCACGATTTTGTCATCCCTAACTTTGAAAGCGATTTTTTCACCCCCTGTATCATGAATCGCGATTTCGATTTTTAAAGTGGATACATCAATCTTACATCTTGAAAAATCTCAAAAATGAAAAATTTCCATCCAAAAACCTCGAAGTTATTCTTGTTTCAGCGGAGCTCTATTTTCGATTTTTTTTTCGAATTTTCCCGCTCAGAGAGAATTTTCCAACCAAAACTGAAAAATGTTACATCAAAATAACTTGAAATTTTCTAAGGAATCTATTTCTGCAATAAAAAAATGGTGTTCTAATTTGAAAAACGGAAGTTGACGTCATTTCCGGAAAAACCGGAGGTGCTCATGCCTTGAAAATATTTTAGATTTCATCAGCATCGTGAAATACTTATAAGTGCTGAATTTCATGAAAATACGTTCAGTAGTTTCCCGTATAAATATGGGTGAGGTTCCTCGTGAAAGACCCTGTAGATAAAATAGTATTACTTAAAATAAATAAAATACGAAATATACAATTCTTGATTACTTTTTAGGTAGCTCTAATATTTGGAGTAGCTGGAGCCAGGAGCCTGTCGACGAGATGAGCTTGTCCGAATAAAAGTTCAGGATATAGAAGATTTCGGTTCAAAAATACTGATAAAAATACCAGAAACAAAAACAAATAAACCTATATCATTTATATCATTAACGAAACCTATTTGAATGTTTATAGAAAGTACGTATCATTTAGGCCTAATGATTTTGAGAATTCTAGATTTTTTTTTTAATTCAACAAGGGAAAAGGATGGAAGACAGTCATTGGAGTAAATCAATTTGGAAAAATGCCGCAAATTGTTGCAAGCTATTTACAGTTGCCAAATCCGACAGAATATATAGGACATTGTTTCCGAAGATCATCGGCAACACATTTGGTAGATGCTGGAGCTGATATTCTTTCTTTGCGCCACGGAGGATGGAAATCTTCCCATGTGGCGGAAGAATATATTGACGAATCACTTAATAATAAAGTAGATAAGTAGAAGTGGCTAATAATATATTCAACACCCCTGCCTCGACTTCAAAGGAAAATGATCGAAACGAGATAAACCAAAAAATTAGCCATGCAGCTTCAACGTCTATAAATTCTCGTTGCCCTCCAGTACAATTGTACAAACTGTACAATAAATGTAAATATTAACAACAATTAATTTGCGTTCAAGAATATCGTTATAAATTAGATGTTTCTTTGATAACAAATTTATCAATATAAAAATTGAAACCAAAGTAGGTATTACTTTGTTTCATTTTATTGCTACAGCTACAGCAGTGCGGTATAGTATATTCTAAAACTAGTTACAGAATGGGCTCCCATTCCAATACGAATGCGAAATTCGAAAACGAGCGACGAAGGAGCGAGTTTTCGAACGCATGAGTATTGGAATTGCATTCTGCAACGAGTATTAGACGATATTTTCTCTATTTCACTCAAATTTCGTGAAATTCAATGAAAAAATTCAAATTATAGGTCCTAGTGACTTTCATACTTTATCTTGGCAGTTGGTGTGAACGTTAGGAAATACGAAAATTGACGTTTCCAAATTGACGTCTGCTGAAATTTCTAAGGATCGGAAGTCATTGCTGACAACCAGAAAACGAAAAATGTAACTGAAAACGATGCTGTAATGAATTCATTACAGCACTGTTTTTAGAACTGTAATGAGCTCATTACGATACTGAAATAGAGAAAGAATATTACCGCACTGTTATTTTCTAATTTCTTAGCAACTGCCCAGTGTTCTGGAATGTTGAGCTTTGCGCATAGAAAAATAGGTCAAAATAGTGTCACTTTTCCCACGATCGGGGAAAAAAAATGTTCCAAATGGAGGAATCTCAGACGGAGGACATTTGTTTTAACCTGGGAGTCAGATTTCAATGTCATTTCAAGATCGAGTAGATTGATTGAATAGGAAACATGCAGAGTATTAACTTTCCTGAAAAATTAAACACATTTTTGTTTTCTCATTAAAATTAATTTCTCTGAAGATATGAAGTGGGAGCCATTCACCCCTCCACCCTTGAAGATTGACCATTGATGGTTGTTCAACCATTTTTTTAATATTCGAATTTCAGACAAATTATATTCAAATAATTATTTTTTCCTTCTGTACATATCACCTAACTCGAATGAAACGAAAGAGTCAGAAATAGATCCGACTTTTTCAACTGCAAGACTTAACAGAATCATAAAGGCAAACAAAGGTGTCTGAATACACCGTATTCATCTTATGTGTTCACCCCGATGATTGAAAAGACAATAAATAACAAAAACATTGAGTAAAAAATAAGTGTTTTCCAATAAGGGGTGTTATTTTGACATTATTTTTAGATGAATGATCGGATGCTTATTTCATTATAAAGAAGAAGGGATGCCGCAAGGGGGGAAGGGCAGTGGGACCATGCCCCTCCCTGAGAATTTGATGGACTTTTCATTTTTCAGCAAAACCCCCTCAATATTACTTTCTACATACAAAGGGCAAGAAAAATGGCCGCCCCCTGAGAAAAAGGACCCCGCACTTTTCTTATGGCGAATGGCGTTCCGTCAAATGTTCTAAAGTTTTGGTGTAATGTAGTACTCAACCTACTGATCAAAAGTGTTCATGGTCCCAACTCAATCCTATGACTAGTTTTTGAGATACAGGGCGTTGAAGTTGAGAATTACCCACTTATACCATTGTATAAGTATGACCACTTTTTTTATTTTATATGGAAATTATGTATTTATTTATGTTATTCTATTCTTATTCCAGCATAAAAAAATATCTGGCCATAGGAAGGGAATAAAAACTATCAGACTTATTGATGTTTTTATATCAAGTATAGTGGTGAAATAAAACTCCCACCTCAAAGGAGTTAATCTTGAAATAGAGGGTGATGAAAAAAAGGTGTTTTTTGGGTATTCTCGTGAGGTTCACAGTTTATTTCATGACTGAATTACCCTGTATTCTTTGAAGTCCATGATGATATGTTCTGATACAATCAAACAAATACCTTAAATCAACCCAAAAAAACAGGGTGTCCACTCAACCTTCATTGTGAATAGTTTCTATATTGATGGATCATCCAGTATGAATTCTGGGTATTTTAGGTTTTTTCGATGAACAACAACACATCTAGTGAATGAGTTCATTTTGCGAACGTTCTCGCTCTGAAACTGACATATTTTATACTTTCAAAATCGGGACTGCATTCAATTATGGATAACCCTGTCGATTTTCGGTCATATTTCTCTATATGGATGCTCCTTGAGGATGGAATGAAATGTTTCTTGAGAAAAATTGAAGTTCATTTGATTTTGTTCCGAGATACGAGCGTAGTAAATGTGGGTAATTCTCAACTTCAACGTCCTGTATCTCAAAAACTAGTCATAGGATTGAGTTGGGGCCATGGACATTTTTGATCAGTAGGTCAAGTACTACAATTTACCAAAATATTAGAACATTTGACGGAACGCCATTTGCCATAAAGTGCATGGTCCTTGGTGCGAGCGCTCATGATAATAAATAGAAAGCAGCATTCGTCCAGTGCCATTTTTCCGGTAGATAGACATACAAATATGAATTAATTTTCGGAAATTTTCCACAAAAAGTTGAAAATTTGCTGAAGTATCAAACCTAGGAAGGAACCCATTACAAATTCGTAATCTACGACCTCGAATTAGTGAATACTGTAACTTTGGTGGCTAGCTGGGAAAATGATATTTCGGCAAAATTTCGCGGATTTTGAGAAAAAAAAATTTCTCGGATCAAAACCAAAGTTATAAAAAGGAAACTTTCGTGTCTGGTCCAAAAATAACCTCCAATGAATAAGATGGATAACACATCTAAAAACCAAAGTTGCTGGATTCTCTAATTCGAGGGCGTAGATTAAGAATATGCAATCAAATATTTTTTATAAGATATAGTTTTCGAGTAAGGACCACAGTATCGAACCTAGGAAGAAAATAATTACAGATTCGTAATCTACGACCTCGAATTAGTGAATACAGTAACTTTGGCGGCTATCTGATATTTTGGCAATATTTCCTTATGTTGGAAAATTTCGCGTATTTTAAAAAATAAATTTCTCGGATCACCATCAAAGTTGCTGGATTCACCTAGTAGAGGGCGTAGATTAAGAATATGCTATCAGATATTTTTTTAAATATAGTTTTCGAGTTATGACTATCAAAAAATCCAAAATTTTGGACTGTCACGAAAAATATCATAAAATTCTAACTGATCTGTGGAGATGAATGAAAGTTATATAATTCCATTCACAAAAGAACAGTTCATAATAATCATGGGCAAGGATGGGCTATTGTCCCTGAGATTTTGATGATCTTATCGTTTTTCATCACAACACCCTCAATATTTCTTTCTCAATACAAAGGGCAAGAAAAAATGCCCCCCCTGAGGGGGCCGATGATAATGGAAAATAACATCAGCCAAATGACCATCACGACCACAACTACAGGACCATATCCTTCTCATGAAATTTTCAATAATCAACTCACAAAGCAGCTGCCCCATGTCCTCGATAGCCTCACGAATTCCATTTTCGAGGTCTTGAATCGACGACGCTGGGCTTAGACCTTCTCTTTCACATGGCACGAAAGGAAGAAGTCGCAAGGTGTTAAATCACAAGATCTTGATGGCCAATTGTGATCACCTCTTCGAGAGATAACACGGTCCGGAAACTTTTCCCCCAAAAGATCAATGGTTTCGTTGCTTGTGTGGCACGTAGTGCCGTCTTATTGAAAGTAAACGTTGTCCAGATCAAAACTATTCAATTCCGACCATAAAAAACCATCGATCATCTCTCGATCCGCAATCCATTCGCCGCTTTATTACCGAAAAAATAAGGTCCAATGACTCCGCCGGACCATTTTTCAACCAAGACTTGGTGCTTCACAACGAGCCAAAAATGTTAGAGTATTACGAACCGTCTATTCCAAATTTTCATCATTTTTACAGTGAATTTCAATAACTTCAATGCCTGGTTGGAGCGCGAGCGTGTATTGTTCGTTAATCATTAACAGCGTAGTTTCTTCTTGTCAAATGTCAAAAATGACAGCTTCAAAAGTGACATCTGCCGAAAAATCGGGGTTTTCAAAATAACACCACTTATTGGAAAGCCCAAGAATCATCTTCGAAAATTAGAGACTACAAGTTTCCTCATACATTAGTGTACGACTACGAATATTTTCTGAAGTTGATGGTGAAGGTAAAATTCTGATTCAGATAGAGGACATTATTCAGACAAAAAAAGTTTTGTATATTTTTGGAATGGTAACCTCAGGCTCTACTGAAATATCTAGCGTCTAGTGTCAGAATCTCATTTGGAATAAAATATTTTCAAGCATTTCTATAGGACAATTTACGGCCACCATTGAATGGTACATAAAAAGTGTTGAATTGTTTCTACAGAAACGCAGAATATTCCACGGGAAAAAACCCACTTTCAAGAGAGCTCTATCACAAAAACACACTTCAACACCGACATTAGTTCTCTCCCTAGTTTATAAATGGGCCCAAATTGGCGCATTCTGTACACTTGGTTGAAAATTTTCAGGCACCTACCCCCCCTGAAAAACACCCTGAATCCGGTAAAGATGAGTTGACACCCCGATAATGTAATCTCACCTCATGCATTTTCCAAATAGAGCTCATCACCCAAGTCAAGAACATCTATGTGGAAGTTTGAATGGCCTCTTCACATAACTTTGTATCAACTATGCCAACTACGAGGATGTATTGATATCTAGTTAGCCTAGACCAGTTCCATGTTCCATGCATAAACAAAATATTACGATACCATATCAAATAACAATAAGTAATAACTTATTAGAAGATCCAGAAACAGAGCAGCAATCGATGGAATGGCGACACTCTGGTTCTCCAAGACCTAAGAAGTTTCGTGTCCAAGAATCTGCTGGAAAAGTTCTTGCTTCAGTTTTTTGGGATTGCCATGGAGTAATAATCATTGATTTTCTGGATAAGGGTAGAACAATAACTGGAGATTACTATTCGACATCATTACTGACCACTTTACGGGAAAAAATTAAAGAGAAAAGACGCGGAAAGCTATCCAAAGGTATTTTGTTTTTACAGGACAACGCCCCAGTACACAAATCTCATGTTGCCATACAAAAAATTCGTGATTTAGGGTTAGAATTACCCCTTATTCATGAGATTTGTCTCCGTCCTATAGTATCATCTCGTTACTCAACTGAAAAAAGTTTAAAAGGTCTTAAATTTTCTTCCAACGAGGAGGTAATAAAAGCTGTGAAGGACTTGTGTGCAGAGTAAGAAGAAACATTTTTTTAAAGGTCTAGAGACGTTGCAGGTTCGCTGTAATAAATATATTCAATTAAGAGGAGAATATGTTGACTAATAAAATATTTTGACATTGAAATTTTGTTTGGTTCTTTAGTAGGCTAAGAATTTTTCAATATATCACCGTATATGTACAGTCCAATTATTAGAAGAAATCAAAAATGGCGCACTGATTGCTCTAAAATAGACAATTAACCCACTTAAGCTCTGACTCGCAATCGAGAGTGAATCAGATCAAGGTAAAAATTAATGCTCACTCCTAAGTGAAGAAAAACTCATTAGAACCAGGGCAAATGTCATGCTGAAACCGGAAACACCACAAAAAAGTCGTTAGTGTGAAATAAATTGACCCGTAAGAGGACTCAGTTTGAACGGAACGGTCGCAAATTAGCAGAGGGTGACTGTCCACTACGCGTTATTGTTCGAGCTAAATCGTATGTGATTTTTTGACCCCATTCGGAATTCAAGGTGATTATTATTGTGTGTTACGCGAAAAATATTCCTATCATCTATACATGGTGTAAGGTAAACATGCGGCAAAAATTGAAGAGAATATTCCTTGGACTATTTCAAGGATATTTTATCCTTTGATTATTTTTGAAAGAGCGAAGATATGGAACGAAACAAATTTTCAACAAATAACAATTCAATAGAATATTGTACTGTGTGGATGGCCTAGTTGCCGAGACACGATAATTAAAAAAACAATCATAACTAAAAATTACATACAGGGTGTTTCATGGGTAAATGAACATACGGTAACCTGAGCCAGAGCCACCCTAGGCGAGTCCAAGAAACCGATATATGATAGGTCTAATCAATTTCATAACCGAGATACAGGTGGTTAATGTATTCACCTAAAATTTCAATTCTTCATAACTTTTGAACCAACCATTATAGTCGGTTGATATTTGGAATGTATGATTCGCTTCTACAGGTCGATCGATTTACTCTTTAATTTCAAAAAAAATTCCAGGTCCGTATTTGCAAAATATGGGACTTCTTCCAAGCTGAGATTCAACACCCTGTACATTGAAATTTTGGGATTTGATTGAGATATTTGAAAAGAGCAGAAAATTTTCAATGGGGTTCAGTAGATTTGATTGTCCCGCACGTCATTTTGCTGAAAGAGAGCTTAAGGGAAAGATCCAATTGAATATTGGAATTCCACAAAATTCTCAGAAAAATCGTACATTATGATCAAATTGATTTTTTTTATCCCACTAATTGCACATTCGAATTTCATAATATTATGAGGAATCATTCGAGGTTATTTTCGGAAAAACATTATTCATCGAGAAAAATGTACCTATTTGAAGTCAACAAAGATGAATAAATAACCGCAGAAACATAAAAACTTAACGTGAATTACTGAAGGTGCTCGAAAGTACCACCATTTTGTTCAATACACATTCTTTTCCCCTTCAAAATATGTCTGATACTTTTTTTGATCATGTCTGGATTATACGTATTTCAGTGCAGGCGACTTCGATTAGTTGCATGGGGATATCCTCACTTCCTATTTCAGATGAATATACTGAACATTTCAAATAACCCCAAATGAAATAATCAACAGGATTGAAATCTGGTGAACTAGCGGGCCAGGCATGCGGTCCACCTCAGCCTATCCACATATTTGAAAAGTTCTGATCTAAAAATCGTCTGACCATTACTCTAAAATGGAGTGGAGCTCCATCTTGCTGAAAATGCATTCCTGCAATGTCCGTACCTTCGACTAATACAGGAAGATGATTTTGGAGGAAATCTAAGTAAAGATCACCCGTAAGCCGTCTTGGTAGGACGTGTGGTCCAATCAATCGATTTTTATAAACGCCACACCATACGTTTTTTGAAAATTTGTATTGGGATTTCGTATGCCTGACCGCATACGGACCCTCCCCTCGTGAATATTCTTTCATTGCGTAAAATCCAGCTACTAATGTTAGTTCTTCCAACTTGAAATGATTCCTCAGGATACTATTAAACGCGAATGTGCAATTAGTGGGACAAAAAAAATTCAATTTGATCACAATGTACGATTTTTCTGAGAATTTTGTGGAATTTCAATATTCAATTGGATCTTTCCCTGCAGCTCTCTTTGAGCAAAATGTCGTGCGGGACAATAAAAATTTCAATATACAGGGTGTTGATTCTCAGCTTGGACGAAGTCCCATATTTTTCAAATACGGACCTGGAATGGAAATTCAAAAGTGTTGGTGTATTTTTCTTGTCGTTTTTATTAATCTAATCTGATAAATCAGTTCAACGCAAAGGATCTCGATTCATCGGACAAAAATATGTGTCATTTATATTTTTTCTCTATTTCAGTATCGTAATGAGTTCATTACAGTACTAAAAACAGTGCTGTAATGAATTCATTACAGCATTACAATTTTCGTTTTGTGGTTGTCAGCAATGACTTCCGATCCTTTTAAATTTCAGCAAACGTCAATTTGGAAATGTCAATTTTCGTCTTTCCTAACATTCACATGCACCAACTGCCAAGATACAATATGAAAGTCACTAGGACCTATAATTTGAATTTTTTCATTGAATTTCACAAAATTTGAATGAAATAGAGAAAATATCGTCTAATACTCGTTGCAGAATGTAATTCCAATACTCATGCGTTCGAAAACACGCTCTTTCGTCGCTCGTTTTCGAATTTCGCATTCTTATTGGAATAGGAGCCCATTCTGCAACTAGTTTTAGAATATACTATTATAACCAGCATTCCATACTGATTTCAGCCTCATGAAAATATTTGCACAACACAACGAATGCTAAAAATATTTCCGCTGAGTTCTTGCTCTAGAGTAGGGTGTGGTTCTATATCGATTTCCTGAAAGTGTAATGCTGATTGCGCCCTCTGGTTTCGATAAATGAAAATGAAAATATCCTTAGAGAATTCTTGATATATCATGAAGTATACACAGCAGAAAATAGTGATTTCTCTAATTTGAGCTTAGGTCCCTATAATACAAGGACCTTCCTCTTCAACTTCACCCAAAATTATTCGGAAAACTATGAGAGCTATTTTCATGAAATTCAGTTTTGGTGTGTTATCTGGATTGCCGAGAAAATCTTAAATATTTTTGGATTCCCTATCGAATTTCCATGTGACTCACCAATACATATATGGCTTCACCCATATTAGGAAAATTTATAGAGATGAGAATGATATTCAGAGAGAATGGTCCTTCAACTCTTACAGAAGCTATGTTATACGTTTTCCACTCTGATTTTGACCAAAACATTCTACAGGATCTTCACAAGTTTTCAGCAAAAACTTCCTTATTTCGAATCACTACCCATAGGTATTTTGAAGAATTTGGGTTCCCTTTTGTTTTTTATTGAA
This sequence comes from Adalia decempunctata, assembly GCA_951802165.1. Lineage (NCBI taxonomy): Eukaryota > Metazoa > Arthropoda > Insecta > Coleoptera > Coccinellidae > Adalia > Adalia decempunctata. The sequence goes on along the minus strand of OX637695.1, from coordinate 30,448,058 downwards.
AACTGGAATTGAAATCCTTCTTTTTTTGTGAATTTTTTCGTAAAAATCAGGCTAAAAATGTACAGGGTCTCCCAAATTGCTTGATTTTGGCTGTTTCTGGTACTTCTAGGCTAGATAGGTGAAAATGTTGAGAGGAGTCCTGGGCTCGATTTTCGTGAAATCTCCATAACCGTTTCACGATATCTTCATTTGTTTTGAAGATATAACGAAATTTTGATATTTTGGCGATTTCGAAAATGTGCCATATCTTCTTCATTTTTTTGCCGTTTTTAGATATTTCAGAAAATGAAGAAGTTATGGCACATTTACGAAATCGCCAAAATATCAAAATTTCGTTATATCTTCAAAACAAATGAAGATATCGTGAAACGACTTTCAGTTATGGAGTTTTCACGAAAATCGAGCTCAGGACTCCTTTCAACATTTCCACCTATCTAGCCTAGAAGTACCAGAAACAGCCAAAATCAAGCAATTTGGGTGATCCTGTACAACATGGCTTTAATATAAGTTCTTGAAAATTCCATTTTTCTGACAACAAAGGGTAAGTAGCTCTAGCTAGAATAGAGAATGTTGATTTAAAACTCTGGAAAGCTTCGGAATAACAGAAAATTGTATTAATTTTTTCGGCATGCCATTTGAAAAAACGAGTCACCTGAAGCACTTGTATAAGATGAACATTGTACCAGGTTTTTCACTATAATTTGACCCCCCCTTTAACTTTGTTACTAAAGGAGATACAAAAAAATGTTTCATACAAAAATTTCACGAAATCAACTGAGGTTTTTTAATATGACTTCACGAACTGAAATATATACAACATATTGATGGCAACTTCACTTTTCAAATGGAACACCCTGTATATTTTCCTATATTTGGCTAGCTCTTTTTCCCCTAATTTCGAATATGTAACATATGTTGGTCTATCTCTCTTAGTCTGAGCACCACAGAGTTTCAAATTTAAAGAACAACCTGGCAAGCTCAGCAATAACTTTTCAAGTGGCAGGCTGCGATTACTCAAAATGCATTCAATATGTTGTTCACCCTGTATATATTCCAATTGACGTTATCATAACTCCAAAAACGAGCATTTCGAGTAATCGCAGCCCGCCACTTGAAAAGTTATTGCTGAGCTTGCCAGGTTGTTCTTTAAATTTGAAACTCTATGGTGCTCAGAATAAGAGAGATAGACCAACATATGTTACATATTCGAAATTAGGGAAAAAAGAGCTAGCCAAATATAGGAAAATATACAGGGTGTTCCATTTGAAAAAATGAAGTTGCCATCAATATGTTGGCCACCTTGTATATATTTCAGTTCGTGAAGTCATATTAAAAAACCTCAGTTGATTTCGTGAAATTTTTGTATGAAACATTTTTTTGTATCTCCTTTAGTAACAAAGTTGAAGGGGGGGTCAAATTATAGTGAAAAACCCGGTACAAGGTAGGACTTCATTATAAGCTTTAATGACTGAAATTTATTTCTTTCAACTATTTTAATTTTATTTCATTACTTATGGGTAAGATGTTGGTAATACATAAATAGGCATTCATTCATAATTTATATTATCACAACTATTTCCACAATTCTTTCACGGTAATGGCCAGGGCAGTCCAGAAAAATCTACAGGTCCACCCAAACCAGCATCTACCTCTAGTAAACTCATGATTATAGCCATAGCCGCCTCGTCGTTTCCATCGGATTGTTGTTTGGCAGTTTGAGGTTTTCTCGTCACATCTTCCATCAATGTGATGATACCATCATCAGTATTTTCTGCTGCGGGAAGCTGATTTCCTGAATGAAAATATTCGTATTAATGGAAATAATTTACTTATTGCATTTTTTCTTACTTTCATTAGTGAAATCGAAGTCATCTATTTGTTGTGGTCTTGGGCCGTTCATCTCAATTTTTTCCCAATCCATGCTAAAAAGACAAACTCAGAAGATCACTATGAAAATTTTTTTCTACTTCAACTTGAGTCTCAACATAAACGAATAGAGAAATAACATGTGCAACAAACCAAATCATTCAAATTGAAAATATTCTTTTTTTAATTAATGGTAACTTCTCAATTTGACTGTGTAAGGGACTCATTTTGATTTCGTTTGGACCAAGTTGAAAATGTTAGTTTAAAATTGTGTTAAGCCAGGTTTGGTATATATGCAGAGTGATCATTGGTAAATGAACATATGAGCTAGAGCTACCATAGGCGAGGCCAAAAAACCGAAATATGATAGATCTATCATCAGAGATACAGGGTGGTACATGTAATCACCAAAAATTTCAATTTATCATAATTTTTGAATCAACTACTAAAATCTAATATACTGGTTGATATTTGAAACGTATGATTCCCACTTCCACAGGTCGATCGATTTATATTTAAATTTCCGAAAAAATCCAGGTCCATATCTGAAAAATATGGGACTTCTTCCAAGCTGAGATTCAACATCCTGTATATTAAAATTTTGGGATTTGATGGAGCCATTGTAAAAGATGATTTATTTATAGTTGTTGACTTCAAATAAATTTTCCTCAATCAATAATGTTATACCGGAAATAACTTGAATTTAGTGGAATACCAGTATTCAATTGGAAGCTTTCTTTGAGAAAAATAACCTGCGGAACAATAAAATCTACTGAGCCGCATTGAAATTGTTATTTTCAAATATCTCAATCAAATCCTAAAATTTTAATAAACCCAGATTGACTCTCAGCTTGGAAAAAGTCCCATATTTTTGAAATACAGACCTGGAATTTTTTTGGAAATTTAAATATAAATCGATCGACCTGTGGAAATGAATCATACGTTCCAAATATCAACCGGCTATAGGTACTGGTTGGTACAAAAATTTTTGGTGAATACATGAATCAATGGAATTGATTAGACCTACTATACAGGGTGTTTGGAGGGTGAGTAGCTATAGGTGAATGGTGAATAGGTGATGCTCTTGGCTACTTGTTGCGCCTAATATAATAATATTTCGCCCAAAGTTCGAAGTGTTATAATTTTTTTGCCATTTTTCTAGAAATTTCCCATTTTTCTCAGTAAAATGTTGAATTTTTTTCAAATTTAATGCTCGAGGTGCTTATAAAATGAGCACGCTATTTTTAGCTGTGTTAGACTGAGAGAAAAGATTTTACCTGCTCAATGGAATAGTTTTGTCGTCACCCTTTTAAGGCATTCCTGAAGACAAAACGGTTTTTTGTTGAGTTATCTGATTATTAATGGTACATGTTACATACAATTGCAGATAGTACGAGGTCTGGCCATTAAATAACGAGACTGCTTATGAAAAAGAGTTTTATTTTAAAAATTATTCTACAATCGAATGCTCCCCTTCAATATACTCCCCTTCCCTCGCCACACACCGTTCCATTCGTTTTTTCCATTGGTCAAAGCAATGCTGTAAGTCTTCTTTTGTAAGAGCATTTAGGAGCTCCGCCGATTTTCGCTTTACCTCTTCCATCGACTCGAACCGGGTTCCTTTTAAGGCAGACTTGATCTTCGGAAATAGGAAAAAGTCACAGGGTGCTAAATCAGGCGAGTACGGCGCGTGTTCGAGCACTGGAGTGCCTCTAGCGGCTAAATAACGCTTCACAGACAGCGCGTTATGGGCAGGTGCGTTGTCCTGGTGCAAGATCCACGATTTGCTTTTCCACAACTCCGGCCGTTTCTTACGAACTCGCTCTCGCAGCGTTGCCAAAACTTTCAAATAGTAAGTTTGGTTTACAGTTTGACCCTCTGGAACCCATTCAGTCATCACGATACCGTTGATGTCGAAAAAAACGATTAGCATGGCTTTAAATTTTGATTTCGACATCCTTGCTTTTTTCATTCTCGGCGATGCAGGAGTTTTCCAGTGCATGGATTGCCGCTTAGTTTCAACATCGTATTGGAATATCCAGGTTTCATCGCAAGTGATGATGTTTTCCATCAATTCAGGCTCTTCATCTAACCTCTCAAGAAAATCTGAGCAAATCTGTTGACGGACGAGCTTTTGGTCAGGGGTCAAATTTTTTGGGACCAACTTCGCACAGACTTTCTTCATGTTCAAGTCGTCATGTAAAATTTTTCTGACAGTTTCTTAATCGGCGTTTACAGTCTCAGCAATCATCCGAATGCTCATACGACGATCTCCGCGCACAATTTCATTTATTTTGGTCACTGTTTGCGGAGTTGAAACAGAGACAGGTCGACCTGGACGTTGGTCATCTTCGGTGCTCTCTCGGCCTTCAGAAAACCTTTTATACCATTCGAAAACACGCGCACGAGATAGAGAATTCTCACCATAGGCCTCTTTCAACAACTTATAGCACTCAGTCGGAGTTTTTTTTAATTTGACGAGAAATTTCACATTGATCCGTTGCTCGTGTTTTTCGTCACACATCGTTATCGGCACGAGAAAAAACCACGTTCGTTTCTAACCTCTACACAAAAAATACTACTACAGCGACGAAAACGTGTTTTCGTACTGGAATAGTAGACACTTCCAGCTATCCAATGCTGCATTCGTTTCCCACCCTACCCCTCTAGGACGCCTTCTGCGCGCGCAGTCTCGTTATTTAATAGCCAGACCTCGTATTTGTTGTATTGCAATAAAGATAAGATCAAATTCATCTTGATTGAATCCTGTACCAATTATTTCCTGGAACCATTAAAACTAAAGAATATAACATGGCGCAGTCGGTATAGGATTAGCTGAATGGAAATTCTGGAAGTTATAACTCACAACTAAGCTGAGTCAGTTGCGGAATTTTGGAAAATTTCCGTACGTCGAAACCTGTTCTACGTTGTACTGTTCAAGATGGAAGCCAAAGCCTTGCCACCACTTAGGCTGGAGGGTAATTCCAACAATTATCAAACCTGGTTAAGATGGAAACAGCGATTTAATAATTATTTGATCGCAATGGAATTAAACAAGAAATCAGAGACAATACAATGTGCTATGTTTAAACATCTTATCGGCGATGCAGGCATGCGAATTTACGACACGTTTACTTTCGAAGAATCGCAGATTGAAAAACTTCAAGAGATTGTTAATAAATTCGAAAATCACTTCAGACCGCAAACTAATCTCATATTGGAGAGACATAGATTATTAACAACTAAACAAGCCGAATTACAATCGATTGATAACTACGTCATTATAATCAAGAATTTGGGAAAAAACTGCGAATTGTCAACATTAGAAGATAGCCTGCTGGGCATATTTGTTTGTGGAATCCGTTCAGATGTGATTAGAGAAAAACTCCTGCAAGAAAAGGATATCAAGATTTTGGACGAAGCCGTTGGTTTAGCGAAACGATACGAGTCAGCCAAGGAGAAAAACCGTATAATTGGTCGACAAGAATCATCTACAACAATAGATATCGACCATGTTCGAAAACCTTTTAGAAAATTTCAAACATCAGGTGACCATGTATCTAATCATTTTAAGTCTAAAAACAATCTTAGAAATAATAGTTGTCATAAAACTAACCCAAAGTTTAATGTGAATAATGGCAGAAACTTGTCTAAACCGTGAAGGAATTGCAATTATAAGCATGATTACGGAAAATGCCCGGCACTTGGGAGGATTTGTTCTCAATGCAATAAACCAAATCATTTTAAGGCAGTTTGTAAGTCAATGAATGGGAGGAAAATCGGTTGTTTGAAAATAGATGAACAAACAGATCAATCTGTTGACGGTTTTCATTTGAGTGATCAGGATTTCATGTCTTTAGATGCGGTTGAACGTGAATATGATTCTGACGACTCGTGGGTTGTTGATGTTGAGATTTATCACAATAATAAAACGATCAGAGTTCCATTTAAGCTGGACAGCAGAGCGGCAGCGAATGTCATTCCGGAATCCGTAGTAAGGGGATTGTTGCGAGGTTCGGGAATTTTGAAAAAGACAAATTTAAAGTTGGTATCGTATACAGGAAACCAATTGGAGGTTAGAGGTGAATGTGATCTGAAAATTAGAGTTGGTAAAAAGTTTGGAAATTTTAAATTCTATGTAATAAATGATAGAAGTTCTGGTTTGTCGCCTTTGTTGGGTCTCCGAACTTGTGTTGCCTTGGGTTTGATTAAACGAATTACAGAAGTAGATAACAGCTTTGTGGTACCTAAAAATGCAGACTTGGATAAGTTGTTAAATGATTATGATAGTATATTTAAAGGTATTGGAGTGCTTGAGAAGCCATATCACATAGAATTGGAAGAAAATATAAATCCAGTAATTAATTTTGCTAGAAAAGTACCATTTGCGTTACATGATAAACTGAAGTTGACTTTAGATAATTTAGAAAATAATGAAATTATTTTGAAATGTGAAGACGAGACTCCTACCTGGGTAAACCCCATTGTAATTGTCAAAAAACCCAACAATGACTTACGTATTTGTTTAGATCCCCAGAATCTCAATCTTCTTCTTCTTCTTTAGCCTCTAGATATCCACTCCTGGACATAGGCCTCTTCCATAGACTTCCACGTCGACCTTTGCTGGGCGGTTTGAATCCAGTTTTTTCCGGCATGTCGTTGGATGTCGTCTCTCCATATCGCCTGCGGACGTCCGACGCTTCTTTTTGACATTCTTGGACGCCATTGTAATAGTGCTTTGGTCCATTTATCGTTGTTCCTGGCAACGTGTCCTGCCCAACGCCACTTTGAACCTACTACACGCTCGATAACATCACTTACTTTTGTTCTTCTTCTTATCTCCTCATTTCTTATCCTGTCTCTTAGGCTCACCCCAAGCATTGTTCTTTCAATTGCTCTTTGACAAACCCTAAGACGATTGGCACTGCCCACGGTAAGTGTCACAGTCTCGAGACCGTATGTTGTCACTGGGAGGATGCACATATCGTAAACCTTCCTTTTCAGATTTATTGGGATATCCGAGATGCGAAGGATGTAACCGAGCTTGCCAAATGCCATCCAGGTAAGGTTGATTCTTCTTGTGATCTCTGATGTTTGGTTTCCTTTCCCAAGCTGAATACTGTGACCCAGATATATATACTCCCTGACTACTTCCAGATGATGATTATCGATGGAGACATTTATATTGTCAGGGCTCATAAGTTTGGTTTTTTGAAGGTTCATTTTAAGGCCCACAGCTTGGGAAGCATCTTTGAGTTCTAGGATCATTGCTGCCAGTTCAGCTGGGTCGCTACTGAACAGAACGATATCATCAGCAAACCGAAGGTGGTTGAGTCGCCCACCATCAATGTTCATACCCTTCTGTTCCCATGATAAAGACTTGAAAACGTCCTCTAGAGCCAAAGTGAACAACTTAGGTGATATTGTGTCACCCTGTCGAACGCCTCTTCTCACGGGTATCTTTCCAGTGGTCCAATCTTCGTTGATTTTAATATGTAAAGTGGCATTCTCGTAAATGTATCGGAGTAAGTTGGTATATCTGTAATCTACGCGGGCTCTGTTCATCGCCCTTACAACTGCCCAGGTTTCGATCGAGTCGAACGCCTTCTGGTAGTCTATGAATGCCATGTGGATTGGGACATTATACTCCGTACATTTCTCTATCAGAGTACGTACTGTTTGGATATGATCGATGGTGCTGTAACCTTTCCTGAAACCTGCCTGTTCGACTGGTTGGTAGAAGTCGAATTTCGTGCTCAGACGGTTTGTGATGACTTTCGTTAGCAGTTTATAGAAGGCAGATAATAGACTAATTGGCCTGTAATTCTCGATGTTCGTGTTGTCTCCTTTCTTGAATAGAAGAATGACTTCTGCATTATTCCAGGAGTCTGGAATCCTACCTTGCTCGAGACATTTATTCAACAGAATTAAGAGTGCTTTCTTGAGTGTGTCTCCTCCGATCTTGAGCATCTCGCATTTATTTTATCTTCTCCTGGCGCCTTACTATTCTTGAGTTTTTCCAGAGCTGCTTCCATTTCGCTACTTTCGATAGGTGCTAGTTCTTCTGATCCCACGTTCACAATAGTGTGTCAAAAGACATTATTTCCAAATTCCTACTCTGGAGGAGCTGACGAGTGAAATGGATGGAAGTGAGTATTTTTCGACCATAGATGCCACGCAGGGTTTCTTGCAAATTAAGTTAGATGACGTGAGTAGTGAACTGTGTACGTTTGCAACTCCATTTGGGAGGTATAAATTCCTAAGACTTCCTTATGGTTTGAAGAACGCACCTGAGGTTTTTCAGGAGCGTATGACACAGATTTTCGGGGATATTAAAAATGTAAAATTTTATATTGACGACTTGATAATTTATGCGAGATCAGTCGAGGAACATAATAGAATCTTGAAACAAGTTTTTGAAACAGCAAAAAAGTTTAACGTAAGATTTAATAAAAATAAATGTCATTTTCTGGTAAAAGAGGTGAAGTATATGGGACATATTATCTCAAAAAGTGGTTTATCAATTGATAATTCTAAGGTAACCGCTGTAAAAAATATGAAGTCTCCTAAAGATAAAACTGAATTACAACGATTTTTCGGGATGATACAGTACGTTAGTAAGTTCATTCAGAATTTGTCTCAGAAAACAGAAGAGCTCAGACAGTTGTTGCGTAAAGATGTAGAGTTTGTTTGGACGAAGGAACATGAAGTTGAATTTGAAAAACTAAAAACTAAAATGAATTAACGAAAACACCAGTAGTTAAATTTTACAACGTTAATGAACCGTGTGTAATTTCGGTTGATAGCTCGTCTAAGGGCATGGGTGCTTGCATTTTACAACAAAATAAACCTTGCGCGTATGCGTCTAAAGGTGAATACAGACTATTCTGACGTGACGTGATTCCACGTCACATCAGACGCGTACTGTGCTCCCATTGGGCTGATATGAACGTGAACGCAAAGAACGATATGTTGCATTTTTATATCACTCACATTTTGACGTTCACGTTCATATTAGGCCAATGGGAGCACAGTACGCGTCTGACGTGACGTGGAATCACGTCACGTCAGAATAGTCTGTATTCACCTTAAGGCATTGATTGAGACACAGAAAAGATATTCTCAGATTGAGCGGGAGCTGTTGGCTATTTTTTTCGGTGTTGATAGATCCAAACAGTATGTGTTCGGGAAAAAGTTTGAATGCCAGACAGATCAGAAGCCCCTCATAGCTATCTTTAAAAAGCGCCTCGATCAATGTCCTCCAAGATTGCAGAAAATCATCATGCAGTTGAGAAAGTATGATTTCACGCTGACATATGTGCCCGGTAAGAAATTGTTAATAGCTGACGCATTGTCAAGATCTTTTGATGAAAGTAGTTTTGATGAAAATATTGATATTGAGATCGGTGCACAGGTTTGCTTGATTAAGCTTTATTTAAACGTATCAGATCGAAAACGCGAACAATTGGTAAAGAACACTCAGGGTGACCCAATTTTGAGGGACCTAATAAGGTTTGTAGTTGATGGATGGCCGAAGAATGTCAAAAAGGTTCCAGAACATTTAAGATTTTATTTTAAGTTTCAAAATAAAATATCTTATATAGACGGTTTATTGTACAAAGCCCAAAAAGTTATTATACCTGAAATTGATAGAAAGGAAATTCTTACAAAGTTGCACGTAGGCCATCAGGGCATATCAAAGTCAATTTATGTCGCAAATAATTCTTTTTACTGGCCTGGTATGAATGATCAGATTAAGAATCTTGTTGCCAGTTGTTCAACTTGTAATACGTTAGCGCCGTCTCAGCGACCGGAGACAATGGTCTCCCATAAAAGTGTAAGCCGTCCTTGGCATAAATTGGGCGTGGATTTGTTTTATGTGTTTGGTAGGACTTTTTTGTTGTGTGTTGACTATTTTACAACATTTTTCGAGCTAACGGAGCTAGGTGCGAATAAAACTAGTCAAACTGTGATTTTGGAATTGAAGAAAATATTTTCTAGACAGGGTATACCTGCTGTGTTATGCAGTGATGGAGGACCTGAATTTTCCTCTAGAGAATTCGAGATTTTTTCAAAGAACTATGATTTTGAACATGTGAAATCATCGCCTTTGTATAGCCAGTCAAATGGTCAAATATAAAGTTTTTGTAAGTTGATAAAAAATACATTGAAAAAATGTCATTTAAGTAAAACGGATCCGTACCTGGCCCTGTTGGCATTGCGAAATACACCTATTAAGAATTCTACTTTAACACCAGCTAATGTTTTAATGAACCGAAATTTACGAGATTTGTTACCCAGAAAATTTATTGACACTAAAAATAATAGAAAATTAGGTAAAATCATAAAAGAAAATCAATGTAAAGAAAAAATGTATTATGATTCAAAAGGTGTTAAAGATCTGCCAGATTTGAAAGAAGGTCAAAAGGTTTATGTACAGAATCTCAAAATGAAAAGGTGGGAAGTAGGTGTTATTTTGGAAAGAGTAGCAATAAGAAGTTATAGAATTAAGCTTGACAATGGTTCTATCGTAGTTAGAAACAGACGATTCATAAAGATAATGAATGATCAAAATTGTAGAACTGATACTGGTAGTTTAGGGCACGATAAACATGTCAATTTGAATGAGAACACAAGTTCATATAGAAACGATAATGAGAGTGAATGCAATTTTTATTTCCATAGGAAACTGTGTGACAGTAAATGTAAAACTAGTCTGCCTGAACTGGAAGAAAATTCACATGAAGATTTAAAATCTTTCGAGAATGAAACAGTTCATAGAAGTTTAGTCAGTGTCGAGAACAATGTGAAAGATTTAAAATTAAGAAATGAACCAGATAATGATGAATCAGAGGTTCCTAAAGATACAGATCTTGAATCTTTTAATCCTCAAAAAGGGGATAAAAGTAATGTTAAAGTGTATAGAACGATTAAAGTGAAAAAACTCACAAAAAATCGTAATCTTAACAAGGGTAATGAGTCGTCAACAGAAAATGGCGATTATAAAACAATGTCAGGCAGAACAGTTAAAAAACCAGATAAACTGAATATGTAAATTAAGATGATCGAATACTTAGTATACAAATACTGTGATTCATAAGTCGTTGATGTTAGTTAAGTTGTTTTTGAATTTTACTGTGTATAATATAATGTTAAGTTGTATGTAAAATAGTTAAGGTAGGTCAGTACAGGTCACTGACCTATTTGTTCCTGAAAAGGGAGATGTTATAATATTGTAATTAATATTTGAATTACCGCGCACACCTTGCGCAGGAACCGCGAAGTATACCTACGTGATATCTGCAGGACGGTCCTGCTACGTATGTAAAAGAGTGTAGTTGTTGTATTGCAATAAAGATAAGATCAAATTCATCTTGATTGAATCCTGTACCAATTATTTCCTGGAACCATTAAAACTATAAAGAATATAACAGTATTAACTAGAGAAGTTTTTAAAACCTCACACTATGTACATTTTTTTTTATTTCACAATGTAAAGTGGACAAAATAATATTTTTTTTTTCATTTTGATGTTTGATACGATGCTGTCAGGTTTTTTGAAGACGTTTGTATGAAATTCAATCTGAATCAGACAAGACTAGACTAAAATAGCTATTTATGTAACAAGTACATAAATTAGGTCTTTATGGACGAGTCCAAAATTTATGGCAGAGCGAGCGAAGCGAGCGAGGCCAATAATTTGGGCAAGTCCATAAGCCTAATTATGTACGAGTTTGCATACATAGCTTTATGTTTGACTGCAATGCAGACATTTTATTTTCAGAAATGGCAATTAATATATTCGTCGCTTTATTTCAAGAAATACTTTGAGTGTGCTTTTGCTTATCTTACCTTAGTAACCATCAGCGACCTTAGCAACCTCACTGAACAAAGTTGTTTACTTCGTTAATTCTGTGACAAACGTCATAATAATCCCAAAAATGGATAGTTCGGAAGAGGAAAGCGTGAATAATTTAGCCGCAAGTGCCAAAGAATCTATCCTACCCACTAAAAGTGCTTATGAAAATTTGTATGCGGCCTATAACAAGTGGTGTGAAACGAAGAAAATTGCAAAATCGAGAGAAGACTGTGACAGTTGAGTCCAATAAAGTGGTGTCCAATAAAGTGGTGTCCAATAAAGTAGTCAATTCTGGACGCTAAACGAATTCATGAATCAAGTGTTTATGAAGCAGTCGAACATAAAATAAATTATTTTATAGGCATATATTTCAAGATTTCAATGAGAAAAATGGGGAATTTCTAGAAAAAACGCAAAAAAATTATAACACTTTGAACTTTGGGCAAAATGTTGTTTTATTAGGCGCAACAAGTAGCCAAGAGCATCACCTATCCACCATTTACCTATGGCTACTCACCCTCCAAACACCCTGTATATCGGTTTTTTGGATTTGGACTCGCCTAGGTTAGCTCTAAGTATTTCAGGTCACCATAATATGTTCATTCAGCAATGAAACAGATAAGTGAATAAACATTCAGATTTTTTCATTTCGAGAATATGGTGAAAAAAATTAAAGCATTCATGTTTGTAGTTTTCTGCCCCTCCCCAAAAATATGGTTACTCACACGAGGTTATTTTTTGATATCAAATATTCGATCTCTTTGGTCCAAGGGTTTTTGAAAGCTCTCCATTCACTTTGTACATCGACAAAAACGCCATCTTTCGTTTTGAATCTATAGGGTTTCGTGAAGAATCGTTCCATCGTTTGCAGTACAATTTTATGAGTATCTGCCAAGACGGGAATATCATCTGGATGGAAATATTCGTACATACTGCAGCCTAAAAGTTCTTGTGGTAGGAATCCCAGCACAAGAGTCACCCTGTATAAACAAGAAGGTTATCTTGAAATTCATCAATTATTAGAATTTATTCAATTATTGGGAGTATTTTGGACCAAGAGAGGTCAATATATCACAGGACATTGTCAAATTGAGGTCTCTATCCATATAAGAATTTATTCAATCTGACTGAACGGGAGTTTTTATTGTTGCCTCAGTCAAGGGTAGATCCGAGCTGTTGTTTTCAAGTCGGCAACTGAGGTCAATTTCTTCACCTTAAAAGACATGTTTCAAAAATCAGCCATGTGATAAAATCGCGAATTGGCCATATTGATCGAATACAAAAATTTGACTCCAAGATATATTCGATTCCCTTTCGAACTGACCTTTGATCGACGAAAAGGAATTTGCCATCCATGGTATGTTTGGAAATGAACTGAATTGGTTTGGTGTTGATTCTCTGCTGCGAGGCTGTAGGAGTGGAGACAATGTGGTTCATGATGCGGCCAACAGCAATCAAACAGGAGACATTGTAAGAATCACCGTCAATATCATTATCCTGTTCATCAATTCCGATTTTGGTAGGATGCCATGATTTCAGATATCCTGTACAGTGTATAACGGCGTATTTTCTCTCTATATAATAAAAAAAGTAGACTTTGAACATACTCGAGTTATTCATTCTACATTTCTACATTTTCGTTTAATTCCCCTGAGAGAAAACGGAAGAAATCGTCTTTCTTACGAACTATATACAGGGTGAATCCTGTTGAGCTGTACATACTTCACACAGAGATAGAGGACACTTTGCTGGTTTCAAAAATACCCCACATGAAAGGTCTCAAACGATTCGTTTGAATTATACAGGGGGATTTCCAGTTTTGGGTCATATTTTCAAAATGCTCTATTGGACGAACGAATAATCACAAATCCACCAAATTTGGTACGTAGGAGGACTGTACCGATCCTTACTCATCAGATTATCAGTTTCCAGGACCGGACTCTATTTTTCTGATATTATCGGAATTTATGAAGAAAATCACCCTGTAGATGAAAAAGTCAATAAACCTGTCATGGCAGTTCAAACTACACTGGATTCTCTTCAAAAAAGAGTAATAAAATCACGTGGCACACCTACAGATTTAGAGAAAAAAAAAATTGAATATGCGTACTCGGCCTAATTCACAAAGAAAATCATACCCAAATGTATCAAAAGTTTAATATTAATGGTTAAGATCCTCTAGGCATTCAAGTATTCCAATATTCAGGGACGGACTCCCATTTCAGATTGGGTTTTTCAATAGATGATAGGTCGAAAGATTCGCCCTGAATATTGAACACTCCACAAAACTGTTACGGGTGACCGAACAACATTAAATAACCTACAAGAAATTGTCATAAAATCGCGAGGCACACAAATAGATTTAGAAAAAAAAATTGAATAATCGTACTCTGAGATAATTTTTATGGGCGGCTGAAGTTTCGTAGAAGAACTATACCGAAATGCATGAAAGGTCGAATATTATCAGGTTATATCCGCACTCCCCATGGAAGCACCAGATTGTGAATCGAGACTCCGGTTTTCAAATTGGCTGGTTAATAGTAGAAGAAGAATATCACGAATTATTTTTACTGATGAAGCCCAGTTCACCAGAGATGGTATATTTAATATGAGAAATTCACATGTGTTGGCACAAGAAAATCCCCATGCAAAAACACAACGAAATTCACAGTATCGATTTTCTATAAATATGTGGTGCGGCCTGAAAGATAACGAATTAATTGGACCACATTTTTTCGAAAGTACGTTGAATTCACAAATGTATTTAGATTTTTTAAATAATCGTTTACCTGAGTTATTAGGAAATATCAACCAACGCGGGATTTGTTTTCAACACGACGGGGCTACACCTCATTACACTCTGCAGGTTCGTGAATTCTTGCACAACCGCTATGACGGCCGTGTTTATAGGTCGTGGGAGTCCTATTCCATGGCCTGCAAGATCTCCTGACCTTTCGCCCCTAGACTATTTCTTATGGGGCTACATGAGAGAATTAGTTCACAACGTTGAGATTAATTCCAGGGAACATCTCAAAGAAAAGATTGAAGCAGCGTGTGTCAAGATTAGGAGTGATCCCGCAATGATAAGGACATCAACCAATCATATTTTTATCAGAGCCCGAAAATGTATTCAGGTGGAAGGGGGTCATTTCGAGCATCTTTTGTGAATCTTTCATATTCCTTTTTTTTTTACTTTTTGAAATAGTGTTATTAAACAGTTTTATTTCTATCAATAGAAAATTAATTTAATAGATTTCGATGCACTGACAAAAATTACCTGGATATTGGAATACTTGAATATCGAGAGGATTTAAACTGATAATATTCTCCTGTCTTTAACTTTTGATACATTTGGGTATGAGTTTCTTTGTGAATTAGGCCGTCCAAAAAATTTATCCCCGAGTACGCATATTCAATATTTTGTTTCTCTAAATCTGTAGGTGTTCCACGTGATTTTATTACTCTTTATTGAAGAGTATTCAGTGTAGTTGGAACTGCCATGACAGGTTTATTGACTTTTTCATCTACAGGGTGATTTTCTTTATAAATTCCGATAATATCAGAAAAATAGAGTCCGGTCCTGGAAACTGATAACTCAGCTGTATGGGGATTGATACAGTCCTCCAAAGTACCAAATTTGATGGATTTGTGATTATTCGTTCGTCCAATACAGCTTTTTGAAAATATGACCCAAAACGTGAAATCGCCCTGTATAATCCAAACGAGTGACTATAAAGACCCAACATGTGGGGTATTTTTGGAACCGGCTAAGTGTCCTCTACCTCTGTGGGAAGCATGTACAGTTCAACAGGATTCACCCTGTATCAGTTCGATTGAAATATGAAGGTTTATTCAGTTTGAGTATTACCTGTGATTTGATTATCCTTCTCGTTTTCCTCAGTTCCCATATCAGGTTTCTCCTGTATTGGAGTGATGTTCCGTTTCATTCGGCAGAAAAATGATCTTCTGGCCCCAGGACACAATCTTGAAACTGGGAAAAAATATGTCATTGAATTTCATCCGTTTATACTTATTGGATAAAGTAATATATTTTCAGTACAATTCCGTTCAACGATCATTCAGATTTTGATTCGGTTATTGCCTCAATATTCAGACATAAACAACTTGAACATTTTCATTACACTAAAATAATAAAACGCAGATGACAGTGATAACGTTGTGAATTCTATGCACGATTTTCTTTTCAGATTGAATATCCCACCTCCAGAATAGAATGCCATTTCTATATATATAAAAGAAAGATGTTGGTTACACCATTTATAACTCGATATCGGATGGACTGTTCGTTATGAAACTTCATATATGGATTCGTCTACGGTCTGGTTATTATAAAATACAATAAAACTCTGAAAAAATCGATGAAAATTTTACTTATACAGGAAATGCTTTTTCTTTTTTCGAGTGAGGCCACTAGGTGTCGCTACAGTTAGACAGCGATGTAAACATATAGTGTGTAATTTGGGTTGCCTCCAACTCTGCGCTGTTGACCAAAGCCGAAATGACTTAGCGTTAGATTAAAGATCTCTTAAATAATGAGATTTCATTGAGATATGTCTGATATGAGAGTAGTTTCGTTCTTACCACTTCAGGTGGCGCTATTCAGACATTATGACTGATTATTATTAGTTATTTTCACATCTTTATTTATTCAAAATAACGTAATCGTGAAGGTATTGACATCAATTACTGTATAATTTGCATAGAACTCTATCACAGTGAATTTTTATCGAAATTTCAAGTAAATCGCATTTTGTCGATCAGTTTCAATCGTGGAGTTGTCCATTATTCTCATCTTTTCTCATGATTTTTGAAATGTTTTTGAATTTCTGTTTGGGTAATAAATATATTTGCGGAAATAACTGAATCCAAAATAGCCATAATTAGTAATTGACATTATTATATTTGTGTTTCTGTTCTGTGTGACAGCGCATATCCATGGAAACATGGAAATCTCGCCCAAGGGTGGATATAGCTTTTTTTTCATGGGGGTGGAGGGTAATAACGATTGAAAATCAGGTACACAATTTATGAAATATTTTATGTGCACCACATTGTGTAACTTTTTCTAAGGACTTCGATACTCATGGGGGGTGATCTGAGTTTCATCTAGCATCAACTCGATTTGACAATTCAAAAATCAGAGAACCAAGCCGTTGATCTCCGATCACCGGTGATTACGATTTGTGAAATTCATCGTAAGTATCATTTAGGCGTAACAAAGTTCGCCGGGCCAGCTAGTTGTTCTAATAAAAAAGTCTTCGCCAAGGTTCGCCACAATTACATTTCAGCATATGAAGGGTGTTTTGATAAGACGCAAGATTGCAGTGTTCAATAAAACATGGTTTTCTGTAGCAAATTATTGAAATTTTTATTGATTTAGAAAATATACATCTGGGAATTATGTATGAATTTTTTTTTACTTGAATATTGTAGCCGTTTTTTGCTAATTTTTAAAATTTTACAACAAACCAGCTGTTCGAAGAGATCCAAAATCGATGTTTAGTTGTTGTTAAAATGCCTAGAGCACGTGTACGCGGAATGTATCGCCAGCTAAGTGAATTTGAAAGACGTCGAATTATTGGTCTACGGGAAGCGGGGTTGTCATTTCGAGAAATCGCTAACCGTACGAACAGAAATCCAACTACTGTTGTTATGAGGTGTGGTCAAGCATGGTTTAATAATGCCCAAAATCGAAGAAGAGTAGACACCGGACGTCGAAGGGGCACAAATGAAGTTCAAGATCGACGTCTAAGACTTATGGCCATTACAGATCGATTTGCGACAACTCGATCTTTGGCTGATGAGTGGTTTGAAGAACAAGGCCATCCTGTAACTATCTGAACGGTTCACTGCCGAATAAGGTCTTTTGGACTGTAGCATTATCGACCTCATCTTGTGTTACCTCTGACGGTTGAGCATCGTCAACAACGATTACAGTGGTGCAGAGGTTATTCGAGGTAACATGACAGCGCTGCGTTCCTGCGTTACCTTCAAGAAATAGTGGAGCCATATGTTCTCCCTTAATCGGCTCGAGAATCAAATATTTCAGCAGGAAAATGCTGAAGCCAGAGTTAGTTTAAGCTTTTTTGAAGCGACCCATGAATCTTGTGTCGCCCAGATCCCCCGATGTTTCGCCCATGGAGCATGTTTGGGACATCATGGGTAGTAGGCTTGGAAATTTACTCCAGCCCCGGACTTTGGCGGCTCTGAGGCATGAAGTATAGGTAGCTTGGGATTATACATATATAGTATTCCTCAAGAAGAAATAGACCATCAATGCCAAGATGTTGGGGTGTGTGTAGATAATCGCGGTGGAAAAACACATTATTAACAAATTTAAAAAAAGGGGAACCCTTCCTTTTTCTCCACATTTTAATTATTCACTCTTTGCAATACTATTTATGTTTTACCAAAAAAAAATAAATTCAAACAGCTCCTTCTTGGTGTTACAGTTTCTAGTCATTTAGTATAATAAAGGGTACTTACTTCTGCTACTCATAAATTTTTCACGGGGATTGTGTTCAGATGACGAGAGTTGTTCTTTCACTTTTGCGACATCTTTAGGATGTACAATGTCGAACAAACTCTGGTGGAGTAGATCATTCTGTGGACAAAAACGAATAGAGAATACTTAACTGTACGTTGAAAAACTTTCCAATCTGTGAAAACTCACTCACCTGTGAGAAGTGCAAGACAGTAGAAACAGATTCCGAAATGTACAATATTTTTCCTCTATCACATCCCACTACAAAGACAAAACCTTCAGCCACCTAAAACAGATATGGGTAGGTACTGATTTGCATTATTCATTTCTCTGGAGTAAACTTTCATTCTCATACTTTTCAGCCAAACAATATCACGTCCCTGTGTACAATAGGAATACAGTCTGAGATTTTTTGTTGTCTTTATGACCCGCGGTTCATAAACTTTTTTTACGTTCGAATAATATTTACTAAAATGAACATTTTTTGATGCGTTGTCTTGGTAAAAGAGAATAGGACACAGATTTGACATTTTTCATTATTTCATTTTCAACATCTAGATATTTACCTGCAATATCAAATTTTTGAGTTCTTGATCCGTTATGTGTGGGGGTTTATAGTGAGTTTCAGTATAAGAATGTGCTGGACCACGAATGGTTTTCAAATATTCCACAGCCATTCTGAGGACAGTGATTTTATCGACCTTTCTGGATATGGAGCTACACATCGGAATCATTGATGACAACTCTGTGATGTAGGTGTTCATTTTATCCCTCCTACGCTTCTCGATTTCACTATGGTTTTGTCTAAAATCAAGAAATATAAAGTAGGGAGCGAAATGGCGGATGAGGCGGTTCCTTAGTTCCCGAAGAAATAAAAATTTTCTTGTCATTCTTATCTTATCATTGTTCTAGAATTTCGAAATTTGCTAGAATTACTAGTGATTCCTTTACTGCGTGTGGGTTTTTTGGGATCAACGATATTATTTTTATTCAATTTATTCGGTCTTTACGTTATTTCAAACAATAAACAAAATCAATTTCCACAAAATTTTAATATTGCTAAACAACAATTGTTTTGCCACATTGTGGCTTCATCAGGATAACAGTTTGATCTGATTCACATGAATGTGGACATTTTCTTAAGTATAGGTACAAACACTAAACATTGTGAAAAATAAACAGACAGTAAAATGAAAGTTATTTTGGAGTCTTCCCGAACTAACTGAAGATATTCAACAAAAAAGATCTATTTATATACCTGTGTTTTTCCATTCAAACGTATTTTTGAATAAAAACCAGATCTCTACATAGTTATGTTCCATTTCTGAGTAAAATGATACTTTTTGATATTCTTATCTTTGGTGTAATCGTAATCTAGTACTTTCATGTTAATTATTATGCCGGGTTTCCACCAAGCGGACAGGTCAAGACAAAACACGAACTGTCCGTTCGGACAGAAATTTCGGACAGTTTTGTTTTGAAAATGTTCGAAGACTGTTGGGGTTTCCAACGGACTCTCTGTTCACACCAATCCCGGACAGTAATGAATGAAAACTGTTCGTGTTTTGTTTAAGTTTCATTCAGTTTACACCGGACGTATAGTTGTGAGAATGTGGCGCGCTGCAAACTTGAGAAAACAAGACGACGAGGATTTATTTTTGCTGGCAGTTACATTTTACATTATTAAAAAAAACAAAACTAAACGCCGGTTTTGGATTAGGCCATCCTCAAGGAAAAAGGAGGAAATGTGACGTCTAAACTGTTACAAGATCTCAGAGGAGATGATATGAGTATAGGAGGTGAACTTCGATCAAGTTTTAATAAACATTACGACTTCTTCCCTTCACGCACCGAATCAAACTACCACTAGATCGCAACAACGAAAGTAAAAACAAACTGGGCGTTTACACCAAGCTGACAAACAGTCCTAGAACTCGTAAATCCTTTGAAGTTTACCGACATTGGATGGGACTCTGTTTGTGTCCGTAAAAACGCAATTCGCGGACTTTCGAGTCCGGAAAACAATCCACAAGTTCTAGAACAGTTCGCGGACTGTCACAAACGGACCGAGTTCGTGTTTTGTTTTTGTTCTGTCCGCTTGGTGGAAACCCGGCATTACTGTCAATTTGTGGAGGACTTCATTATGACATTCTAACTCAAAAACCATAATATCGGAGTGTTTTTCTTCGCATTCTTATAAGATCGAAAAATTAAAAACACGTCATGAAAGTTGCGTGAAAGATGACCAACAAATGTCCAAACTTTTCAGAACAGCAAAGTATTTTCAATGGTTGGAGATTTCGAAAGTTTCACCCCGATTCATTTTATCGGGAATAAAAAGGCTGTAACTTGCAGAACTGAAATCATATAAACGATTTAGTGTTTATGAAATACGTATATCTTATATAGTTATGCTAATTGATTTTCACGGTATGAAGCTAGGTGCGGGTTGCTTTATAACAGATCTGGCATTTTGTGTGGCTTCTTCAATTAACATGTGGTGATTGTTCACCTTGATGAACGTGTAGTGGTAGGAGAAATGTTTGAGTGAAAAAATAATAGGAATGACGTCATTTGGCCCTTGATAATTACTGTTGCTCTCAAGGTTGCAATAATCTACAAACAAATTTTGGAACTATTCTAGACAAATCAATTTAGATTTTTACTGTTTGTTTTCATGACTAATTTCATATGCTGCAATGACTATAACAAAATGATCTTATGTAGTAAATGTAGTGGGAAAATGAAAATAGGACAAGTATAGTGAAGATGTAGTTTTTCTGGTGTAATAAGTACTTTATACTCACCATAAATGTACTACAGCACAATGACAGATTAAATTGGCTAGCATTAAATGATCGAAATGAGATAGGGCTTGTTTGAGCTCAGAACAAAATTTTCAATTTCGGAATTAATATTATTTTATAATTTTAATTCGATTTATCATCTTCAAATCAGAACAACGGGGAATAAGGGGATCTGAAGAATTTATATTCTAATAATTAGATTTCCAATGCCTACTGAAGGCTTTCAATAATCGATACAAAACAGATTCATATCCTGAAATAATCCAGATAAATTATGGTCAAGGTTATGTATTGCATGCATGTATTTTTTTCTCAAATACCTACTCATAAACTCTAGATTAGATTCATTTTCAAAACCGAATGGAAAAAAATCGAAAAGTTAGAGTATAATTTTTCGATTTCATTCAAGGTGTTGTCATACTCACTTTAATGAAGCTTTTCTTTTTCTACTTCCACAGCTCACGCTTGTATCTACCTCATGGAGTTCAGTTACGTCCAAAGATTGACTGGTATCTGTTAGGTCTGCTTTATACAGGCCAGAAGAACAGGGGTTTCTGTGAATGATAATTTCAAATTCATTTTTTTATTTTTTTCATGGCATCGAGAACTTTGAACTTTGCATTCTTTCGAGAATAGGTGAATGTACAAGAATCTACATATTTTAAGGTCTGAATTATAAAATTGAAATACTTCCAATTGGTAATAAACGACTATGTTTAATTATTCTACAGGATGTGAATAAATAAATGCGAAGAAATTTATGGAATGAATCAACACGATAATTAGGGGGGTCTTTCATATTATTTTTTGCTATGAGCCATTACACATTTTATGAGAAAATATCATAATACAAAAATAGGACCAATTTTTCGATTGGAAAATATTGATGATGCATCCAAAATGCAGAATATTGTACACCTAGTCATTCGTTAATACAAAACTTATTCAATGAGTTTTAGCTATCTGCCAAATTTCATTCTCCTGAATAATCCAATGTAGAAGATATTCAATAACTTCAGTAAGTTGAAGGGGCAGCTCAAAAATAAAAAAAATTCAGCTTATTATATTTGGATATCATTTTATGTAATTAAATTCTGTTGTCCTTACGCTAATGCCCATTTAATTTGAATTTTTCACACATTTCCCACTTTTCATAGGAAAGTACGAAATATGCACATTTTAGATATCGATATGCACTCAGCATTCTGTAAAATTAGCCATTAAATTGTTCATAACGCAAAATGTGTAAAGAATACATGTCGGAAGTTTTTTTGACATCGAAATGATGAATGCCTCCATAGTTTTCTAGGTTTCGAGAAAAAATAAAAAATTTCACAAAGTGACTTTGATGGTTCAGAAATTGGGTTTTTCAATCAAAGAAATATCATTCACGCGTAAATATTGACTTTTTGTGCCTCTATTCATTGGGAGAAAAGCCTCTTCAGCTTAGCCTACTATATTTGTTGCGAAATCTGAAAAATATTTACTCATCGGTATTTTTCACTTCTAACAGCGGTTGCCCAAATTGTTCTCCAGTTAAGTTGGATCGTTTCGGTAAAATTTAGATAATTTACAAACAATTGGCTAGAGAATAATGTGTAGAAAATAATTTTAATACAGAAAAATATACACATATGTAATAATGAAGAAGCGAAATAAGCTATCTCTTATGTATCCGTTAACGTGAAAGAAATATTCTCTGGGAAAAATTATTTCAAAAATATTCAAGTAAGTTCTTACATAAATGCAAATGCCTTCAGAAGAGCATCTTTGATGAAAACACATAAGTAGAAAAAGAGAATAGGAGTTTATTGATATAATGAATTCTCCATTTACCTTGAGTATACTTAAAACTCCACATCATTGACATGTTAATCGGAGAAATATTTAATGATATTCCGAAAAATTTCACTCCGAACTGAAAATTCCACTTCGAAAAAACAAAGATTATAAAAATGAATACTCACTGCAAGCAGGAAGAATCATAAAAAGACTCATAGTTCTGATCAAAACTAGCGTGTTTAACTGGTGTCAGCTCCTCGAAAGTTATCAAATCGCTATCTGCATCAGGTATCTGCAGCAGGGTCTCATAGGACGGATCTTGCATCGGAAAATGTTGGACACCCCAAAATTAGTTCACTATCTTATATTCAAATATTTTATACAATGTGCTAAGTTTATAAGGGTCGATTCAATTTGCTTGATAAGATGTTTCAATCTGCAGGTGAGCTGAGGAGGGTAACGCATTTCCACGTTTGAAACTTCAAACGCATGCGCATGCCTATTGTGGTTCTAATTGGTGAAAAAGTATCACCTATATTGGATGAGATGTAACGAGCGGACTGTACAACTGGAAATACGATACGAGGGCAGTATTTCTTGAAGGGATTTGGCAAAAAGATGATGCCTAGGAGAATGATTGATATATCTGGTTTCGTTTCGAGAATAACATGAGGTTATCTTGACGATTTAATTAATTTCGATATAGGTATTAGGTTTACCCCGAGAGCAGAATAAGTCGAATTTCTTGCCTCAATGAAACAATATTTTTGTAATTTCTAGGATTTGTGTGTCTGAAATTAGTGGGCCAACCTGCTAATTGAGAACTCTTCGATGAAAATAATGCCTTTTTCACAACAACGTTTTTGAATTATGTATATTGCGCAATTCATAATTGAATTTATAATGCGGAAAATAGAGGGTGTTTTGTTTCCCTTGGAATGTTTTGGATATATTGAAATATTTCACAATTTTTTTGCTGAAGATAATCCATTTAAAAATTATTCTTCATTCAAATCGATTATGAAGAGAAATATTCTGCCTCTTGTGAGATTTTTATCGAAAGTTATCTCAGCTCGTATCAAGATAAAATTCAGCACTTGACATTAGTTCACGTTAATTATCGATTGGATATATAAGCATTTCGTGCCAAATACGTCTAGGATCCTAAGACATTTTTAAGTCTAATCTAATCTAATGTGTACCAAAACCCCAAAAAAAAACATAAAACAAAAAAGATGAAAGGCAATTTTCAATTCTAGAACCAAGAGATTTCATCACCAAAAACTGGAACCTTATAAAAGCTCAATTAGTATTAATGTTGCATAATCAAAGAAACCTCCATTCAACGTTTAAGTACATTTCATTCAGGAAGTAGAACCCATGAGAATTGACCAATTTACCCAAAATCATCTATACATACGTTAATTATACAAGAGCTCTCTTGGTGGACAGAATGGTCTGCTGTACCAATTCTTGTTACCACGAGAATTGAAGAAAAAAATGTAGACATGTATGAGATAGAAACAATACCACAAAGTAAACACTAAAGGTATGTTACACACGGTTGGTTCGACTTGAAGAGATGTATCTGCTGGTTTTATGTATAGAACAGTCTTTCTTGTCACGGAACGAAGAGAGATCGCGAACTGATGGCGCTGTATGTGATCGTTGCTAGACAAGTGGCAGAATTCTGATGAAAACAGGTAGAATGTTTTGTGAGATTCTAGGTGATTCCTTCTGACCACAGATTCGAAGAAAGTGGGAAAATCATAGAGCTCTGGGTATTCTTTGTTACCGTATAAACTTTGAGGTACTAAGAAAATATATGAATTTGGAACAACAATAGATGGAAAATTTACTAACAATTGAAATAGAATTCTATTTCGTGAAATCGAAGTAACGGACCTGTTGTTTTCGTGGCAGCATCGCGAGCTCTGATTCCTGAGAGTATGCAAAATTTCGTGAAAACCGTGTGAATACAAAAATAAAAAATAAAAATAGCTCAATTTGGCTTGAATCTCATCTAAGTCGATGAAATAGACGAAAGATCGTTATGTTCGTGCCATTACGTGTTCGGAAAAGATTTGGTGAACGCTTTCAGTTCGCCTTGTATTCTTATGAAGATTTTCAGTACATTAATTCTTGAAAAAAAAATTGCACTTTTTGAAGAAATGTGAACGCGCTTCTATACAATTCAAGGTATTATATCAGAGCTCAGATAGAAACCTAAGCAAAAAAGTGAATGGTGAATAAGTTTATAGAATAAGTTGACATTCCATTTCCTCCATTAGGATGGGCGAATTATATCAAGAAAACCAAAAAGCTTCGATAGAAGTAGTGAATAAATCAATTTCAATCACTGGAAAAACCATTTGACGACGTTTTCTTAACTCTTGATTTTTTAGATAAGGTGATTTCGTTATTATTCCAATTTGTGGGGGAAATTATGCCAAAAAAGATGAAGACACAATTCTTCTATCCACAGTAAGTGAGTTTCAAAAACCCCGTATCCTAGTGATTATGAGGATACCTGTGCCCACTGTTTTCTTTGCTAATGATTTCAATAAATCGATCATAAACAGTTCAGTATCCATTCCATGTACTTAGGGGATGGTGAAGTTGTCATGTACAGATATAACCCCAATAAATATCAATTCCACCCTTACGATTAACGTAAATGGCATTCAAACTTGCGTCATGTACATGTTGCTAGGAAGTCTCAATTGACCGAATGAAAACTATGCAACTTGATGAGCTGCTAAATTGAGATTGCCATTTTAATCGTTATTTGAAATTTATGTATTGTATACTTATTCGTATTTTGAGTCTGAAAGGAAAATCAAATAACAAATAATTCACACAAAATATTCATAAAATGATGTGTCTTTGAAACTCCACATGGAAATTGAGAAAATGTGGGTGTATGAAAGGTGATGGTTTATTCCTAGGGGTCCAGTATTTTTTTGTTCAAGTACATTCAGGAAAATATGCGGATGCAATATTTCTTAGGTCCATAAAATCTCTTTTCCTGTTAAATTTTCCGAGACGAGAAGTAGAGGCATTAAATGGAACGATATTTATACTCTTTTAAACTTTTCATACTTTTATAAAGTATCCAGATTGGCAATGACATTCTAACACATTTCACCGTGTATATTTCGAAAATGCTACGCATAGTTGTCCCCCTCACATAGAAGTTGTAGTAATTACGTATTTATCAAAATGTTTATTTACTTAGGCAAAATAATGAATTTGAGAAAATATTATGGGAATTCGAAAATACCTGGCGAATGATGAAGAAACCTTTTTTCTGTTAATACTGGAAACATTTCACGTATATAAACATGGTTGAAAGATTCAGTTATGCTAGTCATGAAATTTTACTGAAAAATAATGGACAGAATAGTCCGTTACTTTGAGATAGTACATTCGAAAAAAGAGTACCTACTCAAATAAACCGACAACAAAACTTTTAAACGGACAGACGGACCTATGGAATTGCCCCTTTTCAAAATTCTCAAGAAATAAGCCGACAGAATTCAAATACCTTTTTGCACAACTTGAAATACTCCAGTATAAGAAAATGTAGCACTACTTTCTGGGTGCATCAATAGAAGGAAATTTTTCGTCGTCTATCCCACTTAAAATCTTTCTTATTGTGTTTATGTGCAGCTAAAAATGAATATCTATTCATCCTATAAAATATTATAATACCTTGGTTTTCACTCAAATATGTCGAAAATGTTGGATAGCTGGTGATGAATTATTGATTCCAAATTCAGGGTTACTATCGGAGGTAATATCCTGAGACTATTATTTTCGACCTTATTCTATCGAGAGCGTCTTGTATTTCGACAATTTGATAAGACCATATGAACATTAATAATCTGAATAACTCCCGATAGCTTTAGCTCGAGGGAGTTATTCTTTGATTATTAATGTTCATTTGGTCGAATTGAATTGTCGAAATTAAAAGTTGCTCGAGATGAATCAAAGAAAATAATAGTCGCTTTTTGTCAAAGTCGAGGGATATTCAGGAAGATTATTTCATGAACACGCTCCGAACGCTCGGATCCGGAGTCTTTTGAATTTTAGACCGAGTGGTCGGACTTATTTATAATTATTTTGCAAAAAAATGGCTGTCCCAACCAAGTTTTGATCTCAGGACCCTCCGTACGTTTTCAATTCTGAATGAATGTTATGCCAAATTTTGACACGTGAAATAGCCGCTGATATTTCTTTGTTTACTTAAATAGCCGATAATATTGCATATCGTGTGACTGAATTCGTGACTTTTCATTGGCGGAGCCATGTGTGAATGAAATAATCAGAATAAGCAGATTTCAATTTTACATAGCACTCGATACTGTTACATTGTCCCTGCTTCTTCGAAACTACCTTTGGCATTTTTAGTTCCCAAGCGTGATGATTATATTGAGACTGAGACTATTGACAGTAGAAACTCCCAAATCCGGATAATAGAAACTAGCATTGGCAACAAATTATGTGACATTTCACGAGTACCAACCTACGTCAGTTTCATCTGTTGGGTATAGGGTAGGTATATTTTGAAGAAACATAATTCATATCAGTATGGAATAGATCAAAAGGTCTTCAGATTGTGTTGAGGAAACCTTAAAACTTCACTTCTATATGAATAAAATTTCGTATGTGTTTCAAATAATTTTATTCCAAAATAAATACAGTTCTCAAAATTTCCATGTTTAAATATAAACTCTCAAGAAAACATCGATTTGAAGCTTCTTATAAAAAAAAGCAGATAATTCTGTCACTTCAAATTACTTATGTATTTCTCCATTTAGAAATTTATTTGATTTCCCGGAAAATGGTGATAGCTACATCATAGGCTGCAGCATCTTGGCAATTTTTTGAGCTGTAACTCCTGTTAATATCGACGTATGATTTCCTTCCACATCATCAATTCTCACTTTCCGTTCGCAAACCTGAAACGAAATTAATTAATGAAGAAAACAACAGATAAGTAAAGTTTATTACCTTCGATAACCCATAGTCTTCACCCAAATAAAGGTCGTTGCCAGTAGCCCTCAAAAGACAAACTTCACCACGGAATTTCTTCGAAGGTTTATAGTTATCTGCTGCTTGAATCCTTTTGAAGTAACAAGATGCAGCTAGAGCAAGTTCAGCTTCGGGGATTGATGTAATCTCGGAAAGAATTTTCATACTTGAAGCTAATCTCTCATCCCATGAGGAAAGTTTCAAGAGATCAGCAAAAATCTGTAAGAATGCCTCTTGAAGTTATGTTCATAGAAAGAAGGGTGCTAAACGTAATTTATGAGGTGCATAGAAAGAGGAGACTTTCAATAATAAATAGTGTAGCCAATTTTCAAAATCATCAGAACTAAACTGGGTAACTGTACTATTACGGAATCAAAATGTAGTGGAAATTTTTTCAACGTTCTGAGTGTTGTGACGTTCTTTGAATTTTCTAATGAATTAACTCTCAATCAAAATGAAAAGTACTTTGGATTGCAATTCATCTACATATTTGTTCGTGAATCTCGGCAATGAGTATCTCTTTCTTCAAATATTGTGCGTTCTTAACATTAGGTACATAAACTAAAGCATCGGAATGTTCGCGAAACGACTCGGCCGTTTTTGCCTCAGTTATGGCAGCACCGTTTTCTGAATCTGTTTTAATTTTGTGTTACTAATGACGTTTTGAACAGTGTTGTCATCAGGATATCGCGTAGAAAAAGTGAAATTTGAATTTATTTCTGAATATTATCAGCAAATACGTTGAAAAAATGGTTCGTAGGTGTCTTGTTCGTGGTAAATTGGACTATTTAAATCCTGATTCAAGTTCAGACAGGTATGTTCTACTTTTATCATTCTAAGTAACAGTGGCGTGGATCCTTCGATTTTTAGAATTTCACTTTTCAGATTCTGATATTGAGAGGAGGAACATCCAATCGGAATTCAGCTGACTCTATTTACCAAAGTCAGAATCTGTTTCAATTCATTGGATGAATTCGTCAAAAGAGTTGATTCACTTGTAATTTTATTTACATTCTTCAATACCGATAATTCCACGCCACTGCGACCCTTCAAAGTTAGATTACGCAATGTTTCCACGGCAGTATCTAATGATACTGCTATCCTTTATGCTATCTTTCACTCATTGAAAACCGAATGAATTTTGGCTTCACCAATTCTCGAATTTATGAATGAGGTGCTGTGTCTCCTCTTTCTATGGTCTATGGATTCATACAATGTTTAAGGTTCGACCAGGCACAAAAATCTAAATTTCTAATTAAATAAAAAGTTTAATATACAGGGTGTATTTAAAGGTAAGGCTTTTCTTTTGACACATGGTAGAGTCATTTTACCAAGAATTTTTCTTATGAATTATGCCCCTGTTTCGAGAAAATGAAACTAGAATATTTTCTAGTTTCTAGGTGAATCTGAAAATTCCTCAGTACGAACCTGTCCCCTCGCCTGCTACTCCGTAGATATCAACATATCTTGTTTTCTCATCATACATGACTCAGAATATCGATTGTGATCAGTAATCTTCGATCGTGTTACGGCGTCGTACGGGGTAGATTTTAGGAGTGTTTTATATGTTTCGAAAATGCCGCAGGTTTATTCAAATAATGAACTTGTTGATATGCTTTTAATTCATGGTGAATCTAAACAAAATGCCAATTCAGCGTATAAGTTGTACAGAACAAGATTCTCGCTAAGAAATCACCCAACTTCGCGGATGTTCATAAACCTGGTGCAGAGATGTAGAGATATGATGAACAGAGAAATGCAGGCCAGAGTTATAAGGTATTGATGCCAAAATCTTTTATGAATTTTTTAAATTGAACATTTTGTAGGTACATATAAGAAATTTTCGCTAAAATGACTTATTTTGATGAGTTCTTCCACCTGTTAAAAGAAAAGCCTCACCTTGAAATACACCCTATATAAGTTACGCTTAGCATAAATATTTGACGATGAATTTTGCTCTTATATTAACTAAGCAGAAATACACAATTAATTAAATTGATAATATGGACATTAATAAGTACGCAAATGTAATATTTGAAATCCACCAAAAAAAATCAAATTATGTACTGAAATGCTAAACTTTTGGGTTTAAGTGAACTTTAACGCCTGGTGGAGAGGGAAAAAATTATACTTGCTTTTGAAAATTTACGTTTTTGTTATTATTGAATATTTTCTTTGTCCTACCTGCTTCTCATCAATGTCATCAAATAGCTGCATGAAGATAACCAAAGCTCCACTCTGTTCCGCATCTAAGTTACCCTTCTCAATCGACTTATTCGCTCTTTCTCTCACCAGATGAACTGACACATACAGAGGTGAACCATCAATAAGCCAAAGTTTCACTTCTTGTCCGATATTTTCCAATTGAATACCAATTTCAAAAGCAACTCCAGCTCCGAATGAATAACCCACGATGGTATATGGACCACTCGGCTGTACAATTCTGATATGATCCAAGTAAAATTCAGCTAAATCTTGGATACTATCCAGTGGAGCATCAGGTGTGCATTGCAGTCCAAAAACTGGAGCATTTATGTGTTTGGCCATACCGACTAATACCTCTATATTTCCTTCTATGGGGTGAATTATGAATAAAGGAGGCTTGTTGTTGTTTCTGTCTTCCTTTGATATTTTAACAATTGTTTCTTTGGGTACTACTTTGATATTTTTCATTGTCAAACGTTGCTTCTTTTTACTGGACGTGTTATTCACCGAATCATTCGTAGGTTTTGGGTTCGTTTCATACTCTATTAGTTTGTTGAGAGTCAAGGCTCTGATTGCTGCAGTACTCAAGTCGATATCGAAGTTTCTTTCGAGAGTGTGTTTTATTTCAGCTGCCATCAAAGAATCCATTCCTAGCTCTGCCAGCGTGGTGTTTGGTGGCCAATTATTCGTATCTTTCAGTCCAAGTATATTCGCGATAGTATCGACCAATTTACATTTGTTGTCATCATTTTTAGTTTTCCTACTGTCTGCCAAAACGAAGCTTGAGACTGTGTGGTTCTTTTGTCCCAGGAATATATCCATGGTGGCAAGGCAAGATGTCATCCTTTGTGGCAGAGTTCCAGCTATTTCTACATCGTTTGAACCGAGTAGTTCAAAGGCCAGTCCTACGTCGCCAATGGCACCCCATTGTATTGCTAATCCTGCCAAGCCAGATTCTCTCCTATTCTCACATATCCTTTCCATTACTGAATTAGCGAAGGCGTAATTGGACTGACCAGCATTGCCCCTTCCACATGCCAAGGATGAGAATGTAACGAAATAATCCAGATCTCTCGTCGTTTCGCGTGAAACTTTGTCAAGATGGATTGTAGCAGTAATCTTTGGTTGACAGCAGATTCTAAACTTCTCCTCGGTTTGATTCTTCATCATGCCATCTCGTAGGACGGCTGCCAGATTGAAAATGCCGCCGACGGGCCCTAAGGATTTCGCGTGTTCAATAAGACGCCTCGCGCCTATTTCAGTGGACACATCCTCCGTTGAAACCTCAACTTCTATCCCCTTCTCTCTCCATTTCCTCAGGCATAGTGATTGATACCCAGTTTTCACTCCAGTTCGTGATGATAAAATCAGTTTGGTAGCTCCTCTTCGCACCAACCAATTAGTGAGTTCTAATCCAAATCCACCAAGTCCTCCGACCAAAATATAGGATTTGTTAGAATCCATATACGTTTTTGGAATGGCTTTCACAACTTTTGGCTTTGGAACACATTGTTTCTGAGGTTCCTCGTCCCGTATTTTGATAACAACTTTGCCAATATGTTTGCCAGCTGCCATGTACCTAAAGGCCTCTTCGATTTGATCTTCACGGAATACTGTAGCTGGAAGTGGACGTACTGCGCCATTTCTTATGCCTTCTTCAACTAGTTTCACAAGCAATCTTTTGGTATGGGGGCTAGTATCCAGTACGATAGCGTCTAAGAGAATACCGTGAAATGATATATTTTTCAGGAACACACTCATTCCAAGAGCTGAGTTATTCGAAAGGTCCACTTTGCCAATCTCCAAGAATTTACCGTTGGCAGCCAAGCAGCGCAGGGAAGCTTTCAGTTGGTCGCCTGCTAGCGAATTTAAAACGGCATCAACACCTCTACCGTGTGTCCGAGATAGAATGAACTGCTCGAAAGAAGTGTCTCTGGAGTAACCTATGTTTTCGTCGGATAGATCGGGGAAGGTACTTTTCAGGAAATCTCGTTTAATTTTGGAGCTGACGGTGGTGAAAACCTCACAACCCATGTGGAGAGCGATTGAGATGGATGCTATTCCAACCCCTCCACTACCTGCGTGAATCAGAACTGATTCTCCTTGTTGCAGTTGTCCCCTCAGTATGAGTGCGTAGTAGGCCTGAAAATGAAGAATTTCAAACTAGATAACTCTGAAATATTCAATTACTCGTGGCAAAAGGGGGAACTGATCCAATTAGGTCGCTTAAAAGGCCAGATGGTTCTCACCATCTTCTTAGGAGAGAAGAAACGATCCAATCTTCTTCTCGAAACACACGGCGTTTAGTGAACCAAAAAGTAATAGGTACTGAAATAGCAATGAAACACACCAAGAAGGACTGGAACATTGCTATGAAGATATTCACAAGGCAACGACTTGAATGGACAATAAGCTCCTTTCAGCTCTCCAGGAGTGGATGGGGTGTTTCCGATACTCCTGCAGAAGGGAGTGGAGGAGATCCCCCCTCATCTACTGAATATGACAAGAAGCAGCTTGGCATTGGGTCAAACACCTGGAAATTGGAGAACGGCAAAAGTTACCTTCATTCCCAAAGCAGAGAAAAAGGACGGGACTGACCCTCGATCCTTCAGACCCATTTGCTTAACTGTAGTAGATAACGACATAAGAACGGGGCATCTGCAGAAAACACCACTGCACAATTGTCAGCATGCATACAGGGCGGGATGTTCAACGGAGACTGCCCTGTATCAGCTGACTGAAGTCATCTAGAGAACTTTGATTAACAAAGAAATCGCCATGTATGCCTTCCTGGATGTATCTGGGGCCTTCGACAACACAACACACGTGTCTGTCAGAGATGCACTTGAGGAGAGAATACCATCTTAAAATGGATTTATGAGGTGTTAACGACGAGGATAGCTGAGACATCGATGGACGATGAATCCGTGTTTATCAAAGCTACTCGTGGAACAGGATGGGGTGATATCTCCCCTCTTATGGAGCCTAGTAATGGAGGCACTTCTACACAGGCTAACGGAGCTTGGCTTCGAAAGTGTAGGTTATGGTGACGACATAGTCCTAATAATTAGACGCAAATTCGAAGGCACTCTCTGCGACATATTGCAAAAGGGCCTTGGAGTTATTGAGCAATGGTGCTTGTCAGTGGGGCTGAACATTAACCCAACCAAGACCACATTAATTCCGTTCACTCGGAGAGGAATCTTCCAGCCATGAAGACTTAAACATTAAACGAAAATATCTTGTAGTGGGGGTCTGAAGTCAAATACTTAGGAATAAACCTGGATAGCAAACTTCTGTGGAATAAGCATGTTGATAATGCTACTGGCAGAGGTACAAGGGCTCGGAAGGCGTGCAGGCGTCTATGCGGCAGGAATTGGGGATATGACCCAAAAGTACTGCGATGGATGTAGGTCATGATTGTAACATCTATAACCACATATGGGGCAGCAGCCTGGTTTGCTAAGGCAAGTCAGGTAAGTACGAGGAAAATGCTCGACAAAGTACAAAGGCTTGCCTGTGTATGCATCACGGGAGCTATGAGTACGTGCCCAACTAGGGCGCTTGAGATCATCACATACCTCACATCTCTACATCTAGTGATGGAAAGGGGAGCCCATGAGCTTATCCTCAGAATACCTTCAGAAGGAACATGCAATGAGAAAATCAGGAGTTGGAGAGTTTGGTCCTCTCTTATTGGCTACATGTCATCTGCAAACCTTCATAGTGATGTAATGATGAGAAAGTAAGCATTGAGAAAAATTTCATTACAATGCTAAGCAAAAGAAAAGATTGGAAACGGGAATACACCGACTATAATCTCAAAAAAAATACAATAAAATGATATACAGATTATTCTAAAACTGCTACAGGACCTAGCGGCCCTAGCGCTGGGATTTACGGGGCAAGTACCAAGTCAGCACTATCGTTAGGCCCCTGTACAAGCGTCCTTCAAACGGAAATCCTTGCAATCGGAAGATTTCTAGAAAGAAACTACCAGAAGTGCGATATAGCTATTATTCATACAGATAGTCAAGCTGCCGTTAAAGCACTGAGCAAACTCAATGAGGTAGGCAACGAGAATAAGGTCTTTTTAATCTGGGTTCCTGGTCATTCGGGAATCGTAGGATTGTAGGAAACAAAGAGGCCAATATACTTGCTAGAAGCAGACCACAAACGCCACTCACTGGTCCAGAGCCCTTATGTGGTATAGGAAAATGCACCTATAAGGAGTGTATGGTGAAGGAGACAACATGAAGCGAAAACTCTGGTGGAATCTCCCAAGGGATGGACAACTCCGAAAAACTCCCCTGGAACTTTGAAACTGATAGATCCAAAAAATATCTGGATCTCAGTGAGAACCAACTACACCCACTAACTCACTGGCTTTCTCACAGGACATTGTCGCCTAAAGAAGCATCTATTGAGAATGGGTTTATCGGAGACTGACGAGTATAGATTCTTTGGGGAGGAGGAAGAAACTCCTATTCACTCGGTTGCGGAATTCTATGCCATTGCAAGTCAAAGGAAAGAGTGTTCGACTAGAAACTTGTAGGAGTGAGGAATTATTCTCGTTGAAGCCGTCCCAGGTACTGGATTTCATCAAATCTCTGTAACTGAAGGGTGAGCTGTAGGAGGCGCGATGATAACAGCCCTGTTAGGGGGCACAATAGACCTTAAGGTCGCAATGGACTGTAACCATTTCTCACTATGAACTGTAGAGGCACAAATCAGTCGATATAAATACCAACATCTATCGTTCGATTATTTTTGGAGCAGCACTGTTTTTATGTATGAAAAATTCGGATAGAAGGTAGATTCAAAATGGTACTCACTGTGGCGTAAACGACTGGAATAGTAGCAGCTTCCTCTAGAGTCCAATTTTCGGGTACCTTCCAACACAAGTCGCGATCGATGGATATTGTGGTAGCCAGACTTCTGTATTGAATAAGTCCCATTAAACGTTCTCCTTTTGAGTTCCTACCAGCGAATTCAAGGCCTAGCAGGTTTTCCTCGCCGTTGAGTTTACCGGGTAGAGCATCAGGCGGGAGTTTTCCTGTAGCAATCATGACGTCGCGGAAATTCAATGATGCGTAGTAGACGTGGCATAATTCCAAATCCGAGGAATCATTCCTGGAATAATAGAAAAAAATTTTCTATAATTCGCTAGAATTTTATATGGATCTACACCTTTTCCAATTGTAATTCAGAAAAGGTAAAATGAAATTCAGAAAAGCAAATTGTATTTCAGGAAATGGAAATTGTAATTCAGAATAGTAAGTTCATATTCAGAAACGGTAATTTGAATTTCAGAATAGTGATAAACTCCATTCACTTTTATTTAATCACATGGGAGGTCATGGTTTCGTTTTCAGGAGTTACCAGCCCCTGATGAAAAGCACAGAACATATGATAAAAAGTCAGTGCGCGCACCGAAAATATCGTTAATGACAAAACGACGTTACCAGATTCTTAGTTTACATCAAAGTAAAAGTATCAAAGATATTCCACATTTTGTTAGGTTTACAAATTGTTAGCAGATTTTTGGTATTTAATCGATATTTGCAGGTGAGTTTTTCGTCGAATGTCCAAGATTAACGTATGTTTATTGTTTTTAGCACCAGTTTGGAGCGTGAGGACGATTTTCAAGACCAGGACGAATGTTTACATTTCGAGGTTGAAGGGGTACACGAGAATTTCATTGAAAAAGCTGTTATTTGGACAGATATCGCAGTAGTTGGATCGGATGGAGCCTCGAGAGGTCGATTAGGATGATATTTTTCAGGTTTTCTAAGAAATTTGGCGATACCTGAGCAGATTTGCAAAAGTTAGGTACCTCACTAATGAGGTGGAACTTAGACCTAATTCTCCTATAAGAAACGCCTTTCAAAGGTCGAGATGGTGAAAAATGTATTCTTTAGATGTTGTTTGAACAAACGCAGCCGAGTTTTCATCCTAACATTGATTTTAAGAAAGTTACCAACAAAATAAAATTGACATTATTCTTGATTCTTGTAATTACCCATCAATTCATCTATATCTTTGGGTTGATTTTTTTTAATGAATTCTTGATCAGAATCAACAATTGATGTCGTCAAGTCTTGAACTTTCAGTTCAAGAGGACAATAAACAATAAATCTTCACAAGCATGCATATGAAAATTATGTGAAAGCAATGCAATTTTCTTTCATGGCGAAAAATAATATATTTCAACAGTGATCTCTTGTACTTTTCATGCAAATAACTAGAAAAGGAATCCTTTCTATCAATTCATGTAAACTTTACTTATTTGCGTCCATCACATCTTTTCCAATTCATTCATTTTCCGAATAAATTCACATTCTGAGAAATACGCTAAGAATGTAGAAAGGGCAACATAGTGTTGACTTGGAACATAAAAATATTTTGAAAAATGTCATAACTTCGATACAGAGTGGAATGTGTCAAATTTCCAAGGCCAGAGTTGTGATTTTATAATTGTGAATGGTGTATATGTAATTCAGAAAGGGTGATTTGAATTTCAGAATAGTGGCATGTAATTCAGAAACGGTAATTTGAATTTCAGAAAATATAGATTGTTGTTCAGAATTGGTGAATTGAAATTCAGAAATGGGAAATTTTAATTCAGAAGAACAAAATTGTAATTCAGAAAAAAGAAATTGTAATTCAATTGCTTGGTACCCAAGCCACCTTCTCTTATATTATGTATGTAATTCAAATGGAGACATGATTTCATTTAAAATGGGTGGCGAAAAATATCAATAATGATTCTTGAGGTCATTTTCGACTCTCAAAGTACGTAGATGCTTTCACAAAAGGAAGGACATATAATAATAATAACTTTGTTTCCAAGAATAACTTAAAGGTATACCTATACCTACAGTCAAAAACAAAAACAGGAAAAAAACAAATTTGAAAATACCAAATACTTAAGACAAGTTCGATGCCACATTGTCATAGATTCTTATGTTGAATCCCTTGATGCCGAGCACGATACTATTCTGAATTACATATTACATTTTCTGAAATTGAATTGATAACTTCTGAAATACAATTTTCCTTTTCTGAAATTGAATTTGCTATTTCTGAATTTCAATTTACTATTCTGAATTACAACTTCGTTTTTCTGAATTACAACTTTGTTTTTCTGAATTACAACTTTGTTTTTCTGAATTACAACTTCCTAATCTGAATTTCAATTTCGTTTTTCTGAAATTGAATTAACTATTCTGAAATTCAATTTCTGTTTTCTGAAATACATGTTCCCTTTTCTGAAATTCAACTTTGAATTTCTGAATTACAACTGTGAAAGGTGTAGTTGTGTGATCGTATAAGTTAATATACATGTCATGTTCCCTTTTTTCGAGAAACATAAAATAATATTTGGTCCATTATTATAATGAATTGACTATAACTTCCGCATGATAGGATTTAAGCTCTCGAAATGAACACATCTTTCGGGCACTTTTTTGAATGTTTTTCAGCGGTGCTATTGGATTTTTTGTATCTGCTCAAATTTTGGAGCAATGACGAATTTTTTTTTCAACGTATACAATTTATTGCTTTAACTTACTTGGATAATGGACCTTCAATCCACCTCAAACTTGACAGATCTCCTCTGGTAAGTGTGTTGATGACTGCATGCGACACTAGTTTTTCACCACTCTCTCCACCATCCGCCAACTTCAAATGTCTATAACATCCCCAAACATCCCCTTTCAGAACATTATGAACCAAATCTTTCTTGAGCTGATCAGAATAATCATTCATAGAGAATGGTTTGGATGTTTTGTCTTGAATGAATATTGATCTCATATTCTGACCTCGAGGTTCTTTTCTCAAACCGTTGACCATACCTATCACTCCACTTAGTTTTTCGTCAGAGTAAAGGTATATCTTTGTTTTTTCCTCTTCGGTTTTTCCCATTGCGTTTTTCAAAGGTTCGAGATAAGAGAAATCAGCAAGGCTTATTTTGATGATGACATGGTCGGTAGTTCCTTGGGCAACCTTTCGTAAGAGAATATATGTTTTTCCAGCTATATGACTACTGATAGTTTGAAGATCAATACTAGCTAAATCAAGAGAATTTGGGTTGACTTCGGATTCTTCTAAGAGGATGAAGCCACCTTCGCCTAAGGAACTAGAAACTGTTTTCAATGTTCCCAAATCATTTCGAGAAAGCAAATCATGGCATACTACAATGTCCATATTTTCTTCCAAAGTTGTACCATGTTTAATATCATGTTCATCTAAAAATGTCGAATTGACTGGATTGAATGTAACTACAGTTGATTCAACAGACATTAAAGGTTCACGTTCGAAAACGCTTTTCAGAATAGGTGATACAGAAGACTCAACTGGTTCATCGAGTATCACCTCACTCATTTTGAAATTCTTGGCTACTGTATTCTCGATTAGGATATGTGAAAAGATTGTTAATATTTCAGTTTTGTTCAATTTGTAATGTGTGAGTTTGGTGGTGTCATAAGGAATAAATTGGTATTTCTCTAATATTGGTTGTCTATGGTTCAACCTTCTAGGTGCTATAGAAGCAGTCATCGCTCTTGCCTCTATACCTCCACATTTAACCACACCTATATCTTTGTCGAATATGACAGGTATGGCATCAGCATCCGAAGATTTCATTGCTTTCTTTTGCGCTATAGGATCTATTATAACTTTTTGAAGTTTTGTAGGTAAAAATAATTCCCTTGTGTTATTTCCGATGATGGTGAATTGGAGTACGGTATCAATAAAGCATATCCAATTCTCCTGACATAGTATTTCTCCTTGGTATCCTCTATTGTCTGATTTAACGATGCCTCTAAAGGAATCGGCATATTCGTAGCTTCTCATAAGTAGATCCTTATAAATATCCTCTTTAGAAAGTGGCAAATCTGTATCTGGTATTGAGTTTTTATTCCAAATATCTATCGTTTCTTTATCGATATTCTCTGGGACTCTTATTTTACCAGAAACAACTAGAGATCCCCCTTCTCGTAGCTCAAAAGCTCCAGAACCCATAAATATGTTTATGAAAAACTTCACAGTTTCTTCTTTCGACATTATGATGGCTTTATGCAGTTGTATGTCTTCGAGTATGACCGGCATATTTTCGAATTCTTGGTTTCGTATTTTGGCTAGGGTCTTCCAAACGTGGAACTGGAAAAGAATTGATTATCAATAACTTGGAGAACTTAGTGATATACAAAACGTAACAAGAAGTGACGATCAACTGATCAAACACAAAGAAGTTAAATGGGTACTAAAAAGAAGTGATTGCTCATAATTTTCAAGAAAAATAGCAGAATATGAACATAATTTTCACCAGTTCCCAAACAAAGCTAAAACCATAAATAAACTCGCAAAATATGCTGGTGATAAAACTGGACTTAAGCCATTGGATTAGAATGAATCAAAAATAATCTAATTTCCATATCAATATCCCCAAACACGATGAAGCAAATTCTTGCGAAAGGTTATACTTATGAAGTAAGTGAGTTTTGTGTCCTCCACGGTTTAACAGGGGGTATTGTTTGTGGGAATAAGGACAAATACTTAAGAACTTTTAAAATATATTTAGCGACGTTTCGCAGATTTTCATCTGCTTCATCAGGCCTAAAAAACAACCAGAGGTGGCAAAAACATACAAAACAATAAGATAAAATTTACCTCTATAAATTTAAGCTCTATTGGAACACAAACAATACCCCCGGTTATACTTATTTATGAGAATATACGCCAATGCAGCTTTACTCACTAGATATCCCGCTCCTGGATATATTATCCTCCCATCCAGCTTGTGACCGAACAAAAATTTGTTTTCTTCTTTCGTCAGATCTATTTCCACAAGAAACTCTCCGGATTGTTCCTCTTCATCAATGAAAGAAGCGACCGTCCAATCTGTGCTGTGTTCCCACTTTATATGAGGCGAAATCATAGGAGTACCTCTTCCAACTGGAAAACTGGGCATCTTATACAGGGCGCTCAGACAAGGTTGACTAC
Organism: Adalia decempunctata; assembly: GCA_951802165.1. Classification (NCBI taxonomy): domain Eukaryota; kingdom Metazoa; phylum Arthropoda; class Insecta; order Coleoptera; family Coccinellidae; genus Adalia; species Adalia decempunctata. The sequence continues at coordinate 30,407,992 of OX637695.1, read as the reverse complement.
CAGCTGCGTATATCTTTCCGACAGCTGACAAGAAGAAGTTGACGTTATCATTGTGACCTTTTTTAGCCAAACTGATAGTGGCGCAATCCGAGCCAATAGACCTCTTGAGAATCCCTTGGAATAAACCTGAAGGTGCGATTTCGATCACAAGAGCGTTCTTCGGTATGAGTTCAATCGCTTCTTGGAACAAAACAGGTGACAATAAGTTATTCACGAGATATTCCGGAGAGCAGATCTGTGCACTGGTATCATCCCATAATGATTGAGGCACTGAGGTGGAAATCCATTTAGACGAACGAGGTTTGGGATCTGATATAATTTTTTCGAGAGATTTTTGAAAGATGGGCGCAGCTTTAGCTATGCGTCTGCAATGGAATGCATATCCAGCGCTTTTGACTTCTTTCACAAATACGTCCTCAGAAACTAATTCAGCCAAGAACCTCTTCAATTCTTTTGGATCTCCGGAAACAGTCACGTTATCCCGGCTATTATGGCACGCCGGGTAAACTGCAGGCGGGCATCTTTCCTTAGCTTCTTTCCAAGAAAGACCGACAGATGCCATAAGTCCAGGCGCAGAATCACTATTCAAGATTGCCAGTGTTCTCACCAAGTTACTCAATACAGTTTGTTCCGCTGTTAGACATCCATCTGCATATCCGCACACTGAAAATAAATGATTATTATTCTGCACAGGGTAGGGCAAATATAAAACAGAAAAACTTGAATTGAATAAAATGAGCAGACTAACCTACTTCTCCGAATGAGTGACCAATAACTCCTTCTGGTTCAATTTTCATCGATTTGAGCATATCGGTGAAGGCTATTTGTATAGCAGTAATAGATACGTAAGTATTCACGATATTTTCGAAGGATTCTTCAGTTCCATTCTCAATCAAATCTACCAAATCGATTCCATAAGGTCTCAAAACATTAGCAGTTATCTCGATGGACTTTCTGAACATCTCAATTGTCATGAAGTCCTTTCCCATAGCAGGCCATTGAGATCCAACCCCTGGATAAACAAACCAAACCGGTCTTTTTCCTGAAGGTAATTGATTTATTTCTTTTATATTCGAATTACCCAAGACTCTATATCCTCTGAAGTTGTGACCTGTTACTGGATATTTATGAATCTGGTCCAGAAGGCATAGGAATTCTTCATCATTTCTGTTTTTTTCTGCTGCTTCTAAAAGTGCTTCCACAGCTTCTTCAGTTCTTCCTGAAATTCCAATAACCCTTGGTAGATTTGTAGTAGGAAGTTTCTGTTTGGATTTATGGTTAGATTGGAGGATAACATGAGCATTAGATCCTCCGAAGCCAAAAGAATTTATAGCAACCATACCACCTTTCCAAGGTTGATTTTCAGTCAATACCTTCAACCGGCCATCTGATAAAGCTGGTATTTCAGGATTTGGGTTTTGATAGTGTAGGTTTGCAGGTATAATACCTGTTTCCATGGCAATAAGAAGTTTGGCAATAGAACATATGGCAGATGCTGCCTCGGCGTGTCCCATATTGCTTTTTACGGAACCTATCAATAGTGGGTCTTTTCGGTTTTCACAGAAAAATTCTGAAATAGCATTGAGTTCTTGTGGGTCCCCTACTTTAGTTCCTGTGCCATGTGCTTCTACAAACTCAATTTTAGTAGGATCGATGCCCGTTTCTGCATAAGTATCCTTGATTAATTGAAGTTGCATGTTACCGGAGGGGTATGTTATACCTAAATCTTTATATCCATCGCTGTTTGTTTTGGAGGCCAAAACTGAGGCATAAATTCTTCTAGCTACGTCTTCCTTCTGCAAAAATATGGCTGATACTGCTTCTGATCGAACATATCCGTTACCAGAAGCATCGAAGCTTTTGCAAGCGCCTTCTTGATTTATCATTCCTAAACGTTCGAAGTGCAGACAACCATTTGGTTTCAAAAGTAAATTAGCACCTCCTACTATGGCCGAATCACATTCTCCTGATCGTATGGCATTTATGGCTTGCGCAAAGGCGTATAGACCGCTCGAACACGCTGTGTCTATCGTGAAACTAGGTCCTTTGAAATCGAAAGCGTATGATATTCGGTTTGAGAACATGGACCGAGAGCATCCGGTCAAACCATACCCGTTTATTTCGTCTGCTTTCCTTTCCCAGTACTCCAGGGAATCACTGGAGCAGATACCCATGAAGACTCCACATTTGGTACCTCGTACTTCGTTGGGATTATAGCCAGCGTCTATGATGGCCTCGTGGGTCACTTCTAAGAGCAAGCGTATTTGGGGATCCAGTTGATCTGCTTGTTTCGCGTGAACGCCGAAATATTGTGCGTCAAAATGTTTCAGGTTCTTCAGTTTGCCGAATCTCTTCGGGAGTCCGTGCAATCCAGATGGCCATCTTCTAGGGTCGTCTGTTATCATGTCGATTCCGCTCAGGAGTTGTTGTTTGAATTCTTCCACATTGTCGCACTCCGGAAATCGTCCAGAAAGACCTGATATGACTATACTTTCCCGTTGGTTTTCAGGGAATCCGTTCATTTTTTCCGATGACACAGCTGCCATCTAAAACATTCGAAAAGTTTTCATTAATGAATATTTCCAAGAAAGAGTATGCTGCATTTTCAACCGTTCTATCTTTCAAATGTTTGAATTCAATACCCTAAGATGGATACATGGAGAAATGTACATATCTAAAGAATATTCGAAAGCGTATAGTAAGCATATAAGAATCAAACAAAAATAGCTGTATTGGGCAGAAAATAGTTCAAATACAAAACAAATCGAAATTACTACTAATACAGTGTGCGGTTACTAGTTCTCCCACATTTGAAGGAGCTGTTAAACAAATACGAAGGAGAATATTGGAAACATTCTTTTTTATTTCGGGAGCCTGCATAATCAAGTAATCATCAGCTGAAATTTTCCCCTGGATTCTTGAATGGGAATCTGCCTACTATGTAGGTCTACTTATAAGTTGACTGAACTCAACGCTCAAACGCTCCTGACTTCACGACAGTGCTGTGGCCCTGTGGGTGATCCATTTTTCATGTCGATTTTTACAGGACAATCGCTGAAGAAATCAATGCGCTACGCTACGAACCGTCTCACTTTCCCAAGACAGTAGCCAGGGGGGGGGGTCCGATGGGGTCCGGACCCCCCCCGAAATTTATTTTTTCAGAAATGCCAAATAATCATTTCACCGAAAATTCTTCGAATAAATTTTTTTCTAGCTACGGTCTCGGACGGACCCCCCCCGAAATTTTTTTCTAGCTACGGCCTTGCACTTTCCTATTTATTCTCGATTCATCTGATAGAAAAGTATGTGACGTTGTGTTAAAACAATATTCAACAATGTCTGTGGAAAGTACTCAAAGCATAAAATCAAAATACATTGTTTGTCATATCATTAAACTAATAGAAGATTTAAAGTTTAATATCAATTTTATCTAAGTTTGGTAATCAAAGTTGAACATCAGGACATTAAGAGAAACTTTTCAGTCGATGACACATAACCAACAGGAATAATTCTCAGAATCCATAAAAAATGTTAACGAGATTCCAGGAAATGGAATATATGAGAATGCTTATGCCTTTCAAAAAAGGAAAATAGCAATTTTGTCAGTTGAACATATAAAAATAAAATTATAGTTCTGGTAGTCACCACCAGACCCCCCCCCCCCCGTAAATTCGTCCTTGGGTACTTGCGAAAAGGTGCATCAAAGGTTAAACCCGTTGGAATGAACCCTCAAATCTTATGTTTGATAAAAAAATGTTTCGATTGAAAAAATAGAATTGAATCATTTTTAAGTGAATATTGGAGGGTAATTAGTTCCAAAAATGAAAAAAATCAAAAATCAAACGTCCATTGCTACTTCGATCATCTCGAAGTGAAGATATTGAAATAGTTAATGAGTTGGCAAATCAGTACAAACTTCTATTAGAATTAGACAATCCTCCTGTTTCAATCGTTTCGAATGAATATCGCTGATGGAAGATGAAATGGCAACGAGAGAAGAAAATTCCACAGACGATTTATTATCTCCTAGAAAACTGTGGTTCTGAGATGTATCCAAATGTGAGAAAATTTCTCAGTATACTCGCAACACTACCAGTTAGTGTGGCAACGGTAGAGAGGTCATTATCCACTCTGAGAAGGCTCAAATCATGGTTAAGAACTTCGATGGCAGAAGAACGAATTATTGGACTAGCACTTCTTCATATCCATAATGACATATCTGTTGATGTTCCTCTACATCAACTGATATCATCACTCGTTTCGCAAGAAGGAGAAATAGAAAAATTCCCTTTGCTATTCAGTTATACCTTTGTTATTATTCTCATTAAGTTTTTGTTTTTGTAATAAATCAAATAAACTTCTTATTTGTGTTAGACCTCATCAGAATTTTTATCTGGGGATGCTGATTTGTCTCCAAAAAATCAATTGGCGGGTATGTAATCCACCTGACCGTGACCCCCCTTTATCGAGAGCTGGATCCGCCACTGGCGTTACAGCAATGGCAGATGCAAATCATGCCACTCATCTGGAGAAGATCTCCAGGATTAAAACAAGCGGAAAGATCTGTAGATTAAGTACCTCACGTCAATTTGCTGGCTACGCCAAGCGGAGGAAGAAACCGCCGAACACATGGTGTGCAAATGCCCTAATCTTGCCTGCCTCAGGAACTGCCTAGAACACCTAGGCAAACCACTTCTGGATTCTCACGATGTGATTGCGAAAGCTCCTATGAAGATCACACGATTTATGAGTATGGTTTATGATCTCATCGGGAATTCATTCAGTAGGATATAAGAACATAAGATCAATCTGATTGCAGTTCTGAAAGGTTCTTCCTTAGACAAAGGGTTCTTCTCAAAGATATTCGTTGGTTCTTCTATAACCAATCATATAATAATAATAATTGCAGGGTGTATGGGGTTGATGTGCAGTATTCAATTTCTCGATCTTCTTATGGCAAAGCAGTTATGATATTTTGGGGATCTAATGTTGGATTTGTTCCTATAGACAAGATTCGTTGTCAAATTCAATTATGTGAATCTGGTTTGAATCTATAAATATTCTTGATTCCCTCAATAATAATTGATAATTCGTCACATTGTGATAGTTGTTATTTATCCTGTTTTAGTTTTTATCACTAGTAGAGCCCCTAGATCTACCTATTAAGTAGTTATCCTAATCGGCAGATCTCTGAAATTCGGGTGATTTAATAGGCGAAAAGTTTCCACAGAGTAACCATTTTAGTATAGTATAGAATCATATTACTGCTAGTATTACTCTATGAGTATACCGAATAATAATTTTTTGAAACTCACCTGAGAAATCAATAAACACTACAAGGAAAAAATCTGTCGCACACTCGATGTTTCAGATGTTCACCGTTTGATTAGGAAAATGGAGAGACGTAGCGTTCCCAAATTAGAAAATGGACAAACTGGACATATGAAGATATTAACAAATATTTATATACATTTTATTCAAATTTTGTAATTAAACTTCGGGGATTATTAAAAAAAAAACTACTAGCCAATTCCTTTCCCACGATCAACCAATTCAATATCTAACTAAGGAATCTGAGAAACTTTCTTTCGTGAGAGACACAAAGACAAAATAACAAGAAAATGCTCGGAATAATTTGATCCTCAAGTTAATTCACATCCTGTTATGAAATTTTGAAGATTGGCTTCAAGATAAGAACAGTTTGTTTCTAATCTTTTCTAATGAGACAATGCTCAACAAATGTCGATATTTTACAACTAATTTCCGAGTTTCAATTCGATCCAATGGGCATTCTTCGTATAAGTGAGATTGACAAAATTCCAATGTCCGAAACCTTTCGGGCTGATTTCTCAGGGTACATTTGAGGTCTAAATTCCCCATTTAAGTTATAAATTCCCCATTTAAGTTCGAAAACGGGGCATTTAGACCTGAGATGTGAGATGCATTCTAAATTTTTCAAATCGAAACTTGTCATGTCCACTGCCAGGTTCGAAATCTTTAGGGGGATGATCGTACACCCAGGAATTTGCAATCAAAATATGTAACCACCCTCCAAATCAAAATTGACCAAATAGATTGCCATATCTAATTTTCACCACAGGAACGTTCCGCCGTCGTATTAAAACCTAAATTTTGATATTTAACTCTTGTTCCCTTTAGACTTTTACTAAAATATATTTTCGTAGTAATCAACAAAATCTCAAATAACTCTAAAATCATTTAATTTAGAAGCATAATCATTATCGAACAGTAGATATGTATTTACTTTTTTCGTAGAAAACAACATAAACATAAAGTAGGGTCCTAATTTGGAGATCAAAAGTTATGGTCGAATTTTGTTCACAATTTTTGATGCAGATTAGAAACATCCGTTGACAGAATTCCTCAAATTGAAAAGAAGCACACCATTACCACATTCTTCGACCAGAATATGAAAACAATTTAGTTCAGGATATTGAGAATGCAAATATACAGGGTGATTCCAGAGGAGACCATCAGATTTTAGGAGAAGTTTAGTCAAGGCAGTTTCGAAACAATGTTTGGTTTATGGTTGGGGACCTTTATTGAGAGTCTATACAGGGTGATTCGTCCGATTTTTCTTTTATTCATAACTTTGATATGGCTTAATCAATATTGCTGAAATTTTCAGTACAGAACAATATGATTGCCTACTTTCAATAGTTCCAACACTTTTTCGAAAATACAGGGTGGGAATTATGATAGTTGTAGTTATAGTTATAGTGAAAAGGGGTTACAGTCCACTGCGACCTTAATGTCTATTGTGCCCCCTGACAGAGCTGTCAGGGGGCACAATATAGACCTTAAGGGAATTATGATAAGTTCAGATTAAATTTGTGAAGATGAAGAATATCGTTATTTCGATCCAAGGCAGTGAGAATATTCTGAACTAGATGGTAAAGCTGTATCGTCCAATGATACAAAGCTCTTGCTGAGTCCTAAAGTAGTTTTTCCAAATTCGAAATTCATTTCTGATCACTCATATTCTGACGTTCAAAATCATTTAATCCATACGTACCTACGTGAACCAAAAACTCGAAATGATTTACACTTTTTGGAAAACATATGCGCGACCTTGTATTACATTCCAAATTGACCTCCTAATGACGGATTGATTTTGCTTTAAGATATTACATTCCTCGAAAATTCTTTCGACTAGGTGTTCTCTACTTCTTATTTCAACCGTATAAATTTTGTTTTCAGATGTCGCCACACAAAATAATCTACAGGGTTCAAATCAGACGATCTTTGTGGCCAAGCAATAGGGCATGTTGGAATACACTTCTTGTGACAGATTATCTATTTAATATTCTCGTTCTGTGGTTCACTGTGATGATAACCATGGAACTTGATCTAAATCATTGGACGATACAGCTTTACTATCTTACTATCTAGTTTAGGATATTCTCACTGACTTGAAGCGAAATAACGATATTGCTCATCTTTAAAAAAATTTTCTAGGAAAACTGGACGTGTGCCAAAAAAATACAAACGCTTCAATAATGTGAACTTATGGTAGAATCTGAAGCAGGTAGCGAATTTCTGAAAACGGGATGTACAGGGTGTTCTTTCAACCTACAAATTTACTGACCTCATCATAGTTCTCACCCTTTATTTTTGAGAAAGTTTTGAAATTATTGAAAGTTGACAATCATATTGTTCTACACTGAAAATTTCATCAATATTTATCAAGCCATACCAAAGTTATGAAAAAAAATATCGGACAACTCAACCTGTGAGCCTGTATAGACTCTCAAACCTCAAACACGAACCAAACATTGTTTCGAAACTGCCTTGACTAGTGTAAACTTTTTCTAAAATCTGACGTTCTCCTCTGGAATCACCCTGTATAATATATTCATTTTTCTCCAGTATTTCCCAATATTTTGAAAACTATTAGGACTAATGGAACAATTCGAACACAATGTCATTGAAAATATAAACTCATACTAGAGATGAAAATATAAAATCTTTTAGCTGATCAGAGAATTTCGAACCATTCCATATTGCAAATTTTCATATTTCAAATAGGCCCAAGTCTCAAGAAACGTCTAAAAGACACTTAAACTTGAAACACCCTGTATGAAAAAGTTTTCTGTATGAGTTATAGTTACGGATATAAATGTTAGGTTGTATTTAAAAACACCTTCGTTTTTGGTTTTTTTACGGAATATATTATTAGTATATTAATATTTGTAATAACGTATCTATTAAACTTTTTTTTTTTGGCAAAATAAATTTTGTCTTTCAATAAATCCTAAAATTATTCATCAACCGAATGTTTGTACCATTTTTTATTGAATGTGACATTTGAATAAAATTCCTAACAAAATTAAAAGGACAATGAGTTTCGAAACTCACCTGAGAAAATTATAAACAACACTACAAGAAAAAAAATCAGTTGGCAACTCGATGCTTCAGGCGTTCGAAGTTTGAATAGGAAAAATGAAAAGACGTATCGTTCCCGAATAGGAAAATGTCCCCTTCTTGAGAATTGGACAGCGCAAGCTACGAGCAAATATTTATTCCACTTGCGAGATTTAATGATGTACCACTAATCATAGGCGTAGTAAATTTAACTTTTTCAGCATTTTCAAGGTGTAAATGGTAATAAATGTTTTCAAGGGAACATATTCATTTTAATCCAAGAATTTCTGTTGTCTATTTTCTTGGAAATATATAATATACAGGCTAGGTTGAGGACATTTGTATTATTTCTGTTAAGAATCATCCCTCAGCTGTTATCATAACTTTCAAGGATGAAATTTTGTGTCTGTTAATTTTGGGATAGATGAAGAAATAATTGGTTTTAATATAAATTGTCTGAAAAAGAAATTGATAAGGGTATTGAATGGGAAACTGATTTTTCTCTAATTCCTAATTCTCTTCCAAGTAAAGAAAACTTCTTAAAAGGACACAACGACAATTTGCATAATTCTCGGTTTTCCATAGGCAAGTTTTCGTCCAAAAATCACAATAATCTTCCTCGAAATGGTATGTTTCACAACAAAAATGGTTAGTAATCTTTTAAACTTATTGGTGATTCAGATTTATATCAATCAGACATAATGAACATAGCTAGGCCACAACCTAAAAAAAATGCTTCCGTCAAATTCAGAGAAATATTATTTTCCAAAACCATGGGCGTAACCAGCTTTCCGGTGAAGGAATAATAATAAAAATAATATTTATTAATAAGTGTCAGTATTAAGATACAGGAAACGTCAAAAATAAAATGAAAGAGAAGGAATTGAATCTCTCAGCCACAATTTTGGTTTGGCATGTTTAGGATATCCGTGGTCTCTTTTTTTAATCTTCTTTGTTAGTGATTCCTAGCTTTCGAAGCTTCCTCAGGGAAACTAAAATTACAAACAACAAAAATAGTAAAAGCCATAAATGTATAAAACCTATATCTACGTATTCAAATGCAGCATTTTTGTACAATCCCAGAATAAAAGGTCGAATTAATCATTTATCAAATTGGCATGTTTATTTCATAGCAACCCTTGGGACTTAATTTTATGGTTAAAAACTAAATTTAAATTGCAAATAATTACTGAAACATTCAACTAGGATATTATGAAAGCGGTTGTACGAAACACATTTTTTCAAGTTGATTTTTTGAACTGGCTCCTTCAAGGTGGATCTATCTACAATGTGAATGCAAAAAGATAATACAATGTTTGCTAAAAAAAATCAATTCCTGATTGAAAAATACGACGATAAAACAAACATAGTGAAAAGAAAAACGTAATATTTCATCAACCACATTTATTAATAAACTGGCGTATTTAAGAATAGGGAAAAATATTGAACACAATTCAACCTATCAACCTGACCACAAGAATAATAATAGTTTACTAGCTGACCCCGCGAACTCCGTTCCGCCTTTTACCTTTTTTTTTGTTATACCACGTTCCCGTTAGGTTAGGTAGAGGGGTGAAAATTTAGGGTTTTATGTATTTTTGTGTGCTGTATCATAAAAAAATTAAAATAAAAAATTTGAAAAGAAAGTAAGGGGTGGACCACCCTTAACATTTAGGGGAATGAAAAATAGATGTTGGCCGATTCCCGGTCCTACCAGATATGCACACAAAATTTCACGAAAATCGGTCTAGCCGTTTCGGGGGAGTTCGGCCACAAAGTGCAAACAGGAGAATTTTATATAATAGAAGATTGATCCTTTCGAATTTTCGATCATGCTCATGTATAGGATAGGTCAAAGAAGAAAGGAAAAAGAAATACAAAAAATTACGAAAAAATCACACTCCATTTCAGATTGAAATATCAAAATTATAAAAGCAATAGCCAACGCTTGTTCAAATAAGTAGATCGCAACCCAGAGTTACCGGAACTCGCAAATACTGATAGTTTAGTCTTCCAGATAAAAACACCTTCCTGATAATAACGATTTTTTGATTAACTCATTGTTTGTACCATTGAACAAAAGCTTCATTATTTAGTCAAAAAGTCTGTAATAGTCGAATTTGCAATCGATAATTATCTTGAACGATTAGGTTGGACTCACTGGTGTCCATTTGGGCATAAATTCAACAACTTTCGAAACAAAAAGGCATTGTCTTAAAGACTTTTAGGAACGCACTGGGTATCCCTATTTGTTCTACCAGAAGACACCAAAGCAAGTGTTTTTATTTCAAAAATTTATTCCATCTTTAACGATACCTATCTTTAAGGCCTCTTGCAACGACAGAGAATTCTCGCGAGAATTTTCTGTCAAATTCACTGACCGAAAATTCTCTGTCGTTGCATACTACTTTCGGTAGAATTCTCTGTGGAATTACACAGAGACGGCAGAGAATTCTCGCGAGAATTTTCGGTCAGTGAATTTGGCAGAAAATTCCCGCGAGAATTCTCTGTCGTTGCAAGAGGCCTTATATACAATTTCTCAAGGATCATCTTATATTCTAAATTGATGTGCTTCAAACTACTGAAACACACTACCATAAGGCATTGAACGCTTGGTTCAATTCGAATAAATAAATATTTTACACCGTGGGAAAGTGAGTTTATTGATCCTTTCTGGCATTCTCGTGTATATAGGATAGGTTAGAGAAGGAAGGGAAAAAATTACAAAAAATAACGAGAAAATTACACTCAACATGTTAGATTAAAGAACAAGTCGATCACAGAAATATTCACAGTAGGTATAGTAACATTTCGCTGATTGCTTCTTGAATTAATTCAGCTTGAGAATCTTGATATATTTAGGCAGGTGATAGTTTAATGCAGTGATACATGGGTGAACACTCGAAGTTTCAAAAAGCGATTCTAAAAAAATATGTACCTACTTAAAATTTACGGAAGGAACAAACATCCGCATTAAACTGTCTCGTACTAATAATATTCGGAAGTAATAAAAATTATAATTCAGGAGAATGATCAAATAAATTACAAGGAATAATTAAAAGTATTCAAGAGCATCCAAAGTTTTCCCTTTTATAATAGCCACGTGAGAGTGAGACTGAAATATTCTATACTGAATATGGAATTCAATAACAGATTTAATTAGTATTTTTACTCATTATATGAGAGAATCATATTTAATTTGTTTGTGCTCCGCAAAGCATTTTTTTCAGAATAATTAATTTCAGTTTCTCATGAAAGATATGAGGCAGAAAAAACTTTTTTTTTCATCAATAATTCGCTACCATTTTGAATACAGGGTTTTCTTAATTGAAAGTACAAACGAGAGGAGATTCCTTGTACAATTTCAAGAAAAAAGCTCTATAAACATGGGACTATAAACGTTTTGTTTTCGAAATACAGGGTGTAGGTAACTGTGTACCTACTAGGGAGTATGTAGTCTGATTTATTTTTATACTCACTTAATTTTTTGTCAATTTTGATTTCTCTGAGGATATCGAGAGTATCGTTGAAATTTTTTTCTCAAAATCGGCAGCAGATACGAAAAAACTACACGAGACCATATAGTTAAGCATAAGAACAAAGCTTTCTTTGAACATTTTTAAACTATCAGTGGTTCACCAAAAAAAAGTTCTGGAGGAAAACAGGGGCAAGTGTTCCAGGAAACATATATAACCCTGTGATTTTTAATCGAAATAACCTTGTCACTTATTGTAATAATGTATGCCTAATTATACCTATCTTCTGAAATGCAGGTGGTTTGAGTAAAATACTTAAATTCAAACTTTAACCCCTCGTATCTCGAATGGGACTTTTTTCTCTGAAAATTAGGTACGCAAAGAAAAAATTTAGCTTGAATACGTCAATCTTCATCTTAATGCTAAAATTCATCTCGATTGCATTTGTTGTTTCGAAATAACCAGGAAAACAAAATTTCGTGGAACCTCTGGTCAAAGTTTGCAATTATAACGAACTTATTTGCGATATGAGAGATTTGAACCTACAGAACAAAATAGGGTTCTAAATCGAAAAACAAAAGTTATGGTCGAATTTGGTTGGAAACATCCAGTGGTGATATTCCTCAAAATCAAAAGATTCCCACACTGATCTACAAAAATGTGGAGACCAATTACGCTGAGTGTTTGAGCTTTTGTGTTTGAGTACACTGAATTTCATTAAACCAAAAAATGGTTCAGAATAAATTTCACTGGTAAACTTCCAGTATGAGTGTATACTTTGTCATTCAAATCAGCAGACATAAACGTTTCCTTTAAAATTAGGAAAAATGAACAGTAACATTTTTAACTAGATGCATCAAGTACTAACGCATGATTATTTCATGATATCTTATAAATATGTAAATTACAAGTTCACGAATGTTAAATTAAGCCCTTGTTAAACACAAATTAATCTAATTATGCCGGAGAATGTCGTTTACAGATAAGATTCATCTTTTTATATTCTTTGCTAATTGTGGAACAATTTCATTCAGTAGCGTAACATACATACGGATATCAAATCTCAGTGTAAATATTGAAAACATCTGGGTATTTCCATCAAACAATCCGGAGGAAATGAGTTATAGTGCTGTAGTTCATACAGGGAGAGGCATAATTTACAGTGTGACAAGAAAAACCTCGGACAAACTCTTTTTCATTTAACTTTATTAAACAGAAGAAATTGAACAAAACAACAACAAATAATCATAGCTTGAACATTTGTTAATAATATATTCAAGCCGTTTCGAAGTGGCTTCCTTTGGCGGCGATACACAGTTTCAGACGCTTCTTGAAATTTTCGGTAATGGGCCGCAGCTCCTCGGCCGTTAAACGGTTCCATTCCCGGCGCAGAGATTGCTTCAGCGACTCCACGCTGTATTCCATTGGGTTGAGATCCGGTGAGTAGGGTGGCCATTCTGGAGATGAGATGAAACATGAAACAAGGAAAATGGGTCTGACACCATTCTTGCGTAATTTTCGCTCTGTGAGCCGGAGCGGAGTCCTGTTGAAAGGTCCAATGCGTATCGCCGAAGTGCTGCTTGGCCCACGGAAGTACTACGGCCTCGAGGATGTCGAAGCGGTAGACTTCTTGATTGATTTTGACCCCTTGATCCACGAAAACTAAGGGAGTTTTACCAGTGCCGCAAATTCCGCCGCAGACCATGACGGATCGCGGATTTTGACGGTGTTCGACGATGGCCGATGTACCGGGAGCCTCTACGGACCAGACTCTGTCGTTTTGGTGGTTGTGGGATTGTTCTACGGTGAAAAGCTTCTCGTCTGTGAAGAGAATTCGCTCCCATTGCTGACCGGCGGCGAGACGAAGGAGTTGGTGGCACCTTTGGAGTCGTACGCGCTTGTTTTCCTCCGTGAGGAGTTGAACTTTTTGGAGCATGTATGGCTTGAGGTTGAGCTCCTTTTTGGCAATTCGACGGAACTGATTCGCGGTTGATACCGGTCTCACAGGCTATTTTCCTCATGGAAACCCTCGGATTTCGATTAACTCGCTACTTGACGATGTTGCTATTGCTAGGTGTATTGACAGTGCGTTTTCTACCACTTCCTGGATGACGACCATCATGGCCAAGCTCCTTGAAACGACGAATTGTATCGGACACGGTTTGTCGAGGCACATTGAGCAAACCAACAATTTCGCATTGACGTCTACCTTGACGAAACAGCTCCAAAATCTCACTACGTTTGTTTGACATATTCTAAAACTTTGTGAAATGAAATTATATCAAACTGAAAATTCACATATTAGTACAGGAAAGTGTAGAGAAACCAAGAGAATAAAAATTATTTTGCTGCGCTGAAATACTTTTGTTCCAGACCACAGCAAAATTTGTTCGAAGTTTTTCTTGTCACCCTGTATGGATAAACCGTCACCTCCTGCCCACAGTTGCGTGAGGTTTGTAACATTCCTAGTTTGTAAATCCTAGGAACATTATGAAAAAGAGAAAAGGGGCAACCCTGCTCTGAAGAGCTGAGGGTAGAATTACGTTAAAGGGGGTTTTATACTTATATTTTTGGCTTGTGATGTGATCGTCTAGATTGGTAGAACTCTATGTTATGTCATAGTAATTCAGATTCGTAATAACTCAGATTAGTGAAATATAGGATGGGAAATAATGAGGTAAAATTGATAAATAAAACACTAGATTGGACATAGAGGTGGAACAAGAGCCCTTTATTCGTCCAGCGCCATAGTTCGGGGAACCATAGCCTATGAAGGAAAAACGAACGAGAATCAATCGAAACTCAAAGCAAAAAACCTTCTAGCATTACAGATGATATGTTTACAATCCATAGAACAATTATTAACAAGACGAGCACTGGTGATATGTACAATATGGAGCTTCCTATACTCCGGTAAGGTTATTACTGGCACAATTGTGATAAAAAGCAGAATCCAATACATCCAAAGTTATCCAAAGGTTATAGGCATATAGAGTGTGTCACCTGATTATTAATGAAATTCATAAGCAGTATCCTTGTAGTTCCTAGTGTGAGAATCCTTTCTTTTAAGTGTTATGTGTGAGATCATAGCAGTCGCGTTGGTTTGGAGGTGACGATAGACTCTTTATATTTCCTGTTAACTGATGAACGATGGCACCTTCAAAGCTTTCCTTACTTATCGGGTACGCCGTGGCCCGAAGGCGAGGCTTGGTTTCTGAGGACGTTCGTCAAAAGAACTCTCAGAGGAAGTTGTCACTAGCCACTGTTGTGGGGGATATTCTCCTTGGCACAAGCGATATAAACAGTTTACTCTAGGCCTCCAAACCAGTGATATTTGTACGTAAAATATTATACTAAAGCAACAACTCCAAATGCCTAAACCATAATGTCAAGTGAATAGTTAAATGTGCAGTAGGCCTTACGAACAGTATAAGAATATTCCAAATGGGTTGGTAGCAGAGCAGAGTTCCACAATATTCAATAGAAAATAGAACAAGCTTACATGAGATTAAATCCTGTGAAATGAAACATGGTTATTTAAATGGAGATCGTGTACATACCAGATAACAAAGAAGCGTCTTTAAAATATACTAAAATGGTGGATTCCTAAAAGAGGGACTCTATTTCAAAGGGACACTATTTTTAACCAGCATCCAAGTGAATTCAGACCGACGCCTAGTGAACCAAAAAAAGGCCCTTCCTTCGTTGTCGTTTTCGAGGTTAATTTTACTTCCACAGAATCGTATTTCTTCGATGGTCACAGAAGAACAAGTTTACTTCATGGTGGATCTTAGATATGATTAAAATCTCCTATTTATAAAGATGCGAATTGCCTAAAGTATTGATTGAAGTCGTACTAATATTCATCATTCATAGAATTATAAAATAATATCAAATAATTTCATTCAACGTAGTTCCACGTTTCGACAACAGACGTTGCAAAGTTGGAAGCCATGGAGTCTGGCAACGGTGCATTTTATTTCGTTGCAGGGTAGGAAATTCAGATATGTTACAGTCGACCCCAGAAGCTTGGACGTTATGATAAAAGAGAATAAGGGCGAAGCTTCGAAAATAATAACAAGAGAATTTCCATTTTTAGAAGTAGGTATAGGTCGAAATATTTTTCTGTGGTTTGGATTGACTGAAAATGAATGGTGAGAATTAATACTGAATGGATAAGTGAAATAGAAATGGTCAGTGCTATCTGAAATAATGAACAACAGAAGTTGCGCAGTGATTGTAGGTTAAAATGTCAAAATGGTGGGTGCGTTGAGGCCTCAGTTGTAACCTTAGTTACCAAAAAGAGAAACAGGATTCTTCATTATGAAAGTTGGGTCAGCATTAATTCAAAGATGGATATCGTGACATAGAACTGGGCATCTGTCGTAGTGGAACTAGTTGACTAACTCACCAATATAGATCTTTAAGAAAACAGTTACACTTCTCACATTACTTCAGGCATAATCGACATCTTCACAAAGGGAGCACTGAAAATCACACATCCCTTCTTGTTCTTGTTTCCACTGGATCCTACTGAAGAAGATCCTATACGACCCCCAGCTTCTAAGGACTTCTCAGCTATTGGTTCCTCGGCAGCATCCAGAAGTGGCTTCTCGTGGCATCCTTCCGTTGTGGTGTCGAACATTCAGCCCTACGACCCCAGACTTGAAAAAGTTCATGAACCCTAGTGGATAAACTTCTTTCTTGAATTATGTATAGGCATGACGAGTGCCTCAGTATGATTGGCCTCAATCAAGTATCTAAAGAATGACAAAATGAAATTAGTGGAAAGTAGGTATCCATTGGTAAGAAGAATCATCACAAGTGGCTGTGATAAAATACCAAAAGGTTTCACCAGATGAGTTCCTGAAGAATAAAATCCTTTTGATTTAATGACAATCAAAACTGTTGCGACCCCCATTGGTGAAGACTCTGAAGACATTGGGTTGGCTGCCATCTTTCGAAGAGGTTTGGTTGAAATGATTTCCTTCGTCTATCCTGTCTGCCAATCCTGAAACACTCGGAGCAATAGATGTACCTATGAAAACATTTATGAAATATCCATGGGATCCTCCAGACAAAATGGTGGCTCCTCAGTATCGTGATTATCCTAAAATGGTGGAAGGACTCTAACAAATCATGAGTGAGTTCATGGTGGTTGATCGGCAGGAGCGTTCCCTCTCCGGATATGATAAAAACATGGCAGAAGGTTTAACGAAATATGTAGGATACATCTTGTGAAGTCCCAAGTGTAATGACACATATAGTACAAGTGCAATACAAAATGGATACCTGATTGAATATGATTTCTCAATGGTTCTTGCTAATTGTAAAAGCTTCGTTGGGTCCCCTACTATAACTACATAACGCTATCTCTAGAATGCTTTATTACGATAATGGAACCGAGATAAAAGAACTGACTCTCAAATATCAGACGTCCTCCATTTGCAAATCAACTTCTTATCTCTGAACCATTCCCAACACCAAATACATAATCTAAAACTGCACATGCTAAGAGAAACCATATTCAGGTCAATTCCAAAACGTTTTTACTTGTTATTTAAAATTAAATATACACTCTGTACCTTATTGTGTCAATTCCACCTGTTATTTCGAAGAAAAGTATGCACAGAGAGATCGTGTAGAAAAAGGATATAGATTGAAGACATTACAGATACCATTGATTATCACATATCTTCTGGAATTCTTCAGAGACAGTTTCAAAATATCTGTGGGCAGTTGGTCGATGGGTACCTATTTCTAGAACAGAAATTAAACAGCAGATAAACTGAAAAAACACAACAGAAATGAGAATATTAATAACAATAAATTTCAACCTCATATTTCCACATTTCACAATCGTTTGAGTTATCCGAGGGCACGGAACCACTGTAACATTCCTAGTTTGTAAATCCTAGGAACATTATGAAAAAGAGAAAAGGGGCAACCCTGCTCTGAAGAGCTGAGGGTAGAATTACGTTAAAGGGGGTTTTATACTTATATTTTTGGCTTGTGATGTGATCGTCTAGATTGGTAGAACTCTATGTTATGTCATAGTAATTCAGATTCGTAATAACTCAGATTAGTGAAATATAGGATGGGAAATAATGAGGTAAAATTGATAAATAAAACACTAGATTGGACATAGAGGTGGAACAAGAGCCCTTTATTCGTCCAGCGCCATAGTTCGGGGAACCATAGCCTATGAAGGAAAAACGAACGAGAATCAATCGAAACTCAAAGCAAAAAACCTTCTAGCATTACAGATGATATGTTTACAATCCATAGAACAATTATTAACAAGACGAGCACTGGTGATATGTACAATATGGAGCTTCCTATACTCCGGTAAGGTTATTACTGGCACAATTGTGATAAAAAGCAGAATCCAATACATCCAAAGTTATCCAAAGGTTATAGGCATATAGAGTGTGTCACCTGATTATTAATGAAATTCATAAGCAGTATCCTTGTAGTTCCTAGTGTGAGAATCCTTTCTTTTAAGTGTTATGTGTGAGATCATAGCAGTCGCGTTGGTTTGGAGGTGACGATAGACTCTTTATATTTCCTGTTAACTGATGAACGATGGCACCTTCAAAGCTTTCCTTACTTATCGGGTACGCCGTGGCCCGAAGGCGAGGCTTGGTTTCTGAGGACGTTCGTCAAAAGAACTCTCAGAGGAAGTTGTCACTAGCCACTGTTGTGGGGGATATTCTCCTTGGCACAAGCGATATAAACAGTTTACTCTAGGCCTCCAAACCAGTGATATTTGTACGTAAAATATTATACTAAAGCAACAACTCCAAATGCCTAAACCATAATGTCAAGTGAATAGTTAAATGTGCAGTAGGCCTTACGAACAGTATAAGAATATTCCAAATGGGTTGGTAGCAGAGCAGAGTTCCACAATATTCAATAGAAAATAGAACAAGCTTACATGAGATTAAATCCTGTGAAATGAAACATGGTTATTTAAATGGAGATCGTGTACATACCAGATAACAAAGAAGCGTCTTTAAAATATACTAAAATGGTGGATTCCTAAAAGAGGGACTCTATTTCAAAGGGACACTATTTTTAACCAGCATCCAAGTGAATTCAGACCGACGCCTAGTGAACCAAAAAAAGGCCCTTCCTTCGTTGTCGTTTTCGAGGTTAATTTTACTTCCACAGAATCGTATTTCTTCGATGGTCACAGAAGAACAAGTTTACTTCATGGTGGATCTTAGATATGATTAAAATCTCCTATTTATAAAGATGCGAATTGCCTAAAGTATTGATTGAAGTCGTACTAATATTCATCATTCATAGAATTATAAAATAATATCAAATAATTTCATTCAACGTAGTTCCACGTTTCGACAACAGACGTTGCAAAGTTGGAAGCCATGGAGTCTGGCAACGGTGCATTTTATTTCGTTGCAGGGTAGGAAATTCAGATATGTTACAGGTTTGAGAGTTTTCAACGCTTGTTCAAATAAGTAGATCGCCACCCACAGTTACTGAAACCCGCAAATACTGTTTGTCTTCCAAATAAAAGCAACTTCATGATAACGATTTTTTGGTCAACTCATTGTTCGTACTATTGAACAATAGCTTCATTATTTAGTCCAAAAGTCTGTAATAGTCGAATTTGCAATCGATAATGAACGATTGGGTTAGGCTCACTGATGTCCATTCAGGCATGAACATAACAACTTTCGAAAAAAAAGGCCTAGTTTAAAGGCCTTTAGGAACGCCATGTGTATCAATATTTGTTCTACCAGAGGGCAACAAAACAAGTGTTTTTATTTAAAAAATTTATTCCATCTTTAACGACATCTTTATATACAATTTCTCAAGGTACATCTTATACTCTAAATTGCTGTGCTTCAAACTACTGAAACACACTACCATAAGGCATTGAACGCTTGGTTCAATTCGAATAAATAAAATTTTTACACCATGTGAATGTGAGTCCTATCTATTATCACTATAAATCACAATAAATTACAAAAATAAATTTCTAAAAAATGAGAAAATCAATGAGTGATGAGTTATGGAATGTGAGTCATGACACATTTACAAAATCTACAATACCGGCTGCAGAATATTGGCAATTTTTTCAGCTGTTGGACCCAGCAGGATGGATCTATGACTTCCTTCCAAAGAATCTATTCTTATCTTCTGCTTGCAAACCTATAAGAAGAAAACAATAAATAAATAAATAAATTCGTTCAAATTGGTATTGAAAATTAAGATATAGTTATTTTTTATATTTACCTCTGATAAACCATAATCTTCTCCAAGTTGGACATAGTTATCTGTAGCTTTCAGCAAAGTAACTTCTCCATTGAATTTGGATTTTGGTTTATATTTATCAGCTGCTACTAATTTATTGAAGAAGCTTGAAGCAGCAGAAGAAAGTTCATCTTCCGAGAAAGGTGTCGATCCTGCTAAAATTTTTGTTGTTCTTGCTAATCTTTCTTCCCATGTCTTGAATTGCATCAGCTCTGCCACAGTCTGTGAAACAAACAATAAATAATAAAGGAATAAAATATAATCTCATTTTACAGTTATGTTAACTAGTGAATTCATCGCATAAAGATAATTGAAATCTACAAACCTTTTGTTGATCCACCTCCTTGAATTGCATTATGAAGTACACCAGAGCTTCACTCTGTTCAGCAGTCGTATTTCCTCTCAACGATTTGGTATCTCTTGCCTTTCCAGTATGTGTTGCCACATAAGCCGGAGAACCATCAATCAACCACAATTTAACCTTCTGTTTCTCTTTCTCCAATTGAGTTCCAATTTCGAAAGCTACGCAGGCTCCGAATGAATAACCCACAATCGAGTATGGTCCCTTTGGTTGCACAGATTTGATTTGTTTTATGTAGAACGCTGACAATGTTTCTATACTATCAAGAGGGGCATCTCTAGTGCACTGTAATCCATAAACAGGAACTTTGATGAGTTTAGCGAATGTTTCCAGGGCAGTGACACTTCCTTCAATAGGATGAATCATGAACACTGGAAGTTTTTCATTGTTAACTTCTTTTCCTGACATCGAAACCAATGTTTTAGATGGCATCAATTCCATTCCTCCATACTGAACCTGATCGTCTTTCTTTGTTGCTTTATCTCCAGCTGTTTCAGGCATTTTGGCACCTCCTTCCAGTTCACCTAGTTTGCCGAATGTGAGAGTCCTAATTTCCTGTGCACTCATTACAATATCATGGTTACGTTCTAAGGTTTGTTTGATTTCAGCTCCCATGAGTGAGTCCATTCCAAGTTCTGCTAAAGTGGTTCCAATGGGAAGGTTTGAAGCATCTTTCAAACCAAGAATATTGGCTATCGCGTCTATTAGGCTAACTTTGCTGCCATCGCCTTTAGACTTGTGCTTTTCAGCTAATACCATACTTGCTACTACTGGATTCGGTTGCTGTAGGAACACGTCCATAGTGGCCAAGCAAGATGGCATTCTTTGTGGTAGAGTTCCTCCTACTTCTGTGTCATTTCCACCCATGGTATCTAAAATTAGACCGACATCACCAATGGCTCCCCATTGAATAGCAACACCTGGGAAACCTAGATCTTGCCTTGTTTCACAGATACGTTCCATGGCAGAATTGGCGAGACCATAGTTAGCTTGGCCAGCATTACCACGACCACAAGAGACAGATGAGAATATGACGAAGAAATCTAATTGGGGGGCCATATTTCTTGAGGCAATATCTAATTGTTTGCTGCCTTCTACCTTTGGTTTACAAACTGTCTTGAAATCAGCTTCAGTTTGATTTTCCATCATAGCATCCCTCAAAACAGCGGCCAAATTGAAAATTCCTCCAACAGGTCCAAGGGAGTTTGCTTGTTCCATTAACTTCTTTGCACCTTTCTCTGTGGAAGCATCTTCAGTCGATACATAGACATTCACGCCCTTATCTTTCCATCTTCGAATGCACAAGGATTGATAACCTGTTTTAACTCCACTTCTTGAGGTCAAAACAATGTTCATAGCTCCTCTGTTAACCAACCAATTTGTTAATTCTAGTCCAAAACCACCTAAACCTCCAACAAGGACGTAAGTTTTGTCAGGGTTCATATAAGTTCTTGGAATAGCAGATACAGTTCTTGGTTTCGGCATCAAGGTTTTTCGTGACTCTTCATCTCTGATCTGCAGAACAACTTTACCAATGTGCTTTCCTGATGCCATGTATCTGAAGGCTTGTTCAATTTGGTTATCATTGTATACTGTTGCTGGTAAGGGACGGACAGCTCCATTTGCAATACCTTCTGTAACCAATCTCTTGACTGCTCTCTTGTCCTCTGTGTCGCAATCAAACAGAGCATCTAAGAGAATACCGTGCACTGCTGTATTCTTAAGAAGTACACTCATTCCCAATGGTGAATTATTGGACAGATCCACCTTTCCTATTTCCAAGAATCTTCCGTTTTTAGCCAAGCAACGTACTGAAGCTTGTAATAGATCACCAGCTAGGGAGTTTAGAACAACATCGACACCTCTACCATCTGTTTCAGAGAGAACTAATTGTTCAAAGGTGGAATCTCTGGAGTTTCCAATATTTTTGTCAGTAAGTTGGGGGAACGTTTTCTTCAAGAAATCACGTTTAGCTTGACTACCCACAGTTGTGAAGACTTTGCAGCCCATGTGCAATGCAATAGCAATTGAAGCTTGTCCTACACCACCAGTTCCAGCGTGGATCAAAACAGATTCGGCAGGCTTGAGGTTACCTCTGACTACCAATGCATAGTAGCTCTAGAAATGAAAAGAAAGCAATGTGAAAAGATTTCGATTGGAAGCAATCCATTTTTATGTGAAACTTAAAAGATGCGATATTCGAATTATTACAACTTCACGAGACTTACCGTTCCATAAACAACAGGAATTGTGGAAGCTTCTTCCAAACTCCACTTCTCTGGGACTTCCCACAAGAACATCTGGTCAGCCAACACAGTGGTTGCTAAACCTTTAGCATCGACCATACCCATCACTCGTTTTCCCTTTGAGTTACGTCCAGAAAATTCCAAACCCAAAATGCATTCTTGTCCAGCAAGGTTACCAGGCAGGGCATCTGGTGGAAGCTTTCCTGTTGCCAACATAATATCACGGAAATTCAGAGGTGCATAGTAGACATGGCACATTTCTGTTTTCGAATCATCTCCCCTGAAAAAGAACTAAAGTAAAGAAGAAATCTAGGAGTAAATCTTTTACTATACTTACTTGTGGAATGAGAGAGCGCTTTCAATCCATCTCAAACTAGCCAAATCTCCTCGTGTTAGTGTATTGATGTAAGCATGAGTAACTTGAAGGTTTTGTGATTCATTAACATGATCCAACATAATATGTCTGTAGCAACCCCAAACGCCTTTCTTCAATACGTTATGAATTAGATCTTTCTGCAACTGTTTGCTGTAAGCTTGCAGCGAGAAAGGTGCTGCATTTTTGTCTTGGATGAATACAGATCTCAAGTTTCCACCGCCTGGTTCTTGTTTCAAACAATTGACCATACCGATCAAACCAGTCAATTCTTCAGCTTGTGTGTATAGGTATATTCTAGTACCTTCAGCCTCACTCTTCTTCATTGCTTCCTTTAGTGGTTCCACCCAGGAGAAATTATTTTCAGTTACTTTCAGTACAATAGCATCAGTAGGAATTTGGGTCATTTTCCTGAGAAGTACATACAATTTCGTATCTGTTAATTGGGTGCTGACTACTTGGAGGTCCATTGAGGCCAATTTTGACACATTGAGTTGCATTTTCGGTTCCTCAAGAAGTATAAATCCTCCTTCTTTTATAGAACTAACAGCATTCTCCAAAAGTTTGTAATTGTTATGTGTTAATAAATCGCTACTTATTACAACATGAACATTTTGATCCACTGGAGCATTGAGCATGTCTTTCTGGGCATGTTTGATCTCATTTTCTTCCAACACAGTTGTATCTACTGGTCCGAATGTGACAACTGTTGCTTCACAAGCAATCATAGGTTCCTTTTCCAGAATAGTCTTCATCATGGGTGATAGAACTGATTCGATAGGACGGTCCACAACAGCTTCAGTCAACTTGATTTTCATTGCACCTGAACTGTTTTCCAAAATAGTTTCAGCTAAAACTGTTAAAACATCTTTTTTGACTCTTTCCTGATTGTCAGTTAATGGATGGTTATTTTCATAAGGCACAAACATGTACTTTTCCATTTTAGGGTCTTCTTGCACTTGTCTCCTTGGGGCCAAACTAGCTTTCATACCTCTCAGTTCTATACCGCCAGCTTTAATTATACCAATATTTCTGTACATGTAGACTGGTGTAGTCTTCTCCTCCTCAGAAGTCGATCTTAGCATTTCCAGATGTTTCTTTGGGTTAATAATTGCTCTCTGCAATCTGGTAGGGAGGTATAGTTCCCTTGTGTTCAAACCAAGAATGGAGAATTGTAACATCGTATCAATGAAGCTTATCCAATTTTCCTTCCATGACAACTCACCGGCCACTCCATAATTATCAGATTCTTTAATACCCTTGAATAGGCCTTCATAGTCATAACCTCTTAGTCGTAATTCTTTGTATATGTCTTTGGTTTCAAGTGGTAGAGCGGTTTTGTCTCCTTTCATTTCAGGTTTGGGTAAATCTAGCATCTCCTTGTCCATCTCTTCTGGAACTCTGATCTTTCCAGATACAGCTACTGATCCTCCTTCACACAGTTCGAATGCACCTGACCCTTCGAAGATGTTGATGAGGAATTTTACACTTCCTTCCTTTGGCATTATAGTAGCTCTGTGGAAATTTACATCTTCCAGTATCACTGGCATCTGTTCGAAGTCTTCATTCCTCAATTTGGCAAAAGTTTTCCATACTAATGTCTGCGAGAAATATTATATTGAAATAAAGAAAGGGGGGAATGATCGATAATAACTTACTAGATATCCAGTTGCAGGGAACAAAACTCTTCCATCAATAGTATGACCAGCTAAGAATTGGTCAGTATCTTTGCTCAGATCGATATCAACCACCAATTCTCCAGACTTGGAACCTCTTCCAGAGAAATTGGCAACAGCCCATTCTGTAGAATGATCCCATCTGACATGTGAGGAAAGCATTGGGGTACCTCTACCAACTGGAAAACTAGGGGACTGATACATTTCACTTAAACGTGGTTGGCCTCCTGATGAGTATATTTTTCCAATTGCTGACAAAAAGAAGTTAACATTGTCCTTGTGGCCTCTCTTCGCCAAACTGATGTTGACACTGTTTGGTCCTAAAGATCTCTTCAAAATAGCTTGCAACAACCCAGTTGGAGCAATTTCTATCACTATAGCATTTTCTGGAACATGTTTCAATCCTTCATGGAAAAGAACAGGGGATAGAAGGTTATTAACGTGGTAAGCTGCTGAGCTCTGCTGGGCCAAAGGGGTATTCCATCCAGATTCTGGAATAGAGGTAGAAATCCACCTGGGAGAACGTGGTTTTGGATTTGGGATGAGCTGGTCGAGAGCTGCACGCAGTTTGGAACCAGCTTCAGCGATATATTTACTGTGGAAAGCAGCTCCTGAACTGTTCACTTCTTTGGCAAAAATATTTTCGGAAGTGAGAGTAGCAACAAACTTTCTTATATCTTCTGGGGGACCAGATATGGTAACGCTGTCTTCACTGTTATGACAAGCTGGGAAAATCGTAGGCGGGCATCTCCTCTTAGCATCTTCCCAAGTCAAACCAACGGCAGCCATAGCACCTGGGGCTAATTTGCTATCTAAAATCGCTCTTCCTCTAGCTAAGGCACAAAGGACTGCTTGTTCAGCTGTGAACGTTCCGTCAGCGTAGGCGCATCCTGAAAAGCAAATAATAATTAGAATATAGCCACAAGGTTTAGTTCCCATAATACGCACCTACTTCACCAACCGAATGTCCCAATATACCATCAGGTTCAATTTTGAGTGTCTTCAGTACTTCGGTCAGGGCAACTTGTATCGCAGCAATGGAAACAAAGGAATTTAAGACATTGTTGAATGTTGATTCAGTTCCATTGATCACGAGGTCTTCCAAATTGATTCCATGTGGTTTCAACACATCAGCACTTCTATTGATCGAGTTTCTGAAGATATCGATCTTCATTAAATCCTTAGCCATACCCGGCCATTGTGAGCCCATTCCAGAGAATACAAACCATATAGGTCTTTTTTCCGAAGGGACTTGATTCACTTCTCTAGTGTCTGATCCATCTAATAAGGCATATCCTCTGTAATTGTGACCAGGGATGTTCATTTCATGGATGCGATCAACCAAAGCCATGAATTCTTCATCATCCTTGTTCTTGTCACATAAATTTAAGAATTCCGCAACAGCTTCTTCGCTTCTTCCTGATACTCCTACTAACCTTGGCATACTGGGAGCAGGCCACTTGGCCTTAGGCTTTGGGTTTGAACGGAGAATAACATGTGCATTGGCCCCACCGAACCCGAAGGAATTAACGGCTACAATTCCTCCTTTCCATGGTTGGGCTTTAGACACAACCTTCAAGCGTCCATCGTTAAGACCAGGTATGTCAGGGTTGGGATTTTGGAAGTGTAGGTTGGCAGGGATAATTCCTGCTTCCATGGCTATCAGAATTTTAGCAATAGAACACAATGCAGATGCTCCTTCAGAATGGCCCATGTTACTTTTCACGGAACCTATTAATAGTGGATCTTTTCGGTTTTTACAGAAGAAATCTGCGATTGAGTTTACTTCCTGAGGATCTCCTACTTTAGTACCTGTTCCATGGGCTTCAATATAGTTGACATCCAATGGATTAACACCAGTTTCAGCGTACACTTCCCTAATGAGTTTCTGCTGCATTTTACCTGATGGGAATGTGATTCCCTGTTCTTTGTAACCGTCCATGTTCGTTTTAGCTCCTAAGACAGTAGCGTACACTCTCCTAGCCGCACTAGCTTTTTGTAGGAGAATAGCAACAACAGCTTCTGATCTGACATATCCGTTACCGGAAGAATCGAAAGCCTTACACATACCTTGAGGACTCAACATACTCAGGCGATGAAATTGGAGGGAACCATTTGGTTTGAGAAGTAAGTTTGCACCACCTACAATAGCGGAGTCACATTCTCCTGATCTTATAGCGTGGATGGCCTGTGACAAGGCGTATAAACTACTAGAACAAGCGGTATCAATTGCGTAACTTGGTCCTTTAAAGTCAAAAGTGTAAGAGATTCTGTTCGCGAACATGGCTCTGCAACAACCGGTCAGACCGTACCCGTTGATTTTGTCAGGATCCTGTCCCCAGTATTCTTCAGATTCGCTGGCACATATTCCTAGGTAAACACCGCATTTGGAACCTCTCATCTCTGCAGGATTCATACCGGCATCCACAAGTGTCTCGTGTGTGAGTTCCAACAGGATACGTAGTTGGGGGTCCATTTGTTCAGCTTGTTTGGCATGTACGCCGAAGTACTGGGCGTCGAAGTGTGCTAAGTCTTTCAGTTTCCCGGTCCTGGTGGGCAGGCCGTGCAAGCCGGCAGGCCATCTTCGTTCGTCGTCTGTTATCATGTCGACGCCATCGAATAGTTGCTGTTTAAATTCTTCCACGTTGTTGCTTTCTGGAAATCGTCCTGATAAACCGGAGATGACGATGTCTTCCGCGTAGGGATGGCTGAAACCATTGGTTGCGTCTTCTCCTCTAGCAGGCATGATGAATATTTCTGAAAAAAGGATAAAAGTTTCAAGAAATGGAAATTTCTTTGAGAGACATGGCAGTCTCTGAACTTCCTCAAATGATTTGCTTCAGAATAATATTTTTTTAGCACTTGAGCTTCACATGTTAAATTGCTAAGGCAGATGTTTGAATTTCATTCAGTCCTTGATAACATTCTACTAAGGTTTCAACTTTGCGAAGGTGTGGAATAGTTTACATGATCAATATGCATGAAATAAGATTCTGTTTATGGAATCAATGAAACGCTGAGCCACCTACTTGATTGTGTTATCCTTTTAAGCAGTCAGAATCGATTTTTCACAAACAAATTTCGTCTCATAGTTTCTTCTGTCTGGTTATATCGCCACTATAAAACGTACTGACCTCATTGAAGCTTCATTATGGGATCGATAAACGGCGAAGTAAGGGATGATTTCTTTTCGAGGCTCGCACTATTTGAAACGCTCCATAAATAGTATTATATCAATACTTCGTTGTGGAACTTTCTGGTATTAATAATAAATTATGACGGATGAACTTCCTAGCCACCACAGACGCAGAAGTGGTACCTACAATTGTTACTATAATACAAGCTTCATTGATGCAGTTAGCGAAAACCATTGTGTGCTGCTGTCTAGTTATGTTAATCTTTAGCGTGAAATTGTTCCAATTGTTGAAACCAAGGTCAATCACCCAACACCTCAGTGATATTCTCAAGATAAACAAACACACATTTACCGAGAGCATGAAGAGGACCTGGCTAATCATAACAGTCGGGCATTGGCATTAAAAAACGGAAACAATCTATGCCGTCATAATTTTCTCTTTTGTGGTTTCTTTTCGATTTTTTTTAACAGATTTTCGTTCACTTTTCTAGTTTATGTATTCCAGAATTGGTATAAATGTAGTATTCTTATGGGAACTTATCAAAAAAATGAAAGCTATTTTGATGTGAATGTAGAAAATGGTTTCAGGGTACTCTTGTAGACTGCGTTGTGGATTTAAGAATATCAGAAAGGAATGCAAAAAATGAAAAAGAATCAACACAGACTATATTAACGCTGTTCATCCATCTGGACTGAAGAAGCGAACAGGTTATGACGCTATTTTTATTGACGAGGGATCATCTATTTGACGTCAATTTGGGGAATTCCTCTCCGAAGAGTTCTTACAAGGACAAAACTGCTACCTCACATTGAATTACTTGATATTTATAAAAAATACTGTATGCCTTAATACTGAGGAAACTAAACTGATTCTTCCAAAATGAACATTTTTTTGATGCAAGCTATATCATTTTCAGCATTGCGAAACTTGTCATTGAGACATAGGAAAATCATATGAAAAATGGGTCTAGATATATTTCGAAGAAAAGATACAAGTATGAGAGTTTCTTCGAATGTACCATTCATTTTCAGAGAAAAAGATATAATTGAGCGTTCAATATGAAACAGAAACACCGATAACTTTCAATTCTATGATCAATACGAATTCAGCAGAAGCATATCAACTTCATCGAATAAAACAATGGGTTTTAGAAATGAACAACTTTCAAACCACTGTTGTTTAAGAAAACTAAACTGAACTAGGGAACAATGGTCTTCAAATGTTTCCTCAGGTTCATATCTCATTGTTTTGAGAGTTTGAATAGTTTATCAAACTTTATCAAATTTTTGTTCAATTTCGCACGCAATGATAATTTTGACAAATGATTTAACAAGGTAGTTCTTTATTTCAACGACATGCAACAGTTTAAATCAGTAGCATGAAACTAATCACATTCAGTCTTCCTTTTCATTTCGATGGTATTTCAGAATTAGTCGTTCAAATTTGGAATCACAATGAAGGTATACATATACAAGCAAATAACATCCTTGGCATTCCTACTAAAGTTAACTATCATTAGTGGCAATATAACTGAATTATGCTCCACATTCAGGACAAATTGCTCTCGCATTACATAATTAAAAAAATAACTGTTAGAATCGACCTCATCATTAACATCAACTTTTCTTAATTTTGTGCATTAATTGATGAAATTTCATTTTATATCGAATCAAATCTCTCAAAGTTTACTTCGTTTTTATTTCGTTTAGGAAGCATTACGCAAGATGGTTACCCAATAGGGTGTACTACGATATAGCAGACATTTTAAAAATGGTAGAAATTTACGCTCCCCATAATTGTCTTTCTGTGCTTACGGTTCGTCGAATCGTTAAAAAATTCAGATACTTTTCAGTTTACACGACGCCAGAGGACGAATAAATTATACAGTATGGTGCAAATGAAAGGAATAAATTCGTTATTTCGTAAACCGGCGACTTTAAGGAAAAACCCGGAAACCCGTCGATTTCTATTCTAGAACGGGCTATTCGTGAGAATACCTTTTTATTTTTGACGTCATCTATGTGAGCGTGATGACGTCATCGCTCAAATTTTTAAATGGAAATGTGGGTGTTATGTTACATTATTTGAAAGGTCTTTCAAATACCTATTCAGCCATATCAATAATCCGTGAATAATTTTTTATTTGATCAAAAAATTAATAAAATTTCATTATTACAATGAATATTTAATATGTATTACTCATTAAATACAACGAAACCTAAATTAAGTACTTGAATTGTTTACCTTCAGCTTAAATGCATTGACGGCCTTTTCAAAATTCATTTTTGTGTGTCAATAAATACATCATACCAACACTTAATACATTTTATTAAGAAACCTGTTGAAATTTCATCAATAATATTTGTGACAATAAGCAAATCAATTACTGTACATATTGGTATGGCTAAATAGGTATTTAAAAGACCTTTCAAATAATGTAACACAACACCCACATTTCCATTAAAAAATTTTAGCGATGACGTCATCACGCTCACATAGATGACGTCAAAAACAAAAAGATATCCTTACGAGTAGCACGTTTTGAAATAAAAATCGACGTGTTTCAGGATTTTTCCTTAAATTCGCCGGTTTATAAAATAACGAATTTATTCCTTTCATTTGCACCATACTGTGTAATACAAGCAGGCCGTCCTAGCTTCGCCCCGGGTAGAATTTTGTTTCACGCGGCGGTTTCATCTTCAACACTTCATATCTTTTGATGTACTCGTTGTAATTGAATGATGTGACGGGCAATTCTGTTCTAAATTAAATACTGGGGATAAATAACGTATAAGGTTGGATGAGGATCAATACCCAATTCATAAAAACACACTCCCAAATAGTGCATAATTTTGGAAAACATCTGATTACCATAAACAGGTAATAGCAAGTCAATCTTGAGAGATAGATATATGCTATCCCGGACTTTTTTGTAGAACTATTTAAGAGGTACATTTCCGTCATACATTGTATCCACGTAAGTCTTACGGTTTTTGCAGCGCACGTGAAAATAGCTGATTATGGCTAATTTTTTTGTTAGTATTGAAGTTATAGTAGGTATCCTTATTTTTTTCGAGTAAAAAGTATAGCCTATGCCACTCAGGGATAATGTAGCTTTCTAAGGGTGAAAGAATTTCTAAAATCGGTCCAGTAGTTTTTGAGCCTATTCGTGTCAAACACACAAAAATACAAATATTTGCTCTTTATAATATACAAGCAGGCCGTCCCAGCTTCGCCCGAGTAGAAATTTGTTTCACGCAGCGGTTTCATCTTCAACACTTCAACCTGCCATATCTTTTGATGTACTCGTTGTAATTGTATGATGTGAAGGGCAATTTTGTTCTAAATTAAATAATGGGGATAAATAACGTATTAGGTTGGATGAGGATCAATACCCAATTCATAAAAACACACTCTCAAATAGTGCATAATTTTGGAAAACATCTGATTACCATAAACAGGTAATAGCAAGTCAATCTTGAGAGATAGATATATGCTATCGCGGACTTTTTTGTAAAACTATTTGAGAGGTACATTTCCGTCATGCATTGTATCCACGTAAGTCTTACGATTTTTGCAGCGCACGTGAAAATAGCTGATTTTGGCTGATTTTTTTGTAATTATTGAAGTTATAGTAGGTATCCTTAATATTTTCGGGTGAAAAGTATAGCCTATGTCACTCAGGGATAATGTAGCTTTCTGAGGGCGAAAGAATTTTTGAAATCGGTCCATTAGTTTTTGAGCCTATTCGTATCAAACAAACAAAAATACAAATCTTTCCTCTTTATAATATTAGTATAGATATAGATAAAAAGACAACGTGAGAAAACAAACCAAGGAAATATTGACGCTATAAGTGCCATTCAAGTATCTTTTCAAATTCACAACTTGTGCTAACAAAATGGAGATGAGGTGAATGGAAACAATACCAAAATACAATATGCTTAAGTGTTTCATAAACTCATACAAGCGAGGTGAAAAAGGTGATTAAATTCTCAAATAATGAGAAATTATGCAGTACTAATAATTCGTAGAAGACAGGAAAAATTATGTACCTGCCAATAGCGGAAATAAACTAATGGAAGGTTAAGGTCATGACTTACGACTTTCAATTGTCATTTTCTTTTGGACAAGATGAGACAAACGCATATAGAGATAATAAACGACCTTCTGGAAAACGTGAAACGTTTATGTTTTCAAGTAACATGATGTAGGCATTAGGATTCAATGTGTACAAAGAAAATGCGGTTTATAGTAATAATATAAAAATAAAAAGTTATTGTTTTTTGCATTTCAAAGGATGTACACCTGGGAACAAGAAAAATATGTTTTTAACTCCTTTCTTTATGCTATTTCCATTTTCCCATGGTATTGAAACAATACTGAAAAAACGTGAAAAGCTTTTCTGAACAATACGTTTTTAAATAAAGATTTAATCAATTATCGTCATAATTTGCCCAAGTTTGCTTTTGGCGATGTCAGCGATATTTTATAGAACGAAATCTGAAATATCTTCTCCTTTTCCACTAAAAAGAGAATTGAATGAGTGATCTGAAGGATCTGAACACGACTTTTCTTAAAATGCAAAAATTCAGTGACATCGAATTTCAAAATATGTTTATATCTCACAATATTATTTCCCAATTAATTGTTTAAAAATCGACCAAGGTCTGAATTTACATTTATGTACTTTTATATTCGCAATAACACTAACAAAATTATCGATCAATTGCCGAATAAAAATCCATCGTGTGATCCAATTATGGATCTCAATTACGCTTACGCAGTAAATTTTCTGATTCTTTTTTTGAGCGGAATCATTGAAGTCAATTAGAGTGATATTTCGAAATTGTTTTAGAATAGGTATTCACGGTGTCTCATGAAAGTGGTAGGAACCAAACATGTGGAACACCCTGTATCTTTTTGCAGATTTAGAAAGCATGGTCCTATATGCATGCATTTTTATAAATGATCCCGGTTGGCCATGATTTAGGTTCATCAAGTTCTTCTTCTTAAAACTGACGCAGGTTGGCACTCGTGAAAGTCAATTAATTCTGAGAGACGTTGCCAATGCTAATTTCTATTTACCCTTTTTTAACTTTGTAAATTGAGTTAGTTCTTTTAAGGTTTAACTGTGACACAGGATTCGCAGTACTAGGTACTACATTTTCATACTGGAGTATTTCAAGTTGTGCAAAAGGGTATAAATGTCTTCTGTGGGCTTATTTCATAGAATTTCGAAAAATTGGTAATTCTATAGTGTTCTGTTCGTTTAGAAGTTTTTCTGTCGGGTTATAGTCGAATACTTTGACTCTTTTTCCGAATGAAATATCACAAAGTAACGGACTATTATTCTGTTCATTATTTTTTAGTAAAACATTCGATTCTCGATTTCCATCAAAGAAAATAGCATAACTGCATCTTCCAACCATGTTTATATACGTGAAATATTCCCAGTATTAAAAGAAAAAAAGTTTCTTCAACATTCGAAGCGTCTTTGGAATTATTGAATTCACATTTTCTCAAATTCACTATTTTTCGAAGTAAATAAACAATTTGATGAAATGTGTCAGAATGTCATGGCCAACCGGAATACTTTATGAAAGTGAATGGAGTATATATTGATACTTTCCTTGCCTATTTTGGGCATTTTTTAAGCATATTTCAATGTTTTTCAGCTGCATTCCTTATCTAACGCTGATAAAACGGTTGAAGCGAATCACATAAACAGTATTTTCAAGCTCAAGAAATAAACCGTAGCCTATATCACTTCCACAATCCATACGAATCTAATCCTAATGCCACCTCAAATGTTGAAACCAATTTAGTCATTCCGGATGTAGAAAAGAAATTTGCATAAGGCTGCACCAGATGCATCGGACCGGAATATTTGCGGGAAATTTCATTGCGCCTGCAATAATTGACATCCGGAGTGAAGTTTGCCTATCTGTTACGGCTTATAGGTACATACACCCGAAAATCTTTGCCATCAATTCGGCGCAGTCGGATAGACGGTAAAGCAAACGTGAGTAGAAAAACGATGGTAGGATTTCGGAGTGCTATATTTAAAAAAAAAATCGCTGCGTCCAAATTATGCTAATTTACTAGATATCTTGGGAACTACTGCTCAGTCATAGCTTTTCTCGAATTTCTCTGGAGCTGATGCACTGGAAAATCCATCGACCTTTATGTATACAAACATTGTGAGTAAACACTGCATATATTTCCAAACGAAAATATGGAGCACAGTGTATACAATCAATATGCGCGTCAACTGGATTATGTAAAATGTAAACAATTAAAATGAGTACATATTTTCGGTGCTTATGAACTATCATCAATTCAAACTTGTTTCTCATCTTCTATGGTTGAATGCGAGTAAATATCACCCAAATACTGTCATTTCCTCAAGCAAATGCAACAAGTGTGTATATTTTTCTTTCGTCACAGTTTTGGAATTTCAGTACCCTCATAAATAAATTGCCGAATATAATGGAGTCAAACAGCATAAAATTGAAATGCGAAATTTAATGAAGAAAATTTATGATTGATTACATTTTTGCAAAAAACTAACGCAAAATTATTTTAACACCTTTTTGATTCCACACAGGTAAAAATCTGAGCAAGAGTCACTTCGAGCGAGAATAATTCATAATTTTATTTCAATACTAGTTTCATGGATTTCCATTGAATTTTTGGAAACCAAAAAAGATAAAATTATACAATTTTATGAGAGTATTGATTGCAAAAAACTGATTTGAAACATTTTGAATGTCCAAAATTCAAATGATATGCTATTCAAATTTGTTTTTTCAATTAATAACTAATAAGCACTTCATTTGAATTCAATCCAACCATAGAATATTAATCAGCGTGAAACAATGCTATTTTGGAAACGAGCGATCACTTGTCAATATGTCAATAGGTAATATGTACCAACATAAATTAACATAATCGAGCGCACTCACCTACGCGTATCCACTTTAAATTGAAATAGCTTTTAACTTAATCCTTCTAGAGCACACACCACTTAACGTCAACTATCGTATTGAAATTGTAGGAATATTCTGATTTATTTCTTTTCAATGGTCAGTACAGCTTGCCGCTAGATTGATGGATAAAACAACACTCGGCATACCTAGGAGGTTGAATTTATTCGTCGCGGGATATAGCCCTATGTCAGACCACGAGTCGCAGCCAATGAGCAGCCTGCATGCTGCGCTCGTGCTTCTTCAACGGAACACGAATCTGTTTCGCGATTTCGGTCGATATTGAGGGAGGCGAAAGATGACGGATGTTTTGTTTTTATTGCGAATTTGAGGTTAGACATTTGATATTTGAGCGAATCACCTACTAAACTTACTGAGGTGCGGGAAAGGTAGGTTAATTGGGGCAAGTGTCGTTTCAGTGGTTGGTAGTCCATAGAACAATGCAACGGAAGTAAAAATGTTTTGTGCTGTCACTTGTAAATTGTTAGGTACACGTTCGATTATAGGGTGATGCATATACGTTTTCCAAATTAATTATAAGGACGCTTTGTTTATAATTTGAAGATGTAGTCAAAATTAAAATGTAATTGCATATAATCCTCAATGATATATCCAAAATTCAACAGGTTTCTCTACATGAAAAAAACATGATAGTTGATATTGGAAAAAAGTGCTTCTATGAGTTCTATCCGTATAATATCTAGATCCAAAATGGACCATGCAGTTAAAAGCATCCTACATCTCAGAAATTAAATTATTCGCGAACAAAAGTTATAAAATAACAAACTGGCATTATTTTTTTTAACTTAAAACTGACGACATTTGGCACTCGTGAAATGTCGAATAAATAAATCGAATGTTGCCAATGCTAATTTCTATTTACTCTTTTTTCAACTTTGTAAATGGAGTAAGTCCTTTTGAGGTTTAACTGTGACACAGGGTCGTAGTACTAGTTACTACTACATTTTCATACTGGAGTATTTCGAACTGTGCAAAAAAGTATCTAAATGTCTTCTGTAGGCTCATTTCTTGAGAATTTTGAAAAGTGGAGAATTCCATACGTCCGTCTGTTCTGTTCGTTTAGAAGTTTTTCCGTCGGTTATTCAAGTAGGTACTTTTATTCTTTTTTCGAATGAACTATCACAAAAATAACGCACTATTGTAAGTAAATAAATATGTTGACAAATACGTAATTACTACGACCTTTGTGTAGAAAGGACAACGCTGCGTATTTATCTGAAAATGGCTATATCCTAACATTTTCAAAATATACACCGGGAAATGTGTCAGAATGTCATGGCCAAACGGGATACTTTATAAAAGTTAATAGAGTAAAACAAGTTGGTCAGAAATGGTGAATATTGATACAATACAACCCAGTTTTTTCGAATGAGAAAGTACAATTTTTATATCATACTGATAATCTACATGAAATTCTGATTCAAAAATACCACACTTGTGGTACTTCTTGACGTAAACCACTTGTCGACAACTTTCATGGATATTATAATGGTTTAAACTTATACAGGGTGTCCCGGAAAATGTGGGAAATCTCTCGGATTCAGATAAAACATAAAAAAAATGATGACAAGTTTCCATAATTTTTACGGAGATACGGCCTCCTAAATGACGTCACTGGAAATCCATTTTACTGAAATAAAACTCAAACTATTTAATATAATAAAAAAAAAATTTATATGATGAACAGTAGTAAGGACCTCTTAAAATAATGCCCTTACATTTAAATTAGCTCTTTTAGTTAACCGGGGCCGGACTAGGTTGTACATTTTAATGCTTACATTTTCAACACCCTGTATGATAGAAGTAGAAAAAAACAAATTTGGATAGATTGAACATTAGGCTAAAAAAAGGTACTCTTGTTTATTGTCGATAAAATGAACCGTTTTCGAAAAACAAAATTACAAAGATCCTTAACCATGCAGTTTTGGCATAGAAAGGCACGTTAACAAAAATTATTTTTTAGAAATGTACTCTCACTAAAGCTTGCAACGATTGAATATAAACACGCTAGTTATAAATAATCTATTAAAAACTTCATAAGAGTAAATTTCTGATAAATAATTTTTTTTACCGTGTCTTTCTGTGCCAAAACTGCATAGTTAAGAATCTTTGTAATTTTGTTTTTCGAAAACGGTTCATTTTATCGACAATAAACAGGAGTACCTTTTTTTTAGCCTAATCTTCAAGCTATCCAAATTTGTTTTTTTCTACTCCTTATCATACAGTGTGTTGAAAATGTAAGCATTAAAATGTACAACCTAGTCCGCCCCTAGTAACCTAAAAGAGCCCATTTAAATTTAAGGTCCTTACTATACTGTTCATCATATATATTTTTTTTAATTATATTAAGTAGTTTGAGATTTATTCCAGTAAAATGGATTTCCAGTGACGTCATTCAGGAGGCCGTATCTCCGTAGGGAGGGCCGCTAGGAAAAAAAATTATGGAAACTTATTTTTTTATGTTTTATCTGAATCCGAGAGATTTACCGCATTTTCCGGGACACCCTGTCTATTGATGAAGGATTTTCAGTCACAAGGAACACCAACGTTTCTGTACAACATGTCTTGACAAAAAAATGAAGACTACCCACTGGGACAAAAAAAAATCAGAGCTTACCATTTGAATGAATGTTCTAAAATAAATTGCCCTTTCCAGACACGTACCTAATGATTTACATTTTTTTTATTTCAAAACGGTACATTTTACAAAGAAAAATACAAGAGATAAAAAAGTTTCTAACCAAACCAAGCTATTCGAACTTAATTCTATCCAAGTCGTTGCGTTATTTTCTCTTTAAATATAATTTTCCTGCCATATCTTTGAATCGCGATTCTCCCTAACGTTTGACTTTTGACCAAACAATATCACCCTTTAAAATCTTTCGCAGCAATTAACAAACACTGTATACACGAAATTTGGCGAAAAAAGTGACCTACGTCGAAAAGTAACACAGAAAAATAGTGTTCGAAATCAGAATTTCATGGAGATTATGAATATTATATAAAATTTTGCATTCTCAATGAAAAAACGGGGTGTTATCAATTCCGGACCAAGCTGTAGAGTCCAAAATAATCTGAGCTTATGCGCTGACTCGTGACTCCCCTGAGTCGGCTGAGTAATGTCAATTCCATCATTCTCCTAGCTAGCCCTAAATTTCCAACCAAGGGCTATCGAATGATCGTGCACTGATGAGAAATGACTCAACCTGTATGTTTGGATTTGTTTTGGATATGTTCGCATTTTCGAGGAAATTCCTACATTGCCTATCTATACTATCTATACTTATATTATAAAGAGGAAAGATTTGTATTTTTGTGTGTTTGATACGAATAGGCTCAAAAACTACTGATTTCAGAAATTCTTTCACCCGAAAAAATTAAGGATACCTACTATAACTTCAATAATTAGAATAAAACAGCCTTAATCAGCTATTTTCACGTGCGCTGCAGATACAATGAATGACGGAAATGTACCTCTTAAATAGTTCTACAAAAAAGTCCGCGATAGCATGTATCTATCTCTCAAGATTGACTTGCTATTACCTGTTTATGGTAATCAGATGTTTTCCAAACTTATGCACTATTTGGGAGTGTGTTTTTATTAATTGGGTATTGATCCTCATCCAACCTAATACGTTATTTATCCCCAGTATTTAATTTAGAACGAAATTGCCCTTCACATCATACAATTACAAAGAATACATCAAAAGATATGGCAGGTTGAAGTGTTAAAAATTAAACCTCCGCGTGAAACAAATTTCTACCCGGGCGAAGCTGGGACGGCCTGCTTGTATTTGATATGAGACTTCACAGTATGAATTTAGTAACAACATTATTCCTGAATCAAATAAAAAAGAGGAATACTTCGAAGGCGTGTGGGAATAATTGGAAGGACTAAGGAGAAAATATTAAGCATTACAAAAAAGCTAATATATTTTCTCTGTATTAACTATGACGACAATAGAGCTACATATTATTATCGCTATTCTAAAATGCCATCACCTCACAGGCCCGGATCCAGGGGGGGGCAAGCGGGGCGCTTGCCCTGGGCGCCAGCTTAAGGGGGCGCCAAAAACAACCAGGGGATAATTTTTTTTTATTTTTGATATGCTCGGAAAAAAGTATTATTATCGAATATGACCCGACTCTGAAGTGCCATATTGACCACTCAAAAAAAGGACAAACATCCTACCTGTCTCAACTTTGCAACATGAAATTTGATGGCCACCTAATTTCTGAATAAAATTATTAATGAGATCAAGGAGGCCAACTATGTCACTTTTATGTTCGTCTGCACTCCAGATGTATCCCACACAGAGCAAATGAGCCAGGTTATACGATATTTAAAGAGAACGTAGTCTGGATATGAGATAAGGAAAAGTTTTATTGACTTCTTAGAAGTTGACGGAAAAACTGGAGAATAATATCATAGCATGGATGCGTAGAATACCTGGTGTAACGACTACTAAATAAAAAAACGTGACCAAAATTTGTAGATCAAAACGGCATTCTACATTTCAGATTTAGGTCTAGTTACGGAAAAAAAAGCGTGATCCCTTTCGAGAGAAATGACAAGCAGGACAAATTCTCAGATTTTCGATCGACAAGAAAGTCTTAAACAAAATTTAATCAGTGCCAACACCAGGTATTCTATGCATCTATATCATAGC
Source organism: Adalia decempunctata (assembly GCA_951802165.1). Taxonomy (NCBI): domain Eukaryota; kingdom Metazoa; phylum Arthropoda; class Insecta; order Coleoptera; family Coccinellidae; genus Adalia; species Adalia decempunctata. The sequence goes on along the minus strand of OX637695.1, from coordinate 30,368,378 downwards.
TAATTCTAGATCAACTGCAAACTGATGATTTAGATGTCAAAATCCTACGACAACGGATCTAACATGGCTGGAGTCCAATCCAGAATTCTACAGATGAATGAGCTGGCAGTATTAGTTCCATGCCTAGGACACTCTTTGAATCTTGTGGGTGTCCATTTGGCTTCATCATGTTCAGAAGCAGTAAATTTATTTGGTGTTATACAAAAACTGTATTTTTTATTGTTCAACCATAAGATGGACAATAATTATGAAAAAGTGTACGAAAACAAATTTGAAAGGAAGTAGCCAAACAAGATGGGCTAAACATCAAGCTGTTAATGCCTTGCTCAATAATTTACCGGGAGTTGTGAAGGCTGTGGAAGAAATCAAAGAATCCTCACAAGTCGCAGAATCCAAGTATAAAGCTATGGTCATTTGCTTCGTGCTGTGATGGATTTTAGATTTATCCTGAACCTAACAATTTGGTATAATATTCTGCGAGAGATCAATAGGGTCAACATGGAAATTCTGAAAGGGGATATAATTATTTCACGTTCATTTTCGTTGATGCAATGTCTTGTGAAGATCTTGCAAGGAATGAGAGAAAAACCTCTTGAAAACTGGATATCGGAAGCTACACTTCTTTCAAAAGAATTGGATGTGGAGCCAATTCTTAGAAATAAACGTGTTTCCAAGAAGACAAAGCAGGTCGACGAAATGTGCGAGGATGAGTCAAGAACGTTAGATCAAGTTGGTTTATTCTCGAAGGAAATTAAAATTGTTTTCGACAGATTATTGTCAGAAATCAGAAAAAGCTTAGAAAGTTCAGATAATCTGCATAAGAATTTCGCATTCCTCAACGGCCATGCCCTTTCAAACATGCAAAAAGAGGATCTGCAGAAAAATGGGACCCTTTTAGCGCAAAAATATTGAAGAGACTTGAATACAGTTGTTTTTTGTTAGGAACTAGCGGTTTTCAAAGAGCTAGTTCCTGAAATTATCTACTTCATTAGACCTGCTGCAAATTCTTCACAGGCAAGATCTGCAAGAAGCTTTCTCTAACGTCCGTTTAGCTTTGAGAATTAACTGCACTACCATGTCTGCAAGATGAACGCATGTTTAAGCAAATTGAAAATAATAAAAAATTAAGTTAAATTAAAATTTCTTCTCTTTTTTTCTTATTATTAGTATTAATTTTGATTATTCATTTGTATTATTTATTTTTGATATTTTTTATGAATTCATATATTACACAAATGGGGGGGGGGGGGGGGCGCCATCATGAACTTTTGCCCCGGACAGAAAAAATCGTAGATCCGGGCCTGTCACCTCATCAACAGTTATCAAAATAATATAAGAATCAGATCGTCCAATCTTACATTACGTAAACTTGACCATAACCTTGGTTGACGAGGTTTTGGGTATGTGTACGATAATAAACAATGTGCGTGTTTTGATTCACGGCATGGGAAAGTAGAACGGACTTCCCAGTGCAGAGGTAGAATTGCGAGAACTTGAAGACAGGTATCTGAAATAATTGGGAAGTTGTCTTCTCATGGAAAGATTCGACCACCACCGGTTATCAGGTACTTTCCGGACTGATCCGGAAAATTCGTATTTGAAATGTTTTTCTCAAATACAGACTGTTTCAGATGAGATCAATACACTACTGTGTTTTCGCTATTTTGGGGAGTTCTAAGAGTTTTTACTTTAAGCCAATTCCAAGGGCGTTGATAAGCAAGGAGGTACAGGGGGTAACTACCACCCAAGAAAAAAAATTGAGTGCAATATACCAGCGATGCCTCGTCTCATTCATCATCTTACAGCATTTTCCTCCAATTAACTAAACCATTACCACTAGGTACCCCTAGAATAGTATATTCTAAAACTATAGTTGCAGAATGGGCTCCTATTCCAATACGAATGCGAGATTCGAAAACGAGCGACGAAGGAGCGAGTTTTCGAACGCATGAGTATTGGAATTGCGTTCTGCAACGAGTATTAGACGATATTTTCTCTCTTTCATTCAAATTTTGTGAAATTCAATGAAAAAATTCAAATTATAGATCCTAGTGACTTTCATATTGTATCTTGGCAGTTGGTGTGATTGTTAGGAAATACGAAATTGACATTTCCAAATTGACGTCTGCTGAAATTTAGAAGGATCGGAAGTCATTGCTGACAACCACAAAACGAAAAATGTAACTGAAAACGATGCTGTAATGAATTCATTATAGCACTGTTTTTAGTACTGTAATGAACTCATTACGATACTGAAATAGAGAAAAAGAATTATCGACGCACCTGTCCAATTCTCGATATTTTATTTCGCGTTAGAGATATCGAAGAATGTTACAGGAAAAAATTTTTCCCAATTGAATTCTGATGCCGAATACTGAATTTTTTCTGAAGATTCCAATTTTTATTTGCTTCAAGTTTCCCTACTTTTCAGTTAAACACATACTTGACATTTCAAAATAATTTTTTCGGCAACCGTCCGGGAAGTACCCACTTCCCGGACGCTTTTTCTTTGAGAAAGTAGCATTTCCCGGCCTAGGCCGGAAAGTACGTACTTCCCGGCCTAGGCCGGAAAAACACGTCGTTGTTGTCATTGTGATGATCATCACAATAGCAACGAAATAACGGATGACAGTTCTGTTCTGTGTTCTGTTTAATTCAAATATGAATCAAAATCAATAAAGAGATGTGTCATCTCATTAATTTGTAATTCTTCACGGTTGCCGAAAAAATATTGTACGCAACACGCCCGGAAATAGTTTTTTTGGACTCACAGACTTCCAGGACTCGCCTCCGGCTCGTCCTAGAATCTTGTCTATTCGTCCAAAAAAACCCTATTTTCCGGACTTGTTACGTAAATTACTATTTCAGTTTAATGGGGTACAGAATTTTGGTTTTTCATTCGTTAAAGGACCCCGCACTTTCCTTATGGCAAACGGCGTTCCGTCAAATGTTTTAATATTTTGGTATAATGTAGTACACGACCTACTGATCAAAAGTGTCCATGGCCCCAACTCAATCCTATGACTAGTTTTTGAGATACAGGGCGTTGAAGCTGAGAATAACCCACTTTTACTACGCTCGTATCTCGGAACAGAATCGAATGAATTTCAATTTTTCTCAAGAATCATTTCATTCCATCCCCAGGGAGCAACCATATAGAGGAATATGACCGAAAATCGTTACGAATACAGGGTTATCCATAATTGAATGCATGCCCGATATTGAAAGTATAAAATAATATATGTCAGTTCCAGAGCGCGGTGAACGTTCGCAAAATGAACTATTTCACTAGATATGTTGTTGTTACATCGAAGATACCTGAAATATCCAGAATTCATACTGGTCAATTATTATAGAAACTATTCACAATGAAGGTTAAGTGGACACCCTATATTTTTGGGTTGATTTAATATGTTTGTTTGATTTTTTCAGAACATATCATCATGGACTTCAGAGAATGCAGGGTGATTCATTCATGAAATAAACTGTGAACCTCACGTAAATACCCAAAAACCTCTTTTTTTTTCATCACCCCCTATTTCAAGATCAACTCCGTTGAGGTGGAAGTTTTCTTTCACCACTGCTCTTGATATAGAAACATCAATACGGCTGAGAGTTTTTATCCACTTATCCACTTTTTTTTTATACTGGAATAAGAATAGAATAACATAAATAAATAATATTCATATTACATATAAAAAAATCTGGTCATAAGAAGTGGATGAAATCTCTCAGCCGTATTGATGTTTTTGTATCAAGATCAAGTACAGTGGTGAAAGAAAACTCCCACCTCAATGGAGTTGATCCTGAAATAGAGGGTGATGAAGACAAAAGGTGGTTTTTGGGTATTTTCGTGAGGTTCATAGTTTATTTCATGACTGAATCACCCTATGTTCTTTGAAGTCCATGGTGATATGTTCTGAAAAATTCAAACAATCATCTTAAATCAACCCAAAACTACAGGTGTCCACTTAACCCTCATTGTGAATAGTTTCTATAATAATGGATCACCCAGTATGAATTCCGGTATTTCAGGTTTTTTCGATATAACAACAACATATCTAGTGAAATAGTCAATTTTGCGAACGTCCTCGCTCTGAAAATGACTAATTTTATACTTTCAAAATCGGGCATGCATTCAATTATGGATAACCCTGTATTCGTAACGATTTTCGGTCATATTCCTCTATATGGTTGCTCCCTGGGGATGGTGTGAAATGATTCTCGAGAAAAATTGAAGTTCATTCGATTCTGTTCCGAGATACGAGCGTAGTAAAAGTGGGTAATTCTCGACTTCAACGTATCTCAAAAACTAGTCATAGTCATAGGATTGAGTTGAGGCCATGGACACTTTTGATCAGTAGGTTGAGTACAATATTATACCAAAATTTTAGAGCATTGACGGAATGCCATTTCCCATAAGGAAAGTGCGGGGTAAGGATAGAATGAAGAACAACTCTTTCTACTACTTTTTTTTTATCTTTAACGTGAAACAAAATATGGAGAATTGGTCCTCGTTGCGATAACTTTTGCGGATTTCATATTTAGAATTTCAGTAAGATATCGTTAAAAGTGTAGCTGATCATTCAATTCAATGTATTACTCTTCAAAATTTCGGACCCTTCAAAAAGTTAAATATACAGGAGTATGTTCATCTCAATTGCGACACACTGTTGATTGCCTCCTTGAATTAAAATGATCCGTAAATCCTATAAAAAAAACTCGTACATAAAGGTCACTGGCGTATATGATGTCTTTGTGTCCGTCTTTCTGTCATGATATAAATGGCCACTAGGAAATGTCTCCTATATTTCCTAACCAATATACCAATATACAGGATGATTTATTCATTATGTAACATTTTATTGCAACTTTTGGATTATTTATACCTAATATTCCTGTTCCGTACTGATGTAAAAATAACCACCCTATAGGTATAGGCCACCCTTTGAAATTGTTTTCACATTTATTTGAAATGCATTACACAAGATTAAAATTCATTCATTCAAATTTTTGTCAAACCCCTGAAGGTATTAGGTACATCAAACAAATCTGAAGATAGAGGAAGATTATGAGAATTATTTTTATCATTCCAACTTGGGATGCTTGAATCGAAGAAATTCCTTCATGAACCATTTTATGATGATCGAGCAAATAAAAAGTAATAAATGTTCGATAATTTTTCACTCAACATTTTTTCATCATATTACATCTTGTAATACAAAAAGACATCAATTCATTGTATGTCGTCGATTCTTGTTTATAGTTAACAAGCAGGTCACAACATGTTTTTGACTCACAGAAGATGCTCGAAGTGGAAACCACACATTTCTGCACGTTTCATCAACTTCACAATCCCAAAATTCAATGCTTGAATATTACAAGAGAGAAATTTTAGCTGCTTAAATTTCATCTCCAGTGGTATTTGACATGACTATTTCACGAGAAAATATGGTCACATTGGCACGTATTGGGCTATTTGACAAATAAGTAATCTTCATGGATTAACCAAACGTTTTTGTTTTCTCTATGGTGTTCATTTCCGGAGCTATCTCTGAATTTGAGAAACGTAAAAAAAATTATAACTGGAAAACCAACTTGTTAGTTTTGCCGGCTTGTAGGTTTTATCGATGTGAAACGAGAGTTGCTATGGAAAATTCCTCAATAAAAATGGAATGAGTGAAATAGTCATTGATAAATGTACGTTGAATGCGGAGCTCGGAAAATACTTAGATTAGTGACAAATTGATTTTCTCAGTATCGTAACTGAACAATTTTGTGATTTCATGGGAACATTCAATGAACATGATCTTCCGAATTGAGATGAAAGTAATAACTTTCGATGAATTAACTCTTTTCAATTCGTAAGATCATTATGAAACATTCAAAGATGTGACAGAAATTCGAATGAATGAATTCTATTCCTGTGGTTATGCATTTCGAATGAATGTAAAAAGAATTTCAGAGAGTTGCCAGTAGAGTGGTTATTTTCACATCAGCTGTCAAAATTGATTTTTCCGAGTACCTACAGTACTGGAAATATGATATTCGGTATACATAATCCAACAGATGCTATGAAGTGTTACAAATTCTGAAAAAAATCATTCAATTATGATATACACTACCAGGATGAATTATCCATCCTGTATATTGGTGAGGACAGATGGAAGACATTTCTAAGTGGCCATTTCGTGATGCTAATGATAGATCCATAGACTTATCAAAATGGATAATATGTCTATGGATACAGGGTGTTGAATTGGTGCCGAAGATTTCAATGATTCCTTGTTCAAAATGAAGAGTAGTTTGTTATATAAACGTTGGGTCAAAATTCAAACATTAGAGAGAAATCGCTGTTCAAAGATGGCAAAAAAATTAGGTTTTCAATTTGTATCTTAAAAACGTTATTGCATTACCCCTATTAAGAAAATCACAACACTCCAGAATTCACAACAAAAGCATTTGACTTCAAATCTACACTATCCATCAATATATAAAAGCATTTGAATTTAAATCAAAACAATGAACGGATTTCGCGATGTTCCCACCAATAAGATAGGAGAGCAAAAATCCCACGTTTTTGCAAAATATTAAAAATCTATTGTTTGCACAGGAGAAAATTCAAGAATAAATTACTTTTTTATTAATCAGTGCATTATACAGTCAAATATCATGTTTTTTCATTCTGTCTACGATAATTAATGGTGAAAAAGAGCTTTATGAACATATTTACGAGCTTTGTTTAGAACCCGTATCATCAAAAAGAGCCTCGAAAAAACCGTGCGTTTTTTGTAACGACTTAATGAAGGCTTTCACGGTCGGACTCAATATCAAACCTAAAGTATTCCAGGTTTTCTAACCGCGGTCAAATAGCAATTTCACCTAACGTTTCGCTTAAAACTGCGGTGGGCATCTTCAGAGATTTCTCGGTCGGAGAATGACCGAGAATGACCGTTCCGAACTCCTCGGAAGAGTAAGGATCTTAGGCCATAGAAAGAGCATCAAATTCATGAATTCGAGAATTGGTGAAGCCAAAATTCAGTCAATATTCGATAAGTGGAACGAAGATATCATAAAGGATAGCAATATCATTAGATACGGCCGTGGCAACGTTGCGGAATCTAACTTTGAAAGGTCCAGTGGCGTGGTGTTAACAGAATTAAGGAATGGAAATAAAATTACATACCTACATTGAAACAGATTCTGAGTTAGATGAACAGAGTCAGCTGAACTTAGAATTGATTTTTCTTCCTCTCAATATGAGAAAGGAATCTGAGAATTAGAAATGATAAGTCTATAACATACCTGTGTAAACTCAAATCAGGATTCAAATAGTCCAATTTACAACAAACAAGACACATATACGAACCATTTTTCAACGTATTCTGTCAATAATATTCAGAAATAAATCCAAATTTCATTTTTAGTACGCAATATTCTGATGACAATACTGTTCGAAACTTCATTAGTTACACAAAATGTGAATAGTGACAAGAAATAAATTAATGAACTGGCCACAGATTCAGAAAACGGTGCTGCCATAACGTATACCCATTCTCATTGCTGTTTCAAATATTTCGCTATATCTCGTTTTCTGTTGGGGATATCACGAAAATTTCACAAAGTTTTCTTTTGTAATTTCTATAGCCTGTACGCTTCTTCCATCGTATTCGAAAAATTATTCGCCGTTCAAGTGCTAGAGAGAAAAGTTTGTGTTTTTTAAATGGGACACCCTATATTTTTCATCATTACTTCTTAGCCGCAGATTCACTGAGCATCATTCTGTAACCGGTTTTTCGAAAATCTGATCCGTTTCGAAGATATTGAGTTTTTCGTCTTCACTTGAATTGGGACAATTCGAATAAAAACTTTAATACAAATGGATTCTGAAAAAAACTACAATAAATGTTTGCCTACATTATTTATGCACTTCCAACAACGCCGTATAACACCTCTCACTACGTTGTGGATGTGCAAATTATTTTTCAACTGATTTGAATTTTCACTTTTCTGCCTATATAATTTGAATTTATTTAGTTTGATATAAATTTTTGACTTATAAACTGTAACCGTTCCGTAGTGCTAATGATCTGCGAAATCGAAGCACAATAAACAATTGAAAAAAAAATTGTCCTTGGGAACACCCCATAGAAAAAAATCTAACGAAATACGGCAATTTTTCAGAAACACCCTGTAACTCGAGAACCAATTCAGATATCTCGGATCTGTTTGCTGGCAATTGATTATTTTGAAAAAAGAAATCGGGAGTCTTTGAACATTTTTTCTCTAACCCTTATGGTTCTCGAGATGCTCTCAGTGATCATCGAATTTGGGACACCCTGTACAGTTCTCCAGATAGTTCTGATGATTTTGAAAATTGGCTTCACTATTTATTATGGAAAGGTATTCATGTTTGAAGGAAATTTCGTCCTATTTTCATGAATATACCTACTATCTAACCTATCAGTTTGTTGCACGTATGAGACACCCCGTAGATCACTCAATACTGAAATGCATCCTTTGTTTTCAATATTTTTAACCGTTTGGAGAATATGAATAAGAGTTGAATTGTTAATAATGATGTATGCGGAAAATAGTTTATGTATCAGATATCTGATTTCAATTGATATTATTGATAAAAAAAAAACTCATATCAGATGATTCCTATCGTATGCATTCTCAAAAAGTCGTCCAATTAGAATGAAATCATGAATGAAAACATTCCATAGTAGGTACCTGAGAATGTTGAATGTCCACGATATAAATAAATGCTCAAAACACGTTTGTGATTGTGGGTTTAACACAAACTTATGAAATGAAAGGTTTTATCTTATCTTGACCTTCCCTTTTACGAAATTTCCGATTTCAAGAGATGTCAGCAACGTGCATTCAAGACAGCTGATTACCACGCCTCATTCATTCTACAATAATGTGATACCTCAGAGTAATAAGTGATAATCGCACTCGAAAAACAAAGAGGAGTCCTAATTAGAATAGCATTTTTACAGACAAGTTCATTCAGAATGACGAGTAGGTCTGAAATTTTCATGGTTTAAAGTGTTTAAACAATGGTTTATTTTAACATCTCACTTGTGAACTACTGAAAATTTTTATTTGCTAGTAGTCACGTCTTTGGTACCTTCAAGGGGAGGATAATAAACGAAAAATTTAGAGAGATTCATTCTTTGGGCACTGGAAGTTATATATTGAATTTTGTTCCTCTAATATTCAACATTAATTTTTTGAATGTGTAAATGAAAGCATTTTTTTTATGAACTTCATTCAGCTATCAGAAAAAAACAATACATTTATGTAAGCAGAAGTGTTGAAATATAGGAGGGACGTTTACAGGTCGACGTCCAGTGACATCTCCTGTCTAGGCTTGAAGTATAATTCAATTGGCCCAAGGTTTTTGAGTCTTTTGTTGACGACTGCAATTGAAAGAATAAAAAATTTTTAGTTAAATACTAATTAATTCGAAAATTCGGCTGAAATTGCTTTTGAACATCAATGCAATCAATAAATTGAGTCTCTCAGAAAATGGTTGACGTCTACCATCCTACTTATATATACAGGGTGATTACGGAGGAGACCGTCAGATTTTAGGAAAAGTTTACACTAGTCAAGGCAGTTTCGAAACAATGTTTGGTTTATGGTCTTTATTGAGAGTCAAGAGGGTGTTTTGTCCGATTCGACCAATTTTTCTTTTATTCATAACATTGGTATGACTTTTTCAAAAATACAGAGTGGGAATTATGATAAGTTCAGATTAAATTTGAAAATACACCCTGTACATTCTCCGTTTTCAAAAATTCCCTACCTATTTCAGATTCTACCGTAAGTTCACATTATACAGGATCGTTTTTATTTTTTTGGCAGACGTCCAGTTTTCCTAGAAATTTGAAATGATGATGAACAATATCGTTATTTGGTTCCAAGGCAGTAAGAATATTCTGACAGTTTTTAGTAGGTACTCCGCCGGTACTCGTCAAATTGGAACCAAATTAGGAATTTCGAAGAGCAAAGTGTGCAAGACTTCGAAGAAAGAAAAATTCCACCCATACCACTATCAAAAGGTTCAAGAACTGTTGCCACAAGATCTGCCCCAACGATTACAATTTTGTCGGTGGGTTATTAGTCGCCAACCAACTACACTGCGCAAAAAAATTAACGCACATTCTGAACATCTCAATTTTAATGAAAGATAACTCTACATTGACTTTATAACTTATTTATGTTCTCTCGGGAAGGTTTTGAACGAAACAAGACACATTAAATGGAAGAAAAATTCAGGATTTCACCGAATCTTATGTGAAAAAAGAGAAATGAACAATTTTCAAAATACTGAAATGCTGATAAGTGATTTAATACTTGGTATTTCCACCTCTTGCGTTAATTACAGCTCGGCAACGACGGTTCATACTCAAAATGAGTGATCTTAAAATGTTCTGATCTAATCCTTCCCAGATTTCTCCGAGTTGGATTCCTAAGTCATTAAGAGTAGCTGGATGATTTTCTGAACTTCTCATCCTTCTATTCAGGTTGTCCCAAACCTGCTCAATCGAATTGAGATCTGGACTTCTTGCTGGACATTCCATTCGAGAAACTTCAACCTCTTCAAGGTACTCCTGAACGATGCGTGCACGATGGGGTCGGGCATTATCGTCCATAAAAATGAAATTTCCACCAATGTATGGGGCAAATGGCAGTACATGCTCTTCAAGAATGTTCCTTATATACTTATCAGCATTCATAGCTCCATTATCAACGACCACTAGTGACTAGGTCTGTGCGAGCAGTCAAAGATATTCGACCCCATACCATAATAGATCCTCCCCCGAAACCAGTAGTATTCAGGAAATTGCACTGAGCATATCTTTCATGTGGACGTCTGTAAACAAAGGAACGTCGATCACAATGGTAGAGGCAGAATCTAGACTCATCTGTGAAGAGAACTCTTTCCCAATCGGCCTCTTCCCAATGGATATGCTCTCTCGCAAAATCCAAACGCGCCCTTCGATAGGCTGGGGTAAGAGCTGGGCATCTTGCCGCGACGCGAGGCCTTAAATCATATTCTCTGAGGCAATTTCTTATTGTTTGAGTGCTAATTTGCACCTCATGAGTTTGCTCAAGCTGATTTTGAAGGAGGCGAGCGGTTGCAAACCGTTGTCTCAACGAAGAAACTCTCAAGTAACGTTCTTGAATGGCAGTTGTTACCCGTGGTCTACCCTGTCCTGGTCTTCGGACATTCATACCTGTCTCCCTGAATCGCTGCAACATTCTGGACACACTCAAGCCAGCCTTTGATCTAGGGGGGGGGGGCAATTGAGCTAAGGGGGAGGAAATTGAGCTAGGGGGGGGGGTCAAAAAACAATCAGAATAGAAAAAATGAACTGATTTTCGTATATTATGCTATTATTTCATAAGTTTTTAAGGGATTTTTGAGCTCTAGGGGGGGGGGGGGGACTGCCCCTCCCGGCCCCCCCTGGCGACGCCCTTGGACACACTTGTATGGGAAACTCCAAACCTTTCTGCAATTCTCGTGTATGTCCACCCTTCTTCTCGCAAAACTACCGCTTGGGCACATTCCTCTTGGGTCAAATTGCGTGTTTCGCGTTGCATAGCGATCGAGTGTAGAAAATCAAACGAAAGAAAAACTATTGATCACTAGAATTGATCGAGAACAACTGATTTTAGAATGGAGCCAATGCATTCAAAATCTGATAATATCATCTTTTTTTATTCCTGCTGGGAGAAAACATCTGTATTGAAGAAAAACGTTGAAAGTGGTTAACATATGCACGCATAATTCTGATAAAAATAATTATCATTGAGAAGTGAGAACACCTTCAGTTGTAGAATAAATTTGAGATTTCCATAATGTGCGTTAATTTTTTTGCGCAGTGTATTTCTCGTATTCTGTTCAGAGACGAGGCTATGTTTATAAGAATGGAATTTTAATATCCACAATTCTCGTCAATGGGCAAGAGACAACCCTCATTTGAAGAAAAGTCATAATTCACAACACAATATATTTGGCTTGGAACAATAGACGGAAATTTCGTTGGCCCTCACATTTTTGCGGAAAGATTAAATGGTGAAATTTACCTAAACTTTTTGGAAAATATTTTACCAAATCTATTGGAAAATGTACATATCCGCTCTATGTACTTTCAACATGACGGAGCACCACCTCACTTTGCATTGAATGTGAGAAATCACCTGGATGTAGGTACATTATCTGAACAGATGGATTGGCCACAAAGATCGCCTGATTTGAACCCTTTAGATTATTTTGTATGGGGACATCTGAAAACGAAAGTTTATAAGGTTGAAATTAGAAGTAGAGAACACCTAGTTGAAAGAATTTTCGAGGAATGTAATATCTCAGAGCAAAATCAATCCCTCATTAGAAGATCAATAGGTATTCAAAAAAGAGGAAATCATTTCGAACATTCTATGTAAATTTTGTGTTAATCCTTAGTTTTTCTTCTTCCTTTCATAATATGTTTCGACTGTTTATTTTGTATTGTATTAGTTTTTTTTTTTGGTTTCCGTAGGTACGAATAAAGATAATTTCTGGATTAAATGATTTTATACATCAGAATATGAGTGATTAAAAATGAATTTCGAATTTGGAAAAACTACTTTAGGACTCAGGAAGAGCTTTGTATCATTCGACGATACAGCTTTACTATCTATGTTAGTTCAGAATATTCTCATTGCCTTGAAGCCAAATAACGATATTGTTCATCTTTAAAAATTTGTTCTAGGAAAACTGGACGTATGCCAAAGTAATAAAAACGCTCCAGTAATGTAAACTTATGGTAGAATCTGAAGTTAGTCCTCACATTTTTGCGGAAATATTAAATGGTGAAATTTACCCAAACTTTTTGGAAAATATTTTACCAAATCTAATGGAAAATGTACATATCCGCTCTATGTACTTTCAACATGACGGAGCAACACCTCACTTTGCATTGAATGTGAGAAATCTCCTGGATGTAGGTACATTATCTGAACAGATGGATTGGCCACAAAGATCGCCTGATTTGAACCCTTTAGATTATTTTGTATGGGGACATCTGAAAACAAAAGTTTATAAGGTTGAAATTAGAAGTAGAGAACACTTATTTGAAAGAATTTTCGAGGAATGTAATATCTCAAAGCAAAATCAATCCCTCATTAGAAGATCAATATGTATTCAAGAGGAAATCATTTCGAACATTCTATTTCTATTTTGTGTTAACCCTTAGTTTTTTTTCCTTTCATAATATGTTTCGACTGTTTATTTTGTATTGTATTAGTTTTTTTTTGGTTTACGTAAGTACGAAAATAGTATATTTCATTACTAGTCCAGAAAGTAAGCTTTTTCCGTGTGCGCGCGAAGAGTTCGGCTCCGCCTCACACGGGAATTCGTGCAAGCACGGAAAAAGCCTTTCTGGACGTGTAATGAACGATATTTTTCATTACACCTCTCCTAAAACAATCCAACGATATTTGTTCTTCGACAGAAAGCATTTCGATATTGTAAAACAATAATTATTCGAAACACTGACGTCTACTGTCATCACGCAATCGTTGCTTTGTGTCTCAGCATAGATGCATCTATGTCTCAGCGCACGGAAAAGGGTCACTTTCGGTGCCCTGAATCGACATGTTTTGATAGGGTTTTCAGAGCGGTGTAATGAAAAAGATATTTTCTGGATTAAATGATTTTATACATCAGAATATGAGTGATTAAAAATATATATTCTTATGAAATGGAGCTGTACAGATTTGTTTCCAAATATGGCATGTGTCTCGAAAAGGCAACAAGGAACAGATCATTCAAACAAACATATTGATCCATTCCCCGCTCCTAATCTCAGTATTAGCAGAGGAATGTCAAACGGGGCACCATACAGTTCTGCGTATGATGCAAGAGCACAGATAAAAACCTCAGCAAAAACTCTGTCTCCCCGTATAAGTGTAGGGATATTGGATTTGTTTACAAATATTCATATTGGAGGGCATCTTCTTTCGAATTTGGAAAAACTACTTTAGGACTCAGGAAGAGCTTTGTATCATTCGACGATACAGCTTTACTATCTATGTTAGTTAAGAATATTCTCACTGCCTTGAAGCCAAATAACGATATTGTTCATCTTTAAAAATTTTTTCTAGGAAAACTGGACGTATGCCAAAGTAATAAAAACGCTCCAGTAATGTCAACTCATGGTAGAATCTGAAGCAGGAAGCGAATTTCTGAAAACGGAATTTACAGGGTGTTTCTTCAACCTGCAAATTTAATCTGAACTTATCATAATTCCCACCCTGTATTTTTGAAAAAGTGTTGGAATTATTGAAAGTAGACAATCATAATATTGTTCTACCCTGACAATTTCATTAATATTGATCAAGCCATACCCAAGTTATGGATAAAAGAAAAATCGATCGAATCGAACAAATCACCCTGTCAATAAAGGCCACCAACCATAAACCACAACATTGTTTCGAAACTGCCTTGACTAGTGTCAACTTCTCCTAAAATTTGACGGTCTCCTCCGGAATCACCCTGTATGCTTTCAAATTATTCATTATACCTATAAAAGACAGAAATTGACCAAATTTTTAGATGAAAATCATCATGAGGTGGCCAATTATCTGCACTTGAACTTGGGAAGCAATAACAATTCTCCAAGAAGTGTTAAACCTTCACCTTCTAGATCTAGAGCGGAGTGAATGAACTCGACCACACTGAAGTTGAACAGAAGAAAGCAATCAGAACACGACAATGGCTGTCAATTCATGCTATTGAGTAGAAAGAATGGATTAATTCATGCGAATTATATAACAATTATAGAAGCAATAGCCTGAGGATATGTGCTCTTAATCACTTGTCCAAATTTGTAGCCAGCGCGTCCACACATTCAGGTACTATATCCGCCGAACGATACTTGACTATCATATACTGAATCAGTTTCCTGATCTTCTATTGGCACGATGATAACAATTCTTTGATAGATAGGTTATTTTTATATATTATTATTTTTAGAATGAATGGCCAGTTGTCACAATTTTTTCCATTCACGTTGCATTCATTTCAAACTTTACTTATTTGTCATTGTATTCACGTAGCTTTTTATATTGAATGTACTTTTTGTATTCATTAGAAATATTTTTATTTTTATAACGCTATATAGACCATATGATATATACAGTTAACAACATAATGACAAGGGTTTTCAGCTGAAGTAAAATTATCTACAGGACAAAAGCAAGACAGTTCATCTCAGGCTCCAACAGCAAACAAAGAACCAGGACTTGTATTAGCATATTCAGAACAAAAACATTCATCTGCGGACAAAAAAAGGCGATGCATCTTGTTCTTCTGTGGATATTTCTCCAGCCCCTAAAGGGGATTTATAAGTGGACAAGGCAAACGTCAGCCGAAGACTCGACAAATGCTCTCAGTTTCAACTTCTACACCTTATCCTAATTTATGATTGCAATCAAATCAAAAAATGAGCCTATACCTCCTCCAAAGTGAAGGAGATAAGTCCCTAGGCCATTATTCAAAAAAAGCCAATGAAGGATGAAATGTTGTTAACAACTTTCGAGATGATGAAGCTGTAGCTCATGTACCTATCTTTTGTAATGATTTTTTCTATCTCTCAATCTAAGCCTGGTGACGACTAGTTCCGATGCATTAATTGCTTGCACTGGGCTCATGCATCTTGCACTGATGTTCCTAGAAGTACCAGGCGTTCCATTTGTGAACTTTGGAACTATACTCGTAGTTGCAACACTACTCTTGTCTGCTGCGTGCGGGTCATTTTGTCCATAGCATACGGACAAAATGAATTTTCGTTTATCCTAATTTATCTAAGAATATTTTATTTCTTGTTACTTTTATTCCATAAATGTTGATGAAGTTTTATAAAGAAAGGACCATAGATCATATGTGTAGAATATTACAGTGGCTTTATACAGGACATTGACGACAATAGACGTTCACGTTTTGATTGGTCGGACTGTTTTCGACCACTAATGGCGGACTTTCATTATTTTGTTGTCATGTCATAGTGACAAAAACCGAAAAATCTCAAGATCGAGTCAAATGTCAAACAGCACGACACTCAAATGTAAACAAATATCCGCCTTGTTTGTGC
The DNA here is from genome assembly GCA_951802165.1 of Adalia decempunctata. Taxonomy (NCBI): domain Eukaryota; kingdom Metazoa; phylum Arthropoda; class Insecta; order Coleoptera; family Coccinellidae; genus Adalia; species Adalia decempunctata. Next base: position 30,352,224 of record OX637695.1, on the reverse strand, counting down.
AAAAACGTGTTCTATGACCCTATTGTCGCCACTGTCTTGCATAAAGCCACTGTATTGAATATAACATTACTGTGATTCACTAATAACAAGTTATGCCTCTGAAATGAAACCATATTATGTCATTTTGTATGTACTTCCCCTAGACGGAGATTGAAGTCGGTGCTTGATGGTTAATTATTTTAATAAGTGGGCAACATGTTTACACATGTTTGAAGGTTAATATTAAATTCTAATTTAGGCAGGAGGCAAAATATCAAGCATGGGATATTGTTGGAATAATGCAAGCTCTACCGAAACACTACAAAATATACAGGATATCCCGTATAAACATTTTTTCGTTACAAAAACTTTCTTTATACATACCCAGTTAGTCCGAAGTCACCTCTGCCACCAGTCGCAACGTTTATAAACGGCTTAGTTGGAATCCCTCAACAAATATTTACTTTTGTCGGCCCTAAAAGAGAATTCGCCAGGACTTTACCCGGTACAACACCACACGAAACCAGACAGTTAGCAGATATATCTCTTTAAGTCAGACTAACCGTAATATCCATTATTACAGTGTTACTTTGTGGTATTTCTTTTCTATTCCATACATCCAATTTATTCTTCAACCCTCGAGCAGATCAAAATTGGTATATCAGTACATTTCGTCTTTCCTAGAAAGCTTTTGTATTTTATTTAAGAATGCTTTGGAAACCTTTTCACAAAAATGAAATATCAAATATTTATTTGAAAATTTTAACATGTGCCTGAAGGTGTGTCATTCGAAATAATACATCGTTTTAGTGAAACGAACGCTCAAAAAAGATCGATAAGATGACTCCCATTATTTTTGTGCATTTTACCGTTAACGAGTTGTCAACCAAAAAATCTGCCACCCTTTACCTCAACAACATTCCTGTATTCTATGGAGAAACTGAAATAGAATGTTTTGATCGATTTATCTTTGAGAATTACGTATTCGACCGCTAGAACCATGACCTTCCGACAAACCGAAAGGAATAATACAAAATGTCGAAAGGAGCATCAATATTTGTCCTCGGCGACCTTGTGATAATTTCTGGATCAAAGTTGCGATTGAATTTCGTAGGAAATCAATCAACAAAAATGTGTACTATTTGCTTTCTTTGGAGATACAGAAGTATAGCCATTGTAGAGTGTGGATATATAAATTCTTCATCCTAAACAAAACAAAATTTAAACGTTGAAATGTGTGAAATTGGACAAAGTTAACAGTATATCCCGAAAAATACCTGGCGTTCGGCACAACCTATTCTTTTCGTGAAGAAATAGAATGAATCTATTCATTCTATTTGGTTCGACTTGTTCGAACCCTGAAGGTGCTTTTTTGAAATTGGCTTTCCATAAATGAAATAAAATGAATTGAATAAGACAGTTAAGTTGCGCGGAGAAACCTCCAAAAAAATGATGATCAGTGTCATCAGAAATAGCGAGATTGTCGAGATTGAGAAACGACTCAAGAAAAATTAATAAGGATCTGATGTAAAATTTCTTCACAACTATTTTTGAAACGTTTAATATTTTGAAATTATTATGATAATTCTAAATATTGACTGAAGAGTATTTGATGGGAAGAGCTTTAATTTTTCTACGGACACGCTGACAAAATGAATAAAATTGAATAACTGGCCATTCAAATTTTATAACTTGATATTTATGGTATATTCTATTCTGAATCTCTTATAGAGTTATAGAAAGAAATTTTTGGTATTTCATGGAAAATTTGAATAGATAATGAATATTTACAATCTTAGCTTCAGGAATACCACGACGAGATGTATTCTGGAGGAAGAATTGTAATTTTTTCATAGAGATCATAATCGAACAAACTTAGTGGTATTGTTACGACATATCTTTTTTTTTTTTCAAAATTTTGGCTTCAATGAGATTAGTTTGAGTGTATTTCCTAAATTAATCTAATCCAGAAATGACAACTTAGATGGGTTAGCATTCATGCCAAGAAATGGAAAATGAAAAAAGTTTCTTTTGATCTTAATAATCTTCAATTTGCAAAAAATTACAAATCAAAGACTTCGAATCAGGTAGAAAAAGGTTTGGTGGGGTTTCGACAGATTTTTGGGAATTCTCAACTTTTGTTCGAAAATTTTGAGAAGCGGGAATCTCTTAAGGTCTATCTGGCCATTCTTTCAAATAAGTATGTTTTTATTTTGTCTGTTTGATTCGGGAAGGTTCTATTAATTATTGGATTCATTTTCTATTTAGAGAATACTGAAATAAGGGTCGAATTGATATCCTGCCATCATAAGGTGTTTGGCGTATGTGGAATTCAATTTTTTATTGACGGAAGCATTCCGATGATCTTTTTTCAGAAAGAATAATTGGCTTAGGTATTAACAGTTGAAAACCATAAAATCAGGTACACAAAGTACGAAATATTTTATGTTGCGTAACTTGTTCTCAGGTCTTCGCTACTCGAGGATTTAAGTACCACCTGTACCTCCTCTCGCCCCCGTAAATTCGCCCTTGCATGTACCACAGGTTAAAATAATACCAGGTGTGTTGTTCTTAAGGGCGATTGCTATATTGTTTTCAACTGATTTTCGTAATCAATGTTATAAAGGGTGAACCATTTCATAAAATCCACTGAAATAAATCCTTGAGAATGGGAACAGCCTGTATCAAAAAATTATTCAAATGGAAGTTTCTTAGTTTTTAGGGGGACATCGAATGCAGACACTGGTTCTGACCTTGGAGTTTGATTTCAAGGTCATTTCAAGGTCATTTCAAGGTAATTTCAAGGTCATTTCAAGGTCAAGTGGATTTTCGTTGCAGAACATTAATCTTTTTGAGACAAACTGAAAACAATCTGCCCATTTTTATTTCGGCCATAATACGAATAGTTATGGAAATATCAAATGTTTTATGGATAAAAAAAAACATTTTTTTTAATATGTTCATACGCAATAAAGAACCAAGTGATTCAATGAGAAATAACTTTGAAGAACTTTACCATGGCTATATCTTAAGCATGTAACACTTCATATCTCCAGAGAAAATCTTTTTATTGAAGACAAAATGTTTTAGTTTTTCAAGAAGATTAATATTCTGCAACGAAAAAAATATATTCTCTATTCAAATAATTTACTTGACCAAGAAATCAAATCCCAAGGTCAGATTAAACGCCTGCATTCGATGGTCCCTTTATCCCTCTGAAAATTAAGTAACATTCATTCGAAACATTTTTTGATCCAGGCTCTTGACAGGGAGTTTTTTCAGTGGATCTTTCAAAATGGGTAGAAGATTGGAGTAGGATTGTTATTCAATGTGGATGAACAAGGTAATATTAGTTAGATAGGTATATTTGGGGAGAATATGGAAATTTAGGGCCATATTTTGTGTTTCAAGTTTTTGATATTTGTCTGTTCCTGAGATAATATAGAAGCAGGGCCGGATTAACCAAGAGGCAGAGTAGGCAACTGCCTAGGGGCCCCGCATCCGCTAGGGGCCCCGTGGCCGTGACCCGTCCCCCGTGCCCGGAACTAAAGGTGTCCCCTGAAATAATGAGCAAAACAAATGAATTCAATAGCCCAGGAAGGTATAATTATACCTATGCCAGAAAAATATTCCCGAATTACATTCCAGTCGGCATATCACATCCCCTATTTTCAAGAGCTTTTTATACTCATCAAGAGTGTCGGCATTCTCTTAAAACGTCACTAGATGATAGTTTTATTAGGCAGGCGGCACCTCTGATGTGAGAGCCGATTCACATGCGACAGGCGGCATCTTCTATATTTCAAAAATGATTATCCAGTCTCCAATCAGGATATTCTTCCAGAAGGGGAACAATATTCCAGATTATTTTCAGTTCTATTTCCATTCTATTGAAACCACGTTGAGATTGCGTTCAGAGTCAAAGTGATATTTTGTGACTTTTTTGGTGTATGTATATTTGAATTTTTTAACTTAGAATTGTATTATTGAAGGTAGGTTCTATATTTAATAACGTTGCTAATTTTTCCTTTGGGCGCCTCTTCTATTTTTTTTATTTTCAATGTTCTCCGATGGAAAACAAGTTTCAATAATATGATTTTCGCTATTTTTCTAGAATGACATACATACTAGTATTTCAGGAAATTTCGGAACAAGATCGGAAGTGAATTGCCGGGTGTTTATGGATATACATATTAGAATAAAAATCAATAAATACAAAGGAAAAACCAAATAAAAAAATCACCAAAAAAAATAATTGAAAATCTACATAAACCGCTCAAATGATCCTACATCTTTCTCAATGCATAAACGAATTCGTTTAAGAAAAGAGTTTTTAACATTAGCAAATACTGGGGTAGTAATGCTTGCAAAAGCGTCTTTCATTCTTCTTTTCATGTCTTGAGAAGTTGTTACGGGATTCTCTAACACAATAGTTTTGATATAAACCCATAAAAAAATCTTGAGATGTTAGATCTGGTGACCTTGCAGGCCAATTTTGTGGGCATCCACAACCTATCCATCTGTCAGATCATTCATCATATAACGTATTTCTATGAATATCATTGCTCCTAATAGTCGGTTTACAAGTTGAATTAAAAATCGAAAATCACTGGAAAACTATTAGGTTTAGGTATAGGGAAACCCAATGAAGATAGTTTCGATATTAATTTTTACGTTCAACAAGGTATGGAAATACTGGGTGTGCCATTTGAAATAGGAAAGTTTTTGACCATTATTTGTAGTTATTGTTTGAATATTAATTATGATCACTCAGAATATTCCAGAGTTAAATTTGTTCTTCTGCATAAGGGTAGCCAATATGTCTACACGAAAAAACATTGTCTGTCTCGTTGGCTTGAAGGGTTTATTCATTAATTGCAAATTAAAAATACTCCTTTTTCCGATTTTTCACCATTTTCTCTTAAATGGTTCTCCTAGGGCATAAAATGGTCTTTATGAACTCATCCTTATTTGAGCGTGCCTCTCAATTTTTGAATTCATTTATAGGGTATTACATTGAAAAAAGTGTTACTATGGTTTATATCTTTGTCATCGAACACCATGTATATGTGAAAACAATTTTAAATTGTGCATTTGATTGCCCTTTACATTTCACGAAAAAAATTTTTTCAAAATGTCCGCGTCTGGGGTGGCCCATCCTTTATATACTTATCAACTTGAAAAATTCTGATAATGGTTGAATAGGGAGGGGCCCCAAAAATTGCACTGCCTAGGGGCCCCCCACATGGTTAATCCGGCCCTGTATAGAAGAAAGTCTCTTTTATTTTTGTGACCTTGAAAAGACGCAAATTACGTCGAAACTTCGGCATTATATTTGATATTGAAAGGAATAGGTGAATAAAAAAGGTGTCCAAGTACCCTATAAAATTATTTGAATATTCATTAAATTCATTAGTTTCCCACTGATTGACGTTATTCAGCCAAATTACTAATAATGATGCAATCGCCATCAAACATACAATTTTTGTGTATTTTTCATTTCAACTGAGATATCATTCAAGTTCAATGGAGTTTCAAATTATTGGCGAATATTTCAGCATCTGAATATAATAAATTGAATTCTGAAAGTTGGTGAGATTCTTCAGACTTGTAACTAGGTACTTATACTTTCTATAAACTCACAAAATGATCAACTCACCCACGTGTTACTCTAGTATTGAAAGTGGGAGACACATTCTTCAAAAATTTCCGATGTCGTTTTTGCTCAAGAAACTCAAAATTCGTGCAAATTAGAGTGAGTGGCGTGAGTACTCTGTTCATGCAAAACTAAATCGTCCTGTTATATCACTATAATCATTTCATGGCTTTTGTAAATTTTATTGGTTTTAATGGGTTTGTGATGTACCATGCCACGAAATTATTATCTATTAAGTTCATTAGATATTTCGTTTTCGTATTTCGTTGTTATGAATTATGTGAAACGTGACGCATATATTGACATTTGAAATTTTTTCATAAGGTGTTCCGAAATTCAGTCAGGTCGTCTATAGGTGCCATATTATTGTTTTCGCAAAGTTAAATGACGAAAATATAATCTCACCTTGTATATTTAATACAGTGCAACCTCTTCAATCCTGACAGTTGATGGCAGGGTAGTTGTCCGGATTATAGAAATAAAGAATGATTACTATTGACTGGATTAATAAAACATATTGAACAGAAAAGTAACATACATTAATGTATTAATTTGAAACAAAAGCGATTAAATAAAACAAAAGATCCAGAAAAGGTAACAAAATATAAATTGATCTCAAATATTCATAATCAAGAGATCACAGAAAAATTTATTTACATATGTATGTATTCAATTATTATATAGTTTAATTGAAAAAATCTGAAATTTTCATTTCCACTTCAGATGCAGCTCCATTTTTCACTGCAATATTCTTCATTTGGAAAAGCATCTTCATGTGGTTGTCTGAAAATTTTCTGATGCCCATTAAATACGTTTTTTGAATGCAATAACTGCATCATCATTCTTCACTTTTGTGTCTGTTGATATATTATCCTCTTTGTCATTGGGAGAATCATTGGATTCTAATTCATTACAACCCTAGAGCTTCACAAGTATCCCTCAAGAACTCATGAAATAATAGCATAATATACGATAATCTCATTGTGGTGCTCTTAAATTATCTATTAACGCTGGCGTAAACATTAAGCACCCTGCTCAGATGCAAAACAATTCGTTACAAAGTATCACTGATGCTTGCGATACCTTCTGCTAATTTTACAATTTGAGCGGCATGAAAAATGAAGTAGAATTGTGGCAGAGAGCATGGCAGGAGAAACCTAAAGATAATTTCAAAGAGCTGACAGTTGTTGATGTTTTGACAGAAACAGGGGAATTTTTTCCCGAGACAGAAAAAGTTTTAAAAATTTTGATCGCTCTACCGTGCATTACTTGCACTGTGGAGCGATCGTTCAGCAATAGGATCAAAACCTTGCTAAGGTGTACGATGGTTGAGAGTTGTTGAAGAATTCGCAAGAATCCAAGAAGGTTGTGTTTTGGTTAGTTTGAAATTTTTATTCGGTGTCATTTTGATAAAGATTATATAGTCCTGTAAACTGATGAAACATAAACTAAATTTTATTTCATCCTACACTACCTCCAGTTCATTATTTCTATTCTGATTTTTTTGCCCCCCTAGCTCAAAGGCTGGTGACGCCCTTGGTGATTATAGATTTCAAGCGCCTCCATATTCACCCTCCCATAATGAGGATATGGACCCATTTTCTAATTCTCTTGAATATAGATATCACCTTATTTATGTTGAAGATGGTTTGCAGAATTGTCAGGGAGGTTTTAGGAAAAATAGGAATTGTTCTGATCAGGTTCTTAGTCTCCCCACTTTCATCGAATCAGGTTTTAATGAGAAATTAAAAACAGGAACAGCATTCGTCGACTTATCATCGGTTTATGATTCTGTTTGGAAAGATGGTTTAATTTTCAAACTTCTTAAGCATTTGAAATGTGGGAAAATGGTTAGTTTAATTGAGAATATGTTGTCGGACAGGAGACTTCGTGTTTTTATTGATGGTGATAGTAGTAGTTTCAAGACTTTGAATAACGGACTTCCCCAAGGATCGGTGTTGTCACCCCTTCTTTTTAATTTATATTTGAGTGATATTCCTGATACTTCCTCCGAGAAATTTATCTATGCAGATGATATTGCTCTTGCCTTCCGTCATTCTGATTTCAACATTCTTGAGAATACTTTAGCTGAAGATTTAGAAATTTTGAGGAACTATTTTCTGGAGTGGCGTTTATGCCCTAGTCCCACTAAAACAGAGGTGTCGTGTTTTCATTTGAATAATCATCAAAAACATAAAACTTTGAGGGTTACTTCCAACAATACAGTTTTAAATCATAATTTCACTCCCAAGTATCTGGGAATAAAACTAGTTTCTTCTTTGACTTTTAAGGCACATTTGGAAAGTTTACGTCTAAAGTTGAAGACGAGGAATAATATAATTCAAAAATTAGCTGGTACATCCTGGGGTGCCGATGCTACCACTCTTCGTTCGGCTGCTTTAGCCTTGGTTTTTTCTGCAGCTGAATACTGCTGTTCTGTTTGGTTGAATAGTTCCCATGTCCATAAAATTGATGGGCAACTCAATATTTCTATGAGGATTATAACTGGAACCATTAAATCTACTCCATTAGCTGGGTTACCAGTTCTTTCTAACATAATACCTCCTCATATTCGTAGACAGGTTGCTGCCATGAAGTCTTGGGATACATTTCATTCCTTTCCAAATTCATTTCCTATTATGAGTTATATGCCAGATACAAGACTGGCTAGATTGAAATCTCGAAAGCCTCTATGGATAAATAATTTTCTTTATTCTAAAAAAATCATAAAGAAATTTGGAGTTCGGAATGGACTTCATATGATTTTTTCAATAAAAGTTTAATTCTCGATCCTTCAGAGAAAGTTCCCGGTTTTCATCTGTCTAGGAAAAATTGGTGTCTTCTGAATCCTCTTAGGACAGGTCATGGACGTTGTAATAGTATGCTCTTCAAATGGAATGCCATTGATAGCCCGAGATGTGAGTGTGGGCATGAAGAGCAAACTGTTGACCATTTGGTCAATAATTGTCCAATATATAAATTTCCAGATGGTTTCAACTCTATTCATTCAGTATCTGATTCATTTTTGAGATGGGTTGGTACCTTCAAAACAATTTTGAATATATTAGTGGATTTTGCTTTTCCTTTTTTTCTCCCTTTGGTTTTTGTACAGATTATTTAAAAATGATTTGTCAACCCCTTTGAAGAAAGAATTACATTCGAAGAAGATGCCCTACAATATGAATATTTGTAAACAAATCCAATATCCCTACACTTATACGGGGAGACAGAGTTTTTGCTGAGGTTTTCATCTGTGCTCTTGCATCATACGCAGAACTGTATGGTGCCCCGTTTGACATTCCTCTGCTAATACTGAGATTAGGAGCGGGGAATGGATCAATATGTTTGTTTGAATGATCTGTACAGATCCATTTCATAAGAATATATATTTATTCACCTATACTATTATACCTATACTCTATACTTCTGGTATTTTATTAATTCGAGATTTTTATTATGTGGAATGTATCATATCAATTTTGTTATCTGAAATTAAATTTGACACTGTACAATTTTTTGGACAGGTCTTACGATATTTCCTATTTCGAACTAATTCTTCGCAAACTTGACAACGATATAACAAAAATATATCATACGTAGGATATTATAGATGTATCTAATTCTATTATTGGATCTTCATATCTATAAGACAGGGAAACCTTTGATTTGATCGGTCAGCAAATGTTTATCCATTTCAATGTTTTCATACTCCTTCCTACAAACATGTTTACATAATATTTCGAAAAGTGTATTTCAAATAGCGTAATAGATATCCTTATCATACCTTTCTTTCTTTCTCTGAGAAAAGTTTGGAAATGACTTTGTAGGGTAATGAGTTGGTAGAATGAATTGCCATACCTACCTAATTGGGAGAATAATCTCATATTTTAGTGATACACATGTGGTCGAGAAAATTGGTTCTTTTGAATATCTCATAAAATATGGATCACCTATATATGTTCTACACCTACAATTATTTTCAACGTTGATTCTTTTATGGCTATAAAAAAATAGGATTCTTATTTGAAAAAACATTTCTAATGTTTTCGGGGTTGCTTACTTTGTAATTTTAATTGCGAAAAAAACGTTATTCTTATTCCTCAGGGAAGGCTGAAATCCTTGAGGTTATTCATGTTTCCGTAGAAATCAATTTTCAGATTTGACAGTGGCCGGTTCGCCCTACTCAAATTAGACCTCCAGTCTGCAGTATCTATTTATTCTTTTTGATGACGAAGGAGAACTTCCATCTGAAGAATTAGAAATGAATATCATGACATAAATCCTCAATAAAGTCAATATTCGGAAAAGTAACTTTAGCCCGGACAAATTCAAATTTCGTGTTTTTGTTTAAGTTCTTGAACTATTCTTGAGAATGAATAATTTGGTTTGTGAATGTTTCTGTTTTCGTCAAATAGGTTCCTATATTCCGTACGAAAAATAACAATTGATATTGAATCTTCAACTATTGTAAGTCATAACAAGAAACTCTGGGTATATCAATAATTCGGGCCTTTGTGCGCCCATACCACATTGAGTAGGCAACCTGAAATACGAATAATCTGAAAAATTAACAGATATTCCTTGCAGCGTGTTTTGCACTAGTTTATAATTATTTCAGAGAAAATCTCATATTTTGATTCATTTTTACGTGCTCGATCAGTAAAATTACATTTATGATTTACCAATATTCAAATGCGAATTCAAATTTCTTGAGCAAACGAATCAATTCCCTTTTCAGAATCCTCTTCAGTTCAGTTGATATCATAACTATTGTTATTCGCCATGAATCATAACAAATAACAATATGTTGTTTGGTCTATCCACTCAGCCGTTAATTTTATCTGCTTTGATTAGAGGTAATGATGGTAACATTCAAATTTCAGATTCGAAGTTCGGGGTGTTTTGACTACTAAATGGTGCATGCGCTTACATTTAGATGGAGACAATTTTTTTCTACAAGCGTGCGCTTTCAGCCCCACTATTCCATTCCCGCATACTTTTTCCGTGCAGTAAAGGAATAGCCTGGTTTTTTTCCCGCACGCTTTAATCAAAGAATAAACTGAATTATGATATATCTTAATGCACCAAAATACGCGAAATTTTCCAACATATGGAAATTTCCCCAAAATATTATTTTCTCAGATGGCCACCAAAGTTACTGTATTCACTAATTCGAGGTCGTAAATTTCGAATCTGTAGTTAGTTTCTTCCTAGGTTCGATACCTCAGGAAATTTTCAACTTTTTGTGGAAAATTTCTGAAAATGAAGTAATTTTTTAATGGTTATTACTCGAAAACTATATTTTATAAAAAACTAGCTGGCCCTGCGAACTTTGTTCCGCCTAAATGATACTTACGGTGGATTTCGCACAAATCGTAATCACCGGTGATCGGAGATCAACGGCTTGGTTCTCTGATTTTTGAACTGTCAAATGTTTCCATGGATATGAGCTATCACACAGAACATATACACAAAAATAATATGTCATAATATGTCAATCACTAATAATGGCAAATTTGGATTCAGTTATTTCCGCAAATATATTTATTACCCAAACAGAAATTCAAAAACCTTTTAAAAATGATGAGAAAAGATGAGAATGGACATCTCACGATTAGAAGTCATCGCCAAAATCCGATTTACTTGACATTTCGATAAAAATTCTTTGTGATATTCACCCGCTTCTGGATCTGTTAATAGCCTTTCATGGTACTGTAAGCCCAATGTAAATTACACAGTAATTGATGTCATATGTTCTTTTTTCGACCATTTCATACCACGACGACCGAAATGCTCGAAAAAAGAACAGATGACATCAATCGACGGCCGCGAAAGCCTCAACAAATTCATCGCCATTTGATTGTGATAATGTCAAATATAGTACCTTCACGATGACGTTATTTGGAATAACTAAAACTATAAAAATAACTAATAATTGCATATTGCTGATCTACACCTCCAACATATGGAAATTTAGCCGAAATATCTTTTTCTCAGGTACCCACCAAAGTTAATGTAGATATGCACTTATTCGAGGTCGTAGATTACGAATGGGAGAGGTAATAACGATCATGGTGGGGGGGATGACGATTGAAAACCAGTAAATCCGGTACACAATGTATGAAATATTTTAGGTGCACCACCTTTTTTTCAGGTCTTCGATACTCATGGGGTGGTAGTTACCCCCAGTATCCCCCTCCCTTCCGTAAATCCGCCCTTGCCTAGTGTTCACTATACGTGAGTGTGAAAAATAAGAGAATTGGATTTCTGAGAGTTTCCTGTTAGATCGCCAATGGATCAAGGCTATTGAAGACTTCTTTATGTCGTTTATCAATTTGCACAATATCTTCAGTATATCTAATACAGATGAGAATATTTTCCTCATTTTGAACTGCAATATATTTTATAGAAAATCATTTGTTTGTTAACCTTTGCTGTAGGATGAGACAAATAAGAAAAATCTAAATTTATCGATTATTCATTTTTGATTGATTCGAGTAATTCCACAACTCAATCCAAATTCAACAGTCCTTATTACCACCTCTTCTTTCTCTCAAACGCTCAATACGACTAGCTATCCCACCAATCAAGTCATTATAAAAATTTTCAGGCATGTCGTTCCATTCATCCTGAAGGGCTCAACACATGTCCTGAAAAGTTGAAGGTGGGTATTGGCTCAATTGGATTCAAGTCTAGTGAGTTTGCTGGCCAGTTCATTATCCGGATTCGGTTCTCTTGAAGAATGTTTTGATCACTTCATGTGGGGTGTGGTGGAACGTTATCATTCTGATAAATGAAATTATTCCTAAATTCGTTGCGCTGATGAGCAATGATTGATACAATGATGTTTTCTATGTAGATGGGTCATTGTTCATTCAACTTGAGTCTAGTGCTAGTTTGCCTGGACCTCTGCAAACGCTTTCTCTTCGACTATCACTTTGTGAACCGAATCTTAACTCGTCCGGGTAAAGTACGTTGCGCCATTGGGGTAAGAGCCAGTCTTGGTGGTGTTCTGCCTAATGCCAACGGGTAGCTCTATGTCCAAGTGATAGCCGAGGTACTCTTGAAGGTCTTATTGATTGTACTGGTTGAGAATACTCTTCTGTAGGTTCCCAAAAAAAGACTTGGATCGGCTCTTACGCATACCGTCGATTACCGGGCGATATAACGATCTTCCCTTATTGCAGATGTTACTCTGGTTCGAATAGGCACCGGTCTCCGGGAAACGCTGCCGGTTTCCAGGAAAAGGGCCACTATGCGCCTTACTGAAGTCCGAGGAATATTCAAACGTTACGTAACCTGGTGGTTCGACGTAGCTTCCTTATGTAGGGCCACTATGTTTTTGCGTTTTTTCAAAATTCCCTCGCTAGCTTCTTAAGAGTCTTCAGCCATCAAAATAGGAAACGTATACCGCCAGATGGCGGTGCAGTGCATTAATTTTTATTTATTGGATTATTCAGCCTAATAGAACAAATGTTGAGGCGCAGGGAATATTAACAAGAAATCCTGCACTGAACTAGATCTCACACTGACTGTATAATACACTAATTTTCCTTCACCAGTCATCTGGAAATAAATACCTGGGAGGCGTGTCATTTAAAAGAAATTCAATTCCATGTAAGAATCCACGATTGAAAGAAACAATTAATTTTCACTAATCGACGGCTAATGAAAGCCTTAATAAAATGCCCTTGGTAAAAATGGATATTTATCATTTCGAATAGAAAAATTCGAGGAAATAAATTTCGCGAAATTAAGACATTGTTGTAATATTATTTACAGAAAAACGATAAATTTTGAAAGAAAAAAAGAGATAGACATTTGATTAACTAAATGATAGACTTCAATACTGAAATGAAAAAACACAAAAATATTTATTCGTTTTGATGGTGGAAATGTTGAAAAATTACCAAAAATGATGGGGAATATCTTTTTTCGACAACCGTCCGGGAAGTACCCACTTCCCGGACTCTTTTTCTTTGAGAAAGTAGCATTTCCCGGCCTAGTCCGGAAAGTACGTCCTTTCCTGCCTAGGCCGGAAAAACTCACGTCGTCGTTGTCATTGTGATGATCATCACAATAGCAACGAAATAACGGATGACAGTTCTGTTCTGTTGAATTCAAATATTAATCAATGGTAAATAAAAAAAATGTGTCGTCTCATTGATTTGTAATTCTACACGGTTGCCGAAAAAATATTGTACGCAACACGCCCGAAAATAGTTTTTTTGGACTCACAGACTTCCAGGACTCGCCTCCGGCTCGTCCTAGAATTTTGTCTATTCGTCCAATAAAGCCCTATTTTCCGGACTTGTTACGTAAATTACTATTTCATTCATTTAATACTTATAAAATATTTTTTTTATTATTTTTATCTTTATACACTCATACATCCCTTCATCAATCAGAAAAAAATAAATCGTTTCTGACTCCCTTTCTTTCAGGGACGTAGACCCTTAATAATGTTGAATTCTTCGTGATTTTTGTAAGATTGACGAATATAGTTTGAAGTAGAAAGAAGTAGAGTAGATTGACGAGGTTTGATGGATGTACTTTTTGATTAACGAATTGTATTGCTTTGTTTATACTAGTAAGTTTGAGTTTTCTGGATGTAGTTTCTTAATGCTTAATGGATGTTTTTGTTCAATTGTAGCCCGAAGAAGGAGGAAATTGATCTTCCGAAACATGTAGCAGAAATAAACGTTGTTTCTCAAAGTTGTTTTTGCCAAGATAGCCGATTTCTTGTTATTATTAATACACCTACATTTTACCGAACAAGAAACATTCTTTGCTGGTTTATTGTTTTCATAAGTGAAGATTCCACACATAAAAAATTGTCATGTTGCATTCAACAAGTCGAGAGCTGACTTTTGACGATATTTGTCCTCACAGTTTGGGATGAAAGTCCTCCAATTCTTGCAAATCAGGTGTCATCGTCAACGTCGTTCGTTCTTTTATGGTCTATCGTTTAATTACCGATTGACATTTTCGATTCTTTAATGTGCGCAATAAGTATCTTAACTACATGGCAAAAAAACATAATTCATTCAATATTTTAAATTGAACTCGAATGGAAGAAAATTTTCAACAAAAATCGCATAACCGTAAAATATGATGATAGAAAATTGAATTAAGGTGGGCGTTCAATGTAGTGTGTTTTTATTTCAAGTTGATTTCGAAAACGGTTTCACTTTGAGAACTGAAATTTTGTGGGTGAACTCAGAAAGGATTAGGGTTCTTGTTGAAATAATTTTGATCGATTTCATTCCGACAGTTAATTTTTTTTCCTTCAAAAATAGAAGAAAATGAGCCAACCCATGCTTCTGTTTTATTTCAACAGAAAGACCCATGAAAATAGTTCAACTTCCGATTAAAAGTGAATCTATAGATAATTTCGTTCAGAAGATCAACTTGAAATACGGAATTGGCAGAAAATGGCCAAATTCAAATTTTGGCGGGAAAAAATTCCTGCTTTACCCACAAATTGACGTATTTCATAGTTCGGCGATTTTCGGATAGAGAGCGCCATGGTACATTTCATTCATGATTAGAGAGATACTCATAGAACTTGTTGTGATAATGAAAGTTCTATGGAGATATTCCTTAAAATGGACGGTGGCGCCTCTATCGGCTGATCTTTCCTACTCGGTTTAAACGCCGACCTTAATGATTGATTGTTAATATTTTCACCTTAAGAGCTACTATTGACATTTTGCAAATTAACTGCGGATCCAGTCAGTTCATTCAATAATACTTGACTTGCTAAGCACTGGTTTAGAGCCAAAGGATTCTTTTTTCCGCATTCATTGCACACGCTCATGGATAAAACTATAGGATATACATACGTATTTTTTCCAGAAGTGAAACCTGATATTTGATTTATCACAACATTCATCGCAGATAAAGGGAGATTCTAGATTTTAATAATCAACTCGAAGGTTCGTCAATAAAAAAATTTTTAAACATAAAAAAGTGAATTGTTTGGCATGATTGGAATATACTTAAACTTGTGTCCCCTTGTGAATTTTCGTCCCATAGGTTTTTCGAAAGGCAAATGCGAATCAAAATAAGTGGTGTATCTACCTCCAAGGTAGATCGAGCTACAATGCTACAAAGGTGGATGAACAAAGGCTCAACAACTTCTGGCTTCAATGACGTTGTACAAGAAATGTTTCGAAATAATGTGAATGGGTTTGAATGAGTAACAAAGAATGAAAAAATATGAATTTAATATCATTTGTCACCATAAATTTTCTTATGCATCTAGTCAATCTTACGTAGGTATAAAAATATACATCTGAGGGCTTATTTACAAAGAACTATAAAATTCACAAAATCTCATCTTAGTAAGGTCCACTGCGGCCAGGGGGTCCGTAATTCGTCGATGGTCTGCCACCTCCAATGGTCGAACTTCCTGTTCCGGTAGAAATACCAATTGATCCACCTCCAATTGAGCCACCTCCAATGGAGCCTCCTCCAATGATACCACCTCCGATCGAGCCACCGCCGATAGAACCACCTCCAATAGAACCTCCTCCAATAGAACCACCTCCAATAATACCACCTCCAATTGAACCACCTCCAATAGATCCACCTCCGATAGCACCACCTCCAGTAGAATCCTTCTGGGTCTTGTAACGGATGAAATATACCTCTGGTTTCGAGGGCTGAGTTGGGGCTGCAGTTGGGATGCTTATTTCTGGTGCTTCTTCTGGTTTCTTGACCAAGACGTATACGAGAGTCTTCTCTTCGTTTTGTTGTTGGAGAGCTATGGATGCAGCAGTTGGGGTAGGTGGTGATGGAGCCTTGATGAAGATGATCTTGTAGTGTTTGGTGGCTTGTCCAACGGAGATTGGTCTTTGTGGTCTGAATTCTTCAGGCTCTGGTGGGGCTACGTGAACATAAATGTGCTTCTGTACGAGTACACCACCGCCTCCGATGGCGCCTCCTCCAATGGAACCACCTCCAATGCTTCCTCCGCCAATGGAGCCTCCTCCACTGATAAGGCCACCTCCAAAGGAACCTCCTCCAATTGAACCACCTCCAATTGAACCACCTCCAATTGAACCTCCTCCAATGAAACCTCCTCCAGTGCTTCCTCCACCGAAGCTACCGCCTCCAAAGCTACCTCCTCCAATCGAACCTCCTCCGATGAAACCACCTCCTGTGGAGCCTCCAATGAAGCCTCCTCCTCCAGTTCCTCCTATACTGCCTCCCGGTACACCATAACTACCACTTGGTATTTGTGGACGTTGCGGTGCTGGGTAGTTGTATTGTGGCTTTGCCTGGGCAAGAGCCAGAAGAGTTGTGGTCATCTGGAAGATAATACATTTGTTTCATAAAAATTCAAAGTTGAGATATTTCATAACCAATGATCCATTTTTTCCGTTTTGCTTCAATGAATGTTTTAAATGAAATATGGAGTAGTTAGAACTGTCAGTTCTGATTTCAGATCCAGACTTAAACTAGCTTCTTGTGCGTGAAACAAACTGCAGCAAACGTAGACATTTTTATACGTTTGAATGTGTTTGAGCCTGATTCATATATCGAAAATGTTGGTTCACATAGGAATTGGGTTCAGTGAATATTTAGCAAAACAAGAAATGGAAATATCTGCCATAATGGTGGTAAAAAACAATAGCTACTGTGTTCGTCAGAAATGGTACTTTGGAACTTCTTTTCTTTTCCGCAGTTGGAGGAAACAATGGAAAAATTCGAGAGATAAAATCATTGTGAAAAATGGCATTCTATAGATGCATTTTTACGACCACGTGCTACTAAAATCGTGAGAGATTTATCGCGATAATTATTGTCGAGAACATAATTTCAAAAAGTTTTGAAATGAAGTACATTATATTATACTATCATGGTAAATGATGATACTTTTCAATAATAGATAAAAAATGTTAAATATCACGTCAATTGTGAAAATCACTCGCATGATTCGTGGTCGTATGATTATCACAATGAAAATGGAAATAAATGGTTTTTGGTATTTTTAAAAGACAAGTAACTCCTTTGTTAGAAATGGTATCCATTCGTAATATTTCAGGAAATTTGAAATATTGCAATTTATTATTATCCTGCCCAATGTACACGAGGCATGTTGCGTGAGAGCAACTGTCATTAGAGCTGAACTACCACAGTGAAAACGAACCTTTACTCTTGAATATTTTATCAACATACACAATGGTTGCGAGTCTTTGACGATTCGCAACAAATAAAGATGATTATTGATTGTTAATTACCCGGGGTCTTGAAGTTCAAAGTTAATCACCGCCTCTTCGAGAATGATCACTTTCACCGTCACCACGAGCTTCGATTGTGCAATTGACTTTGCACATCATCTCATTAAGATCTGTGAGATTGATTTTCTCCTGTGGGAGGAGTTATTGGTATTTTGCAATGATCCGAACAGACAATTTCTCCATACTGTGCCATCATTGAAGTAGGAAAATTTTGTTGCAGTTATTTTAATTTTCAAGCAAACATCCACTTTCGAAAGTGAAAAACTGAACGGGTACCTACTTCATAGCCAAATTGGAACTTTCATTACTCTGATGGTCAATCAGTAAAATCAAGGAAAAGTTCATTTTAAACAACCAAAATTTTATAATCAATATTTTTCTCGATATTAGTAAATAACCCGTAGACGATAGTTACTGGGTTGGGAGAACTTGTTTTTAATCAGACACTTTTGACTTTCTCATTGATGTAAATGGTGTTTATCCCTATTCATGTGCATAGTCTTGGTAAGAAGAAAATAGAAAATGTCTCGTCTGAGTTCAATCAAATTATTTGAAATCATCCCTCGAGCCAAAAGTTTCCATGCAATTTTCAAATCTTAATGTTCATCATCAATAATCAATAAATTCTCTCTTGAGTTATAAGTTAACTACATATGTACAAAATTGAATTGTTCGTTATGTGTAGATATAATCAGGTTGAAGAAGAGAATAATTAATAAAATGCCATATCGCGTCAAAAGCAATGTGAAAAATAAAAAAAATTCAGAAGGGGTGAAAAAATAATTTTCAACTCAAGTTATAAGAAAACAACATGTGTCCAAAATGAATTGTTGGTTATCTGTAGATATAATCAGGTTGAAAAAAAGAATAGAGAATAGACTGACATATTGCGTCGAAAACAATGTGATGAGAAAAATAAAAAGTTCAGTAGGATTCATCGTCATAGATCTTTTGAATAGAGGAACATAGATAAATTAACAATATGAAGATCTAACGATTTCTTTGCCAACAGGAAGTATTCTCATCCAATATTATGTAAGTACCGTAACTTATGCATTTAAATGCAACTGTGAAAGTGAAGTGCGTCAAAGACAACACATGGTGAAGACATAATTAAAAATATGTAATATTTTGAACCATCAACACCTCGATTACTCTTGACTACTTCCCACTGTAACTGCCAGCAAAAAAATGTGTGTGGAAGATCATTCGTCAAAATTACACGGCTATAAATGATGATAATAATTGTGATTAAGTTTAATTGGTGTGTGACTTTTCCGCTTCGTTGAATATCAAGTCATTGGAACATTTCGAGTTATGGAATTGATTACGATTTTCAATATTTTGTCGATATATTCTCTTGAAAATTGAATTCGTTTTTTTACACACACAAACTGAATTTCAACAGGATCGTGTCTGTAATTGGAAAATATTGGGAGTTTTCTGAAAATTTTTCACAATTTTTATTATTCTGAAGAGGCGATCTGAACAAACTTTTGTATGTATAAGTCGTTCCCCATACAAATCTAATTTCGTCTCGATCGAAAATGTATTTTGGAAATATCTGGTGAACAAAATTTATAAATTCTAACCTAACATTGCAAATTTGTAGGTTTTTCTTCAAGAAAATATTTAAGGGCGGACTTAAATGAATGAGTGCATGGATTCGTCATCACAAAGTCGAACCTTATCTTCTGAGATCATTCCTGACTCAAACGAGTCCTCAAAAATTGATACCTTTTCATTGGCCCGAAATTATAAGTATGCAGTGTATCCCCAGCAATGACAATGATATATTCGGAAGCCCAAAGAAGACCAAATAAATCTGAAATTGTAAGATTTAGGTTCGACGAACCACAATAATTTTTCAAAGGTAATTATTTTCATATTTGAATGAAAATATAAACTACAGCGTGTGCCATTTGAACTAAGCCCGAAATTATATCTAGTCGAAGTTTTCTGTTTGGTTCCTACCACTTTCCTGAGACACCCTGTATATTCCATAACAATTTCGAAATATAACTTGTAGGTATAGTCGTAACGTTGCTGAACGAGTGAAACACGTGTTTTTCTAGCTGTCGTAGTTCCTGATAAAACCTATTTCATTGAATGCAGGGATTTTATACAAAAATGGAACATAATATCTCATATCTTCGTCAAGTTTCAAACCACTTCTTTTTATGGGGGGCAGCGCAATAATTTTATGAAATATGTATCTTTAATTTTAGAATTTTGACCTTAAAACTATCTCTTAGCTCAGTATTAAATCGTATTCTTGGTCAAATTTATTCGGCAGTGAAGAAATGAAATATCGTGTGTTTTGAAGTTTTCAGTGTATAGCTGAGATATAAATGTCCCGGTTTAGATGAATGATTTGAAAAATACCGATCCAATCGAATACAAAGTCCAGTAGATAGTTGTAAAATACATATGCCAAATTTTGTAAGGATCCTTTCAATAAAAAAATTTTAAAAAAGAATGATTGAAAATTGAAGAAGTGATTCCAAAAGAATTATATGCTGTGATTAACTGAGTTATTCCACAGCGTAAAATCAGATAGATATAAGATAAATTCAGGATGTATAGAAACGCTTATGATCAAATTTGGGTAATGAATAAAAAAAAATTTATTCTCTATTTATAGGTAGAGGGATGAAAAATATCTTTTTAGAATTTGTCGATGAACTTCCAATTTGAAGAGAAGACTAATGAAAATGCTTCATATAAAAAACTGGATACCGCAAAAACTACCGCACAAATGTCCGCGAATTGAAATCACACTAATCCTCTTGACACAGTTGTATTCACTTTAATCGACCGACTTAAACTAGAAGAACTTGAAGAAGGAGTTGGTACTCACCACCACGAGGTACTTCATGTTGGTAAGACAATTGGAGAGTGTATGAAGAGACGATGCTGATAAACTTCTTTTATAGCAGGGACTTCTTCTTCGGCTATGTAATCAGTTCCCCCAAATAAAAGTCATCTTCCTAGATATGTATGAACGTTTGTATATTTAACATTTAAGAGAAATTCGGGTCACAACCTCTCACCGTCATTGTACATAAATTCGTGTACTCGTGTGTCTCGGCTTTGATTTAGCCCCCAGGGTTTGATGTTACCACCCATCGACAATGAAAAATATTTTGGAGGAACATTTCTATTGTCAGATCGGTTGACGTCGAATTTTCCATGGACAGATAAGGGTGGTTTCAAATTAAATTAACAATTTTCCTTTTAATCCATTGAAACCCATTGAAAAATTTTTCAGTGGCATCTACTTGTTTCTAAGCTCAGACTGTCGCATTTTTATGTTCTCCTGAATCTATCGCGTGTTTTTTCACAGTGATAAAACTTTCAATTGAAATAAAACAAATTTAGATTAAGATTGAGCCAAATTTTTCATTTGAAAGATAATTTTATGACATTTTTGATATAAAAATAATTTCCGGTATATGTCCACCATGACTAGCTCTGAAAAACCGCATTCGACCAGACCAATTTTGGACTATTTTTTCCAGTAATTAAGACCCTATTTCCGCAACAACACGAGTTATGTTGGCTTCCAAAGCGTCTACTGTTTCTGGTTTATCAGCATCAACCAATGACTTGGCATAACCCCAAAGAAAATACATTGGATTTATGTCGCATGATCGTGGAGGGCAGTTAATTGTACCATTTCTCGAAATAATGTTATCCCCAAATCTTTCTTCCAATAAATCAATTGTTACGGTAGCAGCATGAGGTGTAGCGCCATCTTGTTGGAAACAAAACACTTCTGGGTCGATACCACTCAAATTTTGAAACAAATATTCATTAAGCGATCTGTAACGAGCAACATTCATGTAACATAAGCTTTTTTTAAAACTAAAAACATAAATGTCATGAAATCATTTTCAAATAAAGAAACAATTTAGTTTCAATCTTAACTTAAATGTGTTCTATTTCAATTTATAATTCTATCACTAACACACGATATTTGGAATCGAGTAAAAGCGATTTGAGCATCAAGAAGATGAAGTGATTGTTCAAATACTGGCGTGGAATAATTGAACAATCAATTCACAATTCGCTTCATTCGCACGAAACTACTGTTTGTTTCAACTAAGGAGTTTTTTCTCCAACTCTTGTTTTATTCAGGAGAATGAGTTTTTCATGAAAGTTTCCAAAAATTATAAGGAGTGGTGAAGTAAAATATTTTTAATTGTAGAGGGTTGGAATACCACTGGGCTATTGTTTCAAAAAGCCCCCCCATACAGGGTGACTCTTCAACTCGCACATGTTTTTTACTCTTTTACTTTTTATATTTTTTTTATTGTCGATTCTTCTCATCAAACAAAACACTGTTTTCCTATTTCATTTTTTAAAATTCGCTTTTTTTTTGAATGATACAAAACAGTTTCTGTCCAAATCTACGGAACCATTATTTCAAATGAATTAAAATTCTGTGAAATGTTCACTCCGTTCATGGTGTATATCCTTCAATCCACACTTATTGCATATTTTTCCTGGCATTTCCCTAGCTCATAAATCCACGAATAAATAATAATGGAAAATGAAAGACGATTTTTAATTTTGAGAGAGCCGATAATTCAAAAAAATAGTGATTGTAAGTTTGTTGCATTAAACAATCTTAATGCCTAATTTAAGACGATAGTGTTTGTCAAAAAGTCGAAAATAACAAGAAAATTCATGATTCAACCCAATACACCAATGATGTCAATTTGATTTTTGACTTATAATCAATACTTAGGTACTGATGATTATTCGTGATATTCCATAATAGGAAATTTATAAAATCATTTCTTAATTGAAGAAATAATCGAACATAAAAAGCTTAGTATTGAAGTATTTTCTGAATTCATATTTTATTCAGTCACTTCCAACCAAGAAATAACGAATTTGTGGTCATGTTACTCGCCCAGATTTTTTCGAAAAAGGCTATATCTCTAACAAAGTTGAATTTTGAAAAATGTTAAAAGGGAAGAAAGAAGATTTCTTTTCAACTCAAGAATATACAGTAAAAAAGTCTACCGCTTTGGGATATTCCAGTGTTTCTGAAAAATATTTCGATTGAAATACTCTGGATATTTGTCATTAGCGCAAAAGCAAAATAAGGTTACAACCGGATATTTTTAATACAACTTTTTCAGGAGTTGCTCTTCTATGGTAATTTAAACAATAGTCTCTATTATCTGGTGTCTAAAATATAGACTGCTCAACCTTTTTCCCCCCATCAGTTGTTTTTGAGATATTTGATTTATTAACTGAAATGGTATTAACAACGGTAGGTAGTTGCTATGATGAAAAGTTTATTATCCTGTCAGACATATCAATATTATTTCGAAATAAGAAAAGATTGCCCGGTATTTCAGTTTAATTTTTTACGATTTCAAATGCTAATATCTTTCTCATTCCAAAAGGACAACAATAAAGTTTTCATCCCACTAGATGCAATATAGGTACAATTAAATTTTGCATCTAGAGGGATGAAAACTTTATTGTATATTGATATTTAGCTGAATTGCATATTCATGTAGATATCACAGAAAAAGTTGAATTTGGAAGAATGGAGAATGAAAACATGAGTCTCTAGACCTTAAGAACCTACAAAAAGGCAAACAAATGAAAGTATAATAATTCTAGAAAACAATAATTTGAGTTCAAAGAAATCCTAACGTCACAGACCATATAATATTTTATTGAACAGATAATTGATGTACAAAATCGTTACAAAGTGATATGAATATCTAATGAATAATATGAATATTGAATAATACATATTTGCATAATCATTACACAATACGGCTGAAAGTCATCAAATATCATCAGGGTTCATTGGAAAATGTATGTTTGAATAGTCCTCCAACAACTGAACTATGATGATCTGAAAATACTATAAAAGGAAATTTCAAAAATTTCAACCGGCTTACTCGTATAATCCTTCCATAATCAATCTCCGCCAACGAGTGGATATTTTACAAAATCCTATTCGCCCAACGCAAATAATTATGCCGTCATGTGAATAATTGTTCAAACAATCATATTTGCACCATCTAATGAGATATAAGGTGAAGATTGTTTCTCTAGCACGTATTTGAAAGTTGGAATTATCGAGGTATAGAGCGCATCTTCTCGAATACAAAGATTTATTGTGAATGGAGTTGTTGATTTGGATTGCCCAATTTCTTATGTGCGAGATCCATTAAAGCTTTTATGAACTCCGCGAATTGTGCTCATAATTCGATTTTCGAATGATTGCGTCCGAAGATGTTGATTTAGTAGCTAGCTCATAGTCGCCAAATCTAATTGACGTTGATTTCGGATGAACTGTACATAACACATAGCTAAAGACGAATGCACGCTGTTTTCCCACTCCTAATTATATTTGGATGGAATACATTTTTTGAGAGTTTGTTCTATTTAAACGACTAGGTTCAACCACAGTATAGACACTAACTAGTATCTATATACTGTGGTTCAACTCACTGGCTACGAATCCCTGGTCAAATTCTATTCTATCCTTTTGTCCGTCCGTCCATCATTAAACCCGATAGCTCCTGAGCAGAAAGACCTATCCTTAAAATTTTCAGGTTAGATTCGGACAAATTTAGTTGGAGAAAAAAGGTTCAAAAACACTAGATATCTTTTTTTATTAAGTTATCCGTCACTAGTTCATGGTTAATGGTTCGGTTTTAAGTTACATGGTGTTTCTGAAAAATGACTTTTGATTGTTTGGCTATATTTCGCTTTTTGTATGTGATGTCCCATAAATGCTTGTGGAATTGATACATCTTCGTTGACTTGATCTTTGATAACAATATCTGGTTGGTTACCTCCCAGAGTTTTATCAAATATTGTGCGATTCCACAGTAGACAGAGAAGTCTTCCAGACTTTGTCATGGATATCAACGGTAAAGTTGTCACCAATACCCATGACGATGTGTAATTGCTGGGAGTCACTTTGAACGAGAATTTGAACTGGAATTCGCATTGTCAACAGCTTCGTTCAAAGCTTAATTCCTTAAAATATTTGTTCATTAATCTGAGGTGATTAATGTATATACCATGCTGAAGTTGAATCTAGGATCCGATATGCCATTTGTCTGTGGGGAAAATCCTGTATAGTTTGAAAGAGATTTTCTTGGGCCAGAAATGTATTGTGTTTGTGTATCGCCTATATTTCGTCCTTGCAATAGTGTGCAGCGTACTCACGGTTTATATACAAGGTGTATTTTACGGTGGGGCTTTTCTTTTGACAGGTGATAGAACTCATCATAATAAGTCATACCGAAAATTTTTTATATAAAATGTTGAATTTGAAAAATTTATAAAAAAATACCTTAATACCACTCTGGCCTGCATCTCTCTTTTCATCGTATCTCTACATCTCTGCACCAGGTTCATGAAATCCGCGAAGTAGGGTGATTTCTCAGCGGAAATCTAGTTCTGTACAACTTATACGCTGAACTGGCATTTTGTTTTGATTCACCATAAATTAAAAGCATATCAACAAGTTCATTATTTGAATAAACGTGCTGCATTTTCGAAATATGAAACAGCTCGTACCCTCGCCGTATAACACGTTCGAAGATTTCTGATCACATTCGATATTCTAAGTCATGTATGGATAAGAAGACAAAAAACATGTTGATATCTATGGACGAGCAGTAGAGGGAGCAGGTTCGGACTGAGGACTTTTCAGATTCACCTAGATACTAGAAAATATTCTAGTTTCATTTTCAGGAAACAGGGACATAATTCATATAAAAAATTTGTAGTAAAATGACTTCAACCATCTGTCGAAAGAAAAGCCTCACTTTTAAATAAACCCTGTATAAATGAATTAAGTGTTTATGTCTAAAAGAATCGTTGTAAATTTAGACGAGTCTCTGATGTTCATAGTTATTCAACAATTCTACTAATGTGAAATGTGGAGAACTTTCATGTGAACTTTATGTGCCAGGATATAATAAATGAACGAGAATACATTCGCTTTCACAAAAACGCTTATATCTTTTCAACCACTGGACCGATTTCGAAAATCAAACCTATTTTCGAATCATCTTCTAATTCTAAAAAAAACTGTTTCTACAATAAAAAAACCAAAACAATTTTTTACAAAATTCATTGATTTTTCCTGAAATTCTTCGCATCATGCTTCTTATAGTGTTCTCAGTCACTTTCTGGGATGCTGTCTTCCACTTTTGCTTGAATTCCGCTAATGTTTTCGTTGATTTCTTAGTCTTCTTCAATTCTCCTTTTCCCACAATCCCACAAGTGCAAATTGCTTGCCAAACCAGGAATTTTTCAGCAAACTTTGCTTGTTTCTTCACGCGAAATTGTTCGTCAACATTTCCACGAGAATCTGCAGTATAAAATTCCTGATCAGGAAGTTGCGAAAAATCAGCCAAGACATAGGTTTTGTCGTCCATCACGCAACAGGAAACATTTTTCAAGAAATCTTTTTTTTAAATTTCTTTGCTCTTGATTTCGCTTCTTGATTCTTCACAGCGTTCCTGTCTGGTACTTTCTGCACTTTTTATGTTCTAAGCCCACAACTCGACTTGATTTTCTGATCGGTTGACTGCGAACAACCCACTATTTGGGCCACTTTCCGACCTGAAAGGTTAGGCTTCTTCTGAAAAAGGCTGATGGCTTTCTTCACTTTTCTTGGGCTATGAAACCCTTTTTTCCTCCCGGTTCCTTTGCGGTTAATTGTAAGATCTTCGTTGAAGCGCTTAACAACTCTTGATACCGTTTCCGGACGAACGCGACCCTCTTTTGCGATTCTTTTGAAGCTCCATTTTTGATTATTCTGAAAAATTTCCACTATAAATTCTCGTGTTTTCACTTCGCTTGACATTTTGCGACAGAGAATTGGAATATCTATGAAGATAGATGTAAATATCTATGAAGTAAATGTTCCACATGTTTCTGACGTTCATAACAAAGCTAATTATGATCAAATTTTGATTTTATCTCAATTGGTTCAAGAGATATAGGCGAATTTATTCTCGTTCAGTCCTTATGTAAGTGTTTCTGCTCCGGATCATATAGGCTTGAAAATTTTCCATAAACTTCCTACACGTCCTACAGGTCTTGTGGTACTTTTAATTCATTTAAGTCTAGTTAGAGGTCCTTTTCGATTCGTCAATGTTTTTATACACTTGAAGATTTTTTTTAATAATTTTTTAACCCATTGTAATAAATTTGTTCATGTTAATAATGACCAATTTTTTGTATTTTATATTTTTACTGAGACAATTCCTATACATTCATTCTCAGGAAAAAAAGCTTTTTGATTTTTATTTTTTTTATATCGGGTTGAATTTGCGTATATCCCGCTGGTTTTTGTCTCAGTTTCAATTTCCAGGGTGTGGAGTATTAAATGGATATTATGGACCTGGGTGTCTAGAGGACCAAAAATCAAAAATAGTATTTTATAAACTCAGGGACTAAAGTCGCACTTTTTAACGAAGCAAAAATGAGAGGGTGGGCTACGTCATTTGGATAATATTATTTTCGAGACATAAATAAAATGAATCTTGATTATGTGGGTGGACTTTCAAAATAAGAATGAAATTTTCCAATATCTTTTTTCGAATTTTTTAACAGCTACTTCAAATGTGGGAGAACTAGTTGCCGCACCTTGTACATAAGAAACAGCCTTTCACACCATCTTTGAATGCGACGCCCTAGGAAGAAGGCGTCACAGAACCTTCGGAGAGATCAGCCCGGAAACGGGAATGAATACGGAAAACCTCATACACAGGCTACTGAACCTGATGAAGGACACGAATATATTCTCATGAGGAACCACTGACGAGTGACAATAGACCCAAGTTGGTCGCAGTGTCACAGGGAGGCCAAGTGCTAATCCGGTCTCTTGTTCGTCAGCCAATTAATGAATCAATCAATCAACCCTGTACACTATTTTATGCCTTTTAGGACCCGAAAAACTGAAAACAGAAATCTCGTACTCGTGGCTGTTATCTAAATATCAACTCTGCTGCTTATATCATTTTCGTCATCGAAAAATGATAGCGGAATCTCAATGAAACATGCATAATTGTTTTTCAAATTTGGTATTGAAGTGACCATATTTTATCCCTCACCAATTCAGCTAAAACTCCGGTAAAAACGATAAAATGAATTTTGAGCTGAATCTTTGTTTGAAAAAAACTATTCATGTGTCCCAAAAATCATAGTTCACATTCATAGCGCATATATCTAGGAGTATTAGGTATACCTGAAACAGACTGAAAATTTCTTCATTCGGGGTCATGTCGCTAAAAAGAGTGGCAAAGGGTGCAATTTTTTTTAATATTCGAAAATGTCGAGTATCTCGAAAACCGAGGGACTTTCACTGAACATTGAAATATTTTCGGAACTGAACCCCAAGTCCTCTTCCCGAAGATACGATATTATCCATGAATTACGCCACATCCTGTATATTTTGATGAAAAATTTCAAATTCAACCATTGACATTTGAGCTGAGTGTATTGCAAATTGCAACAACTTCCCCCTGCGTTTTACTGATATTTCTGATCGAGGTGTTCTCTTCAATATCCATAACAATAATTATCCAGAATTTCTAAACATTATACAATTGCCAAAAACTCAATCTCCACCTGTCACAACCTAATTCCAAAAGGCATGACACAATACCAACACGTATTCTCCGAAACACCACACCATTGCACCTATTAAAGAGTCCAACCATAAAATTATCCCCTCTGAACCACCTGTTATGTCGCTTAATATCATGCTCCCAGCTTCATTATCTCCGAGACAAACTAACCCGCGGGCTGTTAGACATCGCCGAAGTGAAATTGGATAAATACATCGCGCTTTGTAATTCATAATTTAAGTATTCACGTACCGCAAGAGACGATCCCAAAGAACACCGAGCTCATACGCCTCATACATCTGATACCATATAAGTAACCTGGATAGAGATCTACGATTAATGACTCATTCATTTTCATATTTTCTGGCTGAGTAGAAAGTTGAATTTCGGCAGGGATCGAATTTTAAGATTCTTGCTATTTTTTTGTTGTCGACACCGATTTCACCGGCTTCTTGAATGTCGTATCCCAGGAGAACACCTATTTAACGGCGTGTTTTAGGTGTTCGAGGATGCGGAATGCTGGGAAGGATTTCTGGTTTTCGAATTTGTATTAGTTTTGTCTTCTTGTTACCTGTACCTATAATTTTCTTTATGCTTGCACTGGGGGTGCGTCCCCTAAAATATGTATTTAGTGTGAACTAGTAACCACGATTATCCCGAAAAGCAACTTAAATTGAAAATAATACTTTTTTCTGGTTGTTCAAATAAATTTTGAGTAGATTTTATGTAGAATACTACTTAATTGAATTCGTGCTCGAATTATTTAGAGTTTTCCTGAACACATCATTAACAAATTTATTAAAATAGTATATTCTAAAACTAGTTGCAGAATGGGTTCCCATTCCAATACGAATGCGAAATTCGAAAACGAGCGACGAAGGAGCGAGTTTTCGAACGCATGAGTATTGGAATTGCATTCTGCAAAGAGTATTAGACGATATTTTCTCTATTTCATTCAAATTTTGTGAAATTCAATGAAAAAATTCAAATTATAGGTCCTAGTGACTTTCATATTTTATCTTGGCAGTTGGTGTGAACGTTAGGAAACACGAAAATTGACGTTTCTAAATTGACGTCTGCTGAAATTTCAATAGATCGGAAGTCATTGCTGACAACCACAAAACGAAAAATGTAACTGAAAACGATGCTGTAATGAATTCATTACAGCACTGTTTTTAGAACTGTAATGAGCTCATTACGATACTGAAATAGAGAAAAAATGTAAACCCTTCGTTTTTTCCTCAAAACTTCAATCATTTACTCCTTGCTATACTATCTATATTTTACCAAAAATATTTAAAATTCAGACAGCTCCTTCTGGGTGTTGCAGTTTTTTTGTCAGTATACAGGGTGATTCACGGTGGATGGCACATTAGACGTTTCTGGAGAACCAGACTTCAGATCGGTTTGAAAATTTAATGGAATACATTATCGGACCTGTTCTACCCAACGTCAATGCGGTGTTGCCACTTCTATTAGAAAGTAGTAGCAACTTTGCTTTTTCAAATGGAACACCCGGTATATTATATTATTTTTGGAATCTCCAACAACTTCTCGACAACTTTTATTGACATTTCCCTATACCTATCTGTTGCCGTTTTCGAAATATAAATAAATTTCAATTTTTTTCACCGGAAAACATGACTTCTAAAAATGCTGATAACTTCGGGTTGAGAAACACTATGGCATTGAAATTTGGTTTGGAGTTAGGTGATACATAAATGCTTCCAACACTTCACCCTGATTTACGTTACTTCAATACAGGGTGATAAAAAAAATACAGTCTTTTCGGTTGCTTGAAAAAGTGACTGGAAGTTATTTATTTCAAATGGAACGCCCTGTATATTATTTGAAATTCGGAAAACTGATGAAATTCGCTTTCATGCTATGTATCATGCCTATGCCTAACTAGTCAAATTTCGGACTTATGAGCATTTATTTGTCAAACTGTCCCTTCACAATGGTATTTCCATTCGGTATTGGGTAGGCAGGCCATGATTACTATTTGACATTCTCCTAATAATAAAGGCACCAAGAAGCTTGAGTTTCGACATTTTCTTCATTTCAGAAGTTGCAAATACCCTTGAAACGATGGAAGAAAACTATTCAAACGAAGTGCTCATGAATTTGTTCATTATTATTAACTGGAGAGACTTTTTGAAGATCGGTGGATAAGGCGCTTGGGACCATGGAATTGGCCAGCAAGAATACCCGATCTTAGTCCGTTAGATTTTATCTGTGGGGAATGTTGAAAGAAAAAGTTTACAAAACACCCGTGCATTCGAGAGATGAATTGTTGGAAAGGATTGCCCAAGCATTTGAAGATTTGGATTTCGAAGAAATACGATCTGCCACGAAAGCAGTCAACACCCGCATTTTGAAGTGTTTGGAAGTGAACGTCCAGCGATTCGAACATACTTTGAAGTATTTGACATGATTGTTCTACTTTTTAATAATAATTCATATAAAAAGTTTGACTCTCAAGTTTATTGATGCCTTTATTATTAGGAGAATGTCACTGTCACAAGGTATTATCAAGTAGTAATCATGGCCTGCCTACCAAATACCACAGAATACCTAACTACACAGAAGCGTCATTCCGCCTTCCCGCCAAAACTTTATTTGATGACACTTGTGCCATGCTAGGTAGTACAAATGTCAACGTGAAATTCAAACTTCCTGCTGGACCCATAGAATTATAAATAAAGTATAGAATTATGTCACAGAATACCCTAAATTAGTTAGGTATTCTGTGATTATCCGCTCAAAAATGACATATGTACTACCTAACAGGGAATGAAGGTCACGAAAATTTGCCCCTTGAAGATC
The DNA here is from genome assembly GCA_951802165.1 of Adalia decempunctata. NCBI lineage: Eukaryota > Metazoa > Arthropoda > Insecta > Coleoptera > Coccinellidae > Adalia > Adalia decempunctata. The sequence continues at coordinate 30,320,878 of OX637695.1, read as the reverse complement.
AAAGTGCCGACGCTTAGTGACGCTTCTGTGTAGTTAGGTATTCTGTGCAAATACTGAATGGAAATACCATTCTGAAGGGACATTTTGACAAATGAATGCTCATAAGTCCGAAATTTGACTAGTTAGGTATAGGCATGATATACATAGAATGAAAGCGAATTTCATCAGTTTTCCGAATTTCGAATAATATACAGGGCATTCCATTTGAAATAAACAGCTTTCAGTCACTTTTTCAAGCAACCGAAAAGACTATATTTTTTCATCACCCTGTATTGAAATAACGTAAATCAGGCTGGAGTGTTGAAAGCATTTATGTATCACCTAATTTCAAACCAAATTTCAATGCCATAGTGTTTCTCAACCCGAAATTATCAGCATTTTTAGAGGTCATGTTTTATGGTGAAAAAAATTGAATTTGATTTATATTTCGAAAACGGCAACAGATAGGTATAGAGAAATGTCGATAAAAGTTGTCGAGAAGTTGTTGGAGATTTCAAAAATAATATAATATACCGGGTGTTCCATTTGAAAAAGCAAAGTTGCTACTACTTTCTGATAGAAGTGGCAACACCGCATTAACGAAAATATTTTAGTTGGGTAGAACAGGTCCGATAAAGCATTCCATTAAATTTTCAGACCGATCTGAAGTCTGGTTCTCCAGAAACGTCTAATGTGCCATCCACCGTGAATCACCCTGTATATTGTCATTCTCGAAAAAATCAGGGTCAAGCATTTAGGTATGTACTTCTGTCTCCCACTCTCCCAGTATATAATACACCGAAAAAACCGTGAAAATGTTAGAAATTTTTTTTGAAAATCCAATTTCGTCTTATTCCAAAGTTAGCGGTTAGGTAGAGAATTGTTATAGAATATAAATGTTTGAAACTGACTAGAAATAAAATATGATTGGGTTGACATTTAAAATTCTGCCCAATACCAATTGAAAATTGGAAGAAGGATCAACACAATTGTGAGAACTGATGAACCATAAATTGGAGCTTTTTTTTTATAAGATATACTCCATCACCTAAAGCACTAAATGATTTCTTCTTCGGTGGAAGTGAGTCATGACCAATGACTGAAATTACGCAGAATTAATTATTGCAACCTTCGAAAGGATTTTTAACATTTGCACTACGTGTAGTACGTGCTTAAGAATCATATTTCATTTATCACACTCATCTTTCTGTGAGTGGATCTTTGACTATACAGGGTGATTTTTTAAGTGTTTCATTAGACGTTTGCGGAAGGAATGGAGATACAAATTCAAAATGTTGTATTTTTGTTTTAGAGCACATGAACTCAATTTGCAAAATATTTTAAAGCGCAATCTACTTCCGGTTCTATCGGAAACGAATGTGAACTTCGTTATTTCAAATGCAACACCCTGTATATCTATACATATTTGAATTCTTCGTTTAATTCTGCAATGATTTGATGAATGATATGTGTAACCACATCAAGCGATTGCTGAGTTACAGCTTGATTCCCAAATTTTTTGACAGAAAGATTGTCAGAAATTAGTGTTCATATCTCCAAAATCTCTCATTGTAAGAAAGTACGCTGATACTGCTTCTTGTATAAATTATGAGGAAATAGGTTGCTCGTCAAAAACTAGCTAGAGTGTTCCCAACATTTCATGTCTTTAAAATCAGTAGGTACTTTTGCTGTTATCGAATAAAATTTCAATTTCACGACTAAAGCCAGGTTTCGCTCAGTCAAATTCATTGGTATGCACGTCTTTCTTCGGGATATCACATTTACAAAGTGGGCTATGATAGGAATTGTCATTCTTACGTATTTTCATTGATCAGCACTATGGAAAACATTTAATAATGATAAGGAACACTAGAATAGAATGATATATCGTAAGCCTGTCCTTTATGGCAGCGAATGTGACAAATGAACAAAGCAGATAATGAATGATGACTAAATAAAAAAAAAATAAGTTTGAAAGTATCACAACAATTTTCCTAACAACAAAAAACTTTGACAGAAATTTAATAATCGCTATTACAATAAATTTTCAAAATGTTGGCCCCTTTCGGCCTCTCCTCCAAACATTTATTGATTCTTCTAAGAAGTTTGATTTGGCTAAAGGTGTGAAATGTGGATTTCTGTCGTTAGAAATTCTGACTACCCTTTCTACAATTTCGTTACATTCACCATAAATGATGAACATATTTAAAACATCACTGTTACTGTAATTGTGATTTTGCATATTGCCCGAATTCAAACAACAAGTAATAAGTATGAATGATAGTTCTCAGCAGTGCATTATGAATGAACTGACATAGCCTACTTGATAATTATCTTAATAAACATATGATCAGACAAAGAAAACTGGATTCATTCCTAAAATTAGAATTTTATTCGATAACGGTAAAACTGCTGATTTTAAAGACATGAAATGTTTGGCACATTCTAATTAGTTTTCGACGAGCAATCGATGGGAATTACAAAATTACATACATAGTACCCATTTGAAAAAAATGAGATTTCTCAGTTTTGTTGAGGCTAACTTTGAATCCCTGTTTCAGACACCCTGTATAATATTTCCTAATAACCTATACAAGAAGCAGTAGCAGCATACTCTCTTTTGTTCCACTGTTGCGAAAAAAATTTCTTACAATGATAGATTTTGGAGATATTAACACTAATTTGTGACAATCTTTCGGTCAAAAGATTTGAGATTCAGGCAATAACTCAACAATCGCTTGATGTGGTTGCGCATATCATACATCAAATCATTGCAGAATTAAACGAAGAATTCAAATATGTATAAATATACCTACAGGGTGTTGCATTTGAAATAACGAAGTTCACATTCGTTTCCGGTAGAACCGGAAGTAGATTCCAAATTCCTTCCTCGAATACGTCTAATGAAACACTTAAAAAAATCACCCTGTATAGTCTAAGGAGTGAATATTCTGAAATGGCAACTTGCTATCGTCATCCGGAAGTCTGAGAAAGTTTCTAGGAGCTACCAAAATTTATTAAGAAACATTTCATTCGATATTCCTATCATTAAACCTGACACTTACACAGTGGAATAACAAGAAATATAATAGGCTTCGCAGTATCCATTGTCTGAAAGTTGTTAATGTGAGCGACTGATTGACTATTATTCCTTCTGAAAGGTTGAGGCTTTGTGTTTGAAAAGAAAGACTAGATGATCATTGATCAATTTCGCTATACGAAGAGTAATTTTTGAGCAAGTTCGAATTCGATAAATTAATGTTGAACTGAGTGTTGAAATAATTATTGAATTGGCTTGTATGTGTTAATCATTGATTTTCGTAATTGTTGTAAAGGAAAAATTTTAATATGGCGAAAGATCAAATTTTTCGGGGACGAATTATAGTTTTTTTATAATCCAAGCATTTTTTATCGGTTTAGGATATAGCTATTCGATGGTATATGGTTTTAGGAAAAGGCGAAAAAAAGCACTTCATAAATAGGCATTCTGGAAGGAGTTTTTGGTGGATGAAGAACAAGCCGTGCTCCTTGATATTTTCTCAGAGGCACCATTCTCCTATTCTATATTAAATAGTAACTTTGTGGACCGATCCGAGGAAATCTGTCGAAAACAGTGGGTCCAGAGGAATCTCAAAATCGCAGCAAAGCTGCGATACAGTGAGGAAATTTTTTTACGATCGAAAAGAGGAATAATCGGTCCATACGTAGGTAAAATTTCGATTCTCAAGGAGATGGAGAAGTATTTTTTAAAAATTCGCGAAAAAATCCGACAAAAGGGGCAATTTCAAACTCGATAAAACTTTTTTACAGATATCCTGTCCGTGATGTGAATATACAGGTCGAAAGAGGAAAATACAATGCAAAATAGTTTGGTATTCATATTCTCCATAATTTTTCCATTTCTTCAGGAAAATTAATAAAACTTTGACATTTCGCCCATAAAATCACTCGACGTGATACTAGTATCTATCTAAAGATTCTAAAGGCACACGAATTGATTTTCAGTCACCATTTCAATTACTTTAGCGATGTTAGTTCACTTGAAGATTTTGATGTAGAATTGCATGTCTTCAATTGAGATAACAAAATGGTTATTACTTTCAACGATAAACGACAAACATAAGTAGATAATATTCTAGGTGCTACACTACACTACACTGATACTATATCCACGAATTCATCTATGTAAGATGATCTATTCAGCAATTCCATGCGATTGCCTTGAGCACTTTCCAGACATTTTGAATTAGCGTTCAGCAAAAGTCATCATGTATACTGCCCACAAAGTATAAGGTTTTTATAAGGTTTTCTTTTTCACAAATTTTTCAATTATGAGAAATCTGAATGTTCAAACACTCATCCAACACCTTTTTTTGTTAATTTCTTTGTAAGTTACACGATTTTTGTTGGAAATTTATTTTTAGTATTTGCAGTACATACAAACTAAGTTCACCAATAAGAATAAGTATTCTTTCATCATGGAAACGGTCACTTCCTTAACTTTTGTATATAGCAGTAGGTATATTACAGACAGTGGATAAACATGAGATACGAAATAGGTGTAGGTAACATATCCGGGTGACATTACTTTAATCTATTCTAACGAAATTTGGATTAAGCAATTGAATTCTCAAATTGACACCAACTGACGTTAAAAAATAATGGATCACACGCATTGTAATTGTAAAAGATCTTCTCACCTCGACTGAAGTAACAGCTACTGGTCTCACAAATTTCAAAGAGAATAATAATTATTGCTGTGGATAATTAAATGTTTCCGAACTTATGACAATATGTCCATTGTGATTTTGTTCTCCGAGACTGTGTGTATGTCTACTGTGGAGATATGCACTATCGTTTAATTTTTTTTCCAGAAGGAGTTCCTAGAAAATTTTCAAGAAAAACATTCCTCAACTGAGGTGTAGATACAAAAATTGTTGAGGCAATTCTGTAGGCAAGTAATAACTCATTGGGGCAAAAATGTGAATTTTGATTTAGGATAGCGTATGTTCAAAACGTGATAACGTTTCGAACAGTGTTGTCATCAGGATATCGCGTAGAAGAAGTGGAATACGTTGAAAAAATGGTTCTAATATTCGAATCCTGATTTGAGTTGACACAGGTATGTTCTACCCTTATCATTTCTAAGTAACAATGACGTAGATTCTTCGATTTTTTGAATTTAACTTTTCAGATTCCCTTCTGATATTGAGAGGAGGAAAATCAATTCTGAATTCAGCTGACCCTGTTCACCTTACTCAGAATCTGTTTCAATGTTCGGAACAATGTATAAATTGGTCAAAAGTGTTAATCCACTTGTAATTTTATTTCCATTCCTCAACACCGTTAACACCACGCCACTGGACCTTTCAAAGTTAGATTCCGCAATGTTGCCACGGCCGTATCTAATGATATTGCTATCCTTTATACTATCTTCGTTCCACACATTGAATAATAACTAAATTTGGCTTCACCAATTATCGAATTCATGAATGAGATGGTGTGTCATCTCTTTTTATAGTCTAAGGATACCACTAAAAATATTCGATGTTTTCTCGAAAATCTCAATGACACTGGTAATCAAACGAAGCGTTCATAGGTCTAAGCTGACCTGAAATTTAGTTTCTAGTGGTATATTTCAATATCTCAAAATGCAGATCCTCAGAAATATTCTCTAACATATCCATGAGTCCACTGTTTCAGACATCATAAAAAATACAGTGGGTCCCATAAGTCATGATAAGTGTATTATACGTAATATAGCCGAGAGACAGACATCACTTTGCTCCGAAATCATTTTAATTACATATCAACGAAAGGATCGAGAAATGAATAACTCCAGTAGATCATTGCTCTCAAACTTTATTCATATCTGACATAAAAAACGGATGGATCACACGTCTCATAATAATTCAATGATTTTCCATGTTGACGTAAGATATAGTTTTCGGTGCCATTAAGTAATAAGCGAAAATCAAGATTCATTCACATAGGCTATACAATACTTATCTCACCTCAAGGCTGGATTCAGCATAATGAAAAGGACACGCCGAATTTTCTCATATTTCTTTTAATTGAATATTCAGAAGAACAACCCATCAAAATTGCGAATATTCAATAACAATTGTCATTAAATTCCTTCAACCCCGAGGCTAGGAAATAAATTATCTAGTCAGGCGGTAGTGGACCACTAATTTACTGTTGGGTCGAAAATTTACAGTACTGTGAGGACACAGTAACAAAACTGATTCTTTCAACTCGCTTCTGGGTCTCCTCGGGAGACCTATAAGTGATATCAGTATAATAATAGCTCCCAGTGAAGAAATTTAATGATGATAAAATCAAAACGAAAACGCTGACATAAAATTAACCCATTTTCGTATCAAAATTATATTCGCAATTCAAAACTCTTGGCTGGATAGAACTTCTGAGTATTCTAGAATTATTTGGTGTAGGAGTTATGTTATGGGTGTCCAAAGAAATTTACATGATTTGATCAAGTGTAAAGCACATGTTCATAGTATTCTTCCTATTCATAGGAAAACCTTATTCTTTGGATATATTTTTCTTGATTTGCTGAATTTAATATCGAATTCAAGGGATAATTTTTCCATTCACAGTTTTTTTGGAGAAAGTGTCGGCATTATTTAGTACACTCGATATTTTATCAAGAAAACATTGATGCCATATTTTCGGTCAAATCATGTAATACGCCTAGTTGTCAAGCATAATTGTTACGGTATACATTCCAGCATGTTATCATTGTTATTGCTTCTCCTCTTCCTCTCCATTCTCCATCTGTAATCCTTTGCGTAGCAGTTCTTCGAATCGATGTATATCCAAATTGGCATCGCGTTCACTGATCTTCTTCAGGGCGCTGTTGACTATGCAGAGATCTCCTCGTAGTTCAGAAACAACTGCCTCGATTTTCTGTTCGTTGCTGAGTACTTCGACGCTTTGGGTATAAGGGTTGTAGCGGACACCGAAGGGACGATGAATTTGCTCGGCAAAAGACCTGCGGAATTTTTATGTCATTGAAAAATCTTCAGATAAAACCATAGACTTATGGGATAATATGTCTATGGATAAAACATGGTAATACTAAATTGGAGATACAAACGAAGACGGAAGATTCCTTGCTTAATTTGACGAAAAAATGTCTTATGATAAGACCGAAAACGTTTCGTTTTCGAGATTCAAGGTGTACTCATCAGGAATATTCGAACGAAAAATATGAAAACAGGTGGATTGGACGGAGAGGATATCAGTTTTGGCCAGCCAGATCCCCAGACTTAATAAGTTTAAATTTCTTTTTATAATAACTGAATTTTAATGATAATTTTGATTTTTGTGAGGTTTTCAACACCCTATTACTCGAAAACGATACGTTCACGGTCCTTGTTTGTGGGTCTCTTGTCTTATAATTATGCAGAAATCTACCCTCTTCGTTTGTACCTCTAATTTGAGTACACCCTGTATTTTTAGTTGGAAATTTAATTATTGATAATAGCGAAATGACCGTTTCAACAACGTTTCGCTATATTCAAAAATGGAAAAAATGGAAATGGAAAAAATGAAAATGGATTTATTTCATGAGAATTTTGAAAAGGTCCGTCTATTCATTTGGAAGTTTTTCTGTTCGGTTATTCGAGTACTTTATTCTTTTTTCGAATGAACTATCATTTATAATGCACTGTTGAGAACTGTCAAAATACTTATTACTTGTTGTTTGAATTCGGGCAATATGCAAAATCACAATTACAGTAACAGTGATGTATTAAATATGTTATTCATTCATGGTGAATGTAACAAAATAGTAAAAAGGGTAGCCAGAATTTCTTACGAAAGCAATCCACATCTAAGACCTTTAACAAAATCAAAATCTTATATGTATAGAAGAATCAATAAATGTTTGAAGGAAGAGGGCCAACAAGTTGAAAATTTATTGTAATAGCGATTCTTTAATTTTTGTCAAAGTTTTTTGTTGTAAGGAAAATTGTTGTGATAGTTTCAAACTTATTTTTTTATTTAGTCATCATTCATTATCTGCTTTGTTCATTTGTCACATTCGCTGCAAATAAAGGACAGGCTTTTGATATATCATATTCTATTCTAGTGTGCCTAATTATTATTGCATGTTTTGCATAGTGCTGATCAATAAAATACTTAGGATTGACAATTCCTAACGTAGCCAACTTTTTAAAAGACGAGCATACCAATGAATTTGACTGATCGAAACCTGGCTTTAGTCGTGAAATTCGATTTTTTTTCGATAACAGCAGAACTACTGATTCTAAAGACATGAAATGTTTGGGGCACTCTAGCTAGTTTTTAATGAGCAATCGATCGGAATTACAAAATTATATGGTTCATACTTGAAATAAATGAAATTCTATAGGCTAACTTTGAAGCCCTGTTTCATACAACCTGTATAATATTTCCTCATAATTTATACAAGAAGCAGTATCAGCGTACTTTGTTTCACTGTTGCGAAAAAAATTTCTTGCAATGAGGGATTTTGGAGATATAAACACTAATTTGTGACAATCTTCCTGTCAAAAAATTGAGAATCAGGCTATAACTCAACAATCGCTTAATGTGGTTGCGCCTGTCATACATCAAATCATTGCAGAATTAAACGAATAATTCAAACATGTATAGAAATACAGGATTTGGCATTTTAAATAACTAAGTTCACATTCGTTTCCGGTAGAACCGGAAGTGGATTTCGCTTGAAAATATTTAACAAATTGAGTTCATGTGCTCTCAAACAAAAATACAAAATTTCTAGTTTGTATCGCAATTCCTTCCTCGAATACGTGAAGAAACTCTTAAAAAAGCACCCAGTATACATACGTGAAATATTTCCAGTATCAACAGAAAAAAAATTTCTTCAACATTCGCCCGGTCTTTGAAATTATTGCATTTACATAATATTTTTCAATGCAGAAAGGACAATGTTGCGTATTCATCTGACAGGAAAATGACTATAACCAAACATTTTCATAATATACATGAAATGTGAACTTTATAGAAGTGAATGGAGTATATGCATTCTCAATAGACTCAATTAAAAAATAATGGAAAGTATTTATTCACATGTGTACTCTCTCAATAGATGTTTCATAGGATGAATTATAAATTCTTGTTCCTCAGTTATTATCAAGTTTCTCACATTCACATTTCTTATCATTCCGTTGCAGCGCCTTTTCCAGAGCGAAATCTAAAATTCCTCATCATTTTTCGGATTCAAATGATGTGAAACATCGTAAATTCGTCCTCAAGACTTCTAGTTTGACTGACATAACGCAAATACCAAAGCTATAATTCATGTTTCACTCTCTGTTTAATGGACATAAAACAGACCACTTTACAATCTAATTGAAATAATCAACGAAGTGAAATATAATCTCAAATCGCCGCATATCTGAAGAGGAGAGTATGTGGGTTCACCAAGAACTACGAGTGCCAGATTTCAAAGGTTAAGGCGAGTAAGATTTCAATACACAACGGTAATTCTGCTAACGACAATTAGGTAATCTTCTAGTTTCACACATTTGTGTAAACCGAGAATTATTTCAAACAATAAATCCACCTGGTGAGAATTATGAAAGAAAGGTCAGTTATTTTTCTGCATTAGACGTGATTTGGTTAGATTCTACAGTGTGTTTCGGTATGAGTTAGCAATAATTCAAGGGAATCAAATATACCTACCTGATTTTATCGACAAAAACACCCACATTGGGGAGTTTACCCCCCTATTTTTGGAAAAGCCGCCATTTTGAATTAATTTTTTTTATTTTAGTTGACTCTTCCAAATGATATCGATTTCTCTGGACATGAAGATCCTACAGATCTGAAAAAAAAATTATTTTTTTTAAGATACTACTCCACCTTTTACTAAAGTAGAACAATATGAAAACATTCAACTGAAAAATGTCATTAAAAAATTCTTAAAAAAAATTGAGTGAAAAAATTTACTGAATTTTTTGTAAATCCGCAAAGTACAAAAACTAGCACATTTAATTTAATTTTTTTTCAATGAACTAACACGCAAGGATATCAGCTACAAAACGATACCCACATCATTTCTGTATGACCCTTATGAAAATTGATGAAATTAAAAAAAACTCAGTAGGCACTGTACTTTTGATCGTTTTCAATGATCAAACTAACAAATTTATCATAAAAATTGCTGAAAATGCCGCCTATGCTCTATAGACAGGCAGTGGCTCTTATATGACGACTTTTCTTGTGGCCCTGGAAATCAATGCAGTGGTGAAACAGTTGCTTGGACACCACGCTCTACGGACTTAACACCGCTGGACTATTTTTTATGGGGATGGATGGAGTGAAGGGTATATTCCACAGTTCCAAACACCAGAGAAGAACTGGTGCAAAAAATAATGACTGTTGCAAACGAAATAAGAGCAGACACTGCAATACTGCATTGATTTCCAGGGCAACAAGAAAAGTCGCCATGAGGGCCACTGCCTATCTTCAAAGCAGAGGCGGCCATTATGTGAAATTTTTATGATAAATTTGATAGTTGGATCATTAAAAATGATCAAAATTACAGTTCTGAGTTTTTATTTCATTTCATCAATTTTCTTAAGGGTTATGTTCAAACAGCAATAACTCTCAAATTATGTAACATACAGAAATGATGTGGGTGTCGATTTGTAGCTGATATCCTTGCGTGTTAGTTCATTGAAAAAAATTTTACTTCAATGTGCTAGTTTTTGTACTATTGAGGATTTAATAAAAAATTCAGTAAATTTTTTGCTTTAATTTTTTTTTTAATTTTTTTATGACATTTTTGAGTAGAATGTTTTCATATTGTTCTACTTTAGTAAAATGTGGTAGTATTATCTTTCAAAAAACATTGTTTTCACATCTGTAGGACCTTTATGTCCAGAGGAATCGATATCATTTGAAAGAGTCAACTAAAATAAAAAAAATTAATTCAAAATGGCGGCTATTCCAAAAATAGGGGGTTAACTCCCCAAAGTGGGTATTTTTGTCGATAAAATTAGGTATATTTGATGCCCTCAATTTATCGCTAAGTCATACCGAAACACACTGTATAATGTTTTTACTGAAGATATGAGGTTATAAAGAAGTTCAAATCTGAATTAGACATTTTGTTTTTAGGAATTTCATCAAAGTGATGAACTTCGAATCAATTTCAAAACATTTGTTATTATTTATGCGGAAAAAACTCAAGAAATTGTTGCAAAATTTATATTTTCGAGTATGCAATTTCAATATCCTCCAAATAATATTCCACGTACCCTGTCTTCAGTGTCTTCCCTATTCAAAATTCATCACAGGTTGCCTTTTGTTCAGAAGATGTCAACAGCATCAAAATATGTTTCTTTTTCAACAAAAATTCAAGTGATTTCGCCTTTTTTGTCCAAAATTGTTGAGTTTGAACATTCTGTATACACATTGAGAAGGAAACGGAGTTCCTTCTGGTAGGAAAATCAAGATTTTGGAAAATCCCGTTAATCTTTTACTTGAATTACAAAAAAAGTCTCCCTCAAGAAAAAAATTGATTGATTAACATTTTTCCAGAAGCAAAATTCGGGTTGTTTCCACTCCTTAAGGCATGCAAATGCCTTTTATACCAGGAAAGCGTGTAACATTAGAGATCCCCATGATTGAATGATGCTGTAGCGAAAAAAACCTGACTAAGTTTACAGCAGATTCCATATGGTTTGGATTATTTATTTGAATTCCTTCAGTCATTTATTCATATTCAAATCAATTTGTCAGTATTTCAGTCATGTAAGCATCATGCCTACATCCTGTGTTTTGAAGATTAATCTTTTTGTTATTGATCTTTCATTTTCCAAGAATTCGTAACAAATTCGTGCTACGTCTCATTTTTGCAACCGCTTCAAGTTTTTTATCGAAATGCAGTGTGCCCAACTTTTCCCAGTTATCTCTAAATAATACCAGTACCGTTGGATGACTATCTCTAACATTTTGGGTTTTGATAAAGATGATGAAGGTCATTGACAATACATAAAAAATACATGGCAATCCTTTTTTTCAGATGGATTATCGGATTTTTATTTCATTATGAAGAGAGTGGTATGCCGTTAACAATGGAAAATAACATCAGACAACTGTCCACCACGAATACAGGACTATATCCTTTTCATGAAATTTTCCATAACCAAATCGAAAATTGGCTGGCCTATGTCCTCGATAGCCTCATGAATTCCATCTTTGCGGTCTTCAATCGACGGCCCAAAGGAATAGGTCGCTAGGTGTCAAATCACAAGATCTCGGTGGCCAATTGTGATCACTCTTCAAGAGATAACACGGTCCGGAAACTTTTTCCGCAAAAGATCAATGGTTTCGTTGCTTGTGTGGCCCATAGCGCCGTCTTGTTGTAATAAAACGCCGTCCAGATCAGTACCATCCATACCAAAATCAATAATCATCTCTCGATAGCGCAATCCATTCACCTTAACTGTTGCTCCAGCCTCATTCTCGAAGAAGTAAGGTCCAATGACCCCGCTAGACCATAAAGCGCACCAAACAGTCGCAAGCTGGGGACAGAGAGGCTTTTCAACAATAACTCTTGGGTTTTCCGAGTCCGAGTTGCGACAATTTTGCTTGTTGAAGAAGCCATCGACATGGAAATGGGCCTCATCGATGGAATTCCAGATCATTTTCTTGCATTTCAGGGACCCAATCAGCAGACACGACGTTTTTGTTGACAGGCCGGCTTGATTTCTTGCGTAAACTGAACTTTATAAGCCTAAGGGCCGATTGCACCGTAGACAAATCTGTAGATTAAACCTCGATTAGTGTCTATTGATTATCATAGACACTAATCGAGGTTTAAGATTTAATCAACAGTTTTGTCTACGGTGCAATCGGCCCTTAAGATCCAAATCTTTATGCAAAATACGTTGCAATGACGTTTGTGGAATGCCTAATTCCAAAAAACGACGAGGAATGGACGGACCTGGGTTTTCTTCAATACTTTCGGCTGCAGCAGCAATTTTCTCGGCTGTTCTTGAGCGAGGTGCACGGATTTCATTTTTCACATCACTAACTTGTCTTGTCCCAAAAGCTAAAATTTTGCCACCAAGTTCTGTATTGCGGTTCGACAAGGTGCTCAACGACGACCCAAAAATGTTCGAGTTTTGCGAACCGTCCCTGCCAGATTTTCACCGGTTTTTAGTGAATTTTAATAATTTCAGAGCGTTGTTGAAGCGTGCATCGTTCCATTTTTATTTAATGACGCAGTTTCTACTTGTCAAATGTCAAAAATGCTTCAAAAATTACATCTTCCGAAATAGCGGGACATTCAAAATAACACCTCTCATTGGAAAACCCTTTATTATCGAGAATAAGAAAATTTTTCCGATTCAGCACGTTCATCCGTGTAACTGGTAATCGTTTAGAATGGGTTTCAAATTTTCGGCAATCAAAGGACTCTAACTGGGCGTAATTGTTAATTCGAAAGATCCACCGCGTTTATATTTTTTCGCAATCGCCTTCACTTTCACCGTGAAATTCCCATTAGATGCTGCCTCATGTTTGTCGTTGGAATTATCTCACGATGAATCTGGCTGAAGGCGGGAACACGGTTTTATCCAAGTGTTTCTATTATTTCTGAGTTGATTGAAGGAGGTTCAGCTCATTGATTTTTCATGAAGTGTTGTGAAAGCAACACTCAACCTTGATTGCCGCCTGAAAGAATGCTTATCTGGGGTTTGGAATAGGTAGTCATGAATAAAAATACAGGGGAAGTTGGTGGAGATGGAAAATGCACGTTTTTCAACGTTTGGGGTACAGTTTCCTCTGTTCTTATGAATAATGCCGAAACCGTGATCAATTCTCTGCGAGTTTGTGTGGGAGTTCTCATTTGCGATACAAGTGTTCTCATATAATATGTGCCTGCCTCTGTGAATTAGAGGGAAAGCTATTTTCTATAATTCTTGAAATGGTTCGTTCATAATAGGGAACTCGTGAACATCGTTTATCCATCATCTAATTATGTATGGTAATTAAACTGGATGTAACTGCATCGCCGACAGAGTTGTTATAAAGAAAAGTACAAATGATACTGCAGCTCAGACAGTGTGACTTGGGAAACACTTCAGTTTTGAAGAGAGACACAGCTTTTTCTTATTGGAACCTGCTTTTTTCTCTTCTGTCGCCTAGGCAATTAGAAGAAGAGATACTTCACAGTATGAGTGCCGCTAGCCCAGGAAAGCTAGGAAAGGAATTTTCTTGCGTAAGGACACAGTATAACAACGACTACCTAGAACAAAACTGATTCTCCCAACTCCTACAAGCTATAGAAGCTTCTGAGGGGTCTCCTCGGGAGGCCTAGGTGATATTGTGATCATAATCATAGTTTGGTAAGGGGCTTACATTCCACAGAGTCCTCATGGTCTATTGTGCCTCCATGAGAACTGCGCCATGTGTAGCTCACCCTAGAGCCCCAATGAACTCCAGTATCTGAGAGTGCTTCAGAGAGGTTAAATCTCCCTTCTCCCCATAATTCTCTTGTCCAAGACATTCTTCACGCAGAGTTACAACTGCGACACATTTTGTTAACAGTTTAACAGGAGTTTCCTCCTCTTTCTCACTGAATCTGTACTCGTCAGTTTCTGACAAGCCTATTCTCATCATATGCACCATAGGGTGACAATGATTGAAATGATTTCTCCAGGGTGCTTCCGTTTCAATTTTTTCCTTCTCCCAAAACTGTCTCTTATAGGTGCAATTGCCCATACTAGAGAAAGGTTCTGGCCCTGTAAGTGACGTTTGTTCTCTCTTTCTGACTAGTGTGTTGGCCTTTTCGTTTCCTTTGATTTCTGAACCCAGACTGAAGAGACCTTCTTGTTCTTGCCTACTTCATTAAGTTTCCTTCGGCACTCCCATATCAGCTTTCAGTCGATGACGTAGAAGGTCAGGGCTTTGATGAATGGAACTTGATTATGTAGGCTTTCAAAATAAAAGAGGATTTTTCCAATATCTTTTTTCGTATTTTTTCAACAGCTCCTTCAAATGTGGGTGAACTAGTTAATTTTTGTAGAAAGAAATTTTTTTCTTTAAATGGCTTATGATAATTGAACCAATATATCAAGGAAAAAAATTATTGACATTCACCTCGAAATTTCCACAAAACCAGAAACAACACAAATCAGCTCTAAATGACAGAGATAACACGTAACGTATGTCCCATAAATTTTCACACAAATTTCAAAGACCAAAAATGTGACGAAAATTATACATTTGTTTATTGTATTGTACAACACATCAATAAAAGACTATCATTTCGAATTGAATAAAGAGGGCCATTATCTTCCACAGAGCGCAACTGCGAACACCTACCACCAGGTTTTGGACGGTATCTAGATCGATTTCTCGGATCTTCCTGAATATTCGGCGTCGAAGTTCCTCTTCATTTTAGGCTTCCCATCCTCAATCGTAAACTTTTCGCGATAAGAGAGCCGAAAAATCTTCTATGGGTTGAGCCTGTGGAAGGTAAGGGGGATCGCCGTTTCGCGGAACAAATGGTACGTTTTGGTCGGCTAGCCAGTCTTGAATTTCTCTTGCATAGGCCTGGACGCAAGATTCGGCCAGGACATAATGTCGTCTCCAGCGTGTTCTGTTTCAATGAAATTAACTAGCGATATAGTTAGATGTCCTATATTGACGTGCTAGTTTTCTTAGCGGAGTACCAACCTTGTTTTACGCTCTTCTTACCAGTTTTACGGTCCTTGCTCGGGCAAAAATTCTAGGACTTTCACTTTTTGCAAGGTTTATACAAGGAATACTTTGCTCACATTCAGCAATTGTCTGATAAATAGTTCTACAGGATATCATTCTGATTTTCAAAACTGCGTATTATCTCGGCTCTATCGACTCGTCCAACTAAATTATAAATACTTTTCCGAATTTCTTTTTTGTAAGCCATATAGACTTAACCACTTCAATAACTGAAGTGGTAAAGTGAATTCAAGGGTAGAAACAAACTTCTGTTTTGATAGCAACCTATTGTCTTCCTTTTATCACCTCTATATTGGTCTATGAAGTTTGTGCCAAAAATTACGGGACATACGTACGTTAATTATCAAGAAAACTCGAACGTGCGACACGATCGCTGTAAAACTCATGTCTATAAAGTTAGCAGTGCCACAGAAAATCAATGAAACCTATTGCATTAATTGTCGGGAATTTTTCGTGAAAGAAAAAAAATTGTCGCGTCCTTAGTTTTTTTTCTACGGGGTGGCTTTGCTAACTTAACGTTAAGTTAGCAGAACCACTTTTTCAATATCTACCAAATATCATGAAAATTGTTATAAATAATTGTCGAGTAATTGTCGAAGCCCAAAAGAAGTGAAAGAACACAAAAAATCCATTCCTTCTTGTTTCCGCGAGTTCTAGACATTTCTGGAATTATCACATTTTTGGCAACAGCGCATTCGTAATTGACTCTGTTTCTATTGCATTAATTGTCGAATACCTGCCTCGAATTTGTCGTGAAAGAAAAAAATTTGTCGCGACCTTCGTTTTTTTTCTACTAGGTGGCTTTGCTAACTTCATATTAATTTAGCAAATAGTGGTCGAATATCATCACGATGATCATAAAAAATTATCGAGTAATTGTCGATGTTCAAATAAAGTAAAAACACACAAAAAATTTTATCTTTCTAGCAATTTCCACTCCAATTTCTCGCGATTTCCCTATATTTCTGAAATGTCGCATTTTTGGCAACAGCGCATTCGTTTTTGACTTTTTTCTATCGCATTAATTGTCGAATACCTGTCCCGAATTTGTCGTGAAAGAAAAAAAATTGTCGCGTCCTTAATTTTTTTTCTACGGGGTGGCTTTGCTAACTTAACGTTAAGTTAGCAGAACCACTTTCTCAGTATCGACCAAATATCATGAAAATGGTGATAAATAATTGTCGAGTAATTGTCGAAGTCCATATGAATTGAACAAAACACAAAAAATCCATTGCTTCTTCTTTATTTTACGTCTTTTCCCCGCGATTTCGTGATATTTCTGGAATTATCGCATTTTTGGCAACAGCGCATTCGTTATTGACTTTCTTTCTATTGCATTAATTGTCGAATTTGTCGTGAAAGAAAAAAAAAAGTCGCGGTCTTATTTTTTTTTCGACGGGGTGGCTTTTCTAACTTAACGCCATGTTAGCAGAACCACTTTCTCAGTATCGACCAAATATCATGGAAATGGTGATAAATAATTGTCGAGCGATTTCCCTATATTTCTGAAAATATCGCATTTTTGGCAACAGCGCATTCGTTTTTTTTTCACCTCATATGGACTTCGACAATGACTCGACAATTATTTGTAACCATTTTCATGATATTTGGTCGATATTGAGAAAGTGGTTCTGCTTACTTTACGTTAAGTTAGCAAAGCCACCCCGTAGGAAAAATTAAGGACGCGACAATGTTTTTCCTTTCACGACAAATTCGGGACAGGTATTCGACAATTGATGCAATCCAATAATAGTCAATAACGAATGCGCTGTTGCCAAAAATGAGATATTTTCAGAAATATAGGGAAATCGCGAGAAAATGGAGTGGAAATTGCTAGAAAGATTAAATTTTTGTGTGTTTTTTACTTTATTTGAACATCAACTATTACTCGACAATCATTTATGATCATCGTGATGATATTCGACCACTATTTTCTAAATTAATATAAAGTTAGCAAAGCCACCAAGTAGAAAAAAATACTAAGGACGCGACAAATTTTTTTCTTTCACAACAAATTCAAGGCAGGTATTCGACAATGAATGCAATAGAAACAGAGTCAATTACGAATGTGCTGTTGCCAAAAATGCGATTATCCCAGAAATATCTCAAACTCGCGGGATAAAGACGTAAAATAGACAAGAAGGAATGGATTTTTTGTGTTATTTTTACTTCATATGGACTTCGACAATTACTCGACATTTATTTATAACAATTTGCATGGTATTTGGTAGATATTGAGAAAGTGGTTCTGCTAACTTAACTTTAAGTTAGCAAAGCCACCCCGTAGAAAAAAACTAAGGACGCGACAAATTTTTTTCTTTCACGACAAATTCTCGACAATTATTCGACAATTAATGCAATAGGTTTTATTGATTTTCTCGCAAGTGGAACTGCTTACTTTATAGACATGGAAAACTCGGGTCACCGGTTGTTCCAATCCTTCTATACCACCCATTATTCTACTCGACATCCCGGAAAATTTATTGTACTGTAGATCATTTCATCTCCTTGAAACTTATATCATAAAAGTACCTAATAAGACAGCTACCAAAACTCAATTTTGTCCAGCTAGATTGTCAAAATATAGGACTGTGCATTGTATGGAAGTTGACGGGGCCTCCTGCAATTGGTATATCATGTTCAAATTCATTTTCGAAGTAGAATATAACATAAACGAACCTCAAAGTAATTCTGAACTTACCGCATCTTCTCCTTCGCCTCCTCGAAGGAATCGGTGTACCAGTACCCGTGCTGGTATGAAGTGATGATGCACTCCTGCTTGCAGGTCTCGTTCGGGTCGAATCTTCTTATTTTGTCCGGATGACTTATGGCGTGCGTCAGTTCGGCCACAGAGCTCAGCAGCCCGGCCCCGTACACTTTCATTTCTCCGTTTTGTTTGCACAACCCGAATTCTATTGTGAAAAAGTACAACTGCAACGAGAATATAATTTAAGTTGGATTCGACATCGGCCATAAATCAAGAGAAATCGGCGGTCATGAGAGCATCTCTTCGGAGTTTTTGGGAGCGGACGGTCTGATCGGCCGCTAATTGTTTGCGGAAATACCTTCGGCGGTCTGGTTTTGGAAACTGTGTGACTCACTGAATCGGAGAATCTGAAGTTCGGACTTGTTTCATAATTAATGAGTTTGGGAGTGGTTCACGTATTGATTCTATTGATTCAGAACCTCGATATCAAGAAGAAAGCAATGCAGGATTGAAGTGTTTTGTCCAAGTGATAGTTAAACAGCATATGTCACTTAGAAATGTTCATTATATTCTGCCCAGTCGAGCAATTCAGCCCCGATCAGATATAAATTATGAAGAGAAAGAAGAAGAAGCAACAAAACTAACTAAACTACACTGCGCAAAAAAATTAACGCACATTCTGAAAATCTCAATTTTAATGAAAGTTAACTCTATATTGACTTTATAACTTATTTTTATGTTCTCTCGGTAAGGTTTTGAACGAAATAAGACACATTAAATGGAAGACAAATTCAGGATTTCACTGAATCTTATGTGTAAGAAGAGAAATGAACAATTTTCAAAATACTGAAATGCTGATAAGTGATTTAATACTTGGTATTTCCATCCTTTGCGTTAATTACAGCTCGGCAACGACGGTTCATACTCAAAATGAGTGATCTTAAAATGTTTTGATCTAATCCTTCCCAGATTTCTCCGAGTTGGATTCCTAAGTCATTAAGAGTAGCTGGATGATTTTCTGAACTTCTCAGTCTTCTATTGAGGTTGTCCCAAACCTGCTAAATCGGATTGAGATCTGGACTTCTTGCTGGCCATTCCATTCGAGAGACTTCAACCTCTTCAAGGTACTCCTGAACGATGCGCGCACGATGGGGTCTGGCATTATCGTCCATAAAAATGAAATTTTCACCAATGTATGGGGCAAATAGCACTACATGCTCTTCAAGAATGTTCCTTATATACTTATCAGCATTCATAGCTCCATTATTAACGACCACTAAATCTGTGCGAGCAGTCAAAGATATTCCACCCCATACCATAATCGATCCTCCCCCGAAACCAGTAGTATTCAGGAAATTGCACTGAGCATATCTTTTATGTGGACGTCTGTATACAAGGGAACGTCGATCACAATGGTAGAGGCAGAATCTAGACTCATCTGTGAAGAGAACTCTTTCCCAATCGGCCTCTTCCCAATGGATAGGCTGCTCTCTCGCAAAATCCAAACGCGCCCTTCGATGGGCTGGGGTAAGAGCTGGGCCTCTTGCCGCGACACGAGGCCTTAAATCATTATCTCTGAGGCGATTTCTTATTGTCTGAGTGCTAATTTGCACCTCATGAGTTTGCTCAAACTGATTTTGACGGAGGCGAGCGGTTGCAAACCGTTATCTCAACGAAGAAACTCTCAAGTAACGTTCTTGAATGGCAGTTGTTACCCGTGGTCTACCCTGTCCTGGTCTTCGGACATTCATACCTGTCTCCCTGAATCGCTGCAACATTCTGGACACACTTGTATGGGAAACTCCAAACCTTTCTGCAATTCTTGTGTATGTCCACCCTTCTTCTCGCAAAACTACCGCTTGGGCACATTCCTCTTGGGTCAAATTGCGTGTTTCGCGTTGCATAGCGATCGAGTGTAGAAAATCAAACAAAAGAAAAACTATTGATCACTAGAATTGATCGAGAACAACTGATTTTAGAATGGAGCCAATACATTCAAAATCTGATAATATCATCTTTTTTTATTCCTGCTGGGAGAAAACATCTGTATTGAAGAAAAACGTTGAAAGTGGATAACATATGCATGCATAAGTCTGATAAAAAATAATTATCATTGAGAACACCTTCAGTTGTAGAATAAATTTGAGATTTCCATGATGTGCGTTAATTTTTTTGCGCAGTGTAGTTACCATGAGCCTTTCAGGACTATTGAATTAATACAATCCAATAAAGTATCCTTATAATCTGAAAGTCCCATTTTGTTGCATTTCCTCACTTCATAGTAATATTTACATTCCAACACTGAATTCATTAATGAAAAATAAAAGATTGAAAACAGTAAAAAAATTTGATAAAAAACAGGAAACCCCATTGAGAAAACATTTAACTGAAAAAAAGTCCCCTACTTAATAAATATAATTATCTGTGAGTAATGTGTAGAATGCACTATGCAATGTTTTTATCGCTCCTACCTGAGCAGTTAATGATATACCAAGTGTTTCTCAATCGATGCGAAAGATTTCAAAGGGTGATTTCTTGTTCAAAATGAAGGGTAGTTTGTTATATAAATATTGGGTCAAAAGTCCAACGTAAAGAAGATATCGCGGTTCAAAGATGTTGGAAAAAGGATGTTTTTATTTTGTATCTTGAAAACGAGAAGCGATAGAATGATGATATTTTATGGAAGTATTAATATTCTGGAAACACACTTGATATTTTCTCATATTTGCAAAATGTGTGGAGGGGGTTGGAGTGGACTACCCCTATCTTTTTGGTTAACTAAATTTAAAGAAAAACTTACGCAACGACTTGGATAGAATTAAATTAGGATATCCTGATTTGCTTAGAATCTTGTTGGCCTCTTGTATTGTATGAAATGTATCGTTTTGAAATAAAAGAATAAAATTTTAATCAGTTCTAAAATAAATGGCCCTTTCCCGACACGTAATGATTCACATTTAATTTTGTTATTTCAGATTGGTATTAGTATATTCTAAAACTAGTTGCAGAATGGGCTCCTATTCAAATACGAATGCGAAATTAGCATGAGTGCTGGAATTGCATTCTGCAACGAGTATTAGACGATATTTTCTCTATTTCAATCAAATTTCGTGAAATACGGTTGAAATTCAATGAAAAACTCATCCTAGTGACTTTTGTTTTGTATCTTGGCAGTTGGTGACTGTTACGAAATTGACATTTCCAAATTGACGTGCGTTGAAAATTGATAGGAGCGGAAGTCAGTGCTGACAACCAAAAAACGAAAAATATAACTGAAAACAATGCTGTAATGAGTTCATTACAGCACTGTTTTTAGTACTGTAATGAACTCATTACGATACGGAAATAGAGAAACAAATTTATCACCGATTCATGCTATTCGAATTTAATTATATCCGAGTCGTTGCGTAAGTTTTTTCTAAATTTCATTTTTCCGCCATGTTTGAACCGCGATATCTCTCTTATGTTTGACTTTTGATCCAACATTTATATAACAAACTACCCTTTATTTTGAACAAGGAATCACTCTTTGAAATCTTTCACATCAGTTCAGAAACACCCTGTATACATATAGGCTACGTGTACCTTCAAGTACGACTAGATGGTGGGGAATACAGAAGAGAACTCCTTCGGTCCGTTGAAATTGATTACATATATAAAACCTATCATACGAAACCATAACTCCAAATTGTATCGTGTTAAACATTTTGACCTAAATTCAATGTATAAGGTCACCATCATAATATTCATAATATACTAACTGACAAAGGAACTGCAACACCCAGAAGGAGCTGTTTAAATTGAAATTTTTTTTGTTACAACATACATAGTACTGCAAGGAGTAAATGATTAAATTTGGAGAAAAAAATCGTGGAGGTTT
The DNA here is from genome assembly GCA_951802165.1 of Adalia decempunctata. Taxonomy (NCBI): domain Eukaryota; kingdom Metazoa; phylum Arthropoda; class Insecta; order Coleoptera; family Coccinellidae; genus Adalia; species Adalia decempunctata. Next base: position 30,298,544 of record OX637695.1, on the reverse strand, counting down.
TTTGTTACTCAAATATTGTAGTCGTTTTATGCCAATTCTTTGAATTTTACAACAAACCAGATGTTCGAGGATATCCACAATCGATGTTGAGCTGTTGTTAAAATGCCTACAGCACGTGTACGCGGAATTTATCTCTAGCTTAGTGAATTTGAAAGAGGTCGAATAATTGGGCTACGGAGGCGGGGTTGTCATTTCGAGAAATATCTAACCGTATGAACAGAAATTTAACTATACCGTAGAGCGGTGTGACTTTGCACCTCTTTTTAGAGTATTCTTGATGTAACTTTCTCGTTTTTCTGTAAAATGAGTTGTGTTTGAATTATGTTTAATTTCAACAATCTAGCTATCGATTGCTGTTACTAGAAACGCAAGAAAAAGTGCGCACCAATTTTTTTTCCATTTTAAAAATTTGGCAAAGTCACCCGCACATCGGTGCGAATTTGCCACTCGCATCAAAATGCGTTTGTAGGCAATTTAATCAAGTGCAGGTGGCTTTAACTTTTTTGAAGGTTAACTAGCTAGGTACTAGTCGCGAATAAAACAACAAATTATAAGAAAATAATAGTATATTATTTCATTAGGAGAAGTGTCACTTTTCGTGGCGAGCTTGAGGATAATTGAAAGCGAGCCACGAAAAGTCACTTATTCTCCGAATGAAATATGCTATTTTATTTCCAAACGTTTTCAAATTCATGAAAATTGTACATTTAATGTAACTTCATCAAATAAAAATGACGTTTGTATCGGAAGTTTTTGTATTCTATGCATCTATGTTCATGGTAACCAAGTAAACTTTTTCGTAGCAACACTTTTCCTGCCGCCGCGCCGGAGGGAAAAGTAAATATTTCTCCGCCTAGGCGGAGAAATAAAACTTTTCGATGATCCTGTCAGTCGAGAACTGACGTTGTTATCGTACGTTTGGAAATAATAGTATATTATTTCATTAGGAGGAGAAGTGTCACTTTTCGTGGCGAGCTTGAGTTTATCCGCCGAACGGAGTGAGGCGGATAATTGAAAGCGAGCCACGAAAAGTCACTTCTTCTCCGAATGAAATATGCTATTTTATTTCCAAACGTTTTCAAATTCATGAAAATTGTACATTTAATGTAACTTTATCAAATAAAAATGACGTTTGAATTGGAAATTTTTGTATTCTATGCAAGGGCGTAGCCAGGATTTATAACAGGGGGGGGGGCAAAATTTATACAGGGGGGGGCAAACCATGGTCATCCTCCATGGTCTTTCAAAATGTGAAAATTTAGGGATAAAAAAATAGGCAAATTTAATTCATTTTTTCTTTCAGGGGGGGGCAGCTGCCCCCCCCTGCCCATAGCTGGCTACGCCCATGATTCTATGTGCTATGTTCAATGGTAACCAAGTAATCTTTTTCGTAGCAACACTTTTCCTGCCGCCGGAGGGAAAAGTAAATATTTCTCCGCCTAGGCGGAGAAATAGAACTTTTCGATGATCCTGTCAGGCGAGAACTGACGTTGTTATCGTACGTTTGGAAATAAAATCTATTATTCTTCATAAAATACATAAAATCAGTCTCTTTGTAAATGAACAATCTATAATAATAATAATAATAATTCATTTTTCAAAACCGCAGAACTGTTTTTTCCTCTTCCAGACGTAGATGGTTTGTCTGCATAAATCTGCAAATTTTGTTATTTGGCAAAGTCCCCCTCCCAAGTGCAACAATATAATAATTTCCTAAAATTTCGAGACTCGCCCAACCAAATGCTCTCAGTTTTTTTTTTTATACGGGACCTAAATACGTGTGAAATAAGCTGCTGAATTTATTTTGATGTACCAATTGTCATGTTTTCTACACAACCCTTAGTATTTCGCATTTATAAACACTTTAAAACTTACCTGCTCACACAACACAGCATAGCACACCATTCGAATCCAAGCCAAAGGACTGCGACTGTTGAAACAATTGGGGATATAGTGTCTCTTAGGTTCCGATTCGTGCTGTCGTTGAGAAGTTACCGACTTTACCAAAATAAAATGAAACATAAAACATTAGGTAGTTTGGCAAAGTCACCTTCGTTGGCAAAGCCACACCGCTCTACCGTACTGTTGGAGATGTTGTCAAGCGTGGTTTGATAATGCCCAAAATCGAAGAAGAGTAGGCACTGGACGTCGACGGGCTCAAATGTTCAAGATCGACGTCTGGCCATTAGGGACCGATTTGCGACAACTCAATCTTTGGCTGATAAGTGGCCATCCTGTAACTGCCCGAATGGTTTACCATCGGATAAGGTCATTTAGACTGCAGCATTATCGACCTCATCTTGTGCTACCTCTGACGGATGAGCATCGCCGCAACGATTACAGTGGTGCAGAGAACGTCAACATTGGAATGTGGAACGGCATCAGGTCGTCTTTTCTGATGGATCTCGATTCTCTTTGGGTGCACAGGATGACCGAAGACGAAAGACGGGTTAAACGACGCCAGGGAGAAAGACGTGAACCTCAGTTTGATGTTGAGCGTCATGTACACCGGACAGTAGGCGTTTCGGTATGGGGTGCTATTGCACTTGCAAGTCGGTCACCTTTAGTCTTCATTCGAGGTGACATGACAGCGCTGCGTTACCTTCTAGAAATAGTGGAGCCATATGTTCTTCCTTACCTTAACCGGCTCAAGAATGCACTATTTCAGCAAGATAATGCTCGACCTCATGTTGTCAGAGTTAGTTTAAACTTTTTTGAAGCAACCCATGTGAATCTCTTCCTCATGGCGGCCCAGATCCTCCGATCTTTCGCCCATAGAGCATGTTTGGGACATCATGGGTAGAATGCTTGGAAATTTATCCCAGCTCCCACGGACTTTGGCGGCTCTGAGACATGAAGTACAGGTGGCTTGGGATAGTATCCCTCAAGAACCATCTTATTGCATCAATGCCAGGACGTGTTGGAGAGTGTTCAGATAATCGCGTTTGACAAACACATCATTAACAAATTTATTAAAAAAATTGTGAACACTTCGTTCACCAAATTTTTCTCATTTACTCCTTGCTTTGAATACTATCTATGTTTTTTCACCAAAAAAAATGTTAATTTGTACAGCTTTCTCTGTGTGTTGCAGTTTTTTTGTCAGTACCTAAGTATAATTTCATTAATTTCGAAACTGGAACATATTATCAATAATCTTTTCGGCAAAAAATTGGATATTGTGAGCTATCCTTGAGAAATGAAAACATGGTGTCACGGATTTTTAAGATCTCTTGGAGCCATGTAAAAACGCATCATTTTAAATTGAACAGAATTATATTCAAACACTGAATGAAGACAAATAGAAAATGACATCAAGCAGCTTTACAATGTGAAAAAGAAATTGACATATCTCCACTCAAAAAACATTACACTACCTGTGGCGCAGTGGAGTAAAAAAGCATTAAGAGTATAGAAATGAATTAACAGGAGAGGCGCAAACATTTCGATCAACATGAATATTCAATCTTGCAGCCACTACCCTTATATTATTGGTATCATAGAATGATTTCTTACTTATGCCATAACGACATAACTTACCGTTGCTAATTTATTGACATCTTCCTCAGAAGCTCCCAGAGTAGCCAACCCCAATTCCTGCGAGAATTGGGCGAAGCTTGGATTAGCTAAAAGCGGCATATGTCCCAGGAGTTCATGACAGCAATCTCTAAAGAAGATTAACACGAAAATTGAATAATGCTAACAAACTGCTTATCACATTTATTTTTGTTTGTATCTACAGGTACTCACGGTTCGGGAGTATAGAATGGATCAGAAGAATGACGAATATACTGGGTGCAGTGAAACAACCTGAAAGCTAATCCAGACAGGAAGTCCCTAGGACTCAGGTACCCAGCGACTGGCCTCAGTTGAAATCCAGTTTTCCTCTTCAGAAAATTGTTAACATCTTGCAGTTGAGGAATGTTATCTTCCCTATAGCCGCAGTATTTCACCAGTTGTGGCCAGTTTTCCAAGTATTCCTTACAAGCGTGCTTCAGATAGAGCTTATGGAGCTCTCTGAATACTGTGCCCCTGTATGAATTGCAATGAATTAGTGCCTGCAACTTTATCTCTAAAGGAAGTCAAAAGGCGAAAATACATCAAAAGTCTTCTAAAATTCCCTCCGTAGTCTTTGAAATATGAAAAAATTTCAATGAATATGTGGAAATGAACCTGAAAATATGTTTCTGAATACATGCATTGTTCACTGCCTCTTTTCCACGGTTTCTTGTGAACCTTCCATTAAAACTAATTCCAAACTAGAAAGGTAATCTGAAAATTAAAGGATAAGTACCCATATGAGAAGGCGTCAAGGAAAGTGGCCACTCTTCATTGAATCGACTCATTTAAATATTCCATCTCACTGATGAGTTGAGCATATGACACTCCATAAATATCAATAAAAAAAATGTTGAAATGTATAGTGTATAGTGTGTGAAAGTAGCAATAATTTAGAGTAGATAGATAAATGAATTTTACGCCTCCTACCAATTATTACAGCTATAAACATAGGAAGCTTCTAAGTGGTTTCTTTATGGTCTCCGATTAATCGACCAGCGGGATTTTCCACCAATGTTTATTACTGTTTTAACGATTTGCAGATCTTATTTAGTATTTCTCGTAGGATCATTAAGAAATAGTACGTAAATATTCTGATTTCGAAACCGAAACTATATCGCGCAGAGTGTCTTGATAGATTGAAAATTTGGTTTCTTCATTTTGACTTACCAGGTTTTTATTTCTTCATCCGTATATTTCACTGTCGGAATAGGTTGGCCGCTTTGAAAATCAGATATAGAATAAAATTTTCAAATGGTACAAACGGTATTTTCAAAAAATATTTTTAAAGAATAGGAGTCCAAAGACACTGTAGTTAAATTATTAATTATGTATCCACATTTTACCTACAACTTACTATTTGTGATTATTAGCAATTCTTGCGAATTGTTCCCTACGTTCCCTGTAGATTGGATCTCTGAATCCTGGATGATCGGCATCAAGCGCAGATCCGTACCTTAAAACATTCTGTGCTAAATCGATATCCTGTATGCGTTTCGGAAACCATGGAAATTCTTCGAAATCTGCAAAAAAAAATTGTTTATTTCCAAACGTACGACAACAACGTCATTTCTCGACTGACAGGATCATCGAAAAGTTCTGTTTCTCCGCCTAGAAGGAGAAATGGTTGCTATGGCGTATTTTTCCCTCCGGCGACCAAGGCCGTAGCCAGGGGGGGGGGGGGTCCGATGGGGTCCGGACCCCCCTCCCCGAAATTTATTTTTTCAGAAATGCCAGATAATCATTTCACCGAAAATTCTTCGAATGATTTTTTTTCTAGCTACGGCCTCGGACGGACCCCCCTCCGAAATTTTTTTCTAGCTACGGCCTTGCCGGCGACAGGAAAAATGTTGATATGCAAAAGATGAATTTTGCAGACGTAACTAGGCGAATGTTCCATTTTTCAATCAATCCAAAAGTGTATATTCAGGTTTGCATCAATTTCAAAATGTTTGAAAATATAATAACATATTTCATTTGAAGGAGAAGTGACTTTTCATGGCTTGCTTTCAATTACCCGCCTAACTACGTTTGGCGGGTAAACTCAAGCTCGCTATGAGTGACACTTCTCCCACTTATGAAATAATGTACTATTTTATTTCCAAACGTATGATAACGTCATTTTTCGACTGTCAGGATACTCGAAAAGTTTTATTTCTTCGCATAGGAGGAGAAATAGTTGCTATGTCAACTATGACTTACTTTCCCTTCTGACGGCAGGAAAGTGCTGCTATTCCAAAGATGAATTTCCGGATTTCTTCCCCCCCAAAGTTGAACAGAGTTGACATATTTTAAAAGCAGTTGGAATATTTTCGAAGCTGTTAAAAAATTTTCGAAGCAGGTGGAAAAATTTCGGAGCAGTTGGGAAAGTTTCGAAGGAGTTGGGAAAATTTCGAAGCAGTTGGAAAATTTTCAAAACAGTTGGAAAGATTTCAATTAGGTTGGAATACATATTTCTAAAAAAGTTTTCATCAAATGTAAATGAATTTTACTTTTTTTTAAGTAATGTTTGAAAATAATGCTTATCAAATCGGATCTATTGAATGAAATATCTAATAATTATTCAAATTTCGACAGAGTAACTCGAGAAAAGCGTTAGTTCTCTACAAAAGTATGTTAAACTTCGATTCTATTTGTTGTCTTTTTTTGTGAAGTCATTTTTTTTCAAACTCAAAGAATAGTTACTAAATCACTAAAAAATCCTGATTTCAATATAATAGAGGCGGAAATAAATGGGACTAAGGAAATCTTGAATCAAATTCGATCTAGCAATGAAATTAATGACTTGATTGAAAGCGCAAAAATTTTCTCAAAAAAATTTGATTTGAATCCTGATGTTGAGTTTTCAAGATAGCATCGTCGCAGGGTTCTTCCGAAAAGGTTACTCTAACAATCAAAATCAGACAAATTTTGGCATGTAGCAATTTTACCGCGTCGAATTTATCAAGATTGTTGACGTTCTTGTGAGCTTTCTGGACAAAAATGTGGAAGATGTTATACAAACTCTTTCTCCCATTTTCAAAATATTTTTCCTCCCATTGAAATTAGAGAATTTGAATATTTCTAATATCGATGCCGTTTTAAATTTTTTTCCTTGTGAATTGCCTGACCCTTTCGCCCTTCAATCGTTTTTCAAATAATGACGCAAAAACCTGACGGACCTCCTTCGTCTATGAGCGAAATAATTAGAAATATTTTAGATGAAAAAACATCCCTAAAACTGGCATTCAAACTGTGTCGACTTGTTTTGACCGCTGGGTAGGTACTCAGTAGCAGCTAATGAAAGAAGTTTCAGCATGATGAAATTCATCAAGAATTCAAGAATTCTCCGAGGTCTCAAATGACGACAGAACGTTTGGACTCTCCCATGACTTGGAAACGTCAGAAAGATTTAACCGATAATTAAGATTTAAATTCAGTTTTCAAACGATGGGCTGATTTAAAGAACCGTTGAATAAAGTTAAAACTCGAAAAGTAATTTATTTCGGACACATCTATTTCGAGTTTTGAGCATATTCTTCATTCTAAAATTTCACTGGCAAGTGTTTAGTTTGTCACCTCATATTTTTTTGTGATACATTCATTCATATAAGTTAAAATGCTATTTCTTTGTGAAATCCCGAGAGAGGATTCATAATTATCTTTTTATGTGTAGATATATAGGTACCTATACTATACTATTGTTCCATTTCATATTTCAACATTGTTTTTTGTAGCATCTCCTGAAGAAGAGATAAATAAATCTTGAAAGCTCGAGACGTAAGGAAAAAAGAGTAGACACTGCACTTATTGAATAGACTGCTATCCCAAATAAATTTCAAAATATTAATAATCCAGTCAACTACCTCATTCCTAAATACCTATACTATGTATAGATATATTATATTTTACCTAAGTACCTTTTTTTATAGTAGAAGTTGAATCAATGTGTATTGTTTTTGAAGACTTAAACAAAAATTTTAATTGCACCTGATTAATTATAAGTATGTTCGAAATTGGGCTTAGAAAATCAAAACATACAACAGATGCTGTGATCTGTGAACTAGCCTCACAACATTATTCGTTTTTTGTCGTATTGTGATACATCATCTTATATGACTGATTACATGTTCTATTTTCACCAATGTATTTTTTTCATAACACTTGAATAATTCATTTATTTTTCTTCGGGATTGAACTTAAAAATCAAAACATACAATTGATAACAGATGCTGTGTAATTCTGTAGAGTGTGTTAATCAGGTAATGCAGAATTAAAAATCTACACTACAAAATTTTCCAATTATTTTTAATGCTCTGGGTGAATAACATTGACTCGCAATCCAAAATACCACCCTCCCTTCTACCATTGGTTTTCTAATCCTTTGATGCACAGTTGGAAAATTTTCGAAGCTATCACCCCCCAATAATTTGGCTTGCGCCCGTCCCTGATTTCAAGGACCCAATCAGCAAAGACGGCGTTGTTGATGATCGGCCGAGTTAGTTGAACTCCATTAGCCTTAAGATCCACATCTTTAGGCAAAATACGGTGTAATGACGTTTGTGGAATGCCTTATTCCAATTAACGACGAGGAATGGACAAACCTTTTTTTTTTTTTTTTTCAACTATTGCGGCTACAGCAGCAATATTCACGGCTGTTCTTGAGCGATATGCACGGGTTTTATTCCTCACATCACTAACTTGTTGAAGCGTGTATCGTTCCATTTTCATTGATGGCGTAGTTTCTACCTGTCAAATGCCAAATGTCAAAAAATGTTCAAAAGTGACGTCTACCTAAATAGCGGGCTATTCAGAATAACACCTTTGATTGGAAAACTCTCACTATCATTGCCAAATTTCCAAGATATATTTCGGACACCGGAATGAGTTTGTTATTTTCCGTCAGTCGTCTTTCGTCATTCGTCAAAGTAGTTTTTCTGGAGATGAAAGAAATTAATAATATTGTTGCTGAAGATACTTAATTTTTCCATAATTCGAAAATTATGAATTTGTGGAATAACTACCTACCACAAGATCTCAAAGTTTAATCGACTCTTCGAGAAATTCTCAAGTGCTCGGTTATGAAAACAAAATAAATATGTATTTTAAAGGAAAAACAATTTATTCTTTCGAAAATTGAGATCATTACCTGTAAGCATGTCAATAATGAACATAAAATTATTAATTGCATGTCAAAAAATGCACAATTACTACCTCTTGAAACCCACTCAATTTCAGTTACAGATCTAGACCGGTTTCAGAGCAATAAATGAATATTCAGTTCTTATAAACAGCCCGTAACTCGAAAAACGAATCATTTGCGGTAAAAAAATTTATCTCAATATATCATTATTTTGCTATGCAAAATCACACCCCAAAGTTTGACGCACTTATTTACTATAGTCCGTTCAAATATAAGAAGGAGCTTTGTAAACAAACAGAATCGTCTGGTTTGCGCACAATATTAAAGCTCCTACTCGTCAAACGGTCATAACCACGCTCCCTTTTAACGCCCTAAGAAATTGCCAGGATCGTATTCGGAATGGACTGTAGAGTGTAGATGGTACTGGATAGAATTGATTCAATAATTTGAGTCAGCAATTCCCACACTAGAACTTTTTTCCTCAGAAACTCTAGTGCAAAATTTCTGTTATGATTTTCAACTGTCATAAACATTTTATATCCGACGTACCCTATTTTTTATTTTGTTTTGTTTTTATATTATATATATTCTTTTGAAAGAGAGAATTACATACTGTTTTGTAATATCAAACAATATATGGCATATGGTACGTGTGAAGAAATGGCGACAAGGAACAGATTTTATAAAAGAGTAAAATCTGTTTCCCGCTCCAAATCTGAGTGTTAGCAGAGGGAATGTAAACGGGGTACCATACAATTCTGCGTATGATACACGAGAACAGATAAAAACCTCTGAAAAAACTCTGTCTCCCCGGGTATGTGTGGTGATACTGAATTTGTTCAAATATATGCTGTTATCCATGTTACAGAGCTCCTTGTGCTTGAAAACATGCCTTTTCATCTAACTGGAGGCAAATATCTTGAAATTATATCTCATCAGATGTACAGAACACCAAAAATAGAGAATAATGAAGAATTCCGATACCCTATTTCAAATAAATTTTTCAAATCATCGCACTGTCCCCAAATCACAGTTTCAACCCCAAAATCCAACTTACCGAAACTTGCGGTTGCCGACAGCGGTATCGGGGGTGAAAATTCATTCTCCCTCCTCTGATACGACCCAATCACCATAGTCTGAACCTCCCGACGAAGGAGGACCCCGACCTGTTGAAGCTGATGCATATCGCACTCGATGTCCACGAAGAAATCGGACTCATTTTCCGTAGTATTCGACGGACGGGACTCGATGTGAAGAAGGTTGATTCCAAGGTCCTGAAACGCTTGAAGGGCCCTCACAAGTCCTCCTACTTGATTTTTCAGCGAGAATATAATGGATATTCTTTCTAGTTCCTTGGAGGTCTGTTTGGTTTTCTCCTCTTTCAGAGGGGCCTAGAAGGGGATGGGGGGTTGAGTTAAGTGTGGAATCGAGAATCAGTTGTATGAATTAGGGATTGGTTCGGTTCCTAAGTGAGTTTTGCGGTTTGCGGAAAATTAAGGGAGTGCTTTTGTTGATTCGGGACATTTCCCTCCATTCGATTCATGTTTTGAATCAAGGTACCCGATGAAATTCAATCTGTTTTTCACAAATTATGGATGGTTCACCAGACTAATTAATCAGAGAACTAAAAGAGACATCAACCTGGAATTTGGATTCTGGCAAAAGCACTGTGATCTATTGTACAGGGTTTTCCTAAATTGGAGGTACAAACAAAAAAAGGAGATTCCTTGCGTACTTTTGAGAAAAAAGCATAAACATAAGACAGGGTATTAAAGTTTGAATTTCTTTGAAGTTTTTCCCCATAGTATAGTATCTGCATTTCTCCAGATATTCAAATGGAATTTAACATAGATCTTACAAGTAAGAGTCACCATGTGACATGTCAATTTCGGCTGCAAATCTACAGTGAAATTTGTTTTCTAGGGCACTGTGCACTGCCTTCTGCCTACAGAACTTGTTCTTAGTGAGCCACTGTTTGTTTGAAAAATTGAGATAAAAAGCTTTTTTCTTACATTTAACTTTATGGTCTCTTGTATTTTTGTCGTATCTGCTACCGATTTCGATTGAAAAAATTCGAACGATTCTCCCGAAATTCTCAGAAAAATCAAAATTGTCATAAAAATCCACTTTGTTGAAGGAGAGATTTGAATTATTTGAGTCTGGCGGGGCTATGATGTGCACCCCGTCGAATCCGACTGTGTTCTTATTTTCTTTCAAATATTACTACTATCGGGTGTTTTTTTCAGAGTGATAGAACTTTAAATTGAAATAAAACACAATTGAATTAAAATTGAAGCCATTTTTTTCTATTTGAAAGACTATTCCACTCATTTCGAAAACTGACCAATCACAGTCCAAAGACAGCTCGTATTATCGCGAGCTCGTATTATCGCGATAATACGAACTGTCTCTGAATTATGATTGGTCTGACAACTACGGTATTTTCAACGATTGAACTACAGAATAATCTGTGATTGAACTATGGATACGAACGATTTGACAACTGATAAATATAAATTGTAGACGTCAACATGAGTTTTCCTTGCTTTTCTCGAATATGGAGTTTCTGACCTTTCATTCTGTTCGTGAAATAGTCTTATCAAATTTCACTCGAGATTGAATTTACCTCATAAGTCTATCTTTCATTTCCAAACTCAAATGAGTTGCTTTGGGGAAACACCACTCGTCCTGCGGACTCGTGATGTTTCCTAGCAACTCATTTTCGTTTGAAAATAAATCGATAGACTTATCACGGAAATTCAATCTCTTGTGATATTACTACTGATAACTGATAATTTTGTGACTTTTATGTTTTGAAAATAATTTCCGGCATGAGTGCCCTTGGCTCAGTGGTAGAGCGTTGGATTAGGACCCCGCAAGTCCGAAGTTCAATCCCGGGCTAGGAAAGGGCCACATTCCACTGTTGGGTCAAAAATTAACAGTGCTGTGTCTAAGGTGACGTAAGGACACAGTAACAAAGCCTACACAGAACACAACTGCTTACTCCGAACCGAACTTGGCACAAGTTACAAGCTTCGAAGCTTGCAGTTTCAGAGGAGTCTCCTCAGGAGACCTAGGAGTATTCAGGATAAACAATATATCATATCATATGTCCACCACGACTAGCTCTGAGGAACCGCATTCGACCAAACCCATTTTGGACCACTTTTTCGAGTAATTGAGGCCTTATTGCAGCAATAACACGAGTTATGTTGGCTTCAATAGCGTCTATTGTTTCTTGTTCATCAGCATAAAGCAATAGCTTGGCATAACCCCAATGAAAATAATCCATTGGAGTTATGTCGCATGATCTTGGAGACCAATTAATAGGACCATTTCTCGAAATGGTATTATCGCCAAATCTTTCTTTCAATAAATCAATTGTCACGGTAGCTTCATGAGGTGTAGCACCATCTTGTTGGAACCAAAGCACCATTCACTGCACCAGCTCTAGCATCGGTTTCAAAGAAATATGGACCGATGATGCCTCCAGCGTGTGAAGCTCACCATACAGTTTCAGAATGCCATGGAACCTGCAGAACTTCTTGAAGATTGTTTCCACTCCATATAAGACAAGGTAGCTGTTCAACCAGAAATGAGATTTATTACTAAACACAATTTTTCGATGAAATATTTCAAGCTCTTCAAGGACCAATCAGGAAACAAACGACGCTTATTTTGGTCAAGTGGCTTTGGTTCTTGAACCAGTTGGATTTTGCTTGGGTATAAACCAAGATCTTCAACCAAAATTTTCCATGTGGTGGATGCACAGAGTCCAACTTATTGTGAATGTCGACGAATAGACAAATCTGGATCTTCATTAACGCTATCACTTATCTCAGCGATATTTTCTACTGTACGTACAGTTCTTTGTCTTTTTATGGCATCGAGTAAAGAAAATGTTGTCCGAAATCTATCGATAGTTTGACGAAAAGCTGCTCTAATGGACGGTTATATGAACCATAAATTTCAAGAAGTGCTCTATGAAGTTTAAATAATTTTTTTCAAAAATGTTTCAAGGATACGAGACTCAAGATTGATTTCATTTCTCGAAAATGGTGTATCCATTTTTTTGTACAAAACATGGTCTTAGAAATGTTTCCAAAAAATTGGAAACTATTTTTCTGGGGCAGTCTAACTGGACCACAATGAGGGGGAGGAAATGAAATATACCAATGATGGACAAATTTAATAGAAATAGTCCGATAGCGAGAAGTAAAAATGTTCAGCAGCACTTCGATGAGATTTCTTGAAAGAATAATAATTTTTACGGTATTTAAAATTTATCTACTATTCACTTCAATTTTAAATTCCATATACCGGGCACCGCCTTTCAGTGTTTCAGCAAAATTGTTTAATAATTGATCAAAAATTCAATAACTCAGTATCAATACCGGAGGAAAATCTGTTTATCTAGAAAATTAAGTTCACAACAACACCGAATTTTACAATATATGGTTCGGAGAGTTGATTCTGTTAATCAATTTCTATTTTCATGCAATCATGATGTATCTAAATCCAATATATTTCATTGCAACATTGTTTTTCTCACCAGATATGAGCAGTTTCAATAATAATTCAATACTTTATATTTCATGCTCTGTTATTGGACTTTGAAACATGTTGGTTAGTAATATAAACCAGTTTAGTGTAGTATAGAGTTACTAAGTGATGTTACGATTAAATGCGCTTTCGCCATTTTGCAACTATATGAGAAAACCCTCTCGAAGAGTTATCCTAATTGATGTCAAATATCTTCAGATATATTTCTGAACTATCTGATTTCTTCGAAGTTTCATAGAATCGTACATTCGGGAAATGTCTTGAAGAAAGTTATCGAAAATCGAGTTGAAATGACGGGAGAAAATTGCCTTCGTACTGCGGAAAACATGAACAATTTTGTACGACTCCTATCTTCGGAGTTTCATTCGACAAACATCACGAAATGCCTTAAAACTTTTCACTTTTGAAAGATATTTGCAATTCAAACTGAAAGCGGATGAGATCGTTTATAGGGTGTTCCAGAATAGGGAAACAAATTGTTAGGGTAGATGGTACTAATTGAAATAAGATCAAAGTTCCTGTAAATAAAGATCCCAATTCCTTTCAATTGAAAAAATTCAGAAACATCGCTGAGACCTCCAATTATCCTCTTTTAAATTTCCAAAATGAATATTAAATTATTAAAAATTCCTTTTATTCGTGCGACGAAATTATATTTTCTATGAAGTTGAAAAAATCAAAATTTGTAATAATATTTTCATTAGGTATCGATAAATTAATCAAATATTCGAAAATATTGATTGATTTCCATTTTTTCCTCTGAAATTCAACACGACGTATTTTAAAAACTATGCTTATGTTTAGGTATATATGAATCCCAAAATTTGTACCACGTTTAACCAAGAAACTGAGTACCTATTCATCTGAGCTGGTGTAAGAATTTCAAAATGAATTTATTCACCGCGGATTACCAACTGAATTTTTATGACAAATTTTATTTGTCTGAAGATTCCTTTTTCCTATGTCCTATACTTATTTCGAGAAAACTACGAGAGATCATCAAACAACGCCGTTTTTTACAATTTTTTAAACAATGTAACAGTGGCTCATGACAAAAGTTCTGAAGACACAGCATGGCACAGGGTATGTAAACTCCATGCCGAAATTGTAGTTGAATATCTTGAGAAATACAGATACTATGAGAAAAAAACTTGAAAAAGGTTCAAACTTCACTTCGTGCTGCTACCGTAACAATCGATTTATTGAAAGAAAGATTCGGCGATAACATTATTTCCAGAAAGGGTCCAATTAATGGGCCTCCAAAATTTTGTGATATAACTCCAATGAATTAATTTCTTCGGGGTTATACCAAGTCATTGGTTTATGCTGATAAACCAGAAACAATAGACGCTTTGGCAGCCAAAATAACGCGTGATATTGCTGAAATATTGGTCTGGTTTGGTCAAATAGGGTTCCTCAGTGCTAGTCGTGGTGGATGTATGCCGGAAATCATTTTTAAAACATAAATGTCATAACATAATCCTTCAAATGAAAAATTTGGCTTCTATCTAAATTTAAATGTGTTTTATTTCTATTTAAAGTACCATCACTCTAAGAAAAACACCCGATGACCCGATACCTTGTTTTTACTTTAGGAACTTCCTGAATATCTGTTGCTTCAGGTTGTGCGAGGTCAATTTCCCAAAAAAAGGATCAGGATAACGAACAAAGTGTCTTAAAGTCTTTTTATGGGGAGTATTATATCGCCTGGAGAAAAAAATGAGAAAAATTTTTCATGAAGAATGATAACTTTGGCACGTTGAATATATGGCATAGAAACATTTCGGTAAAGACATACCTGATCCAAGGCCTTCTGGATTGGAACTTCGTTCTTGGTGTCCCAATTCTCGCCACTCCGGTAGAGCCACAGGCCAAGAAGGGGTTTTCCAGAAGCGCTCATCCTTCAATGTTGCGAAGCGGTGGACTAACAAGTCTGCAGAGTCACTCAAGCGATTCCTTCTTTTGTAGACCAACATCCCTTGCGCAGGCACTAGGTCTGATTGGCAGAATCAGGGATTTATAGCGATTCATGAATTTGTCCCCACGTTCTACTGGTTTCGGGACATTAAATCTATTGAAACTCAGGGGCAAAGCGATAACGTTTTCTATACAGTGAGTTTATGTTAGCGATGATGAGGAAATTCTATTTCGAGAGACACTAAATAAGCTATTGTTGAGCGTTTCCGCTGCATATCCGGAAAATTCGATTAACCAAAGTTTCCATCTTGACGGATTTGATTTGATTAGCGTATCGTGCCGCTCTTTGAGTTTCATTCATGGAAACTTTGAAGGGTGCGAAGAATAGAAATCGGCAATCTGCAAACAAGGACCTTGAAAATATTGGAGTATTCAATATTCTGGAAAAACTGAGAGGTTGTAAGTGCTTGGAATCGAATGAAATCCATGTTTCTTTAGGAAATACCGAAAGAAAGACAAGAACAGTTGGTACCAAGAAAAAGCAGGGCCGGACTGGGTAGGCGGGGTACTGGGGAATTCCCCTTGTCTAAAACGGTGCTACTTATTACTGAAACATATTAGATTTATTTCGGTTAATGGTTGTACTAAAATGGTGTTTGTTTAATTTTTTCATATTAATATCTATTGATATGTTTTACCTATGTTACTTTCACTAAAATAAAAATGGTTCGTATTTATTGAGCGAAAACAAAACGCAACCGGCAACATTGTATTTGCTCACGCTCATTTTCTGCAATATTTTCAGAAATGATAAGAGACTCAAATATAAATTGCCAAAATATATCTTTTAATTCTCGATGTCTAGGGTGCCTAAGCTGCTGTTATTTAGTATTGAAAAAAATGAACATGCATTCATCGGCATATTTCAATGTACAGGGTGATTCACGGTGGATGGCACATTAGACGTTTCTGGTGAACAAGATATCAGATCGGTTTGAAAATATCGGACATTCTCTACCCAACTAGAATATTTTCGTCAATGCGGTGTTGCCACTTCCATTAGAAAGTAGGAGCAACTTAGCTTTTTCAAATGGAACACCTGGTATATTATATTATTTTTGGAATCTCCAACAACTTGTCGACAACTTTTCGCAACATTTCCCTATACCTATCTGTTGCGGTTTCCGAAATATAAATTAATTTGAATTTTTTTCACCGAAATTCATGACCTCTGAAAATGCTGATAATTTCGGGTTGAGGGACACTATGGCATTGAAAATTAGTTTGGAGTTAGGTGATACATGAATGCTTCCAACACATCAGCCTGATCTACGATACTAGAATGTGTCCCGAATGATTTTTGAGAGTGACTATGTTTTTGTCTTGTTTTTTTTAGAGTGCTTATTTTTTGTTTGATTATACAGGATGTGACAAAAAAATTAGTGAAATGAATGGTGATTACTATGATGAAAAATAGTTATTTTTGTATCTAGTGCGCGAAATGCTACTTTGGTGATCGCGAACTGATTTTTTTTTAACGAGGCGCAGCCGAGTTAAAAAAAATAGTCGAGATCACCAAAGTATTTCGCGCATGAGATGCAAACAAAATTTTTTCTACAAACGTTCGTGCACTGGCTGCACCATAAATGTTAACATTGTAAATAATAAATAGAATTAAGTAGTGTTCAATTTCCTCACAATTTGAAAGCCTTAATTATTTTTATACATTAATAAATAAATTATATCTTGGATTTTTGCTTGATTGAGGAACATAAAGGTTAAAATATGAAAATCCCATATAGTTTACATTCAGTGTGCGAAGTAAGTATTTCGCACACTACTTCGCGCACGGTGTCATGGTAACGAAGGAAAATGAAAAAAAGGGTCACTTCGCATATTGTTGTATATGTGCGAACCTTGTCATTTTTTGACGTTTGTAGAAAAAGTATTTTGCATCGCATTTGAAAAAATTAAGAAAAATCGATTGGAAATTAGTCATGTTAATAGTCTTTTTGTGGACACTCCATATGCTGTAGATACTTATGTGCATGGGTTCGTGAAATATAATTGGATAACATAGCATCTGAAAGTATAATTTTTTTGTCAAAATTACCAATGTTTCGAAAACTGTTGAATAAAAATATGGGAAAAGTATACGAAAGCATGCAGAAAGTGTCAGATAATTGAAAAACACCACTGAATATAGGGTGTCCCATTTTAAAAATCAAAGTCACCCTCTGATCCTCTTTTGTGGGACGCCCGATATATTCGAAAATATTTTCAGGTTGTGCTATTCGAGGAGTATATCAATTTTGCATCGAAACATTTCGCCAAACTCAGACCGTTACGCTTATATCGTCCGCTGCAGCACTAGTGCGACACCCTCAGAGGAGATTCTATTGCATTAATCAATGTTAGGTACTTCCCATTTTCGATCGAAGCATTTATATTGATATAACGACCAATAAAAATATATTTGAAATTCATTATTTTATTTTGAATATGTCAAAGTCTCTCATTCAAATGGGCAGATGTAATTCATACATTCTTCTTCTTCAAAACAATCTCGTGAAAAATCCATTTCTTTATTATCCAATGATATACAAGCATCAATTTCAAAGAACAACGTATTGTCATTCGCATTCTTATTTTCTAGCATAATCGAAAATATAAATACAAATCTAAGAATAATAAAAAAAACTATAACAATTTATTTCGAAATTAAACTTTATTGTTCTCGATTACATTAAAAATATGTACAATTTCAAGTTAGTATAACATAGATTCTCCTAGGAGCTAGGAGTGATTCCATGATTTCTCCATAAAGTTATTTATTAGCAGAAGTGAGATCATCTTAGAAAAGGGGTCATCGTATTCAAGGTTCGAATCGTCCATCTAACAGATACTAAAATAATTGCATTTGCCCTCGATTCCATCGTAGAAGACTCTTTGGTCGACTGGTAAGGATTTTCCAGTTCATCTCAATGTTTCCATGCATTTGATGTAAAAATCTTCGTTCATTTTCGATAAATATTGTATAGTCTCCCCAGTGAGCATTATTTGTTCAAATTATTATTCTATATAAATATCCTCTACTGGATATGCAGTCTCCATGAATTTTTGATAGAACCTATGGAAAGCACGTCTGAAATGGAAGAGAGAAGAAAATTAGAAATCGATATAAGGTTTTCACCATTGGGTTTGTCATGGAAATCAACCTTCTAGCTTGTAAATAGGAGTTCATTCAAAAGATTCCAATTTGGCACATTCTGTACACACTATTCTGCCCTATGCTCATCGACTATGAATCTAAAATTTTTCTGAAGAAACGCTGAAAACTGAGAAATTTAAGCAAATCAATAAATTTTGCTCACGAAAATTGTATTAAAACTTTTAACTTAGTTTAATGAGTAATGAATAATAATATTCCAATTCGAGGAAAATTTCGGATTTCAAAAACTTCTGGTTTCACACTTTTCATTATGTACTTTTACCATAATATGCTTCATACATAATTTAATACCTCTAGCCATGGATAATAAATAGTCTAATAGCTGATCGAACAAAAGTGACTTTCAAAAGGCCTACTCAAAAAGACGGAGATCAGGATACCCACAGGACGATTTATATTTTCAGCCCCCCTAGATCCGACCCTGTTTCCCCTCCTGCGAGAGATATTCAGTTTCACTGGAGGATGAAGATTCAAGCAATGATGGTTTCAATCTTACAATGGATTCAAAGGAATTAGTTCATACGGGTTTGAGTAGATAATATCTCGAATGTCCAGCAGCTTCCTAATACTTTTACCGTCGAAGAATTTGCAGTGGTTAGGGGAGCCATGCCCTCCACCCCCCCCCCCCTTTCAGCTCGACAATGAACCCTTGATCGTTGTTCCACCAATTTCTAATATTCGAATTCCAGAAAAATATTCAGTTTTTTATTCTCTGCTCATCACCGAACTCAAATGAGTATCGAAGACCTGAGAAAAAGGTGATGCACATAAAATATTTTATACAATATGTACCTGATTTAATGGTTCTCAATCGTTATTACCCCCCCCCCCATGATCGTTATTACCCCTCTCATGAAAAAGAGCTATATCCGCCCTTGCATTCCGTGAAATCCCAATTACAGACCAGATCAGTACGCTCGCCTTTGAAATATGTAGTTCTATACTACATTCATTTTTTAAATGTATCCCGGTTAGCCATGAAATTCTGACACATTTAACCGTGTTTATTATGAAAATGTTAGGGTTATGGTCATTTTCCTGTCAGATAAAAGAGCAAAGTTGTCCTTTTTACATAGAGGTCGTAGTAATTACGTATTTATCAAAATGTTTATTTACTTTGGGAAAATAATGAATTTCAGAAGATATGTGAATTCAATAATTCCTAAGAACTGGCGAATGTTGAAAAAACTTTTTCTCTGTTAGTACTGGAAATATTTCACGTATATAAACATGATTGGAAGATTCAGTTATACTATTTTCTTGTACGGAAATCAAGAATCGAGTGTTGAAAATACTGAAAAATAATGGACTGAATAGTCTGTTACTTTGTGATAGTTCATTCGAAAAAAGAATAAAAGTACTCGAATAACTCGAAAGAAAACTTATAAACGAACAGTGGAATTCCCCAATTCTCACAATTGTAGATTGTAGTAGTAGGTAGGTACTACGAAACCTATGTCACAGTTTGACAGTTAAACCTTAAAAGAAGTAACTCCATTTACAAAGATAAAAAAGAGTGAATAGAAATTAGCGTTGGCAACGTCTCTGAGAATTATTTTTATTCAGTCGATTGATGTCGTAGCGGAGCGCTAGTGGTCCCGTTTCAGTGATCTCAAAAATTTCGATTCCCTTGATTGAATTACTAAATCTACTCACCCTACTGCTTCTGCTACCGGTCTCGTTGACTCCGTCCCTCTGAAAACGTGACAAGCGAACCTCTGAAGCGTAGGATGTTTTGTAATGAAGCCAAGATATCGATGATCCCGCGGATGAAATGCACAAAATGATACGTTTTTGAGGGAGTAGAAGTAATCCATGCAAGTGTCATTGATCTGTAAAGGATAATTAGTAGTATGAAAATTTTTTGACAGTTCTAACAACCAATCAAATTTCATCATTTTATATTATAATATTATATGGAATAATTTCATCCAATCATGTCAACATTGCACGGATAACAGACCATGGTCTATTTTTACGTTGCTATGGACACATATTGACTTAGGGGGGGAAAGATTTAACGGCATACAGACAATTTTTCGCAGCAGGAAGACGCGGGTTCGATTCCTGCTCGGTGTGTAACTTTTTCCGGAATTTCAAAAAATTACTATTACAACTCTGAATTGTATCGTGTGAGAGACAATTTTGATCTGAATTGAAATCCTACAGTCACTACAAAAATAATTTTAAAAAAAATTATCACTGTATCAGTCCAAACTCCAAACCTCTTCGGAAATGGAATATGTTGTCAATATTCTTTCCAGTAATAATATAAGATATTGTGAGCTATCTTTATGTGATAAAAATATGCTGCTGGGGATTTTTTCAGATCTTTTGTAGACATACGAAATCGTAGTGCTAGTGCATCAGTATCAATTATACCGTAGGTACTGTTTGCCCTGCGCACGCCGATAATGATGAAAATTCTTCGATTCGAATCACATGAACAGTTTTTCTTATTCCTCAAAAACTCATATTTAAGGAAAGATCCGGCTGAACTTATATCAGACCCTGTATATTTACGATAGATACAAGAAGTCAAGCACTTCAATATTCCACTGATTCACATTGAGAATTATCAGCATTGTTTATTCAAGTTAACTTATTTTCCATAAGAATGCATTGCTTTCAAAGAGCTAATGCTATATTGTCTAATGAATTGAAAAGTTGAACGAGAATACGAAAGAATACCAATGTTTCAGTCGTGAGAGAATATCCATTATTCGCGAAGGAAGACGACTGAAGATGTAATTTATGCGGACAAAAACGTGATTTTCTTCGAATTTGTATTCTGCCATTATAATCGCGAATATTCTTGTCGTGAAAGAATGAACTTTCTCCATTTATTTTGTATAGATACGTACTGAGTAGTTGACATATCATGTTTCACGTATAATGAACAAATTATTAAAATATCCTTCTTCTTTTTGGATTCTTGATGTATTTATGCAAAATTATCGATTCCTTGGAAAGAGGATGACAATATTCTTGTGCTGTATTTTTCAATTCCGTTTGGATACATGACAATGGTCATAGGTTCTTTCCTCAAAAGATCTAGTTCAGCTCAACTCATAAGTTTTATATGAAGTGTCTAATAAGTAACCGTTCGTCAAATTCATCCTCTGCTTGCAACTAATTTATGGTATATTCACCACCATTAATCACTTCGGTAGTTAAATGCAAATAACGACGGTACGGTACCTACAGTTCGAAAGGTCTTTTATTACTCTGCGAAAACCGAACGGGTGACGTTCTTATGACCAGCAGGGATTAACCTATTCGTAGTATCTATTTGGTTTAATGAATGAGCGTAGGTTTTTATTCTAACTTTCGAAAACGAAACTGTTAGATTGGTTAGACGAAATCTCTGATACCTCTGATGAAAGTTTGTTTGTAACTATTGAAGTAAATGAAAACTACTATGATAAATTGGATTTATGTTGACATAGAGAAATATTCAATGCCGAAAAGACTTCTGGCTTCAACAGTTAACTTTTCTACACTTTAACATTTCAGTTGTTGAAGTGGTTAAGTCGATGGCTTACAAAAAGAAATTCAAAAAAGTATTTATAATTTTGTTGGGCGCATTTTTGAAAATCAGAATATATCCTGTAGAACTATTTATCGGACAATCGCTGAATGTGAGCAAGGTATTCCTTGTCTGAACTTTGCAATAAGTGTAAGACACAGAATTTTTGCCCAAACAAGGACCGTAAGACTGGTAACAAGAGCGAAAAACAAGGTTGGTAGGTACTTCGCTGAGGAAACTAGCAAGTCGATATAGGACATCTAACTATATTGCTAGTTGATTTTATTGCAGCAGAACACACTGTAGAGGATATTACGTGTTGGCCAGACCTTGCGTACAGGCACTATGCAAGAGAAACTCAAGATTGGCTTGCCGACCAAAACGTACCATTTGTTCCGCGAAACGGCAATCCCCTAACCTTCCATAGGCTCGACTCATAGAAGATTCTTGGGCTCTCTTATCGTGAAAAGTTTATTATTAAGATATAGGATGGGTAGCACAAAATGAAGAGAAACTTCGACGCCGAATATACAGAAAGATCCGAGAAATCGACCTAATTATTACATTTGCGAATACTGCGATAGTCCTTAGAATATTACTAACACTGCCGGTTCCAGCTGCATCTGGTGAAAGATCCTTCCCGAAATCAAAAATTATCAAAAACTATTCAAGATCGACAAAATGCTCCAGCAGAGACTAAGGGCTTGTTCTGTTCGGAGTGTTCGGACTAGGCCAGTAGATTAGTCGAGTAGCGAATGATTTTGTAATTTCTCGTGTGCTAACGCCAGCAATCGGGTCGAGTAGTCACAGGATGATGTCCCGGGTTTTTCACTATAATTTGACCCCCCTTTAACTTTGTTACTAAAGGAGATACAAAAAAATGTTTCATACAAAAATTTCACGAAATCAACTGAGGTTTTTTAATATGACTTCACGAACTGAAATATATACAAGGTGGCCAACATATTGATGGCAACTTCATTTTTTCAAATGGAACACCCTGTATATTTTCCTATATTTGGCTAGCTCTTTTTCTCCTAATTTCGAATATGTAACATATGTTGGTCTATCTCTCTTATTCTGAGCACCACAGAGTTTCAAATTTAAAGAACAACCTGGCAAGCACAGCAATAACTTTTCAAGTGGCAGGCTGCGATTACTCAAAATGCCCATTTTTGGAGTTATGATAACGTATGTCATATCGTTACTAAGGAGATAACTCCAAAAACGGGCATTTTGAGTAATCGCAGCCTGCCACTTGAAAAGTTATTGCTGAGCTTGCCAGGTTGTTCTTTAAATTTGAAACTCTGTGGTGCTCAGAATAAGAGAGATAGACCAACATATGTTACATATTCGAAATTAGGGGAAAAAGAGCTAGCCAAATATAGGAAAATATACAGGGTGTTCCATTTGAAAAAATGAAGTTGCCATCAATATGTTGGCCACCTTGTATATATTTCAGTTCGTGAAGTCATATTAAAAAACCTCAGTTGATTTCGTGAAATTTTTGTATGAAACATTTTTTTGTATCTCCTTTAGTAACAAAGTTAAAGGGGGGGTCAAATTATAGTGAAAAACCCGGTACCTACTACCTTATACTGTTTAAGAGTCTTTGATACCGTGGTAGAGTAGTCAGTGGGCGAATCGACTCTCCACTCGACTGAAATACTGGCCTAGTCCGAACGCAGTATCACCTTTTGAATCGTGGTAAATCTCCATTCAAAAGTGGTCTCTTTATTTCACGAGTAACTCGGAGTAAGTACCCTAATTTACGACGTAGAGACTTGATTTTTTTTTTAAATTGAGGTTGAAGAACGTCCCGAGGGCAAATAGTTTTTTTTTTCGATTTAATTAGTTTTTCAAAAAAAAAAAACAGGGTAATCGTTAGATCTGGGGTTATTAAATATGTTTTTCGTTTTTCATGAGTACAAGCTATATTTTTGAAATAATAATCATAAAAATTTTTGTAGTTTATAGAAGATTAAATTGCCGAGGGCAATTAGTTGCGATTTTTTCCAAAAAATTATGAATAATCGTCGGAAAAAATCATTAAGTGTAGTTTCCAAAACGCTGAAGTTCAACCTGTTTTTTTTAATTGAAAAACTAATTAAATCGAAAAAATCGCAACCATTTGCCCTCGGCAATTTAATCTTCTATAAACTACAAAAATTTGCATGATTATTATTTCAAAAATTTAGCTTGTACTCATGAAAACGAAAAACATATTCAATAACCCCAGATCTAACGATTACCCTGGTTTTTTTAATTGAAAACCTAATTGAATCGAAAAAAAAAACTATTTGCCCTCAGGGCGTTCTTCAACTTCAATTTAAAAAAAATCAAGTCTCTACATCGTAAATTAGGGTACTTAGTCGTGAAATAAAGAGAGCACTTTTGAATGGAGATTTGCCACGATTCAAAAGGAGACACTGCCCCTTAAGTAATTCAGATATAGCTACAATTGAACATGACATTTTAGAGAACTTAGATACACATTACAGAGTAGGTATCTTAGTAATTGCTTTATAGTCAATAATTTTTTCTTCATTTTCTCCCACTATAAAGAGGGAACACCGTTAGTGATAGGAGCGATTCTTGAACTATAAAATTGTCAATATTAAATTAAAATATGTCCGGCTTAGATCTATAACCTTCAAATTCTAACCAACTGAGAGAGGTCATACACCCCCAAACGTTCCACACACCGTGTCCGAAGCAATTTGAAACATCCTAATCCGAAAATTCCAATAAGCAGTGATTAAACTCACGATTTGATTTTTCCTGTCAACCATTCTCAAGCCTTGATCGGATATTTCCAATATACAAGGATGGGGTTCCGGTTCATTTCCGGTATTTCCAATTACTCTTCTCACAGCCTGACAAACTACCGATGTTCCCTTATGGGCGAGTGTTTCTACGGAACCCAAATATCCCAGCACATAACGCTCCCGTCTACCATGTTCGCAGGAAGAATCCCAATCACTATAATCACAGTCTACTGCATAGGCCGAGGGAAAAACGCCCATTCGTCCAGTTCGCAAATTTACACCTGAAATAGAAAAATTATTCGAATAATTCAATAGAAAACGTAATCACTTTCTGGAAAATTCGGAACGAAGCCATGACAAAAGAAATTTATTCGAATGAAATGTAATATTGAGGAGCTGCGGAAAGATTTAAACATTCATAACATGAATTGTTACGTATCTGATACAGGGTGTCTCATTTAAAAGTGTCCACCCTCAATAACTCAACAACGAATCAAAATTTGTGAAAGCACTCGGACTGGTCGATTTCTTTTTGACAGGGGGTCCCAGTTGCAACCCCATCAGGAATTTGAATAGGGAAAGTGGGTGGTTTTGTAGCACAAATGTATGCATGGATTCAATTTTTTTTCTCCTCCAGCTTATCAGAATCTGCACTGTTTCAGTATTCTGTACTGCATAATTATTAGATGTGCGTTTTATCCTTTGACTATACCCTATACAGGGTGTTTCATTGGTAAATGAACATACGGTAACCTGAGCTAGAGCTACCCTAGGCGGGTCCAAAAACCAATATATGATAGGCCTAATCAATTCCATAACCGAGGTACAGGGTGCTTTCAATTCGTCATAACTTCTGATCCAACCAGTATAGTCGGTTTATATTTGGAACGTATGATTCACTTCTACAGGTCGATTGATTTACTTTTGAATTTCCTAAAAATTCCAGGTTCGTATTTGAAAAATATGGGACTTCTTCCAACTGACATTCAACACCCTGTATATTGAAATTTGGGGATTTGATTGAGATATTTGAAAAGAGCAGAAAATTTTCAAGGGAGCTCATTAGATTTCATTATCCCGCACGTAATTTTACTCGAAGAGAACTTCAGGGAAAGATCCAATTGAATAATGGAATTCCACAAAATTCTCAGAAAAATCGTACATTATATCAGATTGAATTTTTTTTGTCCCACTAATTGCAAATTCGAATTTCATAATTCATAATTCTGAGGAATCTTTTGAATTTTTTTCTGGAAAAACATTATTCATCGAGAAGAATTTATTTGAAGTTAACAAAGATGAATAAATAACTGAAGAAACATAAAAACTTGACGTAAATTACAGAAGGTGCTCTAAAGTCCCACCAATTTATTTAATACACATTCTTGCCCTTTTCAAAATATGTCTGATACTTTTTTGATCATGTCTGGATTATTACGTATTTCATTGCAGGCGACTTCAATACGTTCGTTGCATGGGAATATCCTCACTTCCTATTTCAGATGAATATACTGAAAATTTCAAATAACCCCAAATGAAATAATCAACAGGACTGAAATCTGGTGACCTTACGGGCCAGGCATGCGGTCCACCTCTGCCTATCCACATATTTGGAAAGTTCTGATCAAAAAATTGTCTGAAAATGCATTCCTGCAATGTCCGTACCTTCGAGTAATACAGGAAGATGATTTTGGAGGAAATCTATGTAAAGATCACCCGTAAGCCGTCTTGGTAGGACGTGTGGTCCAATCAATCGATTTTTATACACGCAACACCATACGTTTTTTGAAAATTTGTATTGGGATTTCGTATGCCTGATCTCTGCAGCCCATTCATGCGAATTCCTCATATTGAAGACCCCATCCCACGTGAATATGGCTTCATCGCTCAATAAAATTCTGTTGACCATTCTTTCATTTCGTAAAATCCATCTACTGAAGTTAGTTCTTCTAATTTCATCACATGGTTTCAATCGTTGTACCTTCTGGAGATGAAATGTGCAACTAGTGGTACAAAAAAAAAATCAAATGGATCATAATGTACGATTTTTCTGAGGATTTTGTGGAATTCCAATATTCAATTGGATCTTTCCCTGAAGCTCTCTTCGAGCAAAATGACGTGCAGTACAATGAAATCTACTGAACCTCATTGAAAATTTTGCGCCCTTTTCAAATATCTCGATCAAATTCCAAAATTTCAATACACAAGGTGTTGAATCTCAGCTTGGAAAAAGTCCAATATTTTTCTAATACGGGCCTGGAATTTTTTGGAAATTCAAAAGTAAATCGATCGACTTGTTGAAGTGAATCATACGTTCCAAATACCAACCGACTATAGTGGTTGGTTCAAAGGTTATGAGGAATTGAAATTTTCGGTGAATACATAAACCAGCCTGTATCTCGGTTATGGAATTAATTAGAACTGTCATATATCGGTTTTTTGGGCTCGTCTAGGGTCGCTCTAGCTCAGGGGACCGTATGTTCATTTACCGATGAAACACCCTGTATAGTCTAAGGTTTTATCAGTTCTTAATGAAAATTACAAAATGGTTTACACGTTGGAGGAGGGAAAGGAAATGTTGAAAATTTATTTCCAGAACAATGGCTGTGCTGGGGCTTCTACAAGGATTTTTAATGAACGACATCCTGATTAAAAATGTTCATCGTTCATTCAGTTGGTTCATATATCAGGATCAGTTGCAAACAAAAAGCATAATCGCACCTCTTTAGGAAGCAACATTCTCAACACTCACAAAAACTCAACGTCTGGATGGGTATTTTGGAAGATCACTTGATTTTTCCTGTGTTCATCCCTGGAAATCTCACTGGCGATGTATATCTGGATTTGCTCGATTTGATCTTCTAATCACCGAAGCTTTGGAGGCAGATGCAAACCTTTCAGAAGAGGAGTTACGCTTTCAGCAAGACGGAGGTCCGCCGCACTTTGCAGCTCAGGTGAGACAGTTTCCTGGACTTTGGGCCCAATGGAGTGGCCTGCGCATTTGTGTAATACTGGAGAGACTCAGACCCGAAGGCACGCTGACAAGAATGCCGCGAGCCGACAAGTAGGAGTCTCTCTCACCATAGAGATGAAAGGTGTAGGGTTCCCTAGGTGTGTTAACCTCAGTGTAGATAAGTCGTCGCACGTGAACAGTAGGTATATACTCCGTCGTTTCATCCGCGTTCTTGCACCAACGACACACGGAACACTCAGTTAGACCCATTATTTTCGAATGTTTGTTAAACAGATGGCCAGTTAGAGCACCAGTCACCAGAGACAATTGCTTCCTCTCGAGAATCAAGAGCTTTTTGATCTCCGGCTTCGAAGAAGGCCCCTTGATAAGGAGTCTCGACTGCCTGGGGCCACTTGAAACCACAATTTTATGAAACCAGAGTTGCAGATTCAGACGACCTTAGAGCACGAATTGTGGCAGAATGTCGTAACATTACTCCTGAAATGCTACAGCGTGTACGAAATAATTTTGACGAACGGTTGTATCGCTGCATGGAATCTTATGGCGAGCAGTTTGAGCATTTCCGGTAAATTTTCACTAATTCTGTTTGTCAAAAAAAAAATTTCCAATAGAAATCATACGATCAATTAGAACATCTCTGTTTCATTTTGTTTTATCGCTTCCATAATTCCATAAAAAACACCCTGTAACTTTGTGAATATTCACTTATAAGAACACAAACTGCAGGTTCATACAAATTTGAATCCATCCATGCATGTGTGCTACAAAACTACCCACTTTCCCTATTCAAATTCCTGATGGGGTTGCAACCCTCTCCAGAGAAACAAGCTTTGTATCTCAGATCATGTCCCCCTGTCATCAAAAATCGACCTGTCTGAGGGTTTTCACAAATTCTGATTCGTTGTTGAGTTATTGAGGGTGAACACTTCTGAATGAGATACCAGTACCTACATACATATATTCTGTGGATACCTACTTAGGGATATTGGATGCTGGATAGGTACCTTTCTCAATAGAACGGTACCTTTTTAAAAATTGCATGTTCTATGCTTCTCAGTGTCTGAAGCCATCAATTGTACACTTACCTTCACTCCACAGATCATCCGCCTCCTTCTGTACATACAACGGATCTCCTATCTCAATTTCTATCTCATCTTCGTGCCTAGGTACGAACTTGTGAAGACCCCGATGCGTCGACTCCATCATTTCTGTATCGCTGAACATCATTCCTCTGAGAAAAGACGGCGACATCGATGTTATGGGCGACATAGATTTAGGCCCGTCAGTTCCGGATGGTGAGTGGGCCGTGCTGTGGCCACTGTCCACATCCGTTAGCACCCTATCGGAATCTGGAGAATCGCTTTGCCAAATATGGCTGCATTTTAGAACCAGGATGGAATTTCTTCCAGAACCACTCGCTTCGCTGTTTTCTTCTGCTTGGGCCAGTTCCCTGGACAGCTGCTGGTGGTGTGCGTTGTACATAGTCAAAGCTGCGGCTGAAATGGATACGTTTGAACTTTATGAGAAGATATAAATCTGTACGAGGAATGCAGTAAGTCAGTCGTATAATTGAAAAATGGGCTTCTGAAAGGTTACAATGAATCCGGAGGTTGTCAGGTTGAATATATACTAACTGACGAAGAATCTGCAACAGCCAGAAGGAAGTGATAAAAAAAAATTTTTAAATGTGTTTGTCCACCGCAATTATCTATACACTCCCCAACACGTATTGGCACTAATTCAATAAGATGGTCTATTTCTTCTTAAAGGAAACTATCCCAAGCTACGTGTACTTCATGTCTCAGAGCCACCAAAGTCCCTGTTGGCTGGGGTAAATTTTCAAGGCTTCTACCGAGGCTTCTACTTTTGATGTCCCAAACACGCTCTATGGGAGAAAGATCGTGGGATCTGGACGACCATGGCAAAAAATTCACATGGGTCGCTTCGAAAAAGTTTAAACTAACTCTGGCAACATGAGGTCGAGGATCATCTTGCTGAAACGTACAACATGAATCCAGAAAAGCTCAAATAACTCGGGAATTACTGAATTTAAGAGCAAGGGCATCAGAGAGTGCTATCATGATTTTTCTCCGCAGAATCCAACGCAATAATAAAAAAAATAGGTTTCTAATTTGAAAAACAGAAGTTATGGCCAATTTTGGATCACAGTTTTTGATACGAAATTTGAAACACCCTGTGATGATATTTATGAAATTCAAAAATGCATGACCTTTTCACATTCTTCTACTTTGACGTTGTGAAAACGATTAACACTCAGGATGTTCAGAATAAGAAAAATGAACATAATACTGACTATGAATATTTTACTTTTTTTCAGGTTTTTTTTCGATATTTTGAAAACTATTCGAATGAATACAATGGTTTCAACAGAAATGTATTCAGCACTGAATACTCAATCATATCAGAAACGAAAACATTGAAAAAAAAATTTTTTTAGCAAATTTATTTTCACTCCCTGTATAACCGGAAGTGCTCTGGCTCTGAAAATATTTTTGGTCTGTTGAGAATTTCGAACAATATCATAATCCCAAATTTCAGATTTCAAATATGTCCAGTTCTCCAGAAACGTCTAATAGGCACTCGAACTTGGGATACCCTGTATAACTTACAAAAACCTGATTACTCTTGAGCAGACCCCCCCCCCCCCCCCCCGAATAAAATTTCTGGGTGCGCCACTGTAGCACTCCATACCATAACGCCCACTGTCCGGTGTACATGATGCTCAACATCTAACTGAGGTTCGAGTCTTTCTCCACGACTTCGTCTAACCCTTCTTCGGCCATCATTTGCACCCAAGGAGAATCGAGATTCATCAGGAAAGACGACCAGATGCCATTCCATATTCCAATGTTGACGTTCTCTGCACCACTGTAATTCGTTGCCAGCGATGCTCAACCGTCAGAGGTAGCACAAGATGGGGTCGATAATGCTTCAGTCAAAAAGAAGTTATCTGGCGTTAAACCGTTCAGACAGTTACAGGAGGTCCTTGTTCTCCTGAACACTCATCAGCCAATCGAGTGGTCGGAAATCGGTTTCTAATGACCATGAGTCTTAGACGTCGATCTTGAACTTCATTTGTGCCCCTTTGACGTCGCTGGACAACATCTCATAACAGTAGTTGGATTTCTGTTCGTACGGTTAGCGATTTCTCGAAATGAAAACCCCGCCTGTCTTAGACCAAAAATTCGACCTCTGTTAAAGTCATAGACTTATCAATAGTATTTCTATGGTTAAAGTCACTTGGACGGCGATAAATTCTGCGTAAACGTGCTCTAGGCATTTTAGCAACAACTAACAATCAACTTTGGATCTCATCGAACACCTGGTTTGTTGTAGGATTTAAAAAAATCGCATAAGACAACTACAAAATTGGGGAAATTGAAAAAATTCAAACAGCCCCCTTTGGGTGTTTCAGTTTCTTTGTCAGTATAAATAAGCATGAGAAAAAACCTCTTTTCTCGAATCAATATATTTGTATACGCCAAGAAACAGTTTCTCTGCAAAACTTTCAATGGACTTATATGCAGGCTTTTTATCGTATACTCACCCTGTTTATTTTTTTTTTGAAAAAGCAAATCACTTTATACTTTTGTATACGCAAGAAGGTAGAAATAAAAATGGATGAAAATTTCTTTAGGTGTTCCACCTCTATCTATTGGAGAAGGAACGAAAACAATGCGCATATGCTTTTCCCAACGGAAGAGCTCTCTTTGTACAAACTGTTTGCTGAAATGTCAGCTGATGAAATTATTTTCCCCAGTAGAAAGGTCGTAAACAGCGTCATTCATTTGAAGCTGATTGATTTCCTGTTCCAAATAAACCCAGAGTATAAAACATATTTGTTTCAACACGTTGATAATTACATACAGTAAATAGTAATGTAATGAAGATTTGGAAATGCTAACGTAACAAATAATTTTTAGTGAATATGCAGATAATTAAAATAATAATTGCTTATTCATCTCAACTATGACCGAGAATAGGAATATAGAAAAGAATTATGAAACGAAAGAACGAATAAGCACTGTCTTGGAGTCATAAGCATTGGAGTTGGACAGTTGTTAAAAAAAATCGATAGCAGCAGTCAAAGAAATTTTCCACAATCCCGCATATCTTAACAGAATAATAGAAAATGTTTTTAGATAATTCGCTAGAATTTTGGTACACTTTTTGGAAAAAAAAGAAATGGGATGTGTTGAAAAAATTTAAACTACTACTAAAGGGTTTTCTAATAATTTTGACATTGGAAGAAAGATGTCATTTTTTAGATAATTGAACGGATGTTTATTTTATTATAAAGAGGAAGGTATGCCGTTAATAATGGAAAAAAGCAGCAGCCAAATGACCACCACGACTACAGGGCGAAAACATTCTCTTTCACATGACCCCGAAAGAAGAAGTCGCAAGGTGTTGAATCACAAGATCTAGGTGGA
Organism: Adalia decempunctata; assembly: GCA_951802165.1. Taxonomy (NCBI): domain Eukaryota; kingdom Metazoa; phylum Arthropoda; class Insecta; order Coleoptera; family Coccinellidae; genus Adalia; species Adalia decempunctata. Next base: position 30,266,427 of record OX637695.1, on the reverse strand, counting down.
CAATTTTGATCACCTCTTCGGGAGATAACACGGTCCGGAATCTTTTCCCGTAAAGGATCAATAGTTTCGTTGCTTCTGTGGCATGTAGCTCCCTCTTGTTGAAAGTAAACGTTGTCCAGATCAATGTCATCCAATTCTGTCATAAAAATTTTTTAATCACCTCTCATAATCCATTCACCGTAAATGTTGCTCCAGCTTCATTCCCGACAAAGTAAGGTCCATAAACCGCACAAAACAGTCACTCGTTGAGGATAGAGAGGCTTTTCAACAATAACTCATGGGTTTTATGAGCCCCCAGATGCGACAATTTTGCTTGTTGACGAAGCCACCGAGGTGGAAATGGGCCTCATCACTCAAGATTCCGAATAATTTTCATGCATTTCAAGGACCCAATCAGCAAAGACACGACGCTGTTGATGATTGGCTGGCTTGAGTTGTTGTGTTAACTGAACATTATAAGCCTTAAGACCCAAATCTTTAAGCAAAATACGGTGTAATGAAGTTTGTGGAATGCCTGGGTTTTCGTCAACTTTTTCGACCACAGCAGCAATATTCCCGGCTGTTCTTGAGTGACGTGCACGGGTTTCATTCTTCACATCACAAACTTGTCCCAACAGATCAAATTTTTCCACCAATTTCTGTATTGCGGTTCGGGAAGGGGCTTCACGATTACCTAAAAATGTTCGATTTTCACGAACCATCTCTGCTAAATTCTCATCATTTTCATAGTGAATTAGTGAATTTTAATTTTTTTAATGCACTGTTGGAGCGTGTGTCGTTCCATTTTTTTCAATGGCGTTGTTTCTGCTGGTCAAATGTCAAAAAATGACAGCATCAAAACTGACATCTACAGAAATAGCGGGCTATTCATAATAACCTCTTATTGGAAAACCTTTTATTTTCATTCTTCATATCTTCAGAGTGAGATGAGTTGCTGACATGCAAATCGAAGAAATTTTCCTACACAGAAAAAATTTCGTAGCTACGCCAGTGGTGGAAAACTTCCAGTCCGTTGAATGAACCGAAAAACTTCATCTCTGTGTCAACTCCAACGAGCATATTATGATGGCTTTTATTCATGCGGATGAGGTTTACCAAACGAGACGAATTCAAGTTTGGCAAACCATCTAACTAAATGAAAAATTGTCATAATATGCGAATAGGATATTCATCTTCGTCCACGACTGTTTAATAATTCTTTCTTTCTCTCTTTCATATTGAAATCACATTTCATAAAATTCCCTGGTCAGAAAAAAAGATGAGTTTTCCGATGTCTGTGGTTGTCAGATTGAAGTTTGATAAACCATAAATCACTAGTGATTTATGGCTCATATTTCATCATTTTTGATGAAACAGATGGATTGATTATGAAGACTTCATTCGATAGTCGGGAACAAAATTATTTTCTAGTTTATCGATGAGTATGTACGAACGTGGTATAGAAATGTCAACATTTATTCTTTCACAGCGTTTTTTCAGAGACTCTTCTTATTTCTGAATAAAACACGGCGTTGTTTTCGAGCTGTTTCTATTTTTCTCAATATGCCTAGATTGCAATTTTCAAAACGAACATCGTTGAAATTTTAGGAACTGATGTGTGTATCAATATTCTACCTCAGCATCTAACACCAATGTTTCACTAGAATTTATTCTGATCTGAACTGCGAACGAACAGGATATTATTTAGAAGAATTTACATACATATTTTCTGTATTTGAAAAATCTTGATTCAGATCTTATAACCTTATATTATTCCATCTTAGCAATTGATCAGCATAGAAATATCATCCACTCACGTTTCTTATTCTTCGGTATTTCTGGGAGCTTCCGTCTTCTTCTTCCGAGAGGCGGCCAAACAGGAGAAGAAAGAACTTCTTGCTCTGGCCTATCTTGCATCGAACTGAACCCTGCATCACCGTCAGTATCACAGCCATTCTCCGAATCGCTCTTGGAAGATGTCAGTAGGTCTTCGCCAGCAATATCGTGAACCAAACTGGAAACAAGAAAAAAAACTAACACTAACACTGGCCGATACAGCTGCGAAAAATTTTCTTCAGTTAGCAATGTAGGTAAACGTGTTGGAGGTTTAATGGCCAGCAATGTAAAATCGGTGCGAAATTCAGTCACAAAAGCTCGAATAGCCACCTTCTGTGGGTCGATCAAACTGAAAAAAGGCGCGATGAACTTGATAGTAAAATTCAATTATTTGCAAGCGTTGTTCGTTGGGTTAAATTAAAGACCAAACTGGAACATGTTTGACAGTGATACGAAATACGAAACGAGCGTGAGCTGTCAAAATCAGTTGGCAAGAATAAAATAGTCAAAAAATAACCCGTTACAATAGGATTCAATCAATTATCTACGTAGTGATAGCTACGAAATGTTTCAATCAATTATACATATAGCATATAGTATTAATTTGGATATCCCTCATAATTGTTCGGCATTAATTAGTAGTTAATTGAATAGCAATATACGTGATCAGATTCAATTTGGACAATAATATGTGAGTTGCAACAGATATTTCAGCATATAAATGGTGTATTTCAAGGTGAGGCTTTTCTTTTGACAGATGATAGAACTCATCAAAATAAGTCCTTTTTCCGAAAATTTCTTTTATGAATAAATTTATGAAAAATTTTGGTCATCAATACCTTAATACTAATCTGGCCTAATTTGGGTGATTTCTTAGCGGAAATCTAGTTCTGTACAACTTACGCTGAACTGGCATTTTGTTTGGATTAACCATAAATTAAAACGTGTGGCATTTTCGAAACAATAAACACTCGTATAATCTACAACGTACCCTTGCCGTAACACGATCGAAGATTACTGATCACAATCGATGTTGTTATCTACGGAAGAGCAGGCGGGGGAGCAGCGAGGAATTTTCAGATTCACCTAGAAACTAGAAAATATTCTAGTTTCAGTTTCTCTAAACAGGGGTATAATTCATATAAAAAATTTTTGGTAAAATGACTTATTTTGATGCGTTCTTCCATTTGTCAAAAGAAAAGCCTCACCTTTAAATACACCCTGTATAGTATGAAGTATGGTTTTCCATTGAAATAATTGGATATCCAGCACATATTCTCTCAGTTCACAATGAAATATTCGCTGTAGCTCCATTTAATTTTGGACACTAAATTCATATACTTATCAGCATCTGTAGACATATGCAAATTTGTCAAAAAGAAGCCGAAAAACTATTTTTATGCATTGTAATTTGTGATATTCTTCCTTATGAATTCTGCTCCCAAGAAAGTGAAGAGGTTAACCTCAGGAATAGTTCAGAAAATAAAATATATTTTTTGAAATAGTTGTTCTGAATCACTTATGAATTTTGTTTGCCAAGAACACTACCAACAGGCCACAAGATTCACACGCTAATTAACTCTTCATCGCCTTTATTTTATTCCGTTCCTTTGACGAGATCTCATAAAGTTCGTATGTGAACAAGAATTCTAACGTATTTTCATCACATCCTGTCAAAAAATTTGTAGGAAAATTCTACCGAAAATGGAGTTTTTTCTTATCAAAGTAGAGACTATTCGAACGTCTGAGATAATAATGCCAAGATTTGTAAGACTCAATACAAAACGAAATTCAATGCAAGCTTCATGTATTATGCAACAAATATGCACAATATCCTCTTGTCGCCAAGGGCGTCGATAAGAGGTGTACTAGGGGTAACTACTCCCCACATCAAAATGTTTTGAGTGCAATATACCTGATGTCTAGTCTCATTAATTAATTAAACCAAAACCCAATCCAAAAAAATACCAAATTATCTACGCTCTGCTTGTATTTTAAGTGCATTCAATCTCAAAATATTCATGCACTTCACCCTGAGTGGCCTGAGTTCTCAACATTTATAGGATTTGTGTCTGTGAAAATGAAGGCACTTCAAACAAAGGTGATGTACCTACCTACTAAAAAGTTAAATTTGTGTAATGTGGGTTTTATTGAAATTACTTCGAAATCAACAAGAAAATCCTTGATGATGGTCTTGTTCTTTTTTTATTTGAAAAAGCCTCTTATGTAAATGAAATCTGGGATATTTATTTCAATCTTATAAGAAAATGATTATTAATCAAAAGAGCGTTTTGAAATCAGGCTGAAACTCTTTAGATAGCAGAAATATAATTTGAAATATCAAAATAGAAAGAACATGAAATAATAAACTGGTCATTCCGTATATTATTGAAAAAATCATTTAATTATGACAACATTATGCAAGACACAATGAATTTTCTTTCAAGATATTGTCTCCTATATTTGGGACATTAGGTTGAGGACTGAGTTCTGCAGATTCAAAATCGAGCAACGACACCCTTTCTCGACAATAAATAACTCGTGAAAGAAGTACCAAATGAGTATTGAATGAAGAAAGTTCAGTTGACAGAGTAATAATTTATGCAAAGCAGCCTCGCGTAATCCTAAACATTATCCTGAAACTGCTCAGTTTTCCTTGTCATAATGAGAAGTTTTCCAGAGACATGCATCATTCATGCACTCGCGCCAATGTTGCGATAATCGCGGAACTATCGAAGAAATTCGGGACATTTTGAAGGATGTATACTCACGAATAGAATGTGTTTGAAGAACTAGTGGGCCATGTGGATTTTTCGAAATTTTTTCGGAATTCCTCGAACTCCTTATCAGCCATGTTTATTTTCCGACCCCTAACCCCAACAACTGTCACTGTATTGATCAAAGGGGCGAACCCGCGTGGTTTTTCCGATTCGGCGCATGCCACTGCAAAACGGCGCAAGAGAATGAAAATTATGGAATTTAAGTCTTGACACATTGGCAAGTGCATGCATGTGGGAAAGTTGATTTTCGGTGCATATCGTTATGATGATCTTCAAAGATATTCGATTCAGATCTCACAACACGCTTAATATTAAGGGTAAATCTGAATTTATTATGAGAAAAAATCTGGTAGGACATGAAAATCATAAAGCTAACAGTGTTAGTAAGGTCCCCTTTTTATCTTACGTTGAATTCCCCTTACAGTGATTACCGATTTATCAAAGTGACAATACAAGTGGAGTCATTAATTGTATTCCATAATTCATGGATGAATCGTTGGTTCAGTATCTTTTTGGCTTTAAGTTGGGAAATGCATATTTTTTGAGCAAATTTCAGATGTGCATCTCAAAATATTAAAGGTTTCCTTTCTTGTAATGGCAGGAAATCAGCAGTTTTATTTTGAGAAAAAACACAGGCCCATAAACAGCTGGTTATCAAGATAATGGTCGTTGAAATGAGAGAACTAAGATTTATCGAATGATGTATAATTTATATGAATATTAGTATCATTAATATCGGTGAAATCATATTCCTACTAACTCAAGCCAATTTCATGAAAACTCCAATATTGCACTGTTCGAATTTTCACTTGAAAATATTTGAATTGAGGCAATTGGCTGGATTTAATTAATTATAGTGGAGATCATAATAGATATCGTGATGAGGCCTTGGTTTATTTAATGTTAAAATAAATTTAATCCAAGAGACCTTTGCAATAATGAATTCAACCAGTTAAAATTTAGCAGCCTGTGATAAGAAAAAAAATAAGTATATGAACCTGTTCAATGCCCAAATAGACCACCTACTTTTGTCCTCTGGTAGTATTCCTGTTGGGTTTTCTGGTATTCTTACGACCTTTCTAGGTGAAATATTAGGAAGGTTTGGAAGGAAAAGTAGGGATTAAAGATAATAAGATACACCCACTGCAGGCCCGGATCTAGGGGGGGCAAGCGGGGCGCTTGCCCTGGGCGCCAGCTTAAGGGGGCGCCAAAAACAACCAGAGGTTGATTTTTTTTTTACTTTCGGTTTTCTCAGAAAAAAGTTTGATTATTAAATATGACCCGACTCTGAAGTGCCATCTTGACCACTCAAAAGAAGGACAAAACATCCTATCGGTCCAAAACTATACAAAAAGAAATTATCGATTTAATGGCCACCAAATTTCAGAATAACATTATTGATGAGATCAGAGAGGCCAACTATTTCACTATTATGTTCGACTGCACCCCAGATGTATCTCATACAGAACGAATGAACCAGGTTATACGATATTTAGAGAACGGAGTCTGGATATGAGATGTACGAAAGTTTTATTGACTTCTTAGAAGTTGATGGCAAAACTGGAGAATAAAATTATAGCGAATTCTTGATAAACTGAAAGCTTATGATTCAGATGTCAAAAAATGTCGTGGGCAATCCTACGACTGCAGATCTAATATGGGTGGAATAAAGTATGAAGGACAATCCAGAATTCTACTGATGAACGAGCTGGCAGTATCAGTTCCATGCCTAGCATACTCTTTGAATCTTGTGGGTGTCCATTCGGCTTCATCATGTTCAGAAGCAGAATATTTATTTGGTGTTGTACAAATACTGTATTCTTTGTTTGTTAGTTCAACCACACGATGGACAATTATGAAAAAGTGCTTGAAAATAAATTTGAAAGGAAGTAGCCAAACAAGATGGGCTAAACATCAAGCTGTTAAAATGCGTTGCTCAATAATTTACCGGGAGTTGTGAAGGCTATGGAAGAAATCAAGGAATGAAGTATGAAGCTGGTCATTTGCTTCATGCTGTGATGGATTTAAGATTCATCCTGAACCTAACAATTTGGTATATATAATATTCTGCGAGGGATCAATAGGGTCAACGTGGAAATTCAGAAAGGGGATATAATTATTTCCCGTTCAATATCGTTGATGCAAGGTCTTGTGAAGATCTTGCAAGGAATAAGAGAAAAACCTATTGAAAACTGTATCTCGGACGCTACCCTTCTTTCAGAAGAATTGGATGTGGAGCCAATTCTTTTAGAAATAAATGTGTTTCCAAGAAGAAAAATCAGGTCGACGAATGTGCGAAGTTGGGTCAAGAATGCTAGATCTAGTTGGTTTATTCTCGAAGGAAATTATCTGCCGAAAAATGGGACCCTTTGAGCGCAAGAATATTGAAGAGACTTGAATGCAGTTGATTTTTGTTAGGAACTAGAGGTATCCAAAGAGCTGGTTCCTGAAATTAGTGGAAGGTCGACTTCATTAGATCTGCTACAACTTCTTCAGAGACAAGATCTGCAAAAGCTTTCCCTAATGTCAATAAAGCTTTAAGAATATACTGGGCATTACCTACCACGTCTACAAGATGTGAACGCAGTTTCAGCAAATTGAAAATAATAAAAAATTGTTTGCTTTCCTCAATGAGTCAGAAACGTCTCTATGGTCTCTTGATCTTAGCTATAAAAAACAAAACTGCTTCCGAAACAGATTTCGAGAAGTTGAAAGATGAGTTCGCGGGAAGAAAATTACGCCGCTTGAAGCTGTCAAGAAAAAATTTAATTTCTTTCCTTGTGATATTTTCCTTATTATCAGTATTTATTTTTATTATTCATTTGTATTATTTATTTTTGTTATTTTTTATGAATTCATATATTTCATAAATGGGGCGGGCGCCATCATGAATATTTGCCCCGGTCAGAAAAAATCGTAGATCCGGGCCTGGGCCTGACCCACTGGTATCGGAAACTAGAGAATAGATGTTGTCTCCTAAACCTTCTTCAAAAGTTCTAAATGAGAAATTGTTACACCACACTAATTGTGATTTCACAAAACTAATAATAAACTATATTAATTTTAGCGGCGGAAAAATCTAATAAAGCGAAACGAATGAAAATAATCATACGAGCGATTTCATTCATAGAACGACGAGTACTGAATTGAGACATATGCAGGTACATACGCGTAAATAACGCATATAAGGCCAATTCTGTAAACAACTGTTAAATTTTAAAGCATGGTTAAAAATTATCTTTATTATTATTATTAACTATCCGCTAACTTCATTTCACTATTCTGTATGCTTCATTAGCTTTGAAATATTAACGGAAGACGCTTAATTTTAGCCGATATATGTTAAAATTTTTCAACGTGCCTTTAATTTTTAACCAGTTTTTATAGAATTGACCCTATGGTCCTTTTAATTTCTACTTGAATTGAAAAAATGTGAAATAAAATATACGGGGCGCCAACATATCGTGAAAAGCAAATTCTGATTATTTCTGGAGGTTCTCCCAAAAATTCAGATAATGAAATATGTATTCCAATTTAATTCGAAAACTATTAAAGAATGAATATCGAAGACCTGAGGAAAAAGGTGCACATAAAATATTTCATACATTGTGTTCCTGATTTAATGGTTTTCATTCGTTATTACTCCCCCTATGATCGTTTTTACCCCTCACATGAAAAACAGCTATATCCGCCCTTGTATAGGGTCCCCATTTTTTACTTACCACCAATGATCCACTCCTTCATTAATGAAGCTTGTTGAATGACTGAGAAAGAAATAAATAAATAAATGACGAAAAACCCGAGTTATTTATAGGTGCAATGTTTTTTCCTACCTACCTGAGCAGTTAATAGTATATACATCCATATGAATATGTCATGAATGTTTTATTGGTTTATTATATTGCAGGCAGGGACAAATGAAAAGCTCGAACATATTGTGAAAATTGAAATACGTAGATATCAGTATGTTCCTGGTCAATATACCTAAATTAATTAATTTTAGGATTCGGGAAAAAACAACAAATATTTAAACTGACGTATATTCTGTGATAAATCAATTCACCCACAGCCTGTATAATTTTTGCATAATAGTTTCATTAAATCGAATAATAAAACATAGAAATCATGTATAACTGATTCGTTTGATCCATTACCTACATCAAATCTTTGGTGCCATAATTATTCCATTCACCTCAATTCTTCTCCTCGTCATTTCACTCCAACCATTCTGAAACACGGAACGCATAAATTCAAGTGAATTATTTCTCACATAATAAAATCATAAGCAAAGGCCTCAATATAGGTCGATGGTCATAAAAATTGTTAGGCAGTTACAAATCTTGATGAAACTGTAATAAGATATCGATTTAAGCATAAAAAGGCTTCGTGCTGTGAATGAATGATTATACTATTTCTTTTCAGGATTGGAAAAATCTATCAATCATTCTTCTAAAGGTAGGTTATTGGAAATCAAAAAGAACAATTTATTTCTACTTGAAAATGAATAATTCCAGATTGAAACTCACTTGGTAACCCAACCAAATCTTTCCTCTTTACAGATGGAAATTCTTTAGTTTCTTTCCTGAGATCAGTAGGTTGTCCAGAAATATACCTTGATAAACTCAAATATTGATTTTTCGCGCTGTTTCCTGATGGTGGTTTTAAGTTTTTGGCGTTTATATCCTCCCATGGGAATTTGATATTCTCTAGCTCATTCCTCGTGTTGCCGTTCATTTTCAGAGTCCTAGAAAGAATAACTACTATTGCACTGGGTGCACGATGGTAAAACAATTTGAGATCTCAAAAAAGGATTTTTCCAGAGCACTTGATTTCTGCCTACCTTGTTATACCAGCGAAATACACATCGTCAAGCTCTTCGTCCTCCATCCCCCAATTCAGACTCTTGTGTAGTGGAGCTGATCTATTGTTAATTTTTGAAAACAGTTTATTGTTGAAGGTTGGCTGGCCAAAAGTATAGACTATAGAGGTGGACAAAGGCTCGGACTCCTCCATCTTCTTTATCAAGGATTCTATATTTATCTTAACAGCAGGTTTCTGTATACTAGGATACTCCACGTCTGGGGGCACCTGAGAATTTCTCCTGGAAAACCCCCCCGGAGGCGGAAGTGCAAGAAGGGACTTTTCAGTTCTCGCCGGAGTCGGCTGCTGCATTTGGGGCTGTTGTGGCTTCAACAGTGAATCTGTCATACTCATCTGAAAGCCATTCTCGTTCCTCCTTATACTGCTGTATCTTTGCCCTACCTGAATACTTCATGTATCAATTTATTAAGAAATCACAAATTTTTAATAATTGAAATGTTTCAAAAGTGAATGTAGGTAGGTACGACAAACAGATTCAAATTTTTTTCTTGAAAACCAAAAAAAACTGATAAGAATAAAATTTTATACGAGCGAACAAAAAAAAACTAAAAAAAAACTTATTTCGCGAGTAACTTTTTTCCATGTTAATATTTCACAATTAGAAAATTAATTTGGATAGCTTGATCCATTCTTAACAAATAAGGTCTCTTGTAATTTCACGGTTGACAGCCATTATAAGGGCTCCTGATAAACGAATAACATTTCAACTTTTCAATACTTGAATACAATCTTGAATGTTTCAGTGATGAAACCTATGACTCACCTGAAAATATTGGTGTTTTAGAGCTCCCTGAGCAGTTGGTCTATCTAAAGGATTCCAGTCAAGAAGAATGTCCAACAGGTTGATCAAAATTTCAGAAGCTTGAGGGACAACATCGGACAAATTGGTTTTGACGAAGTATGGAAATTTGTACCCTACTGCGCCAGCTAACTGATAACCTTCTGGCCATTTTTTCTGCAGAAAATCAGGACAAAGATCATCATCGAATATCCTCATCGTCAATACAATAAATAAATGCAAATGCATAGACAAATGAAAATGAACTCTCTTCATTCAGAAGAAAACAGGAATTTTAACTCAAGAATGAATTTACTCTTTAAACTGGTCCATGTCTTAAGATTATATCTGCAGAATGGTGCATTTGAAACGAAAAAATTAATAAGAAGAAACGAAGACATAAAAAACAATAGATTCAGGGACATAGACAATTAATTATAAGAGAAATAAAAGTTAATCAAAAAACAAAGAAGAAATGGAAAAATTAGGAAGAGTATGAACCAACTACAGGTTGTGCAAGAAACGTGTGACAGACATAAAAAAATAATCTTGACCTTTGGAAACTGTTAGTTGAAAAAAAAACGAGAAATAGTATATTCTAAAACTAGTTGCAGAATGGACTCCTATTAGTCCTATTCCAATACGAATGCGAAATTCGAAAACGAGCGACGAAGGAATTGGAATTGGAATTGCATTCTGCAACGAGTATTAGACGATATTTTCTCTATTTCAGTCAAATTTCGTTAAATACTGTTGAAATTCAATGAAAAGCTCATCCTAGTGACTTTTGTATTGTATTTTGGCAGTTGATGACGAAATTGACATTTTCAAATTGACGTGTGTTGAAAATTGATAGGAGCGGAAGCCAGTGCTGACAATCAAAAAACGAAAAATATAACTGAAAACAATGCTGCAATGAGTTCATTACAGCACTGTTTTTAGTACTGTAATGAACTCATTACGATACTGGAATAGAGAAAATGATTTTACTGCATTGTGATTCCAAATCTTAGCTTTTTCTACATTTTTTTGTGATATGACTCTGAATATTTCCTGTGTAAATTACAGTTCAGAATTAGAACACAGTTGCCTTGGAACAAAATATTTAAGGCGAACTTATAATTATTACTTAGGCCAACTTCAATCAACCGTTCTGAAAAAAAAACATACAATACCAGGCACTATTTTAACAAGTGATGCTTAGACACAGGGTGTATTTGAAGATGAGGCTTTTCATTTGACAGGTGATAGAACTCATCAAAATAAGTCATTTTACCGAAAATTTCTTATATGAAATGTTCAATTCAAAAAATTTATGAAAAATTTGGTGCATCAATACCTTAATACTACTTTGGCCTGCATCTCTCTGTTCATCATATATCTACATCTCTGCACCAGGTTTATGAACATCCGCAAAGTTGGGTGATTTCTTAGCAGAAATCTTGTTCTGTACAACATATACGCTGAACTGGCATTTTGTTTTGATTCACCATAAATTAAAAGCCAATCAACAAGTTCATTATTTGAATGAACGTGCGGCATTTTCGAAACATAAAACACTCGTACCCTCGCCGTAACACAATCGAAAATTACTGATCACAATCGATATTCTGAGTCATGTATGATAAGAAGACAAGAAACATGTTGATATCTACGGAGGAGCAGGCGAGGAAGCAGATTCGGACGGAGGAATTCTCAGATTCACCTTGAAACTACAAAATATTCTAGTTTCATTTTCTCGAAACAGGGGCATAATTCATATAAAAATTTTTCGTTAAATGACTTATTTTGATGTGTTCTACCATCTGACAAAAGAAAAGCCTCACTTTTAAATACACCCTGTATAACAACAGAATACCTAACTAGTTAGGTATTCTGTGGTATAACGACTTCAAACTAATTAATTCAACATTATGTTGCAAACGTACGTAGCATTTCATGATTCTCTATAATGATAAGGCAACCTACGTCATTCACCAGCATGAAAAAATGCCAAACAATAAAAAAAAATGATTTCAATATATTGAAAAAAAATCAGGAAAGAGAAAAAAAATTGCAGAAGTAGCCAATATCAAAAATTTTTTGAATTCCTTCGCATTTCCAGTTCAACAAAAAATATACGCACTAACCTTATTTGGACAACCTAAGATTGCGCATATTTTATACAATTGATCCGTTTCCGTACTACCAGGAAATAGAGGCCTATAGGTACATATCTCAGCCGCTATGCACCCCACAGCCCACATATCTATAGGGCTGCTGTAGGTAGTGGAATGAAGCAGCACCTCTGGTGCGCGGTACCATCTTGTTGAAACGTAGTCCGTGTAAGGTGGTCTTGACCTAATCTCTCTAACCAAACCAAAATCGGCTATTTTCAGTAGCTCTGGACCTGAACAGAGGATATTTTCCGGTTTAAGATCTCTGTGGAAAAAGCCGTGCCTATGAATGAACGCTAGACCTTGCAGAATCTGAAACAGAAACAAACTATTGTGAATAACAAAAATAACATGAGAATAGATTGAGGGTCATTTTGGTGGAGGAAACAAGAATGTTAATAATATGGAAGTAATCTTTGTCTAAGAAAGTAATTATTGTTGTTGGCCAGTAGTTTTCAAAACGAAGATGCGATATCTATAGACAGAAGTATAATTATTTTGCCTTATTTTAATCTTATCGCTGAATAGGCGAATTTTGAAAAAAATCAATACTGACAAGTTTGAAGCTATGTATTGGACGAAGTAACTCTTTTGGGCAAACTATTAGTTTGTCCTTATGCACTTGGCTTCTATGTTAGGATATAGATTTTCTAGTATATTCATATGCAGGGTGGCCATTTGAAAACGAAACAGAAGAGATTACAGACGAAATAAATTTTTTCGATAGAAATGCTCGGACAGGTCGATTTCTGTTTCGAGGGGGACAACTTAAGATGTAGGTTACGGACGCATAGCGCTTCAACCCTTGCTACTACAACCCTCACCCCCAATTTTTGAATAGGGAAGATGGGGTGAGTGATACCTCATTTGAAAGGTTTTTTTATACTGATTTAAGCACGGTAATTGTTTTTTCATTTTATGCATTAGTTCTCGAAATATTCTTAACTAAGTATTTGAAAATGAAGTGGTGTTTTCATGGCAATTGTAGTGTTTTTTTGTGAAAAATCGACATTTTGAGCTTCAAAACAACCATGACTGTGGCTTCCTTCCTCCAATCCACTGACATAGAAATCTTTAATCAAGATGTCGATTTTTCACAAAAAAACACTACAAGTGCCATGAAAACACCACTTCATTTTCAAATACTTAGTTAAGAATATTTCGAGAACTAATGCATAAAATGAAAAAACAATTACTGTGCTGAAATCAGTATAAAAATACCTTTGAATTGAGGTATCACTCACCCCATCTTCCCTATTCAAAAATTGGGGGTGGGGGTTGTAGCAGCAAGGGTTGAAGCGCTATGCGTCCGTAACCTACATCTTAAGTTGTCCCCCTCGAAACAGAAATCGACCTGTCCGAGCATTTCTATCGAAAAAATTTATTTCGTCTGTAATCTCGTCTGTTTCGTTTTCAAATGGCCACCCTGTATATCGGTTGTTTTTTTTAGAGTGATAGTACTTTGAATTGACATAAAACACATTCAAATTGCGATTGAAGCCAATTTTTTTATTTGAAAGATAATTTTATGACATTTATGTTTTAAAAATACTTTCAGGCATATATCCACCACGACTAGCTCTGAGGAACCGCATTCGACCAGACCACTTTTTCGAGTAATTCAGGCGTTATTTCAGAATAACACGAGTTATGTTGGCTTCCAAAAAGTCTATTTGTTTCTGCTTAATCAGCATAAGCCAATGACTCGACATAAGTAATGTCGCATTATTTTGGGGGGCAATTAATTGGACCATTTCTCGAAATAATGTTATCGCCAAATCTTTCTTCCATTAAATCAATTGTTCCGATAGCAGCATGAGGTGTAGCATCATCTTGTTGGAACTAAAACACATCTGGGTCGATACCGTTCAAATTTTGAAACGAATAATCATTGATCATCGATCTGTAAGGAGCTCCATTCACTGTAATCTTAGCTCCAGAGCTAGTCGTGGTGGACATTTGCCGGAAATTATTTTTTTAATATAAATGTCATAAAATTATCTTTCAAATATAAAAATTGGGCTTTAGACTTAATTTAAATGTGTTTTATTTCAATTTAAAGTTCTATCACACCTATTTATTTGTTTGGGTTGTGGAAGATTATTCACCCGGAGAAAGGATCAAGAAAACATATCGGATATTGCACAAAATGCATCAAACTCAATCAGTTTATTATCGAAAGAAAAGCTTTCACTGAAATGATACCTGAAGATATTCAAATGTATCAATTTATCAATAACGACGAAGATACCCACCTGGTAAAGCATATTTCTAACAACTGCTTCAGGAAAGGGAACTTTCCTATCTTTGATGAGTTGATAGAGATTCTCCTGCATGTATTCAAATACAAAGTAGAGGACATCGTTCTCACGTATCACTTCCTTGAGTTTCACTACATTAGAATGATGTAACTTCTTCAATGACTGAAATAAAAAGGGTTAATCGATGAGCTTGAAAATTTCTTTCATAATTCATAATGATTGTAAAATGATATATAGACCAGTGAACTTCTGAAATTTTCGAAAGGAAAATGTCAAGTTATTCTGATTTCTTTTGAAATATGTCGCAAGTAGCCTTTAGAATGATGAGAGCTATTTATTAACACGATGAACAAAAACTGATGTCTGTGTGTTATCGGTTTAGTGTATTTTGTGAATGTTCGTTTTTTCAAAAGTGGCGGTAGCTTTTTTCCTGTGCGTTTCTGTGAAAACATTTCTCACTTTTTCATGTACATTTTTTGTACACTATTGTCATTAATGATGGCTACTTTCTTGCACTGCACTTGGTTTTATCAGACGTGCTAGTGGAGGAGATATTGAATTTGCACAAAGGTTTTACTCCCCAACTTACACACCACTGGACAAATTCGCATTTGCACAGCAAATTCTGACGCTCTAATGTGTTTTACATAAAAAGGTAGGTACGCCTATTTTATAACTCTAAAGTGAACCGTTTTCCAGAAAACAGGCATTTTATTATCAAAAAAGATTTACTAACGCTTTGTGAATTTCTTGTAATAGGAAAAAGGAGTACCTATGTAGTGATAATTAACAAGTTCTTTATTAATTTCAACAAAATTTGACAACTAAGTTTTCAACTTTAAATTGCAAAGTTATTCTTCATTATTTTAAGCGCCGATAGTTAACAAGATTACAAGAATTTTTCCCATTGCAAGTAATTTACAATGCGTTAACTAATTGTTTTTGATCATAAAATGGCAGTTTTCTCGAAAACGGTTCACTTTAGAGTAATGACAGGAGTACCTACTTTTTTATGTAAAACACATCTGTGCATCAGAATTTGCTGCGCAAATGCAAATTTGTCCAGTGGTGTGAAAGGACCCCGCACTTTTTCTATGGCAAATGGCGTTCCGTCAAATTTTCTAAAATTTTGGTATAATGTAGTACTCGACCTACTGATCAAAAGTGTCCATGGCCCCAACTCAATCCTATGACTAGTTTTCGAGATACAGGGCGTTGAAGTTGAGAATTACCCACTTTTACTACGCCCGTATCTCGGAACAGAATCGAATGAACTTCAATTTTTCTCAAGAAACATTTCATTACATCCCCAGGGAGCAACCATATAGAGGAATATGACCGAAAATCGTTACGAATACAGAATCATCCATAATTGTCAAATGTCAGTTTCAGAGCGAGAACGTTCACAAAATGAACTATTACACTAGATATATTGTTGTTACATCGAAAACGTCTGAAATACCCAGAATTTATACTGGGTGATCCATTATTATAGAACTATTCTCAAGGAGGGTTAAATGGACACCCTGTATTTATGGGTTGATTCAAGGTGTTTGTTTATGTTTTTTAGAACATATTATCATGGAATACAGGGTGATTCAGTCATGAAATGAACTTTGAACCTCACGAAAATACCCAAAAACCACCTTTTTTTTTCATCACCCTGTATTTCAAGATTAACTCCGATGAGGTGGGAATTTTCTTTCACCATTGTACTTGATATAAAAACATCAATACGGCCGAGAGTTTTTATCCACTTCCTATGAGCAGATTTTTTTTTAATGTAATATGAAAATTATTTATTTATGCTATTCTATTCTTATTCCAGCATAACAAAAAATCTGGTCATAGGAAGTGGATAAAAACTCTCAGCCGTATTGATGTTTTTATATCAAGTACAGTGGTGAAAGAAAACTCCCACCTCGTCGGAGTTAATCTTGAAATACAGGGTGATGAAAAAAAAAGGTGGTTTTTGGGTATTTTCGTGAGGTTCAAAGTTCATTTCATGACTGTATCACCCTGTATTCTTTGAAGTCCATGATAATATGTTCTAAAAAAATTGAACAAACACCTTGAATCAACCCATAAATACAGGGTGTCCATTTAACCCTCCTTGAGAATAGTTTCTATAATAATGGATCACCCAGTATGAATTCTGTGTATTTCAGACTTTTCGATGTAACAACAACATATCTGGTGTAATAGTCAGTGGCGGCTCGTCAGGGACGGCAGGGTCGGCAGTGCCGACCCTATATATTTTATGTCCAGCCAAAATTTGAATTACTCTTTCTTCTGTTTGATTACCAAATTTATTATAATTATTGTATTTCCAAGACCTGTGTGAATAAAATTCTATAAATCATATTTGTATATCACTGATATATTTCAACTTCTTGGAAATACGCTCTTCCAATCTCAACGCAGCGCCGTTTCGTCAACCCAAATCAGTCCGAGAATTGAAATGTGTGTAACTGCGCGAAGACGAGAGCGCCAACTGCCAAGCATCGAACGTTTTCTGGGGACCGACCAGGTACGGCATGCCGTACCTGGCCGTACTGCATCAATGAAAGGCGAATACGAATGAGGCGAAACAATTTTAACTCGACTGTTTTCTGTTGCAATTTCATTCAGATAATGATAATTATTATATTCGCCTTTTAGTTAATGCTTTTTCAAAATCGAAAATGCGATGTTTTCGTTCCACCTCACCAATTTTAAGAGACCAATGTTGCTCAAAACGAATTTTTGTCGTATTTCGTACTTTTATAGACGAGGATTCTGAACATGATAGTACTCATACGAATGCCTGCCCATTTCCACTATTTCCAGAAATTTTTAGCCGAGAAAAAAAATGCTGAACAGTAGCCGCTAAACTCATATAGCAGGCTCAATATATCGCAGGGTCGGCAAATGGGATTATGCCGTACTAGAAATGCCTCGACTCGTATACACGAGGAACCATCGGATCGGGGTGCCTCGATTGTTTTCGTTCGGGATGCGGCCCGCTAAGGAGCCTTCAGTTCAGTGTTAGTTTGTTTGGTTTTGGTTCTTAAAGGGGGGAGTGGTTGGATCGTTTCTTCCAGGAAATTAATTATTTTACGCGAACAAAATGGCCAATAATCAGGTTAGATAATTTGTAGCTTCTTGTGAACATCCAGACGTCGTGAATTTTATAGTTGATGCGATGAAAAATTTATCTCACGATGATAGGATATTTTTGAAGAACATGCCAAGACCCTGCCCGAAGATGAGTAGTTTGGTTCAAACGGGATCGCGAAATCAATCGAATAGGTCATTTAATGAAATTTGGTTTTCTAAATTTGGATGGTTAACTGGCAGTACAACTAGAAATAAAAAAAAAATATATATATATATATCTGCCGACCCAAGATAAAATTTTACGAGCCGCCACTGGTAATAGTTCATTTTGTGAACGTTCTCGCTCTGAAACTGACATATTTTATAATTTCAAAATCAGGCATGCATTCAATTATGGATAACCCTGTATTCGTAACGATTTTCGGTCATATTCCTCTATATGGTTGCTCCTTGGGGATGTTATGATATGTTTCTTGAGAAAAATTGAAGTTCATTCGATTCTGTTCCGAGATACGGGCCTAGTAAAAGTGGGTAATTCACAACTTCAACGCCCTGTATCTCAAAAACTAGTCATAGGATTGAGTTGGGGCCATTGGCACTTTTGATCAGTAGGTCGAGTACTACATTGTACCAAAATTTTAGAAAATTTGACGGAACGCCATTTGCCATAGAAAAAGTGCGGGGTCCTTTGAGAAGATTCAATATCTCCGCCACTGGCACGTCTAATAAAAAGTGCAAGAAAGTAGATATTATGAGTGACAATGTGTGTGAAAAAATTCAATTCTGTGATTCACAAGGTTCGTGAGATATTAGCAAAAAACTGAATAAAATATAAATTTTTGACACCCTGTATCTCTGAAACGAAAACCCGGGGGAAAAATTGGAAGAGAAAAAAATATGTTATTTTTTCATGATATCTCTACAGTTGACCGTTGATACACTTATTTAGGAACACCCTGTATGTAGAATCTTTCGCCCTTTACTTTTGACCCACATAAGAAACCACGACTTCATTGAAAGGAAGTGGATTAATTGCAAACAGATGAAAATGATTAAATTCAATCAGAATTCAATCGAATAAAAAATACAAGAGCTTTCCATCCGAAAATTTTAAAATTGAACTGAATATTCAACAGCACGTTTAGCGTTCACGATTAGTCCAGTAAAGGAAGGGCTGAAATCACTTTTTCTCGGAAAGTGCTGCATTTTGGATATGTTGATTGTTATGAAGTAAGAAACATATGGTCAAAAATGCAGGTGTCAAAATTCTCAGGAACATTGGAAAATTCGTGAAAAAATAGAAAAAAATACGGTTTTCCTTTACTGGACTACGATGTGGCAAGTATCATCCGCACCAATTTTCATAGAAATAGGATTAATTCATGAATCAGTTTAAGAGATATCGTGTCACAGAAAAGGTCTTGCATATTTAATACCGTCTAACCAACACTTAGAATCGATAATACAGATGTCCTTTGTTGTAAGTGGTCAGTTACTATAAAAGTAATTCAAATGTCAAAGCTTCCACCCACACATTGAGGTGTTCTACTCACTTTCACTTCTCGAAGGCTCATAGCCTCATCCCAAGAATAATACTTCCTTTTCATCCTCTTGATGGCAACCTTCTCCCCTGTGTCTTTCCTCTGGCCCAAAACAACAGAGCCGTATGTACCATCGCCAAGTTGATGCAGGGTGATGTAGCGGTTCATTTTCACAGCGAAACAAACATGAAACTTCAAACGAAGGAGTCACTCATGACATTTTCGATGGTTGGTGATCGACTACGAGTTGTGGTGGTTTCCACCGAACTGACTTAATATAAACAGCTATGACCGTTTCTATGATGAATCACGTGGATTTTATCGATTATTTCGGGAACTCCTTGCGTTTTTGGTGTCGACGTAAGGGTTAGTTTTGCGGTCCCCTTAACTTCTTTTCTTAGCATGTTTGTAGATGGACATGCGATTCGAAAAGTTGGAACGTAGGGAAATTCTGTACAAGATTATTAATAGAATTTATTAGCTCATCAAGAATAATCTTCACTCATTGCCAAAATATCGGAACCACCCAAATTCGGATGAAGTTCAATGTTTGGCAGGTTTGGCTCCTTTCGGAGCCATTGAAATGTTTTGTACAAATATTTCCTTCATGTACCCGAAACTTTCGGCCGAATTGGGCATACTAACTAGTTCTACTACTACTACTAGTTCTCTAATTTTTGTTTAATTAGCAATATGTTCAAAAATGTGTCTCAGAAACTGTACATTAGATCTAGAAAATAATACATTGGAGTTATGTCGCATGATGGTGGCCAATTTATTGGGCCATTTCTCGAAATAATGTTATCGCCATATCTTTCTTTCAATAAATCAATTGTTACGGTAGCAGCATGAGGTACTGCACCACCTTGTTGGAACCAAAAGTTATACTTGTAGTCTCCTTCTATCGCATTGTAAAAGTATCGTACTGTAAAACATCCATATACGCTATAAATAAATAAATAAGGAACCAAAACACTTCTGGGTCGATAACATACAAATTTCGAAACAAATAATCATTGATCATCGATCTGTGACGAGCACCATTCACTGTAACATTAGCTCCAGCATCGTTTTTAAAGAAACATAAACCGATGATGCATCCAGCGAGTAAAGCACACCATATACAGTGCATTTTCCAGGATGCAATGGAAAATGGAACCTACAGAACTTCTTGAGGATTGTTTTCACCTGATATACGGCAATTTTGCTTGGTTACGTAGCCATTCAACCAGAAATGAGCTTCATCGCTAAACACAATTCAACAACAACTTCAAGCTGTTCTAAGGCCCAAACGCCGCTTATTATGGTCAAGTGTCTTCAGTTCTTGGGCCGCGTGAAGTTAGCGAAAAGTTGGTGGAACAAATTCTGAAACCAAGCTAAATATTTAGTACTGAATTTGTTCTAATTTGTTCTGTATCAATCATCCCCAGCACCCTTATGGTTTTCGAGTTATTCGCATGTCTTTGATTTAGTGCTGACTTCACGCTCAGCACCAACATTTTCGAATTTGGAAAAAATTTTTATGTCAATATTTAGTCCCGAATTTGTTCCAATTTGTTCTGAGGAAAATTCTCCGATATCATTTTTCGTTTACGAGTTATTCACAATTCGTAACATTCGGTGGTGACGTCACACCCAGCACCAAAGCTTTTTGTTATCCAAGAAATTCGAAGAAATTTTGATGCGAATATTTAGTACCCAATTTGTTCCAATCAGAAAAAGTTGTTTTGTTGAAATACCATTGTTGGTTTTCGAGTTATTAACAATTATTGTTTTGAGCGAGCGTGAAGTTAGCGATAAAGTTTCAAATTATCACTTTTTTTTTCAACATATTTTAGTACTCAATTTGTTCCAATTTTTTCTAAAAAGAAGGATTCAATTTCATTGTAGTTTTCCAGATATTAAAGATTTGATTACGTCACAATAGGTGTAGCTTTGAATCTCCATTCGAGACCATACCACTGTCGGCAGTTTTGGCTCATACAAAGCTATCTGTAATTGGTCATAAATCAAACATGAGAAGAGCCGTTGTCTCTTTGATCATGCGCCGCACGCAGCCGCTTTTATCACGTTTGAATGCAGATTTGGATTCAGGACAAATTCGTTTCGTATCATCGCTTATTAAATTGTTAGGAAATAATTATTTATATCAACAACTTCTAAATTTGTAGTTTCCGTTATTTGGACTCAGTGAAATCCTCTTTATACGGAGGCAATTTTTCAGATTGAAGCAAATTATTCAGTTAGATAAATCGTCTGTTATACAGGGCGAGTCTTTGACCTGAACATATAAAGGGTGTTTCAAATTGCGTGTTTTTTTTTCAAGAATAAATAAAATATAGATGGCGCATTGAATTCGTCTGGGTATTTTGACATTCAAGAAGTGTGATTTATGACATTTATAAAAATGGCTTCGTACACTATACAACAACGCGTTGAAATTGTTGAATTATTTTATGAGAATCCGCGTTCTGTGAAATGGTGTTGGGTACCGTCGGATGATAATCGGATTTATGTGGCCTGAATTAATGAATATTGATCTAGAGGACATATGGTTTCAAAAGGATGGCGCTACACCTCATTTTGCAACTCACACAATTGATTTATTGAGAAAAAAATTGCTGTTCCTGGTTTGTCGCAAGAAGAAGCCGCTCAGCGGCTGAATGTTTCACAAAGTGGAGTTAGTAGAGCTTGGAATCGGTTTCTTAAGAGGGGCCTATACCATAATGACGTTCAGTTCAAAACGCGATTCGGTATTTCTCTCGATAGAGACCACCGATTTAAATGGGGTTTTCACTATTATTCAATTTGAAGTGTTCTTCAAGTCGGAAAGTTCATAACTTTTTTTTTCGTCGACTGAAAAAAAAAATAAAATTTTTTTTTCTTTCTTAGTGACTCTATATGCATGATAATATCTTTCCGACCTAGATTATTTTTTTTTATGAATTTCCACACAAAATTCAACACAAAAAGTTTTTTTCAATCGCTCCAAAACCGATTTCAGTAAAATTAAAATTAAACGATGGTAAAGTGCTGCCACCTAATCGACAAACTTGGTTATTTCCACTGTCGTTCCGTCTATCTGGCAATACTGCACATTGAAGCAGGTACTATTCAGCAAAATCCAAAGGCAAATATTTATTGTTTACTTGTAAGGCGTCTGTTATCAGTGAAAAGTGAAAGGGCTGAAAACAACACCGAAGAAGAGGACCATACCATACTATGTACATATTATTATTAGCGGAGAGTGTGAAAGCTAATTGCATGAGATTTTGTGTCTTGAATGCTATTCAGCTAAAGTAGGATTTTTCTAAAAAAATGAAAAGTTCGAATTATGTTTGTCACTTGTTACTAAGAGATTGAGAGTAATATCAGATATTTCTTCATATATTTTTTTAACGTCATTTAAAAACTTATGTTCATCAATGTTCATCCAAAAAAACTTCTGTAAAATAATCTTGGAAATAAATATAATATCATAGTCACTAACAACAAATAAAGAAAGCTATTTCAAATTAATGATATCAAAAAAATATATGGCTTTAATAGGTACTGGAATTAGTCTAACTTGAATATATAGGATGTCCCAAGTTCGAGTGCCTATTAGACGTTTCTGGAGAACTGGACATATTTGAAATCTGGAAATTGGGATTATCATATTGTTCGAAATTTTCTACTGGAGCCTGAGCGCTCTCGGTTATATAAGAAGTGAAAATAGATTTGTTAAACAAAAATTCTACAAGCGTGCGCTTTCCCCCTTATTCCTGCACGCATTTCAATTCGTAAAGAATCACATTGTCAAACAGTGCGGAAAAAACCTCTGCTATTCCATTCCCGCACACTTTCCGTGCGGGAATGGAATAGCGGGGGTTTTTGCCGCACGCTTTTTCTAAAGAATGAACTGAATTATGATATGTTCCTATGCACCAAACGCCACCAACGACGTTGTTATGGAAACGACATGTGAATTAAAATTTGACATCAGTATGAAATTATTTGAATATATCAAATTGAATTTGATCAGTGTATGATGAGATCAAATTGATATCTTTTCCGCACTGCAGTTTCGTGCGGAAAAATATAACCCTTTTCGCACTTGTTAGGAAAATAACTATTTTTCATTTTTTTCTTCTTTTAAGTATTCAATTCTGAATAAGTACATTTCTGTTTAAACCATGGTTTAATTTGATTCTGCAAAGAAAAATAATTATTGTACTTCAATAAAAAAAAATTAAAAAACTTAGAGAATTATCATTATTTTTTTTCGAAAAATAAAACGCAATCATAAAAAAAATGGTACTAATTTGAAAAACTATTTTCGATATTTTTTTCTCTGGAGTAAAGTTTCATATACCTACCTATATTGCCTGTAACTAATAATGTGAATATATACAATTCCTTTGATACAGCTTCTCATACAATAAACAAATTTAAACTCATTAAAAAATTTCGGTTTAGATTTTTAGTCTGAATTACAATTTTTTATATACTGTAGATTCATATGTGCATGATTTTTTTAGTCCACGACTCTTTTCCGAACCTAACTTACAATCAAAACAGAAATTCGCAATAAATTCGTACAACTAAGAAGTAGTAATATATTCTTATTTTTTCCTTCACATCTTTCAACACAGGTAGCATGCCTGTCTGGTCGTTGAGCTAAAATCAATATTATAGACCTCAACCTTGAAAGTGGGAATACCCTACAACTGAGGGAATTATTTCTTCCCATCTCGTCAAACGTAAGGGCACAGAGGTAAGACTTTCCTGTGAATTTACAGTGTTAAGTCGGAAGTTTCGTAAATAATCCCAGTTCATTCGTGAATATACGAGGGCATTCTGGGCATTCGACAATTTCCGTCCTTCCCTTGGTAAATGCTGTACGTAACAGAAAACCGCATGTGGAAGAAAAGGACGGTAAATACGAGGAATGTCTGTGATATCTTCGGACGTCCTGAAAATCGACGATTTCTTAGAGGGGGTGAGGGGTAAGACGTGGGTAGAGTTTGACGTGCGCTCAGGAAGCCCCGCGGTATAAACCCCTCTTAAAACAGGATAATTTATCCAAATTGAAATTGTTTTCTGATATTGCCAAATATTTCCAGCATTCTGAGCAATTTCTCCTCACAAATACGTACAATGCTTTCGCAGAAATTTTGTTATCAAATTCTCTGCTGATGAATGTCCATATTTCATCACTGGGTTTCCCCAATTTATTTAATAATTTTTCCTTGTGTTCAATTAGTTTTTTCACAATTAAGGCATTATCTAACGCTCGCTTTCTTCCGGCCGTATTAACTGCACTACAGAAGCGCGAAATAGAGCAATTTCTACAGAAAATCACCTTTTCTAAATCAACTGATATCGGGGTAGGTATATACGATAATTATTACGAGATCACTGCAACATATAACTTCGAAAATTTTCACAAGAATGATTGAATTTGAGTTCTGCGCATCTTTTTATTCTATCGTGTTTTGCAAAAAATCAAAATAATGGAGTAGTCTTTAAATCTAAATAATTCATTACTGGACTAAAAGCAACCGCGCATGATTTTTCTGAAAGCAACGACACCGATAGCTCAAGGAAAACGTCGCAGATCAAACGAACATGCGCCGGGCGCAGTCGCTCTTATCTTTATATACGCTTTCGCGGCATTTTGATCTCTACGAAGAAACGCCGTCATAAAATCGTACCTTGCATGTAGATTTCAAGGCATTGAGATTGAGCACTGGGGTGGATTAGGAAAATCAAAAAATGTGAAAAGTGAGAGATACTACGGAATTCCTACCCCAGAAATTCAATACATCGGTTACTACAAGAATATTGAAATTCCACTTCTGAAAAATGGCAAAATGTTGAATTTGGTTCATATTGTCAACAGAAACAGATATCGTGTCACGAATATCTGTCAGTTCGATACACTCGTACTAAGCCTTTTTTATAAATCACACTTCTTGAATGCCAAAATACCAAGACGAAAATAACAGACGATTTATCTAACTGAATAATTTGCTTCAATCTGAAAAATTGCCTCCGTATAAAGAGGATTTCATTGAGTCCAAATAAAGAAACTACAAATTTAGAAGTTCTGATATAAATAATTATTTCCTAACAATTTAATAAGCGAGAATAAGAAACGAATTGGTCCTGAATCCAAATCTGCATTCAGTGGTATGGTCTCGAATGGAGATTCAAAGCTACACCTATTGTGACGTAATCAAATCTTCGTAAATCCTTAATATCTGGAAAACTAATAATGAAATTGATTCGTTCTTTTTAGAACAAATTGGAACAAATTGAGTACTTACTATTAGATGTTGAAAAAAAAAATTATAATTTAAAACTTCACGCTCGCTCAAAACAATAATTGTTTATAACTCGAAAACCAACAATGGTATTTTAACAAAACAACTTTTTCTGATTGGAACAAATTGGGTACTAAATATTTGCATCAAAATAACTTCGAATTTCTTGGAGAACAAAAAGTTTTGGTGCTTGGTGTGACGTCACCACAGAATGTTACGAATGTGAATAACTCGTTAACGAAAAATGATATCGGAGAATTTTCTTCAGAACAAATTGGAACAAATTCGGGACTAAATATTGGCATACAATTTTTTTCCAAATTCGAAAATGTTGGTGCTGAGCGTGAAGTCAGCACTAAATCAAAGACATGCGAATAACTCGAAAACCATAAGGGTGCTGGGGATGATCGATACAGAACAAATTAGAACAAATTCAGTACTAAATATTGAGCTTGGTTTCAAAATTTGTTCCACCAACTTTTCGCTAACTTCACGCTCGCTCAAAACAATTGTTAATAACTCGAAAACCAACAATGGTATTTCAACAAAACAACTTTTACTGATTGGAACAAATTGGGTACTAAATATTTGCATCAAAATTTCTTCAAATTGCTTGGAGAACAAAAAGCTTTGGAGCTGGGTGTGACGTCACCACCGAATGTTACGAATGTGAATAACTCGTTAACGAAAAATGATATCGGAGAATTTTCTTCAGAACAAATTGGAACAAATTCGGGACTAAATATTGACATACAAATGTTTTCCAAATTCGGATATGTTGGTGCTGAGCGTGAAGTCAGCACTAAATCAAAGACATGCGAATAACTCGAAAACCATAAGGGTGCTGGGGATGATTGATACAGAACAAATTAGAACAAATTCAGTACTAAATATTTAGCTTGGTTTCAGAATTTGTTCCACCAACTTTTCGCTAACTTCACGCGGCCCAGTTCTTGAACCAGTTGGATCTTGTATGGGTGTAGTGTAGACCAAAATCTTTACGCAAAATTTTCCATGAGGTGGATGCACAGATTCCAACTTGTTGTGAACATTGACGAATAGACAAATCTGGATCTTCATTAACACTATCGCTTACACTGCTTACAGCACCGATATTTTCTTCTGTACGCGTACGTACCTACAGTTCTTTTTTCTTGTTATTGTTGATGTTGCATTGAGTAGAGAAAATGTTCTCCGAAATCTATCGATAGTTCGACGACTAAGCTACTCTGGTCTCTGATGGACGGTTATGTAGGTAAACCACATGGGCATAGCCAGCTATGGGCATGGGGGGGGGGGGCAGCTGCCCCCCTGAAAGAAAAAATTAATTAAATTTGCCTATTCTTTTCATCCTAAAATTTTACATTTTGAAAGACCATGGAGAATGATCATGGTTTTCCCCCCCCTGTTATAAATTTTCAGCCAATGTGACTAGGAACCACTTTCCCACATCTTAAATCAGAATTCGTCCAGTCGAGATAATATTCGTTTGTCACTTCGCCATATTTGTTTCAAATTTGAATAATTTCCGTCGGGTAAATTAGAAGTAGATTTGATAAGAAGGTTTGATAAGAAGGTGGACATCCTCTTTTAGAATTCTGTTTCTATCGGAATCCATTGAGGTATAGAAAATATTTTTTTTTCTAAAGAGGCTTTCTACCGCGTGGCTTTCGCTCTGTAACATTGAATCGTACCTCAACATTTTTCGCAAGAGTGGTCGCAGTTCTGGCTTGTATATTCAACAATATCCCCAATACGTACCAAATGCCACCATATACGAAAACTGCAAGCAATGCTGAAACTAAATCAGTCCGAAGCGGAGGGAATGAACCGATCGGCCACCCCGACAGTGTGACCGTGGCTACTACGGCGATAGATGAAGTGACATCACCAGTTCGGAGCAGTTAAGGGGAAACGGTAGACGTCCGAGCTCGCGAGCTCCCTTCAAAAATTGGGCTTTTTATTTCCATGATATCTCAGTTCGTATACGGCGTAGACCAACAATTTTTTTTTAATTAAAGCTAAATAATTTTTCTAGGATGTGTATTTCCGTTTTTCTTCGTATATTAGGAAAAAACCTGGTGAGTTGTAATTTCATGAAAATCTGGACAAACAATTTCATTTCCATGATATCTCCGTCAATATTCGGGATAAATGATAAATGTTATGAAATTCTCAGTATATATGCGGAATAATATTTTGTAGAATGTGTTTTTCTGTTTATTGCCCCCCTGAATTTTCAAATAAATTATAAAGTAGGAACTTTATTGTTTATAATTTCAACCAGGTTTTCCTCCTAATATACGAAGAAAAACGGAAAACGAGTAATACACATTCTGCAGAATATTATTCCGCATGTATACTGAGAATTTCATACATTTATCCGGAAAATTGACGGAGATAACATGGAAATGAAATCGTTTGTCCCGATTCTTATGAAATTAAAGCTCACCAGTTTTTTTTACTAATTTACGAAGAAAAACGGAAAAGCGAGTAATACACCTCCTAGAAAAATTATTAGGCTTTAATTAAAAAAAAATTGTTTGTCTACGCCGCATACGAACTGAGATATCATGGAAATAAAAAGCCCAATTTTTGAAGGGAGCTCGCGAGCTCGGACGTCTACCATTTCCCCTTAATCGTCGGGTAACAACCTCTGAAGATGTCTATCGAAGTTTCAGGTGAAACGTTAGGAGAAATTTCTATCAGACCACTGATAGAAAACCCTGAATACTCTAAAGTTGAAGTTGAATCCGGCCGTGAAAGCCTTCATCAATACATCAATTTTTTTCTGACTCACGAGTTACATACTGATGAATCTCGATGATGAATAAAATCTATTATTCATGTGATGCTCTCGAAAGCATAAAGTCAATCGAAGATTTAACTATAACCGAGGAAAAATAAATACACCACCTATAAAGAATTCACATTTCCAATTGATCAATAATCATGGAGAACAACAAAATAATGCGCGAGTAGTCTAGTACACTTTCCTATTAATGTCGCAAAAAAATCCCATTCATATAATTGAGATCGGTAAAAATTATGAACATCGTTTAGGGTGAATGACTTTGAAGGAATGGTTGAACCATAATAGTGATAAAATACCTTACGGAAATGGGGGCGTAATCTGCACGCGGTAGGTACCTGTACCTATTCCACATAATCAGGGTGTTTATGCACATGAACTGAGAATTGAGATTCATAGCTAGATATTCACTTCAGCGTAAACTCGCTGAGTTACCTATTTTTTTTTTTTCGTTTCATCAATGTATACGGTAATCTCACTAATTTCATTCATAAAACATAAATGTTACAAAATTGTTGAATTGTTTTGCGCATGGCATTTCGTTCATTAAAAATAAAATAATAACCAGAAAGTAAAAGGAGGTAAAACATATTATTGTAGCGGACGAAATCCTCCTGAATACGTCTCTGGACTCTCCGATTCCGCGTACAGGAATTATTCGAGAAGCCTCCAGAAACTATCCGATCGTTCTAGACAGGTCCGTATGGGTATATAAAGACGCGCCCGATGGGGACGAAGTCAGTTACTATCTGAATAGAGCCGTATCGAATTGTGAATCGCGAATTCCAAGTAGTGAATATAAATCAGCATTATTAGCAAGTGTGTAAATAAATCAGTATTAGTTATTGTACATAAATTAGTGTGATAAGTTAGTGGTATTGGAAATAAACTAGACGTTTAAATTCAGCAGACAATTTTTTTAACCCCGAGAACGTTACATTATTTTTTCTCAACACCTTTATTCAAACCCCATTTACTTTCATATCATGTTTAAAATATGCGTGAACCCAAATCATAAGAGTAATTATTCAGAAACTCAAATAACTGTAGTTTCTAACTTGATCATATTGTAGCGGACGAATCCTCCTGAATACGTCTCTGGACTCTCTGATTCAGCGTACCGATTCTAGAAGACTCCGGAAACTATCTGAACTATTCTAGAAACAGAGCTGTATTAGGTATACAGGGTCTTTCACGAGGAACCTCACCCATATTTATACGGGAAACTACTGAACGTATTTTCATGAAATTCAGCACTTATAAGTATTTCACGATGCTGATGAAATCTAAAATATTTTCAAGGCATGAGCACCTCCGGTTTTTCCGGAAATGACGTCAACTTCCGTTTTTCAAATTAGAACACCATTTTTTTATTGCAGAAATAGATTCCTTAGAAAATTTCAAGTTATTTTGATGTAACATTTTTCAGTTTTGGTTGGAAAATTCTTTCTGAGCGGGGAAATTCGAAAAAAAAATCGAAAATAGAGCTCCGCTGAAACAAGAATAACTTCGAGGTTTTTGGATGAAAAATTTTCATTTTTGGGATTTTTCAAGATGTAAGATTGATGTATCCACTTAAAAATACGAAATCGCGATTCATGATACAGTGGGTGAAAAAATCGCTTTCAAAGTTAGGGATGACAAAATCGTGAAAAATCAATTTTTTCAAATTAGAACCCCATTTTTTTATGGCAGATATTGAATCTACGTTAAAAAATAATGTGAGTGTATGCATCACACCCTTGCCCTTAAGGTGGATATTTTCTGAGTTATTCACAAAAAACTGTTTTTCGTCTTGAATTTCTTTTCCCTTCACGCCAAAAAGATCAAATTTTCAGGAACTGTTACTTAAACCATGTTTTAGATTTTACTACCCTAATATGCAAGAGAAAAAAGTTACAGGTTGTTCCTAAATAGATGGCGAATTTGTATCGGAAACCTCTTTATTTCAACTAATCGGCCATCGGTTTTCTCTCCAGTGATAAATAAATAATTCCTTATTAACCATATGCAAAAACTTACCATGTTTTACATTCTTTTTTTTCAATGATAGATATCATTAATTACATCTGCCAAATTCCTCTTTATTCAGTAGCATGTAATTAATGATATCTATCATTAAAAAAAAAGAATGTAAAACATGGTAAGTTCCTGCATATGGTTCATAAGGAATTATTTATTTATCACTGGAGAGAAAACCGATGGCCGATTAGTTGAAATAAAGAGGTTTCCGATACAAATTCGAATCCAAATTCGCCATCTATTTAGGAACAACCTGTAACTTTTTTCTCTTGCATATTAGGGAAGTAAAATCTAAAACATGGTTTAAGTAACAGTTCCTGAAAATTTCATCTTTTTGGCGTGAAGGGAAAAGAAAATTCAAGACGAAAAACAGTTTTTTCTGAATAACTCAGAAAATATCCACTTTAGGGCAAGGGTGTGATGCATACACTCACATTATTTTTTAACGTAGATTCAATATCTGCCATAAAAAAATGGGGTTCTAATTTGAAAAAATTGATTTTTCACGATTTTGTCATCCATAACTTTGAAAGCGATTTTTTCACCCCCTGTATCATGAATCGCGATTTCGATTTTCAAAGTGGATACATCAATCTTACATCTTAAAAAATCCCAAAAATGAAAATTTTCCATCCAAAAACCTCGAAGTTATTCTTGTTTCAGCGGAGCTCTATTTTCGATTTTTTTTTCGAATTTTTCCGCTCAGAGAGAATTTTCCAACCAAAACTGAAAAATGTTACATCAAAATAACTTGAAATTTTCTAAGGAATCTATTTCTGCAATAAAAAAATGGTGTTCTAATTTGAAAAACGGAAGTTGACGTCATTTCCGGAAAAACCGGAGGTGCTCATGCCTTGAAAATATTTTAGATTTCATCAGCATCGTGAAATACTTATAAGTGCTAAATTTCATGAAAATACGTTCAGTAGTTTCCCGTATAAATATGGGTGAGGTTCCTCGTGAAAGACCCTGTATAAAGACGCGCACGATTGGGACAGTCAGTTACTATCTGAATAGAGCCAGATTGAATTGTGAATCGCGAATTCCAAGTAGTGAATATAAATCAGCATTATTAGCAAGTGTGTAAATAAATCAGTATTAGTTATTGTACATAAATTAGTGTGATCAGTTAGTGGTATTGTAAATAAATTAGACGTTTAAATTCAGCAGACAATTTGTTTGAACCCCGAGAACGACATTGGTGTCAGGTGTGGGGTCAATTGAACTGCTGTGCTAAGTGAATTGTGGACTTCATAGTGGAACTTTTTGAATGCCGATAACAAGATCGCAAAAGGAGAAAATGGACCAGGCCAGTATGGAATTTTTCAAGCAAGCCTTTGAACAAATGAGTTCAAAATTGGAAGGAAAAATGGATAGAATGGAAGAGAATTCTCGAGAAATGAACGAGAAAATGGAAGAAAAAATGGATAAAATGGATGAGAATTCTCGAGAAATGAGTTCAAAAATGAACAATTGTAATGAATTGGTGAGTCAAATCGCAAGTACATTGGATGAGAAAATGGAAACCATCAAGGAGGTAATAATAGATGAAGTCAATGAAAAATTTGATAAGGTTGACGAAAAATTTGAAGAATTCAATGAAAAATTTGATAAAGTTGACGAAAAATTCGAAGACATATCAGAAATAATTGAACAGCATGCTAAGTTGATAGAGTCCCTGAAGAGAACATCACATGGAAAAGAAACTCTGGCCTCACCATCTAATAACTTCGTGAAATCAGAAAACAACACAGAAAGTAGTAAAATGAAGATTAAACCTCCAACTTTTGACGGCAAAACACCTTGGTGCACGTACCAGAAGCAATTTGAAGCAGCAGCGAATGCCAATGGTTGGGGAGAGGAAGAGAAAGCGACAGCCTTGATTGTTGCACTGAGGGGAGATGCATTGAATATACTTCAGACAGTTCCTGCGAGCCTACAAGGTAATTACGAGGCTTTGACAACTAAACTCCAAATGAGATATGGTGATGCACACCTCCAACAAGTGTATCACGCACAGATCAAGAGTCGTCAGCAGAGGAGTACAGAAACGTTGCAGGAATTTGAAGCCGATATAGCAAGGTTGGTGAGACTGGCATATCCTACAGCACCGGATAGCTTCCTGGAACAGCTCGCTATCCAGACCTTTGTTGATGGTCTGAGAGATATGGAAACCCAACAGACACTACGATTGGCCCGACCCAAGACTCTGGATGACGCCCTGGCCTTTGCATTAGAGTTTGAAGCTGCCAAACAAGCTTCGCATAGGGGACACAGCAAGGTGAGGCGCACTGTGGATGATTCCTTGGTCAGCGATGAAATCATAGAAGAGGTACTACGCCGAGTTCGTCAAGAGCGACGGAATAGAGGACTAAGACCAAGATGCTGGAATTGCGGCGGAGAAGGACATATTCGGCGCTACTGTAAAGAGCCAGCTAAACGTCAGGAACAGGAAAACTAAAAAGGGTTGGTGAGAAGGGGCATAAACCGACCCGCCATGACAATGCCCCAGAAGTCATAATTCAGACCATCTCTTCAAGTATTTATGTCGACGGTAAAGTTGATGGGTGGTCGGTTAAAATGTTAGTCGACACAGGCGCAACCCGGACCATAGTAAAGCCAGGAATGGTTGAAAGGAATGGAAAAATCCGACAAACAATGGTCCGTTTACGAACAGCTACTGGAGAGGATGTATCAACACATGGAAAGAAAAGGATTGTCCTGAGCATTGGAGACATAACTCTCGAACATGAGGTGCTGGTAGCAGATATCATGGAGGAAGTCATCTTGGGAATGGATGTCATCAAAGGTTATGGTTTCCAGATGGATATGAGAAATGATGTCTTGAGAATTGGAAGTCTGGAAATTCCATTCTCGGGATGTGAAGGTGCATCGATTCGAGTCTTGCTCAACGAGAATGTTGATCTAGGTGGCCAGGCAGAAACGATAGTGAAGGGGTACTTAGACAGAAACCTTCGAGATAACGGTATAAGGCTCATTGAACCAGCCAGTGAGAATAACCTAGGAAAAGGATTGCTAGTCGGAAAAACCTTAGTGAGAGGCGGAAAAGGAGTTCCTGTGAGGATATTGAATACCAACATGTATCCGGTGACGTTGAAGAAGGACACGATTCTGGGGGAAAGCTGTTCCGTGCTCTGTGTGACAGGAGGCATTCGGGATGAACTGAACAATGTTACCAGAAAAGGAAAGTGCTCGCCGAAATTACTTGAAATACTGACTTCTTCCTACATAGACCTTGAACCAGAACACATAAGCGAGGTGAAGAAATTGATAAGTGAATACAGCGACGTTTTTGCTACGGATGATACTCAAATGGGAAGAACAAATGTTGTGAGACATTCAATCAACACTGATAAATCCGGTCCCATTCGCCAACACCCACGAAGACTTCCGATAGCAAAGAGGGAAGAAGCAGAAAATATTATCAAGGACATGCACCAACAAGGAATAATAGAGCCATCAGATAGTCCTTGGTCATCACCTGTGGTTCTGGTGAAAAAGAAAGATGGCAGCACCAGATTTTGTGTCGATTACCGTCGTCTGAACGAAGTCACTAAGAAGGATTGTTACCCCCTTCCAAGGATTGATGACACTTTGGACACTCTTTCTGGCTCAAGATGGTTCTCCACACTGGACTTGAAGAGCGGGTATTGGCAGGTGGAACTAGATCCCAAGGACAAAGAGAAAACAGCTTTCACCATTGGGACAGGACTGTGGCAGTTCACAGTAATGCCATTTGGTCTATGTAACGCACCTGCGACCTTCGAGCGATTAATGGAAACCATTCTTCGAGGATTATCTTGGAAGACGTGCCTGGTTTATTTGGATGATGTCATTGTTTTTGGTCGGACATTCGAAGAACACCTGAGAAATTTAAGAGACGTTCTAGAGAGGCTACGCACTGCAAATTTGAGGCTCAGTCCGAAGAAGTGCCACATGTTCAGGAGAGAAGTGAAATACTTGGGGCATGTAGTTTCTGAAAATGGAATTAGTGCTGACCCAGACAAGGTCAAGGTCGTACAAGAATGGCCGATACCGCAAGACAGGCATCAAGTAAGAAGTTTCCTTGGATTGTGTACCTACTATAGGAAATTCGTTCTTGGGTTTGCCAATATTGCGAAGCCTTTGACGAGACTGACGGAAGATGGAAAGGATTTCAAATGGGATACGGAATGCGGGGATGCTTTCAATCGGCTGAAGCAAGCTCTAACAACGGCTCCTGTTCTAAGTTATCCCCAAGTCAGTGGAAAGTTCATCTTGGACACAGATGCGAGTAACATGGCCATAGGGGGCATATTGTCCCAAATTCAGAATGGCCAAGAAAAAGTAATAGGATATTTCAGCAAGGTCCTGTCAAAGCCCGAACGTAACTATTGCGTTACAAGAAGAGAGCTTCTCGCTGCAGTGAAGTCCATGGAACACTTCTATAAATATCTGTACGGCCGAGAATTCCTACTCAGGACTGACCACGCCGCTCTGAAGTGGCTTCTACAATTCAAGAATCCAGAGGGTCAGGTTGCCAGATGGATAGAGAGATTGCAGGAATATAATTTCACTGTCGAACATCGTGCAGGAAGAACTCATGGTAACGCTGACGCATTATCTAGGAGACCATGTCCGTCAGATTGCAAGCACTACAATAAAGTGGAAGAGAAAGAATTCTGCTTGAGAACGACCATCGTGGATACGGACTGGACGCCAGAATCCCTGAAGCAAGATCTAGAAAGTGACCCAGAATTGAAGATGCTGTTATATTGGAAGATAAGCGGACAGAGACCAAGATGGGAGGAAGTGAGTCATCTGAATCCTAGGGTCAAGTCCTACTGGGCACAGTGGGATTCTATCATTTTGGAGGATGGACTGCTGAAAAGGTCCCTCGAAAATGACGAAGGTACCGCAGCAAGGAAACAGCTGATAATTCCCAGGAGTCGAGTGAGAGAGGTTTTAGAGAAGTTACATGACGAAACTTCCGGTGGCCATTTCGGTATCAAAAAAACGCTAGAAAAGGTTAGAGAGCGTTTTTTCTGGGTCAACTGCAAAGAAGATGTTAAAGACTGGTGCAGGAAATGCAGATTATGTGCCTCATCGAATGGCCCGAGGGGAAGTCGTAGAGCTCCAATGAAGCAGTATAACGTGGGGAGTCCTCTGGAACGAGTTGCCATCGATATTGCAGGTCCATTCCCCGAAACCGAAGATGGGAATAAGTACATACTGGTTGCGATGGATTATTTCACCAAATGGGTTGAAGCATATGCTATTCCAAATCAAGAGGCCTCGACAGTGGCGGATGGCAGATGTTCTGATTAAGGAGATGTTTAGCCGATTTGGTGTGCCTCTCGAACTTCATTCGGATCAAGGACGAAACTTCGAGTCTAGCCTGTTCCAGAATGTATGCCAATTACTCGGAATCAAAAAGACAAGGACAACTGCGCTTCACCCACAGTCAGATGGCATGGTCGAAAGAATGAATAGAACTGTGGGAAAATATCTGGCTAAAGTGGTCTCTGATCGCCAAAGAGACTGGGACAGGTATCTCCATCTGTTCACTATGGCCTACAGGTCGTCAGTGCAAGAATCGACTGGAGAGACACCAGCCTGTATTATGTTCGGCCGAGAAATAAGGTTGCCTTGTGACCTGGAGTTTGGATGCAAGCCTGGAGCGGAGATAGCTGGCGAGGACTACGCGAGCCTCTTGAAAGGTAGGCTACATTACATCCATGAGAAGGTCAGACAGAACCTCCAAATAGCGAGTGACCGAATGAAGACTCGGTATGACAGCAAAGCTGCAGAAGGTGGTTTCAATGTGGGAGACTTAGTCTGGCTGTACAATCCCCAGAGGAAGAGGGGTTTATCACCTAAGCTGCAGAAGGATTGGGAAGGGCCATACAGAGTAGTAAAACGAATCAACGATGTAGTGTACCGTATCCAGAAACTACCCAGAGGCAAGAAACGCGTGGTCCATATAAATCGTCTAGGCAAATATGAGGCAGACTACGAAGAACATGACGAAACCCATCTGAAAAGAACGACTTTTCAGAAAGCGGAGCATGAAGAGATGAGTTTCGACCTATTCATGGCAAACTACGGTGGAACCGGAAAGGCAAGATTCGGAGTAACCATCGAGAAACAGCAAGATCTCTTCTCTGTATCTGAAGACTATTCACTAGCCCATTGTGTCTCGGAAGACCTGCGTATGTCGAGAGGAATAGCATTCGTCTTCCGGAAGAAATTTGGCCGTGTATCAGAACTCCTAAATCAACATCCTCGTACTGGGAAAACGCTGAGGTTGGCTGATGGCCAGCGTTACCTCTTCTACCTGGTAACCAAGAGATTCTCCGACAACAAACCCAGCTACAAAAGTATGTGGGACACCCTGTTGCAGCTGAGAGACGAGCTCACCAAGTTGAAGGTGAAAAAGTTAGCTGTGCCAAAGTTGGGTTGTGGTTTAGATCAGCTCAACTGGAGAATCGTTCGAAGTATGCTTGAGGTCATTTTCCATAAGACCGGAATGAAGATACTGGTTTGCAGTTTCAACCCGAGCGGATATACGCCGAAGAAGAAGACAGTGGAATGCTTTTTCGGACAACAGGGGTGCTGCAGAAAAGGAGACGCCTGTAGATTCAGCCACATCATCCAGGGTGTTCGGGGACCGAACGTCTTAAGGAGGGGGCAGTGTAGCGGACGGAATCCTCCTGAATACGTCTCTGGACTCTCTGATTCAGCGTACCGATTCTAGAAGACTCCGGAAACTATCTGAACTATTCTAGAAACAGAGCTGTATTAGGTATATAAAGACGCGCACGATTGGGACAGTCAGTTACTATCTGAATAGAGCCAGATTGAATTGTGAATCGCGAATTCCAAGTAGTGAATATAAATCAGCATTATTAGCAAGTGTGTAAATAAATCAGTATTAGTTATTGTACATAAATTAGTGTGATCAGTTAGTGGTATTGTAAATAAATTAGACGTTTAAATTCAGCAGACAATTTGTTTGAACCCCGAGAACGTTACAATATGCTGGGCATTTGCAATGAGGTACATATTATCAGAGTATAGTTTTTTTCTTCAACATTGGCATGAGGCTCAATTTGATGGTGCAACAAAATATAAACCCAATTCAATTGAATGTGATATGCTACTTCATACCTTTACTTTTGTCATCTTCTATTTCATTTTTTTCTATTGTTTTTGTTGCTTTTCCTTATATTCCTTTTATTTTTAGATTGTTAATCCAGTCTGAGTTTTGAACCTTCGGTGTATGTGAAGTGAATATAAATAAATAAATAGATACAGCTTTTCTTCTGGGTTCATAGGATTTTTCGAGAGAGAAACTATTTTTTTTAATTGACTATATGATTGGGTGAATCATCATTGGTAGCAGCAGCATTGAAAAATAATAAAGCAACAGATGATGGATCTAAAAATCATATTTGGATCTTTGATGTGTAAATGAACATACACTTATGACCACAAGTAATTAAAAATAAGATGAGAATATTCATTAGGATGAGATTATAAATAGATATTATGCAGTATCTACATATTTATGACAATCATAAATTGAACTCAAAAATTGGTATAAATAAATAAAAGCTTTACTTTGTATAAAAAATATTTTATAGGAGATACAAATGGTATCAAGGTGAAAAGGTGACTGATTCACTTTTGGCACACTTATGGAAAAATACATACAATTTATACATTTCATATCTAAAATTAGGTACAATCAAAGACTTCAATGAAATCTGCACTCACAGAACAAAAGTTAAATGATATTGTCGTCTTCACTTCTGAATATCAATTTTTTGCTTTCTGAGTCACATTTCTCCCATAAACAACAACAAGTGGTTTATCTTTGAGTATGAATCCATTGGTTTCTTCAACAGCTTTCTGAGCAAGTTGTTGACTATCTAAGGTCACAAAAGCTTGACCTTTCATTCGACCTTCTTGCATCAATTTAATTTCAAACAAAGATTTCTGATCTCCAGTTTTATCACCCCTATACCTATTGAAAATATATGCTAAATCTTCAGTTGTAACATTTTTAGCGATATTTTTTATGTAAAGTCTATTGCTTGGAACACCAGGATGATAATCTTTAAAAACTGCTAATACACTCAAATTATTGGATGGAATTTGATTACTTTTTAGGTCTTCATCAGTAATCTCTGTTCGTTTCTCTTTGATTTCAGACAGTTCTTCCATTACTTCATCTTCGGTAACTGAACGTTTTTCTTTTTCAGCACTTTGTTCTGCTAACTGTGAGGAGACCTTAACTTCAATTTTTTTATGAACGGGCAGATCAACCTGATCAAAAACTTCCTCATTCTTCAATCTTTTGCTAGGATTTACTTGCTTTGCATTTGGTTTTATGAATTTTGGGCGTTTCATTGGTTTTTTGAGTGTTGATAGCTGTTTCTGTGGAATTACATCTTTATTTTTTGTTTCTTCATCACTCTCTATTTCCGATTCGGAAGAACTTTTAGTTTGAACATCTGGTTGTGGAACAATGACTGGTTTTGGAGGTGCTACAGTTGCTTGTGGTTTCATTTGTTTAAGAGGGGGTTTCTCAGTGGCAAATGGTGGAGGAAGATTCATTCTGTTCATCAAATGTAGAACTTGTGTATAAAACTTTGGAACAGTAGTAAGTACATGGGCTATATTACTTACTGTAGGTCTATTAGCCTTTGGATATTCATACCTCAAGTGAGGGGGAGGTGGTTGATGAAATCCTACAGAGTGGTTGAAAGAATGCATTTTTACAATGAAGTTTTTGAAGCATTTTTTCTGAAAATTGTCATCTTCCTCTACTTTTGTTAATTTTATCATTCGATCTCCTATATCATTATCAGCATAAACAGCAGTTAGTCTAGAATTCAAAATTGAAAGTTGGTGCAGGCGGAACATTGCAGCTTTGGCAACTTCTGCATTTTCGAATTTAGCAAAGGCTATCACATCGTCGATTTTGTACTTTACTATTTTCACTTGAATAGCGCCGAAGTGTTTTAAAAAATCTTCCTTCTCGTCATCTGATAGTTCCTTTGGAAGGTGTTTTATCCGGAGAATGTTCTCACAAACCATTTCAGGATTAATTAAATTCAAAATCTAGAACATAATTTTTCATCAATTTGAATCTGGTTCTCCTTGTAGGTTATGTCGCCTTATGTCATGTCTATGGTCATATTCACAGAACAACGACTGTGGCAGATTTAAGATCTTTCTTTGTTGAGGGTTAATCTGTGCTTTAGTGTCATACCACAGGTCATACAAAGACTTATAAACTAAGGTGTCATAACATAACCAACAATTCTAAAAATAAACAAACGGAAAATGAGAAAGAAAGAAATAATGGTGAATCCCCTTTCACATCCTTCGATACCTGAGTTGAATCACGGGTAAAATTAAGTACAAAATGAAATGAAGGGGAATTGAAGAATCTCATGTTAACCTACACATACAGTGTCAGTCTGCTACAATTCCATATAAGATGGTTGGTTATGATCCAAAAAAAAATTTAACAGAATGGGATTATATGTTCGCCGGTTCAGCATCGGGCGTTATCACAAGGCTACTATGTCAACCTCTGGATGTATTAAAAATAAGGTTCCAATTACAAGTAGAGCCTATAGAAAAAAATGTTGCATCCAATTCCAAATATCGAAGTGTTCTGCAGGCAACAAATTTGATTGTACGAGAAGAAGGTATAAAAGCAATGTGGAAAGGTCATGTTCCTGGACAACTTCTCTCAATTAGTTATGGCTTGGCACAATTTACCACATTCGAAGTTTTAACTGAGAAATCTGCAAAGCTAGGCATCACAAAGAAATGGGATGTCATTGTTAATTTTATGTGTGGATCAATTTCTGGTAAGTTAATTAATGTTTTATTCAAAGAAAGCTGTTACCATCAATCATTTTAGGTTGCACTGCAACTTTTGTTTCATTCCCATTTGATGTTGTTAGAACAAGACTTGTTGCTCAAAGTGAAGGAAACAAAATTTACAAGGGTGTGCCTCAGGCATTTTACCAGATTATTAAGTTTGAAGGTCCTTTGGTCCTTTATAGGGGTATGTTACCTACTTTCATGCAAGTTGGACCTCATGCAGGAGCGCAGTTCATGTTTTATAAAATTTTTGACAACTTTTATAAAAATGCTATAAATACAGATAAAACATCACTTACAAGTAGTACATTTGCTGGCAGTTTGGCTGGGTTCTTTGCAAAGATTGTTGTCTACCCTCTTGACTTGATTAAAAAGAGATTACAAATACAAGGTTTCAATAGGGGTGATATGTTTGGTGAGAACTTCATTTGTAATGGAATGCTGAACTGTATGTCTCAAATATACGAAAGAGAAGGTTTCAGAGGATATTTTAAGGGACTAAATGCAAGTTTGGTGAAGGCTGTTGCTACTTCGGCTTTGTATTTTTCAAGTTATGAGATGGTCTGTGAGGCAATTCAGCTATATAGAACTCCCTGAATTCTTATATTGTGATATAATATACTGATTATGTGTGATATTTTTTCTGAATATCAATAGGGTTTAAGAATCCAGATATAATTTTAATAAATCAAATATGGAGAGTTGAAACAAATTCATAGTCTTGAGTAAATATCACATTTTACTGAGTTGTATGTATTAAAAGTTTTGTACAGTGAAATGTCACTGCACACTAGACTATAAATTAATTTGAACTATTTACTTTTTACTTCTCATTTACATGTCATTTCCTCAAATGAAAATTCATTATATTTTTAATGGGGTATACAAGATGAAAATATTTGTTGGATAATAATTTCGAATATAATTTCTAGTTTGAATAATAAAATGAATGTTATTATTTGTTATGGTTGAATTATGTACGTATAATAAAATTGTGTTTACCTTAATATTTGAATTATACTTCCATAAATAAGCAACTTCCCATCTAACCATACCCACTGGGAGAATTTTCAAGATGATAATTGATTTTTTCAGTGAATTTTCAGTTCTTTTCAAACATTAATTATCTCTACACATTATTTCAAGAAATATTTATTCCGTTTAAATCTATATACATGCAATGAAAAATTAGTTTTTATGATACATTTTTACAAAAATAAATAAATTCATATTATTCTAAAATAAAGTAGGTACACTTACTCCTAGTATTTTTTAGCTATAAATTAGAATTATACAAGCAAGTTGAACGAATCACTACACTGTTATTCAGCAAAGGGCAAATCTAGTGCTGTCATTTGAATATGTGGTTGTGAAATGTTAATGGGTGTAATGTTAGCCCCAATAACAAGGTTAAATTTAGGTTTATGTCAAAGCAACAGAAAATAGGCTGTATACTTCGGATATATGGTGATGATTTCTTATATGCTTTGGTAGATGCTATGGATTCTTATCCATAAGAAACTGTATATCCCATATTCTTCATCAAAGTCTCTTTTATAGCTGGTTGCAATTCTTTCTGCATGTAAGATGTGAGCAGAGATCTAATACCCTTCAAAAAAATATCTTCCATCTCTCTGCTCAATTCATCTTCTTCCTCTTCTCTTAGATCTTTTCCATAGGCGCGGAATTTTGTTGGTTCACATCCATAGGCATAGACGCTTATAAAGCCAGGCTCCAAGAAATGGGAGTCGGTTCTCACATTGAAATGACCCCTTTCTCTTCGGATTGGTTCGGTGTAAAACCTGCAAATGGACAAAGCTTAGTTTCTTTCTCGATAAACAAATCTGCCGTGCCTAAAATTGAAATTGATTTATTAAGAAATTACTTAAATCGGTGTGGTTAATTGAAAAATTTCCTCCACATGTAGAGAGTAAATGCTAAGATCTACGTCTCTATAGCCGCGTAAGCGTAAATTAAAAAAACACATTTGCCATCTTTGAAATCCAACATCTCTTTTTACTTCAGTGTGGATGTACAATTCTTGAGATGTTTTTATCAGAAACAATGAATAATCGTCTGTTCCTATAACCAACTTATTTTAATCAGATGAATTGTTCGATTCGGCTTGCAACCAGAGAATTAATTATAGACATGCTTGAGCGACTCCTAACGGAAATTCATTGTTTTTCATCCAAACAATTGATAAAAGCTTAATTGGAGGAAATACTGATAATTGGAACTCGGCAAGATATCATTTGTACCTACTTGCAGGCTTTTTTCCAATCATTCTTTATCCAGAAACAATGAAGGAGCCTACTTACCTAGATGTGAAATGGAATATCCTTAGGAAGTTTGGTAACATAGATTTTATTTTACCACGCCAGGAAAGGACATTTGACGCAATAAAATCTTTC
The DNA here is from genome assembly GCA_951802165.1 of Adalia decempunctata. NCBI lineage: Eukaryota > Metazoa > Arthropoda > Insecta > Coleoptera > Coccinellidae > Adalia > Adalia decempunctata. Next base: position 30,223,654 of record OX637695.1, on the reverse strand, counting down.
GTAATTGAGTGGAGATTTAAGTTGCATAAAATTGATTATATCAGCAAGATAATGCTCGACCTCATATTGCAAGGGTTAATTTGAACTTTTTTGAAGCGACCCATGTGAATCTTTCGCCCATAGAGCATGTTTGGGACATCATGGGTAGAAGGCTTGGAAATTTATCCCAGCTCCCACGGACTTTGGCGGCCCGGAGACATGAAGTACAGGTAGCTTGGTATAGACGGTATAGTATCCCTCAAAAAGAAATAGACCAACTTGTCTAGTTCATCCTAATGACATGAGGTCTAGTTCATCCTAATGACATGAGGTCTAGTTCATCCTAATGACATGATCTAGTTCATCCTAATGACATGAGGTAGCCCTCAATAATTCAGGGGATTTAAGTCCGGAGATCGAGTAGGCCATGGGTTATGATAGATTTTGGATAAACCATATAGGCCAAGTAATTTTATTTGATATGAAGGTTGCCGCCTATTAAATTTTATACTACAACATCGTGGCCACAGCTATCTGTTGCAGTCGTAGATCTATTTATCTCTACAGGGTGGCCCTTTTTAAAATATTCACTGAAATAACTCCTTGGGAATAGCCTGTATCGAGATTTGTTTGAAACTAGCTGGCCCGGCGAACTCTGTTCCGCCTCTAAATGATACCTACTTACGGTGGATTTCACAAATCGTAATCACCGGTGATCGGAGATCAACGGCTTGTTTCTCTGATTTCTGAACTGTCAAATGTTTCCATGGATATGAGCTGCCACACAGAACAGATACACAAAAATAATATGCCAATTATGGCAATTTTGGATTCAGTTATTTCCGCAAATATATTTATTATCCGAACAGAAATTCGAAAACATTTCAAAAATTATGAGAAAAGATGAGAATGGACATCTCACGATTTACTTGACATTTCGATAAAAATTCACTGTGATATTCACCCGCTTCTGGATCTGGTAATAGCCTTTCATGGTACTATAAGTCCTATGCAAATTACATAGTAATTGATGTCATCTGTTCTTTTTTCGACCATTTCAAACCACGACGACCGAAATGCTCGAAAAGATAACAGATGGCCGCGAAAGCCTCAACGAATTCATCGTTATTTTGAATGAATAAAACTATAAAAATAATTAATAATCAGTCATAATGTGTGAATAGCGACACCTGAAGTGGTAAGAACGAAACTTTTCTCATATCCCAACAAAATCTTATCATTTTAGACATCTATACCCCTACGCTAAGACATTTTGGTTTTGGCCAACAACGCAGAGTTGTAGGTAACTCAAATTACACACTATTACAGTGACTATAGTGGAAATATAGTCACTGTACACACACTATTTGTTTACATCGCCATCTAACGGGGAGAATATCAAATAAAGTACCTACGAAAAAGCGGTAGCGTAGCTTACAGTGACTATATTACCATTATGGTAATATAGTCACAGTGACTATATTACCATTATGGTAATATAGTCACAGTGACTATATTACCATTATGGTAATATAGTGACTGTAGCGTAACTGTAACTTTAGCGACACCTAGTGGCCTTACTCAAAAGGAGTAAAAGCATTTCCTGTATAAGTAAAATTTTCATCGATTTTTTCAAAGTTTTATTGTATTTTATAATAACCAGACCCTAGACGAATCCATATTTGAAGTTTCATAACAAACAGTCCATCCGATCTCGAGTTATAAATGGTGTAACCAACATCTTTCTTTTATATACAGTATGGTGCAAATGAAAGGAATAAATTCGTTATTTCGTAAACGGCGACTTTAAGGAAAAATCCTGAAACAGGTCGATTTTTATTTTAAAACGGGCTTCTCGTAAGGATACCTTTTTATTTTTGACGTCATCTATGTGAGCGTGATGACGTCATCGCTAAAATTTTCAAATGGAAATATGGGTATTGTGATACATTATTTGAAAGGTCTTTTAAATACCTACTCAGCCATACCAATATATACAGTAATTGATTTTCTTATTGTCACAAATATTATTGATAAAATATCAACACGTGTTTCTTAATAAAATGTATTGGTAGTTATTGACACACAAAAATAAATTTTGTAAAGGCCGTCATTGTTTTTTAGCTGAAGGTAAACAATTTAATCACTTAATTTAGGTTTCGTTATATTTAATGAGTAATACATATTGAATATTCATTGTAATAATAAAATTTCATTAATTTCTTAAACAAATACAAAAATCAATTACTGTAAATGATTGTTATGTCTGAATAGGTATCTGAAAGACCTTTCAATTAATATATTACAACACCCACATTTCCATTTGAAAATTTTAGCGATGGCGTCATCACGCTCACATAGATGACGTCAAAAATAAAAAGGTATCCTCACGAATACCCCGTTTTAGAATAGAAATCGACGGGTTTCAGGATTTTTCCTTAAAGTCGCCGGTTTACGAAAAAACGAATTTATTCCTTTCATTTGCACCATACCGTATATATAGAACACAAGCGGCCGTCCCAGCTTCGCCCGAGTAGAAATTTGTTTCACGCGGCGGTTTCATCTTCAAAACTTCAACCTGCCATATCTTTTGATGTACTCGTTGTAATTGTATGATGTGAAGGGCAATTTTGTTCTAAATTAAATACTGGGGATAAATAACGTATTAGGTTGGATTAGGATCAATACCCAATTCATAAAAACAAACTCCCAAATAGTGCATAATTTTGGAAAACATCTGATTACCATAAACAGGTAATAGCAAGTCAATCTTGAGAGATAGATACATGCTTTCGCGGACTTTTTTGTAGAACTTTTCAAGAGGTACATTTCCGTCATACATTGTATCCACGTAATTCTTACGGTTTTTGCAGCGCACGGGAAAATAGCTGATTTTGGCTGATTTTTTTGTAATTATTGAAGTTATAGTAGGTATCCTTAATTTTTTCGGGTGAAAATTATAGCCTATGTCACTCAGGGATAGTGTAGCTTTCTAAGGGTGAAAGAATTTTTGAAATCGGTCCAGTAGTTTTTGAGCCAATTCGTATCAAACAAACAAAAATAAAAATCTTTCCTCTTTATAATATTAGTATAGATATAGATGAAAGTTTATTAGTTTTCAGGGGGACAGCAAATGCAGACACTCAATATGACCTTGGAGGTCAAGTAGATTTTTTCGAATAGCGAATATGCATTTTTCATTGCAGAATATTAATCTTCATAAAAAACATGTGTGCGGTTGGAAAAAAATTCAGAAAACATACCAGTTTTGGTTTTTTGAATATGTATGTTGCAAAACCATATGATTCTATGAAAAATTAATTAGAAGTACCTCACCATGATTATCTCAAGCATGAAACACTTAATACTCTGCCACGAAAAAAGTATATTCCCTATTCAGAAAATTTACTTACCTAGAAATGATCTCGCAACTGAACCCCAAGGTAAGATCAAACGCCTGCATTCGATGTCCCCATAAAAATTAAGAAACTTTCATTTGCGAAATCTTTAGATCCATGCTCTTTCCAGGAAGTTATTCCAGTGAATCTTTTCAAATGGGTCATCCTCTATACCCATGGGTATTTCAGACAAACCAATCATTGCCAGGTTAAAATTATTAGACGTTCTGCTGTTAAAATGTTCGTGATTTCACTTTATGTTTATGTCGATGTTAGTTTCGAACTTTTGCGTATTCACTAAATCACCGCGAAAATAAATATGCACTCATATTTCAAAGAACAGGATAAAATTGTCAATTCAATAAATCATTGGAGGAGTGTTTTGACAAATATTTGATGGACATGGGATTGTACCTCTGCTGTGCCGAAGATTTGATTATACCAATTTACTGATATGAGATATCAACATAAGTAACTATTGACAATAATGCAAAAATCATGACAATATTGCTTGCATGAATTTAGATGATTTTTCAATCAATTCGAATCGCAGAGCTGCATTCAGAATGGTCCATTTACGACTTTTTTTGTATTATCGGATAAAATTTGGAATAACTCGAAAACTGCGCGCGTTTTATGCAAAAAAACTAAACAATAATACATTTATTTTTCAAAGCGATCGGTTCTTTCAAAAATGTGAATGGATTTCAAGCAGTCTTCTAGTATGAGTCGGTTAGGCTGTAACTTTGATACCATGAAAAATATACAATATAATAAGTATTCATTGAGGAATAAAGTAAACAATAAACCAAAATTCAGTTCATTTAAAATAGCGATTCCGAAGATAGGGACGGAAAAATAACTATTTTCTCATGAATTTTCGACACCCTATAACTTTCAAACGAAGCCGAACTTTGATAAAAGGAAAAACGAGTTTCCTTTGATGAGAGGAAAGTTTATTTCAGTTTCAATCGATTCACTTACCCTATTCCTGCTCTTCTGAGTCTGAGAATCATGTTACAACTGCTATCAGTGTCCAAGTTGTGACTTTCCTGCCTTTGTATTTCTTCTCCATTGAACAGGTTGACCCTACCGCTTATGGTCAAGTCGTTGAAGAGTAACCTGGTCTCTAAACTGGTATTTCTTGGATCGAAACGGCATCTATCAACCCGAACCCAACTAGCAGAACTAGGTAGCCTATAAAGGAAATTTATTTAATTATCAATTATGGAATTGTGTATCAGTCAGTCTGTATTTAATCTTGTGGAGGATCGTGCATAAATATTGCAACAGACAGCCAATCAACAATAAGAGCTATGGAATCTAATTGCCATCAGTGCTCAATGCCCACCTGAGATAGCCGCAAAATTATGAAGCAAATGGCCAGAGGCAACAAAGTGGCTCTTTTATTGGTGCCAGGGCACTGAGGGTAATGAGAATGCTTATGTATTCGCGAAAAGTGCATCAAAGATTACATCCGTTGGGCCTAAACCCTTCTCTGATCTTGGAAAGGACCATTATAGGTCAGCATTACAGCCATGGGAGATGCAAAACATGACACACCTCTGGAGAAGATCTCCAGGACTAAAACAAGCGTAAATTTTCGTAGAATTCTCGACGGCTTACACAAAGAAGCTCTGAAGCTTATCCAGCTAACGCGGATATAGTTTATAGCGAAAAGGGGTTACAATCTACTGCGACCTTAAGGTCTATTATACCCCCTAACAGAGCTGTTCTCATCACGCCTCCTACAGCTCGCCTTCCAGTTTCAGAGAGTTGATGGAATCCAGTATGTTGGACCCTTGGACGGCTTCAACGTGAATAATTCTTCACCCTACAAGTTTTTTGTCCAAAGCACTCTTGCCTTTGGCTGTAATGGCATATAGCATTCCGTAGCCAGGTGAATAGGAGTTTCTTCTTCCTCCCCACAGAATATACACTCATCAGTTTCGATAAACCCATTCTCCACAGATGCTTCTTTAGGCGACAATGTCCTGTGAGAAAGTCAGTGAGTAGGTGTAGTTGGTTCTTACTGAGATCCAGATATTTATTGTACCTTGCAGATTCAAAGCTCCGGAGAAACTTTTTGAAGTGATCCACCCCTAGAAGATTCCATCAGAGTTTTTTTCTTTCGGTTTTCTCCTTCACCATAAACTCGGTCTTATAGGTGCATTTTCCTATACCACATAAGGGTTCTGGGCAAGTGAATGGTATTTATGCACTCTTTCTGGCAAGTGTATTGGCCCCTTCGTTTCCCACGATTCTCATATGAGCGGGAACCCAGATTAAAAAGACCTCATTTTTCTTGCCTTCTTGTTTCGCCACTGCCAAATAGCTTTGAATCAATGGCATAGGAACTCAATGATTTAACGACAGCAAATAGCTATATCGCACTTCTGATATGTTCTTACTAGATTTATGTCTAGCCATCTTTCGATTGCTAGTATCTCCGTTTGAGGGAACCAAACGATAGTGCACACTTGGTACTTGCCTCGTAAATACCAGCGCCAGCTCCTGTAGAGGTTTTAGAACCATCTGTATACCATTTTATTGTATTTTCTTTGAGATTAAAGTCGGTCTTTGCCCATCCTCTCTTTTGCTTAGCATTGTACTGAAGTTATTCTCAGTGCTTACTCTCTTGATCATTACATCACTAGGAAGGTTTGTAGATGAGGTGTAGTCATTCAGAGAGGACCAAACTCTCTGACTCCTGATTCTCTCATTGCCTGTGCCTTCTTTAGATATTCTGAGGATGGCCTCATGGGATACCCTATCCGTCACTAGATGTAGAGGTGTGAGGTCTGTGATGATCTCAAGCATCCTAACTGGGCACGTTCTCATAGCTCCCGTGATTCACACACGAGGCTACTGCCCCGATGTGATTATAGGTCTTTCAATCATGACGTATAGCCATCGTAGTATTTTTGGGTTACAACCCAAATTCCTGCCGCATAGGCGCCTACGCGCCATAAGAGCCCTTGTATTCAGGGTTATTCCTAGGTATTTGACTTCAGACTCCCACTCCAAGATATTTCTGTTTACTGTAGCTAACGCGAATAGAGTTTAGGAGTAGTGTGGGTCTGCCGACCCCGACAGGGCCCTATCGGTAGGTAGTAGGTACCTTTGATATAGCTCATCGAATGGACTAGTCGGCACACGAAATTTGCAGGCGTATACTCGATATACACAGGAGTCGAGTGAGAGAGGTGTTAGAGCAGTTACATGACGGAACTTCCGGTGGCCATTTCGGTATTAAAAAACGCTAGAAAAGGTCAGAGAGCGTTTTTACTGGGTCAACTGCAAAGAAGATGTTAAAAACTGGTGCCGGAAATGCAGATTATGTGCTTCATCGAATGGCCCGAGGGGAAATCGTAGAGCTCCAATGAAGCAGTATAACGTGGGCAGTCCTCTGGACCGAGTTGCCATCAATATTGCAGGTCCATTCCCCGAAACCGAAGATGGAAATAAGTACATATTGGTTGCGATGGACTTTTTCACCAAATGGGTTGAAGCTTATGCTATTCCAAATCAAGAGGCCTCGTTAAGCAGATGTTTAGCCGGTTTGGTGTGTCTATCGAACTACATTCGGATCAAGGACGAAACTTCGAGTCTAGCCTGTTCCAGAATGTATGCCAATTACTTGGAATCAAAAAGACAAGGACAACTGCGCTTCACCCACAGTCAGATGGCATGGTCGAAAGAATGAATAGAACTGTGGGAAAATATCTGACTCAGGTGGTCTCTGATCACCAAACAGACTGGGACAGGTATCTCCATCTGTTCACTATGGCCTACAGATCGTCAGTGCAAGAATCGACCGGAGAGACATATTATGTTCGGCCGAGAAATAAGGTTGCCTTGTGACCTGGAGTTTGGATGCAAGCCTGGAGCGGAGGTAGCTGGTGAGGACTACGCGAGCCTCTTGAAAGGTAGGCTACATTACATCCATGAGAAGGTCAGACAGAACCTCCAAATAGCGAGTGACCGAATGAAGACTCGGTATGACAGCAAAGCTGCAGAAGGTGGTTTCAATGTGGGAGACTTAGACTGGCTGTACAACCCCCAGAGGAAGAGGGGTTTTTCACCTAAGCTGCAGAAGGATTGGGGAGGGCCATACAGAGTAGTAAAACGAATCAACGATGTAGTGTACCCTATCCAGAAACTAACCAGAGGCAAGAAACGTGTGGTCCATATAAATCGTTTAGGCAAATATGAGGCAGACTACGAAGAACATGACGAAACCCATCTGAGAAGAACGACTTTTCAGAAAGCGGAGCATGAGGAGATGAGTTTCGACCTATCCATGGCAAACTACGGTGGAACCGGGAAGGCAAGATTCGGAGTTACCGTCGAGCAACAGCAAGATCTCTTCTCCGTATCTGAAGATTATTCACTAGCCCATTGTGTCTCGGAAGACCTGCGTATGTCGAGAGGAATAGCATTCGTCTTCCGGAAGAAATTTGGCCGTGTACCAGAACTCCTAAAACAACATCCTCGTACTGGGAAAACGCTGAGGTTGGCTGATGGCCAGCGTTACCTCTTCTACCTGGTAACCAAGAGATTCTCCGACAACAAACCCAGCTACAAAAGTATGTGGGACACCCTGTTGCAGCTGAGAGACGAGCTCACCAAGTTGAAGGTGAAAAAGCTAGCTGTGCCAAAGTTGGGTTGTGGTCTAGATCAGCTCAACTGGAGAATCGTTCGAAGTATGCTTGAGGTCATTTTCCATAGGACCGGAATGAAGATACTGGTTTGCAGTTTCAACCCGAGCGGATATACGCCGAAGAAGAAGACAGTGGAATGCTATTTCGGACAACAGGGGTGCTGCAGAGAAGGAGACGCCTGTAGATTCAGCCACACCATCCAGGGTGTTCGGGGACCGAACGTCTTAAGGAGGGGGCAGTGTAGCGGACGAAGTCCGCCTGAATGCGTCTCTGGACTCTCTGATCCCACGTACAGAATTCTAGAAGCCTCCAGGGACCAGTTAGTTACTACCTGAATAGAGCCGAGTTGAATTGTGAATCGCGAATTCCGAGTTGTGAATATAAATCAGCATTATTAGCTAACAATTTGTTTAACCCCGAGAACGTTACAGAATCACTCACCTTACTCTCATATCGGTGACATACATGTCGAAAGGCGCACTTCTCAATTGCTGATGCAAGGAGTACCCATCCAAATGCAGGGACTTCTGCTTTGCGATCTGTCTTCTCCTGATGAGCTCCAGAGCATTTTCCAAACGTTCGCTGCATCTCGGAGAGAATTCGTCGTATCTGTCCTCATGAATATTGTTTCCGCTTCCTCGAACATAAGGGTACGCCGCGTTTGAAAATTTATCATTCTGTCTGTTGGGTATATCTGAAAATTGAAAGGATTTATTTATGCGGTGAATAACATACAGGGTGATCGTGAATAAGTGTATCAACGATCGACTGTAGATTTCTCATTAAAAAATAACAACTTCCAACTAGTGTTATGAGATGTTGTCAAGCGTGGTTTTATAATGCCCAAAATCGAAGAAGAGTAGGCACCGGGCGTCGAAGGGGCACAAATGAAGTTCAAGATCGACGTCTGAGACGTATGGCCATTAGAGACCGATTTGCAACAACTCGATCTTTGGCTGAGTGGTAAGGAGAACAAGGCCCAGTAACTGTCCGACCGGTTCACCGCCGGATAAGGTCTTTTGGACTGAAGCATTATTGACTCCATCATCTTGTGTTACCTCTGACGGTTGATCATCGACTGCAACGATTACAGTGGCGCAGAGAACGTCAACATTGAAATTTGGAATGGCATCAGGTCGTCTTTTCTGATGAATCTCGATTCTCCTTTGGTGCACATGATGGCTGATGAAGGATTAGACGACGTCGAGGAGAAAGGCGTGAACCTCAGTTTGATGTTGAGCGTCATGTACCCCTGACAGTAGATGGTATGGGGTCAGGCGCGGATCCAAGGGGGGGAACTGGGGGAACTTCCCCCCCCCCCCAAATGGCCCCTGGCCACCTAAAATTTTGCTTGCACCCCCAGAATTCGACATACTAAAACAATTACAAGATGGGCAAAAATTTGATTTGACTCAATACCTGAAACAAAGATGTTGAAAGTGGAAGTACGGATGGGGAAGGAATGGCAATAAGGTCAGAAATGATAAATATGAACCAATTTCTATGTTCAAATGAGCCGCATTCAATGGGGTGCTATGGCACATGCAAGTAGCTCACCTTCAGTCTTTATTCTAGGTAATATGACAGCGCTGCATTACCTTCAAGAAATAGTGGAGCTTTATGTTCTCCCTTACCTTAACCGGCTCGGGAATCCAATATTTCAGCAAGATAATGCTTGACCTCATGTTGCCAGAATTAGTTTAAACTTTTTTGAAGCTACCCATGTGAATCTTTTGCCATCGCCGCCCAGATCACCCGATCTTACGCCCATAGAGCATGTTTAGGACATCATGTGTAGAAGGCTTGGAAATTTACCCGAGCCCCCATTGACTTTGGCAGCTCTGAGACATGAAGTACAGATAGCTTGGGATAGTATCCATCAAGAAGAAATAGATCATCTTATTGCATTAATGCCAATACGTTTTCGGGAGTGTGTAGATGATCGCGGTGGACAAATACATTTATAACAAATTTATTAAAAAAAATTGTAAAAAAAATAAAAATTTAAACAGCTCCTAGTTTCATTGTCAGTTAGTATTCTAGCTCACTGGAGAGCAAGAAAATGCAGTAGGTGCCTACAAGTTACTTCTGAAAGTTCTGATAATAATTTATTTCTTCAGTATGAAATAATACCTTATAATGTATTACAATGACTTTGTTTACAATATACATCATTTGCTCTTCCCATTTTCTCTCAAATTATAGAAAAATGCTTATTAGACTCGTGCGTTGTCAACGTCTGTTCTACCTAATTGAAAAATTGTACCTCTCATTGTTTCACCGAATTAAATGAAAAGTGTCTTTGTTTCAGCCTTTCGATCGCGGAACAATGGAAAAATAAAAATTCCGCTGTATTATGACACTTGCATCATGCCAGTGGTACCATAGTCACAGACCCATGTCGCCTGATATGCATGGTGATTCTTATCTTATAACAGAGTCAGTGATTTTGTTAATTAACGGTTTCTTTCTGCTCGGCTTCTGCATTATCAATAGATAAAATTGTGATGAAGGTTTTATACATTGTCAACCTCCATATACATATACTAACTGACGAAGAAACTACAACACCCTGAAGGAGCATTTAAAATTTTTTATTGGCAAAATATACAGGGTGTTTGGAGCGTGAGTACCCATAGGTAAATGGTGGATAGGTGATGCTCTTGGCTACTTGTTGCGCCTAATAAAATAACATTTTGCCCAAAGTTCAAAGTGTTATAATTTTTTTGCCATTTTTCTAGAAATTTCCCATTTTTCTCATTAAAATCTTGAATTTTTTTAAATTTAATGTTCGAGGTGCCTATAAAATGATTTATTTTTTTAGTCTAGTCTTGTCTTATTCAGATTGAATCATAATTTCATACAAACGTCTTCAAAAAACCTGACAACGTCGTATCAAACATCAAAATGAAAAAAAAATAATGTTGTGTCCACTTTACAAAGTGAAATAAAATAGTATATTCTAACACTAGTTGCAGAATGGGCTCCTATTCCAATACGAATGCGAAATTCGAAAACGAGCGACGAAGGAGCGAGATTTCGAACGCATGAGTATTGGAATTGCATTCTGCAACGAGTATTAGACGATATTTTCTCTATTTCACTCAAATTTTGTGAAATTCAATGAAACAATTCAAATTATAGGTCCTAGGGACTTTCATATTGTATCTTGGCAGTTGGTGTGAATGTTATTAAGTACGAAAATTGACATTTCCGTCTGCTGAAATTTGAAGGGATCGGAAGTCATTGCTGACAACCACAAATCGAAAAATGTTACTGCAAACGATGCTGTAATGAATTCATTACAGCACCGTTTTCAGAACTGTAATGAACACATTACGATACTGAAATAGAGAAAAAAATTTACATAGTGTGGGGTTTTGAAATGGTTTTAAAAACTTCTCTATATAGTAATATATAATATAATACTCTCTGCAATGGTATGTAACATGTAGGTACCATTAATAATCAGATAACTCAACAAAAAACCGCTTCGTCTTCAAGGATGCCTTAAAAGGGTGGCTATTCCATTGAGCTGTGTTAATAATTAATCTAACATAGCTTTTTGTTGAGTTATCTGATTATTAATGGTACATGTTACATACCATTGCAAAGTGTATTAACTAGAGAAGTTTTTAAAACCCAACACTATGTATTTTTTTTTTATTTCACTTCGTAAAGTGGACACAACATTTTTTTTTTCATTTTGATGTTTGATGCGACGCTGTCAGGTTTTTTGAAGACGTTTGTATGAAATTATGATTCAATCTTAATAAGACAAGACTAGACTAAAAAAATAAATCATTTTATAGGCACCTCGAGCATTAAATTTAAAAAAATTCAAGATTTTAATGAGAAAAATGGGAAATTTCTAGAAAAATGGCAAAAAAATTATAACACTTGGAACTTTGGGCAAAATGTTAAGTTATAAGGCGCAACAAGTAGCCAAGAGCATCACCTATCCACCATTTACCTATGGCTACTCACCCTCCAAACACTCTGTATATAGAATAGCAAGGAGTAAATGATTAAATTTGGAGAAAAAAATCGTGAAGGTTTTTTCGTGTGAACATTTTTTGTTACTTGAATATTGTAGTCGTTTTTTGCTGATTTTTTAAATTTTACAACGAACCAACTGTTCGAGGAGATCCAAAGTCGATGTTTAGTTATTGTTAAAATGTCTAGAGCACGTGTACGCGGAATTTATCGCCAGCTAAGTCAATTTGAAAGGGGTCGAATTTTTGGTCTACGGGAGACGGTGTTGTAATTTCGAGAAATCGCTAACCGTACGCACAGAAATCGAACTAATGTTATGAGATGTTGTCAAGCGTGGTTTGGTAATGCCCAAAATCGAAGAAGAGTAGGCACCGGACGTCGAAGGGACCCGAAGGAAGTTCTAGATCGACGTCTAAGTCTTATGGCCATTAGAGACCGATGAGTAGTTAGGAGAACAAGTCCATCCTGTAACGGTTTACCGCCGGATAAGGTCTTTTGGACTGCAGCATTATCGACCCCATCTTGTTACTCCTGACAATTGAGCATCGCAGACAACGATTACAGTGGTGCAGAAAACTGAAAACGTCCACATTGGAATGTGGACTGGCCTCAAGTCGTCTTTTCTGATGAATCTCGATTCTCCTTGGGTGCCTATGATGACCGAAGAAGGGTTAGACGACGTCGGGGAGAAAGACGTGAACATCAGTTTGATGTTGAGCATCATGAACACCGGACAGTAGGTATTATGGTATGGGGTGCTATTGCACATGCAAGTAGGTCACCTTTAGACTTTATTCGAGGTAACGTGACAGTGCTGCCTTAACTTCAAGAAATAGTAGAGCCATATGTTCTCCCTTACCTTCACCGGCTCGAGAATCCAATATTTCAGCAAGATAATGCTCGACCTCATGTTGCCCGAGTTGGTTTGAACTTTATTGAATTGACCCATGTAAATCTTTTGCCATGGACGCCCAGATGCCCCGATCTTTCGCACATAGAGCAGTTTGGAAATTTACCCCAGCTCCCACGGATTTTGGCGGCTCTGAGACGTGAATTACAAGTAGCTTGGGATAGTATCCGTCAAGAAGAAATAGACCATCTTATTGCATCAATGCCAAGACGTGTTGGGAACTTGGGAAGTGTTTAGATGATCGCGGTGGACTTTGGTGGACACATTATCAACAAATTCATTAAAAAAAAGTAAAACCTTCGTTTTTTTCTCCAAATTTAAATCATTTACTCTTTGTTATACTATCTATGTTTTACCAAAAAAGTTATAGTTTACTTGGATCACAGTATAAGGTAGATATCTACCTTGTACTGTGCTTTGATAGTCGAACTGAAGTTCACACAGCTTTGACTAATTTTAATTCAGTATGTATGCAATTAATTATGATGAAATTATGGAAAAATTTATATGAAGGTTGAAATCTCCATACCTACTCCTAACATAACAATCTATTGTGTTTTGATGCGATATTTGCCTAGGCCAGTTATCATACAGTTGATAGTTGCTAGAGAGCGACTCAATTGAGAACTGGGAAAACAGCCTGTACTTACTAATACTCTTACTTGAATTCACCAAAACCTCTCATACTCTTATCTTTCAACAATTCACTAATGACGGTTCCGAACGAAAGTGTGCGAAAAAATAGGTATGTATTCGAAATTCAGTATGCCATAAATATTGTTCTAGCACCAACCACCATTGTAATTCGAATTCCCATTGAATCAAATATAATGGCGTTTATATTCCGCAGTGGAATAGAAACAGAATGATTTGCCATACTTGCACTGGTTGTCTAGCACCAGGTAACCTTCATCAATACAATATAGAGAAACTAAGTGAAAATGGAAAACTGTAGAAGAACAAATCGAAAGCAATGGATTGCATCGCTATTCGGATAGGATGTAGGTTCAATGCAATGACATCATTTGAAATTTGAATATACGAAAGCAATGAGTAATGACGATTATGAAGAAGTGTAGATTCATTAATTCATATACATACAGCATTGGGATGGAATAACAAAAAAAAGCTCGGATACGTCAAATTTTGTTGAAAGGGGGACAAATGAGGGTGTTCAAATGAGTTTGATAGGACTACCCCTCTAGCTGTAACCCCTAAAAGCTCTCATTTTTGAATAGGGACAAAGGGTCGAACAGCACCTTGTTGGAAGGCAATTCAATTTTCTGCATGAGTGTATTTTTTTTCATCTGCCGTAGCAAAATTGCGAAATCTTACCTTGAAAGGTCCAGAGGCGTCCAATGCCGTTGCATTGAGGAATGGAAATAAAATTATAAGAGAATTAACTGTTTTTGACGAATTCATACAATGTTCCAAACATTGAAACAGATTCTGAGTTAGGTGAACAGAGTCAGCTAAATTCAGAATTGATTTTCTTCCTCTCAATATGAGGAGGGAATGTGAAAAGTGAAATTAAAAAAATCGAAAAATCTGCGCCATTGTTACTTAGAAATAATAAGAGTATAGAACATAACTGCGTAAACTCAAATCAGGCACGGGATTCAAATGGTCCAATTTACCATAAACAAAACACATAAGAACCATTTTTCAGAGTATTTTGCTGATAATATTCAGAAATAAATTCAAATTTCACATTTCCTACGCGATGTCCTGATGTCAACAGTGTTCAAAACGTCATTATAGTTACACAAAATTAAAATAGCGGAACGAAATTAATGTTCTGCCATAATTACACCACTCGCCTGACGGCTCGTGTTGCAAAATTCATCTGCGTGTGTTATGACTTACATTACCGCTCATTGAACAATATACTCTTAAATGTCTTCTATAAGCTTATTTCTTGATAATTTTGAAAAGTGGGGAATTCCATAGGTCCGTCTGTTCTGTTCGTTTAGAAGATTTTCTGTCGGGTTATTCAAGTACTTTTATTATTTTTTCGAATGAACTACCACAAAGTAACGGACTATTCTTTCCATTATTTTTCAGTAAAATTTCAACACTCGATTCTAGATTTCCCTACAAGAAAATAGCACAACTGAATCTTCCAGCAATGTTTCCTACGTCAAATATTTCCAGTATTAGCAGAGAAAAAAGTTTCTTCGACATTTATTTATTCATTTATTCTTTCGCCAGATTTTTGGAATTAATGAATTCACATAATATTTTCTCAAATTCATTATTTTCCCAAAGTAAATTAACATTTCGATTAATACGTATAATTACTTCGACCTTTATGTGGAAAGGACAACGTTGCGTATTTTTCGGACAGGAAACCTAACATTTTCAGAATAAACACGGTGAAATGTGTCAGAATGTCATGGCCAACCAGGATTCTTTATAAAAGTGAATCTGTGAATGGAACATACATTACCTAATGATAATACACGAATTATTTGGTTGGGTAGTAGATCAATTATATTTAAGAAAAAACTATTTTCCTCTTTCCAACGTTTCGAACTTTATTAAGTTCATCCTCGGGGCTCGGAAGATTCAGTCGTTTCTTTATCAAAACTGGTCAGAACAACCATAAAAAAACTATAGACTGCACGAACATACATAAGGACTGAACGAGAATAAATTCACTATCATAAAAACGCTTATATCTTTTGAACCACTGGACCGATTTCGAAAATCAAACTCATTTTCAAATCATCTTCTAATTCTAATGAAAACTGTTTTTACAATAAAAAAACCAAAACTGTTTTTTACAAAATTCATGGATTTCTTAGAGTGTTCTCACTGTTCTCAGTCACTTTCTGGGATGCTGTCTTCCACTTTTGCTTGGATTCCGCTAATGTTTTCGTTGATTTCTTAGTCTCCTTCAATTTTCTTTTTACCAGGGCCCAATATATATCGATTGGCCTGAGTTCTGGGCAATTTGGTAGATTGGCCTCTTTGGGGACATAAACCACCTCATTAGCTTCGTACCATTCCTTGGTGGCCTTGCTGTAGTGGCATGAAGCTAAATCTGTCCAAAAGATCGTTGACACATCGTGCTCACGTAAAAATGGTAAAAGTCGCTTCTTCAAGCATTCCTCGATGTACCTATATCTTCGAGTCAACAGAGCCTTGGCCAACGAAAAATTTGCTCCTTTTCCCACAAGTCCAAATTGCTTGCCAAACCAGGAAACTTTGCTTTTTTCTTCACGCGAAATTGTTCGTCAGCATTTCCACGAAGTCTGCAGTATAAAATTCCTGACCAGGAAGTTGCGAGAAATCAGCCAAAACATAGGTTTCGTCGTCCATCACGCAACAGGAAAAATTTTTCAAGAAATCTTTTTTTAATTTCTTTGCTCTTGATTTCGCTTCTTGATTCTTCACAGCGTTCCTGTCTGGCACTTTCTGCACTTTGTATACAGGGTCTTTCACGAGGAACCTCACCCATATTTATACGGGAAACTACTGAACGTATTTTCATGAATTTCAGCACTTATAAGTATTTCACGATGCTGATGAAATCTAAAATATTTTCAAGGCATGAGCACCTCCGGTTTTTCCGGAAATGAAGTCAACTTCCGTTTTTCAAATTAGAACACCATTTTTTTATTGCAGAAATAGATTCCTTAGAAAATTTCAAGTTATTTTGATGTAACATTTTTCAGTTTTGGTTGGAAAATTCTCTCTGAGCGGGAAAATTCGAAAAAAAAATCGAAAATAGAGCTCCGCTGAAACAAGAATATCTTCGAGGTTTTTGAATGAGAAATTTTCATTTTTGGGATTTTTCAAGATGTAAGATTGATGTATCCACTTTAAAAATCGAAATTGCGATTCATGATACAGGGGGTGAAAAAATCGCTTTCAAAGTTAGGGATGACAAAATCGTGAAAAATCTATTTTTTCAAATTAGAACCCCATTTTTTTATGGCAGATATTGAATCTACGTTAAAAAATAATGTGAGTGTATGCATCACACCCTTGCCCTAAAGTGGATATTTTCTGAGTTATTCACAAAAAACTATTTTTCGTCTTGAATTTTCAGCTATTTCTTTTCCCTTCACGCCAAAAAGATGAAATTTTCAGGAACTGTTACTTAAACCATGTTTTAGATTCTACTACCCTAATATGCAAGAGAAAAAAGTTACAGGTTGTTCCTAAATAGATGGCGAATTTGGATTCGAATTTGTATCGGAAACCTCTTTATTTCAACTAATCGGCCATCGGTTTTCTCTCCAGTGATAAATAAATAATTCCTTATGAACCATATGCAAAAACTTACCATGTTTTACATTCTTTTTTTTCAATGAAAGATATCATTAATTACATACTACTGAATAAAGAGGAATTTGGCAGATGTAATTAATGATATCTATCATTAAAAAAAAAAGAATGTAAAACATGGTTAGTTTTTGCATATGGTTCATAAGGAATTATTTATTTATCACTGGAGAGAAAACCGATGGCCGATTATATGAAATAAAGAGGTTTCCGATACAAATTCGAATCCAAATTCGCCATCTATTTAGGAACAACCTGTAACTTTTTTCTCTTGCATATTAGGGTAGTAAAATCTAAAACATGGTTTAAGTAACAGTTCCTGAAAATTTCATCTTTTTGGCGTGAAGGGAAAAGAAATAGCTGAAAATTCAAGACGAAAAACAGTTTTTTGTGAATAACTCAGAAAATATCCACTTTAGGGCAAGGGTGTGATGCATACACTCACATTATTTTTTAACGTAAATTCAATATCTGCCATAAAAAAATGGGGTTCTAATTTGAAAAAATTGATTTTTCACGATTTTGTCATCCCTAACTTTGAAAGCGATTTTTTCACCCCCTGTATCATGAATCGCGATTTCGATTTTCAGAGTGGATACATCAATCTTACATCTTGAAAAATCCCAAAAATGAAAATTTTCCATCTAAAAACCTCGAAGTTATTCTTGTTTCAGCGGAGCTCTATTTTCGATTTTTTTTTCGAATTTTCCCGCTCAGAGAGAATTTTCCAACCAAAACTGAAAAACGTTACATCAAAATAACTTGAAATTTTCTAAGGAATCTATTTCTGCAATAAAAAAATGGTGTTCTAATTTGAAAAACGGAAGTTGACGTCATTTCCGGAAAAACCGGAGGTGCTCATGCCTTGAAAATATTTTAGATTTCATCAGCATCGTGAAATACTTATAAGTGCTGAATTTCATGAAAATACGTTCAGTAGTTCCCCGTATAAATATGGGTGAGGTTCCTCGTGAAAGACCCTGTATTCTAAGCCCACAACTCGAATTGATTTTCTGAACGGTTGACTGCGAACAACCCACTATTTGGGCCACTTTCCGTCCTGAAAGGCTGATTGCTTTCTTCACTCTTTTTGGGCTATGAAACCCCTTTTTCCTCCTGGTTCCTTCCTTGCGGTTAATTGTAAGATCTTCGTTGAAGCGCTTAACAACTCTTGATACCGTTTCCGGACGAACGCGAGCCTCTTTTGCGATTCTTTTGAAGCTCCATTTTTGATAATTTTGAAAAAGTTTCACTATAAATTCTCGTGTTTCCACTTCGCTTGAATCGGAATATCTATGAAGTAAATGTTCCACATGTTTCTGGCGTTCATAACAAAGCTAACTATGATCAAATTTTGATTTTTTCTCAATTGGTTCAAGAGATATAGGCGTTTTTGTAATAGCGGATTTATTCTCGTTCAGTCCTCAGGTTGTATAGATAAAAATACCATTGTATATACATATGTATATAAGAACTAGCCAATAAAAGGAAAGATGCATCTAGTAACGTGGGTTGCTCATTGAAAATTGAATTTTTTTTCAATGAGCAACCCACGTTACTAGATGCATCATTTCTTTCCTTTTATTGGCTATTTCTTATATATATACAATGGTATTTTTATCTACACAACCTATGTGTTCGTGGATATTCGAACAAAAGATCAAGAGTCGTACCATTTTATCTTCCCATCTCGAGTGTTTCTTGCGATTCTTACAATTGCATGCTAAAAATGTTACTTAAGGCGAAGTATCACCTTTTGAATCGTGGTAAATCTTCATTGAATAAGTGGTCTCTTCATTTTACGAGTAACTACCCTAATTTACGACGTAGAGACTTGATTTTATTTTGAATTGAAGTTGAAGAACGTCCCGAGGGCAAATAGTTTTCTTTTTTCGATTTAATTAGTTTTTCAATTAAAAAAAAACAGGTTGAACTTCAGCGTTTTGGAAAATACATATTTTTTTTCGACGGTCATTCATCATTTTTTGGAAAAAATCGCAACTATTTGCCCTCGGCAATTTAATCTTCTATAAACTACAAAAATTTTCATGATGATTAGTTCAAAAATATAGCTTGTACTCATGAAAAACGAAAAACATATTCAATAACCCAAATATTGCAGAGATCTAACGATTAGGCTACCCTGTTTTTTTTTTGAAAAACTAATTAAATCGAAAAAATGAAAACTATTTGCCCTCGGGACGTTCTTCAACTTCAATTAAAAAAAATCAAGTCTCTACGTCGTAAATTAGGGTAGTTACTCGTGAAATAAAGAGACCACTTTTTAATGGAGATTTACCACGATTCAAAAGGTGATACTTCCCCTTAAGACTTATGGTGAATCGAAAACTCGTGCGTATGGGTGAAGTCGAAATGTTGTGGAAGATTTGCCTCGCTCTGCTAGGCAAAAAACGTCTTCAACTTAATTATTCAATATTTACTCATGAATGCTCAATGACTGAACTCAATATAGCCGAAGTAGAGGAAATAGTGACTTAAAATCGACGTTTGAGTAGTTGAAATTTCTGAGTTTCACGACTCAGCTCTTACCGACTTCTCAGTATTAAGCTCTGAATGAAATCGACTCACTCACTCACCAAAATCATCATCTCTCAAAACTGCAGTATCATCTGCCAAAATGGCACTGCTGAGGCTGTCGGTCAAGCTCAGTGCCCACAAAAACAACAACCACTTGTGCAAGTACATAGATAATAAAAAACGCGACACACGCAATGCACCAAGTACTGGAATAATGAAGGACAATAATAGGACTAGCGATTTTGATCGACAAGTCGATTATTCTCTTTCCATTCAGATTCAGAAAGAGTGTGGGAGATATTTCTTCGAACCTCCATTGCTCTCACCTACTTGGTCTTTCTCCATCGTTGTCCCATCGAGGTAAAAGTCGCATTTTCGTTCGCGTGCCACCGAAAAGAGATTTTCGGGTGTTTAATGAGACGGAATGCAGCTTGTGCAGGTGAAATACAAAAGTCCGATAGCCATCACTGACTCGGAAAGTACTTATAAATCCACTTAATTGTGCCGCATTCGAGAAATTCTAGTTAAAATTTACAGTTAAGGTTTTTCGTGAATATTTTGGAAACTATTAAGTCAGCATCAAAATTATGCCATACGAGGTGAAGATCCATATGACTTCCTACAAAAACTGTTATATATTTTCGCTAGGAGTAATTTTGAGGGAGATGCCCATCAGGAATTTGAATAGGGAAAATGTGTAGTTTTGTACCACAAATGTATGGATGGATTCGAATTTGTTTGAACCTGCAGTTTGCGTTCTTGAAACAGAATATTCCCAAAGTTACAGGGTGTTTTTTATAGAATTATGGTGCAGATAAAACAGAATAAATGAAACAGAGATGTTAGAACATCTCTGTTTCATTTATTCTGTCGTTTAATTTCTATTAAAAGAAATATCTTTTCAACAATCAGTATTAGTAAAAATTTACCGCAAGTGCTCAAAGTGGTCGCCATCAGATTGCATGCAGCGATACAATCGTTCTTCAAAGTTATTTCGTACATGCTGTAGCATTTCAGGAGTTATTTTACGACATTCTGTCACAATTCGCGCTATAACGTCGTCTAAATCTGCAACTCTGGTTTTATAAACTTGTGATTTCAAGTGGCTCAAGGCCTCAAGAGAAAAAAATCAAGCGGTGTCAGATCCGGCGATCGCGCAGGCCACTCCACCGAACCCCTTCGGCCTATCAAACGTCCAGAAAACCTACCGTCCTACCTTTCAGGTACTGTCTCTCTGGCAATAATTTCTTGCGAAATTATTTTGCAAAATTCCATTCTCCGATCACCATCATCTACGTTCATGAACAAGTGTCATTGTATAAGGATGAAACTTAGCTTACTTAGCTAGCTACATTATTCTCTGGACACTTATCCTTCCGAATTGTTCCCGTTCAGCCATTAGTTGACCAATTACGGCGACTTGATCATTTTCATCCGTAACTGTACCTATGTACCAAATGAATGATAAACATTTTGTTCAGAATGTCGTTCAATAAAAATCCTCGCAGTAGCCCTAGCACAGTCATTGTTCTGGAAATAAATGCTCAACATTTCCTTGCTCTCATCCAACATGTCAACCATTTTGTAATATTTCTGCAATACTGAATACTGAAACGAAATATCCTGAAAGCAATAATCTCTTTGGGTATGGCCTAGCTGTGCAGATTCTGATAAGTATGATCGTATAATTTCTATTGAAAGAACAAAACAAAACAAACTATAAGGTGATTAATAGTATATTGTTCAATGAGTCATAACACACGCAGTATATTTTGCAGACGAGCCCTCAGGCGAGTGGTGTAGGTAATTCATCAAGTATTCAAGTGTGTTATGACTTATGACCATTACCGCGAATTGAACACTATACTTTATCTTCGACTTCTTCAGTAAAATTCTAATTAATCTGCATTTTCAAAATTGACAACAGTTGTCAAAAGCGATCTCTGTGGTCCAGAATCGAATCGTAGAAAATGTCAAAAATTCACGTTTTCCAAATGCAATTTTTGGATATTCAAACCAAAGAAACTGTAGAAATGTATGGCGAGAACGTAACCTTGATGTCTGAAATCGAGTTCCAAACGATTCTACTTTCTTATTCATTTCGTAAGTAATTTAAGTTTTCCTATTTGTATTAGAGTGAGTTATGGGCGTGAGTTATTATAACTCACGGTGTTGGTTTATAGAGGCTATCATAGATCAAAATCAGTTGAATGATGGATATATTATTCTATAGGGTAGATAAAAAGTGTTAAATGCCCTTTTTCTGTTAAGAGGAAAAAGCATTTAACACTTAACTTATTGTTTGTTTTGTTTTTTTTTTCTTTCAATAGAAATTATACCATCAATTAGATCATCTCTCTTTCATTTAGTTTTATCGGTACCATAATTTTAACTTTGTAAATATGTATTCACTTATAAGAACACATGCATACATTTGTGCTACGAAACTATACCCACTTTCCCTATTCAAATTCCTATGATGGTGTTGCAACCCTCTTCAGGGGATTGCTAGCAGAAACAAGCTTTGTATCCCAGAATCCAGATCATGGTGGTTCCATTTGTAATGAGGAAAAAATATCTTCAACACTTCTTATTGGAGCAGGAGCAGAGATAAAATAAAAATGAATAGAAAAATAGAAAAACAAGGCTGAAATTTCTTCTGGCCTTCCACCGTTAATTGAAGTACATATTACAGTGCAACCTCAATATGACGATTTCCTCGATTGAATGAATTTTTTTCTAATTTCCGTGAATTGTCCAT
Source organism: Adalia decempunctata (assembly GCA_951802165.1). Classification (NCBI taxonomy): domain Eukaryota; kingdom Metazoa; phylum Arthropoda; class Insecta; order Coleoptera; family Coccinellidae; genus Adalia; species Adalia decempunctata. Next base: position 30,201,115 of record OX637695.1, on the reverse strand, counting down.
AAGAGTCAATGTAAAATAAACCTTTACTTTACGAAATTTTTTACGAACAACCTCTTTATAACGAATTTTAAACTATCAAAGAAAAGTGTAAATACCTCTAATTAACGAATTTTGTCAGAACAATATATAACGTTCTCATCAATTTGACCCTTAATCCCATAGTAGGTAGAAAATTAACGTAACCTACATAATGTATGAACCCACCTTGATACGTACCTACTTTAGAAAGATTTCACTGCATTTAATTTTGATTATTAATCTAAGGAAAAATATTGTTTTTTAAATTGCTTTCAAATAGAAAAAAAATAGATTTGGTAAAAATGTGTTCCATTTAAAAGTAGAAGTTGTTCGCTAAAACAAGATGAGTACGTAAATTGAGTGGAACCTCGATATAACAAATTTTAGATCAATCTCACCTCAATATAACAAACAGTGGCGGTGCTATCAATATTTTTGGGAGGTGCGAGATTAGAAAGTGGCGCCCCTACAACGATAAAACCGAATTATTGCTGTCATGAATTCAAATCATTGAAAAGTTCGTTTCACCAATTTGTGTGAGTTTTTGAGAGTAGGATCTTTCATAGTGCGAGTATAATAATAGATATTAGATTTGACAACTTTTATTTATTTCAAACAACTCAAATATGCACTTTTCTGGCTTTAGCTATCGCGAATTTTGTTAATCAATTCACAATATTCACAATATTTTGTGCAATAGCTTTTTCTATAGACAAAATTCCAAGATCGGATAGTCTTTATTGGCACATTGACCATTGTAGATCGTAGAGTTTTCATAAGCTTCAATTCACTGAAACTCTCCTTTGGCTACGTTTATGGGAACAGTCAGCAAGATACGAAACGCTGTCCCATTTGGGAAAATATCTTGCAAGTCGAAGAACTGTTATTGGCTCTGCTGCTTGAAGATTCTTCAATATTGGATTCAGGCTCACAAGTTCTTCAACAAAAGCATAGGTATCCAGAGATATCACATTTTTCACCATCACTCAAAGCGATTTTCAAATCAGCACAGGCAAAAAACTTCCTTATTTCAAATGGAACACCTTGAATATCACGGATTCATAAGAAGCGCGAAAAAAGGCCTCTTTAAGTTTCATTGAGCATTACCTATGGTAAGCTTCACAAGTGCTCAAAAAACCTTTTTTCAAAAACTGACAGGTAACCAAAAAAAGTGAATTTGAGTAAACTACTTTCTAAACAAACAAGAAATATATTTGATTTTCAATTTGAAGTCTAAGAGTCATTCACTCTTGAAAAAGCTCTACTCCAAATTTTTCTCATTCTCATTCAACTATTAATGATGACTTGAAACGTTCTAAGTGAAGAATCTTGGGTTGAATTCCATTATGTTGAAAATCTCGGATACCTTCAATATTTTCGAAGTGAAGACGAAGCTGTGTAAAAAGTGTTCAATATTCTTCATGTGAAAACTGAAAAAGTGATATAAAATATAGGCTTGTATTCGAAAAAACAAAATTGGGTCAGCCCAGCAAAATTTGAACACCCTGTATAACCGGCAATATCTTCCATTTTATATTAGATAAGAATGTCATAATAGAAAAGGAGTGATAATAAATAAAAACAATATTGGGTAACAGGAAAAGTAATATTAACCTTTTGTTATTCACAAGGCCAACGTTTCGAGGATGGATTACCTCTTTCTCAAGGCTAAAAAAGACAATCACATCAGAAGTGATAATCATATTATTGAAACACTCGTTTTGTTGTTTCTTATCGAAAGAGAATTGAATGTTAAAAAGCTACTCAATTAATTTTGAGTTTATCTTAAATACACAATAAGAAATCCTAAATTCCTTAGACATAAAAATTTAGAATACCTACCTAGTAAAAACTTTATAATTTTAACACTGAACAGAATCTCAACACAACGTGGTTTCGAATGTTTGTTCTCAGGAATTAGAGAAAAAGAAATGAAAATACTTCGTGAGATTCTCCCCCTTTATTTAAAAGAAAACTCTGATCTGATTGGAGGATGGGCAATCATAACAGAAAAGCCGCATTAAGAACAGCTCATCAAAGAAGCCGCCTGAATCACGCATCAAAGGAGCCGCCCAATAAACTATTTGGGTGACGGGTGACGTTTGAGAAAAATACCGACAAGCGTAATGAACTTAAATATTTGATCGCAGGGAAAGACATGGCATGCCGACTGAAAACCCAAGCTGTTTATTGAAAATATTTCTCTATTTTTTCGGTTGAATTGTATAGTCGCGCGAGTCCGAAAGAGGAGCAAGACTTCAAAATTCAACAGCCCCTAATTCCGCTCGTCGCGACGTCCCGTTTTCTACCCCATATTTGATTTTGGCGCCCCTACATGATGGCGCCCGGTGCGGTCGCGCCGCTCGCACCGCCCTAGAACCGCCCCTGATAACAAACCTCAGTTCAACGACTTGATATAACGAATGTCTACTTGTTCCCTTCCGATTTGTTATATCGATGTTCCACTGTATTTCTATTTTGTATTTATTAATTTTTTTAAATTCAATCAGCAGCACTGCACAGTCCTGTGCAAGAATCAAGGGCGAATATTCGGGTCGGACTTTTCAGGGGAACTGACCGTAGGAACCAGTCATAAAAAATGACAAAATATGTTCTTTACAACAAACCGGCCCTGACTATGAAAATTCTCCCACCAGATAATTGTGTTTTTGAGTTGTTTGAAGCCACACACTTGTCCATTCTTGATTGCGAGTTAACATTAGGTACCGTTTTCTAATAAATCGGGAATGCGATGTTTCCCAATTTGAAAAAATACGTCAAAGACAAATATAAAAAAATAAACAATATTGTATCGCCTAAACGAAATCCATCTGAAAGGAGAATGAGTAGGGATTCGTTTTTAATGCAAGAAGAGTCCAATGATAGCTTGATATCTTCCGAAAGAGATAACAACAATCCGGATGGAAGCCCAAATGATATCGAAATCGAAACAAATTTTTTGACGAGGATAGTGAGAGTTCATGAAGAATTTTTCAATAGTTTCGGAGATCTTTTCAATGATGATGATGAAATGCTTCCTTCAGAATAGAAGTGAATTGAAAAATTTGAGATGTTATAATCATGAATTTTTATTACATGCCGTGTAAGTTTTGTTAGTTTCTACTTTCTAAGTAATTGTCTTCATACTGATATTTTATGTTTGTTGCTTCTTTATGGATCTCGAATGATGTGCATTAAATATTGAAATTTGAAATAAAATACTCGTTCTTTCACACTGTCACGGAAAGCCCTCATGCACGGTTTTCATTAAACTATCAAATCAAAAATCATGCACTTAGTTCTGATAAATTTAATTTTCAATAAATCAATACCAGTTTCCTATATAACAGACAACAAATCAACTATTATTCCAACACTGGTACAAATTGAAAAAGTTTGAGATACAGCATGTAATGAAAAATATACATATAAAATAGAAATAATCTATATTTATAATAATAAACGGAATCTAAATATAAGCTGTTTAACTTTCAACGTAACATAAAACTATGAAGAATCATAAACCAAAAAGTTCACGTCTCAAATTTGACCTCAAAGATGTAAGGTCAGAGCCGGATTAACCACAGGGCAAAGGCCGGTGGCGAACTCATAATTGGGGGCGAAAATTTGGCCACTATAGGTAAGTATCATTATATAGGGTGTCACATTAAAGAGGTCCTTTCCAGTAGAAAATCATTTTTTTTTTGAAAATCGCTCGGATGCGTCAATTAGTTGACGCAAGGGTTGAACCCTCGGCTGCCCTTATTTATAATACCTGCCCTAATGAGAGATTGAGGGCCGGTATTATAACGGGCACCCGGCGGTTCAACCGTTGCGTCAACAACCAAATCCCTTACTAAAAATACGTCAGTTCACCTTTTATAATACCGGCCCTCAAAGTGCTCAATCTTGGAAATTTTGTGCTAGGCTAGGAGAATGATTAGAATTTTGGCAGAATCTACTATACTACGCCAATAAACTGAAATTATTTTTGATTCTATTGGCTATTCCAGAGGTGGAGATACATATGATTATGATCATAGTGATAACTCAAAATTAAATCTTCTGAGCCTGTAGCTTGTATTGAAGTAGCATTTATCTTCCAATTTGTGGCGAATAATTCCATCACAGACGCTGATTCAAATTCAATTCAATTCAATACATAAGACTATTATGAAGAAGCTCGCAAGTAGTTTGGGACTTTTTCTGACTTATCTCGTATACATATTATCTATTATTTTCCTCATTCAGGCGTTTTGTGAATTCCATCGAGGTGGACAATTATGATAAATTTAATCGACTATACAGGGTCTTTCACGAGGAACCTCACCCATATTTATACGGGAAACTACTGAACGTATTTTCATGAAATTCAGCACTTATAAGTATTTCACGATGCTGATGAAATCTAAAATATTTTCAAGGCATGAGCACCTCCGGTTTTTCCGGAAATGACGTCAACTTCCGTTTTTCAAATTAGAACACCATTTTTTTATTGCAGAAATAGATTCCTTAGAAAATTTCAAGTTATTTTGATGTAACATTTTTCAGTTTTGGTTGGAAAATTCTCTCTGAGCGGGAAAATTCGAAAAAAAAATCGAAAATAGAGCTCCGCTGAAACAAGAATAACTTCGAGGTTTTTGAATGGAAAATTTTCATTTTTGGGAATTTTCAAGATGTAAGATTGATGTATCCACTTTAAAAATCGAAATCGCGATTCATGATACAGGGGGTGAAAAAATCGCTTTCAAAGTTGGGGATGACAAAATCGTGAAAAATCAATTTTTTCAAATTAGAACCCCATTTTTTTATGGCAGATATTGAATCTACGTTAAAAAATAATGTGAGTGTATGCATCACACCCTTGCCCTAAAGTGGATATTTTCTGAGTTATTCACAAAAAACTGTTTTTCGTCTTGAATTTTCAGCTATTTCTTTTCCCTTCACGCCAAAAAGATGAAATTTTCAGGAACTGTTACTTAAACCATGTTTTAGATTTTACTGCCCTAATATGCAAGAGAAAAAAGTTACAGGTTCTTCCTAAATAGATGGCGAATTTGGATTCGAATTTGTATCGGAAACCTCTTTATTTCAACTAATCGGCCATCGGTTTTCTCTCCAGTGATAAATAAATAATTCCTTATGAACCATATGCAAAAACTTACCATGTTTTACATTCATTTTTTTTAATGATAGATATCATTAATTACATCTGCCAAATTCCTCTTTATTCAGTAGCATGTAATTAATGATATCTATCATTAAAAAAAAAGAATGTAAAACATGGTAAGTTTTTGCATATGGTTCATAAGGAATTATTTATTTATCACTGGAGAGAAAACCGATGGCTGATTAGTTGAAATAAAGAGGTTTCCGATACAAATTCGAATCCAAATTCGCCATCTATTTAGGAACAACCTGTAACTTTTTTCTCTTGCATATTAGGGCAGTAAAATCTAAAACATGATTTAAATAACAGTGTCTGAAAATTTCATCTTTTTGGCGTGAAGGGAAAAGAAATAGCTGAAAATTCAAGACGAAAAACAGTTTTTTGTGAATAACTCAGAAAATATCCACTTTAGGGCAAGGGTGTGATGCATACACTCACATTATTTTTTAACGTAGATTCAATATCTGCCATAAAAAAATGGGGTTCTAATTTGAAAAAATTGATTTTTCACGATTTTGTCATCCCTAACTTTGAAAGCGATTTTTTCACCCCCTGTATCATGAATCGCGATGTCGATTCTTAAAGTGGATACATCAATCTTACATCTTGAAAATTCCCAAAAATGAAAATTTTCCATCCAAAAACCTCGAAGTTATTCTTGTTTCAGCGGAGCTCTATTTTCGATTTTTTTTTCGAATTTTCCCGCTCAGAGAGAATTTTCCAACCAAAACTGAAAAATGTTACATCAAAATAACTTGAAATTTTCTAAGGAATCTATTTCTGCAATAAAAAAATGGTGTTCTAATTTGAAAAACGGAAGTTGACGTCATTTCCGGAAAAACCGGAGGTGCTCATGCCTTGAAAATATTTTAGATTTCATCAGCATCGTGAAATACTTATAAGTGCTGAATTTCATGAAAATACGTTCAGTAGTTTCCCGTATAAATATGGGTGAGGTTCCTCGTGAAAGACCCTGTATTGCGAAAAAATGGTATAGGTATGGCATGACTCTGTTTACATTCTCATCGTCTAAATCTTAGTGATACGGGTTATAAAAGAAGTGTGGATAAAACCAGGTCGATGAATTTGCGATTCTTATTGTTTGAGTAGTAATCAAAGTTGACTAGGTGAAATGCAGAAACAAGAAGCGTGTTTTCCGAATTGATACGCTTTTTGATAACAACCGTTAAAGATTCAAGGTTTGTCAACTTGGATAGTGATTTATTTTGGCACTTAATTGAGGCCCATCTTTCTGATTCCATAGTCCATACAACTTTCACGAATGGGTGCAATATATGCAATTATAGGATAGGAGTAGAAGTAGAACATACTGCCAGAGGCGGATCTACAGTTTCATCGTGGTGAGCAATAAAATTCATAAAAATATATCCATCCTTCAAAAATCAATTTGCAACCTCATATTTCGATATTTGAACGGGGTTCTCCACTGAAGCTTAATGAAAATCGAATGGGAAATTATAATAATTATATTCTTGATCTCTTTTTATTCTATCGTCCAACTCAAACCTTTCGCCTGTATATTTCGAATTTTGAGTCGAAAATAGTCTCAATCGACTTGGTTCGACTCACTGATGATCACGAATCTGTCGTCAAATTCAATCTGTTCGTCCGTCGAACAGATTTTGACGGCTGTCAAAAAATTTTGTTGGATTCTTAAATGCGTCTTGATCTGCCTACAAGATGCATGCACGAGAGCTAAAAAGCTTCTAACTTCACGTCAGTGCTTTAGGTTGCACATTTTTGGAAAGAGAGTATGTTTAAAGATAAAGAGATGAACTTAATTAATTACGTCAACCACATCCCTGTTGACTTTCATGGCTTGTTATGAAGATGGCTGTGGCTACGATTTGTGTTCTGTGGTAGAAAGAAAACAATTTTTGATCTTTGTTCTATGAGATTCTGTAATCCATAGTGAAAGCAATATTTTTTCTCTATGCTGATAACCTATAATTGTCATTAAGTGTCAACCTAGTGTTGGTTGTAAACAAAGACAGTTTCGAAAAGTTTTTCATCAAATATTTGAATATGAAGCCTGCTGTTGTTGCCGATGAAATGTTTCCGGAAGGTGCGGGTCCCTATATGGATCTTGAAGAAGGTGGAAGCGCAAGCGGAATGTTAATGGATCTAGCAGCAAATGAAAAATGTGTACATGGTGATTTCTTCAACGACTTCGACGATTTATATGATGAAGAAGATCTGAAGTAACCTTTTTTGGACCAAGAATCATGATTGTATGTAACTAGGTTGATATAAGGAAGAGTTTCCTTGATTATGAATTTTATACTTGAACATTTATATTCAGTTTCATGTAAATAAATATAACAATATAAAATAACTTGTTTTCTTATTTCTCTTGACTAGGTTGTAAATTGTTTTATCCGAGGGTGAATATTTCCTCAGATAAGATTGAAAAGAGTGTACGAGAGAGAATAGAAATCCACTTCGAAGATTATTATTGAATGACTATCAAACTCAGTCTTCTAACCAGATGAATTTCCATTTCACGACTAAGCATTATTGTTAATTTTCAAAGATGCTGCATCTGCAATTGTCCTGATTAGACATGAATTTTTGCCAAGTTTCGTGATCTATTCAGTATTGGATCTATATCTGGAGGCATCAAATTTGGTTTGAAGAATTGTGCAGTGGGTGTTTGGGGTATGAGGATATAGAACTTTCATAACAAAAGCATTTATATGTTATTAAAGTCGAACCAACATTAAACTAGAAGTACCCTGGTTGAATTAAAAAAATTAACCAGAACATGATTCACCAGTTGGATGTCCTTTCTTACATTTCTGCATATAAATGTTTAAATTATTAAAAAAAAAATACGAGCAACACAAAGATTTTTCATTACATTTTATTCAAAATTACATATTTGACGTGATATTTTTCTCCAAAACTCATGCACCATTACTGGACCTTAAAATGTTAGCAAAAAATATTATAAATTAATTTAGTAAGTATCAAAATCAACATTCTTGTTGAATTATAAATTAATTTGTTCTTTCTTTGAACTTAATTTGTTTCAACTCATTATCAGCTGAATGATTTCGAATTCAATATCAACGAATTGAGCTCTACACAAAACTTGTACTAGATTTCTATATAAATTAAAAATTTACAATTCATTTGTGGAATATGTTCACACAAACTTTGCAAGACCAAGATCCTTCTGGTGGGTTCTCTAATGGTGGGGTTAAGCAATACATGTGGTATCCTCTATCGCAATCATCACAGAACAATAACTGGTCCTAAAATATAAAAACTCATATATATGAATCATCGCCCATGAAATACATATTCTACATTTGAATTGAATACTTTCTGAATCAAGAATATCCATTCTTTCAATGAAAATTCCATAGAAAAATATAACTATTGTGCAATTCGATTTTGCTCGAGCATTTACAAGAATAAACAACCATGAATAGTGAATAAACTTACATCATTATCAGAGTTTCCACAGACTGAGCAACATTTACATTCGATGCATTGCCATCTATATTTCTTCACTGAAATCATCATATTAGGGGTGAATTGAAGGCAACTTGGATGACCTGAAGCAAACGGTTTTTATATTTGACCAGATCAGAAAGAATCAATAGGATTCAGAAACTTTACTCCCAAATTCATCAATTTTCTAGTAATTTGAGAGAATTCATTATATTTTTTTTTAAATAGAACAAGCTGGAAAATGGTAAACCCTAGGTAAGCTACTTGGTATCCTAGGAGAGCAATTTCTGGAGTATCCTCTTCTCGAAAAGTTCTAGGTTGTTCGAATGTTGGAAATACATTATTTCATTGTGGCCAAGGAAAAAAATATCTGAATAATGAACTACTTTCCATAAAGTAAACAATCGCAACCAAGTGCCTTATCAGATATGCATCCAATTAAAATTGGTAGTGTAAAAAACTGATTGTCAACTTCAATAGAGCTGCTCTGATTCCAAAATAAGGAGTAATTGCTACCTACCTCAGATTGAACAAAAAACTAACCAAAATTAAGCAACTGACAGAAGAAAGATTTGAATGGAAAAGTGGACAAAATATTTAAAAAACAAATCAAATTTGTTTTCATCTTCAATCATGTTTCACTACTCAATATAATTCATTTGAAGTTATTGAATAATTTTTAAAAATGTATTTGAAATTTCGGACATTGCCATTTGATTTTCGAGGGATGAAAATGGATGTGTAATAGGATCAGAGTGCAGAAGAACAGTGACTTTCCAAGTTACGTAATTTTTCGTAGTTATTAGCAACTTCATTGAAATGAATGGAAAGACTTGATTAAAGAACTTACATAAATTGAAGTGCACTTATCTTCAGCACTGAAAAAACAACAATATTCACTGTTGGCAACATTTTATTGCACCAATATTTGTATCTACACATATTCGCCTTGGAAAATAACTGTTCTCGAGAACTCATCATGTAAATCAATAACTGGAAATTAATCAGTCATACTTAAAAAGAGGATCCTTAAATAATATTGACGCTACCTAACCATATTTAAGTTCGGTAAATATTATAGTTATATGCTAAAATACAGATCTACCCCTCAAATTATCATTTTCTACATGAAAATGTGACTAAAAAAGCTTGTACAATTCGAAACTGCAGTCTTGAAAAGGAAATAGTATTTGAAAATACAAGTTACAATAACACATTTATACCTAAAATGATGGCATTAGTATTGGGTGGCATTTACTACTGTGGAAGTTTATTCTAAGGAACAAAAAATTATTCAACTAGAATGAGATGACTCTTTTATCCAAAAAACAGTGGAATAATAAATTATTAGTTGACACAAATATAAAATTTGCAAAGAAAATTATCTATAAAAATGACAAAATTCCTTTTTATGCACTCAACACTAGAGTTCCTGAGTGAAACCCAAACTAGTCTTTGAATCATGCTACTATTCAATATTACATATTACAGTGAAATTACCCCAGATGAAATAAATGGAGGTTTTCCATTATAATAATCAATATATTGATCAAAATATAGAAAGTGAAATGTCTGATCAACTCAGTCTTTTTTGAATAGGAAAATTTAAAGGTGAAGATCAAATTAATAATAATAAATTATAAGATCCAATTTGAGATTTCCTCCAACAAAGTGAAGTTGACTTAATGAACGAATTAATATGTGCCAAAAGCGATATGTTCATTATTAAAATCGGAATGATCAGTAACATAATTGTTTTGAATGTCAACAATCAACAGTTTTTCAAAAATTACCTACTATCACAAAATGACATTTTTATAATGGTGAAAGGAAAGCATTTGTCTAATAGAAGTAATTTGTACATATTTTGGCAGCTATCATTGAAACAAGTTTATCACTTTGAAATTTATCCATTACTGGTCCACCTATATTTTATTCAATATCTTAAAAATTCACAAAATTGGAGATACACCTACAATGTCTAGGTAGAATTGAGGGACCAGAATGAAACAAAAATGATCAAGTTAATTTAACTCACCACAAAAAAAAGTTACTTAAGAACAATCGGGTTCTAGACATTGTGGTTCACATTTTTTGGGATATGTATTCGATACATTGATGCACGAAAACAGTTCAGTACTCAACAGAACATCCTTAATCGATTTTGAACAGAATCATCAAGATGAACATTTCTTCAGGTGAACGCTTGCAGTCAAATAAATAATTCAAATATTTAGTAGTGAAATTCAGTTAGTACACAAACTGAAACCTATGGTTAGAATATAATATATTTAATAAAAAATTCGATAGAGTACTGAATAATAAATAAATCTTTGGATCCATAATGATTATATAAAATGTAAAGTCAATTTTGTAACAACTAAAATTTCGTCAATTCGAAAATATAAAAATCTGCGCGCAACTGCTTCGAGAAATAGAATAAATAATATATCTTAGAATATAATAAAAAGTAATCAAATAAAGCCGACATGTTTTTCTCAAATGTTGCAAATGTAGAATATACCGGAGATAGTTTTTTCTCTGCGAGAAACATTTGATATTTTATGACAGGTGGTTTCTACATTGATATATACCAGTCCAACAAAACAGCTGATCACCTTTTCAAGATGGCTGCTGGGAGCAAACAAATAACAAATAGAAATTTTAAAGAATTTCACAATGCCAAGACATCTTCTACTTCCCCAATTAACCACACAACAAAATAGTAGCATGCTTTTATACTACAAAAATGAAGCAATTGCGTGAAAAGCACACAGTAAATAATCGTTTCTTGTTTGTTTGCTCCCAGTAGTCACTTAAACAGCTGATCATGACAGATCGTTGGACTGGCCTATTTTTAATGCTCTTGACAACTGACAACCTAGAAGATGTCAGAAAATTAAGGACAGAAGTTAAGGTTAAGACCACGCTGTACATGAAAATCAGATTTATGATCCCCGGGCATCTGTGAAACCACTCGGAGGCACAGAGTAGAAGAGCTATATTATTAAGGGGTGATCAAAACTGTCCTGATTAGGCATCCTTACTCCCTCAGAGAGTTCAGAGCTTTTAGCTGATAATGGAATTCACTAAGCTACTTGTACTTGATGAAGTTAAAAATGACCTGTATCATTAATATATAAGAACAAACATTGTTTTTAAATATAAACAATAGTACAGATCATAATCAGAGCAGAAAATAACAGTTCTACTGAAAATGATAGCAAGAAATTTGAATAACAAACAGTTTCCATCCAATCATTATAATATCCTATCTTAATCCATTTGCGGTCAAAAAATTTGGAAGGATTTCTGGCCAACTTCTATAGTAGTCAGCATATTCTTCATGTAGGCAATAGATTATAAGAAAAACATGTCTCTCTCAAACAAATAAACCTAGTAATTAAATAGAAACTTCACGGAAAATCAACGCAACAAAATTAGTCCAGTAAATTATGTTTGGAAGGGTAAATAGCAGATAAGTTCTGGGGTAGTTTCGATTTCTTCTAATCTGTAGGTATTTTGGGATGCTGAATCCGAAGATCGACAACAAAATTTTGCGACGCAACATAAACAATGTCCTTTGTCAAGGTTTTCCGTTCTTAACTCGGGAACTATAAACTTTTAATGAAAAACATACCTATTCAAAAAAAAAACGCATAAAATATGCAACAATCTTCATACAAAACATGTTTTAACAGACAAATCGTTGAAGCTCCAGGGCTTGTTGTACATTGGCGCAATTTCATGCACATCTAGCTGTGGAGGTTGCTGATATCCTAGTTGTCGCAAATTTTCATTGAATACAAATTCATTCTGAATCCAAATTTGTAATTTCTTTGGACACTATTAAATAACTTGTGTAATTGATAAAAAAAATTACTTCCAGCTTTACATACAGTATGAGTATAAAGTATAGCATTAAATTCATATCTTCAGTATTCACTATGTTGTAGAAAAATGCTGGAATAGGTAAATTTTCATCCGAAATGGCGCATCAATTTTTTTTCAATGTTGGCATATCTTTTGTTGGCATTGGCAAACCGGAAACGGAATCAGCTTCCCGAAAGTATGAAGATTGGAAAAATCTCGAAACTTGATTATAACACAATTTAACTGGACTATAGGTATGCTCATAGCAAGTGCGGGAAGATTTCGATCTGTATGGTCTCGCAAATGTTAAGAGAACAACATCTTTCCTACAATTGGTTAGGACCGTGCAAGTAAAATTCATTCAAGATACAGAATAATTTTTCGCTTTTGATTCGTATCCAAAAATTTTAGTTCCGAATCACATCTATGGATGCAGTTTCTTTCTTTATTTTTGAGAATTTACGCACTAGTGCAAAAGTTGTGAATTTCATGCAATTTTCTTGGTCATCGTAGGAAATATTGTTAAATAATGAATTATTTTATAAAATCCAGGAAAAAAAGATTTTTCGGTGACTTTCCATCCTAACTAAGATTTCGACTAGCATTGCCTCACAAAGGCAATCAAAAGACAATTTAAAAAAACAATCATAAAACAGCAGCGCAGCAGTGAATGCCCTTCAATAAGTCAAAAACAAAACGATAACAGAATAAAAAGCCCTCTTATCATAACTCATCATAGGAAAACATTCGAGCTACCTATTTTTTTCTACGTCCCCTTTTCGTCGGTTCCACTGTTTCAACGGTACCGTTCTTACCTGATCTTCCGCAGTCGGAACAAGACACCAGTTCCTCCGGCCCGCCCGTCTTCTTGTTCTCCCTGCTGTCGCCCAGGCAAAAATCGCAATAGGGACTGGGACCGCCTTTCGGGGGCGGGACCTTCGGAGGACCTTCAGCTGGCACCGCCGCAGAACACGGTTCGGCAGTGTTTTCCGGCGGTAGAACCGGCATTTGGGGCTCTTCTAAAGGGACATTCGGTGGAGGAAGAAGCGGCATAGACGGCACAGGAGGTTGGGCGGGGGGTAAGTTCGGGGGTAACGGGGATGCTTGAGGCATACTCAAAGGGGGCGGCTGAATGCCCGGTGCGCCTATCGGTGGTCCTTGACGGTTACGAGCTCTTGGCTGGGAACCTATGGGAGGAATAAAAATGAATATGTTCCATTGTCCCGGTAAATATTAACAATTTGAAATATCAAACAAATCTTATCGAGCGAATGGAATCATGTTGGTGTTATGATTGGACATTGGAAACCGTTGAAATTGAAAGAAGAAGATCCTTTTGATATTGAACAAACCTTTATCAAATATCCATTTGTTCTCCAGACGCTATCCACCAAATTCTTTTTTGGAAAACAATTGAAACTGAATAAAGCAACACTATTCATAAGCAAGGCCAAAAACCTGATTGAGGATGTTGCGATCAATAGGTTCATAAACAAGGACTGTTTTCCTGATCATTTTAAAACTGCGGATTCGATCAAGATGTAATTCGACATTTCAATAGAGAATGCGAAGTTTAGTACAGAACGCGTAAGCAGAACCATATGAAATTCTAGCGAATTATCAAAAAAATATAATTCAATGATCCAAGATCATTGACGATTTCTTTCAAAGCCGTCGAAAATTCAAGCAACTGTCCTACCAACTGGCATCGTGTAATCGCTGCGTTAATACTGACAATTTTAGCATTACGATTCATAACTTCATTCTTCCAAATCTTTTTCAATGAATTTCAATCGTAACTGTAGACAACCAGATAAGCCGAAGATCTCCTGGTTAAAACTTGTAGATATTTTCAAGCAGTGGTAGATGGAAACAATATGATAGAACTATAAATAAATGAAACTCACAATATGAAATTTGCGGTTAGGCGTCAGTTGATTTCACTTACTTTCAAGAACTAGGGAACAGTAGCAGCATACTTCTATTTTATTCATCAGAATCAATAACATACTGCTATGTATACTTTAACGAATCTATTCGTCAGGATCATTGAACAAATACTTTCATTTTCAATCAAAATAAAGGAATATCTTCCCTTAATTTCCGGTGCATCATAGTGCCTAATTTAATTTCAAAACTTCAGATGATTAAACTAAACTTAAACGTCCAGAATCCAACATGAACCCAACATAATTGCATTTGCATTGCATTCTTCCTACAAACATGATGAGATAATTACAGTCAACAATAATGAATAATATCTTGTTATAAATTACTTTTTTAACCGACCTAACCATAAAACTCAAATTCTCTTGATCACTTGATGATTTTTGAACAATTATATAAGAATTATTTCAACTATAAATTGATGTTATGAGATAAAAGTCGATTGGATTTCCACTTAATTTCAATGCGATTGATTCGTCAAAATGTCAGCTTTCCAGTTTCCCAGGATAGATGCATAGAATACCTGGTGTTGGCACTGTGTAGATTCTGTTCAAGATCTTGTCGATCGAAAATCTGAGCATTTGTCATGCTTTTCATTTCTCCCGAAAGTGGTCGCGCTATTGGCCAATGCTGCAATAGCGCCACTGCCGTGAAACTTTGCTGATTATTCCGGAAGTAGCACCAGTATTGAAATCTAGAGTGCCGTTTTTATATACAAATTTTGGTCACGATTTTTAGTAAGGAGTCGTTACACCAGGTATTCTATACATCTATTTCCCAGGTTTTGGAAAATGATAATTTCCTTATATGTATGCCAATAGGAATGAATTTCGCAGAGAGTATGTTAGCATCTGTTTTGCTTGGTCATCCTGATGAAAATTTGGTTATTAAATGACCATTCTCTCTCACAGTAAGATTGAAAAAATGTCAACAATACAGGGTGATCCTAAATAAATGTATCAACGGTCAACTGTAGATTTCTCATGAAAAAATTATAGTTTTCTTTCTCTTCCGTTTTTTCTTCGGGTCTTCGTTTCCGAGGTGGTGTCGAAAATGTATGTTTTTTCAGTTTTTTGCCAATGTCTCAGGAACCGTTTGAATAACAGAAATGAGTTTTTGCACACACATTGTCACTAATAATAGCTACTCTCTTGCACTTTTCTCGGTTTTATTAGACGTGCCAGTGGCGGATATCTTGAATTTGCACGAAGGTTTTACCCTCCAACTTTTACAACACTGGATAAATTTGCATTTGCACAGCCAACTCTGATGCGCCAATGTGTTTCACATTAAAAAGGTACTCCTGGTTCATTATTCTAATACGAACCGTTTTCGAGAAAACTGGCATTTTATGATCAAAGACAATTTGCTAACGCATTGTAAATTTCTTGTAATTGGAAAAATTCTTGTTGAAAATAATGAAAAATAACTTTGTAATTTACCTAAGCTTAAAAAACTAGTTGTCAAATTTTGTTGAAATTATTTAACTTGTAAATTATCACTAGTCAGTTTCCAAAATGACAAGAAATTTACAATGCGTTAGCAAATTGTCTTTGATCATAAAATACAGTTTTCTCGAAAACGTTCCACTTTAGAGCAATGAAACAGGAGAACCTTTTTAATGTTCAACACATTGGCGCATCAGAGTTTTGCTGTGCAAATGCAAATTTGTCCAGTGGTGTAAAAGTTAGGGGGTAAAACCTTTGTGCAAATTCAATATCTTCGCCACTTGCACGTCTAATAAAACCGAGGAAAGTGCAAGAAAGTAGCTAGTATTAGTGACAATGAGAACAGAAACTCAATTCTGTAATTCTAACGGTTTCTGAGATATTAGCAAAAAACGGAAAAAAATATAAATTTTTGACGCCCCGTATATCTGAAACGAAGACCCGGAGGAAAAAATGGAAGAGAAAAAAGTGTTATTTTTTATAAGAAATCTACAGTTGACCATTGACACACTTATTCGGGAACACCCTGTATAGTTAGAATAAAATTTAAAATGTAGAAGAACTCTTTCTTCAGAATTTATTGAACCTCAACTTTATACTGCCCACCAAATCCATACGTTGAAATATTCCATATTCCTTTGAAAAAAGTGGGAATTCAGTGGACTTTTACCTCTGCATTCATAATGAATCAAAAATGTACTTGAACTGAACATCACATCGCAGAATAATCCGAAATGAAATAATTAATATGAGAGCTAAATAATATACAAAACATTTTTTGTTACTTTGTTAGTATGCAATAATAAGGGATATTCATATCGCATTTGCAAAATTATGAATCATTTGAATAACTGGTATTATCTCTTACAAAGTAAAAGCCAGCCCATGCACAGGAGAAGACAGAAAAAACAGTCAAGAGAAATCAAACTAATAAACAACAGAAGAAAATACACTACTACCATGCAAGCAAAACAATCTAAAATAAAACGGAAAACCTTTTGATAATCACAAAATAATAAAAAAATATCATAAGGTAAAATTTAGTACCGGGTGCTTGATTCAGAAAGGAAACATAACTATCTTGGTACACCTGTCCTGGAATCGGCTGCCCCCCATGCGTCGGCACCGGCGGCGCCACCTCCCCCATCCCTCCCATAATATTGCCCCCCACTGCGCCTTGCATGGGTTGCATCGGCTGGCCAGGCACGCCTGGAAAGGGAACAGGCATGCCCGACGGGCCAGGTGCTGGTGGCATAGCCACGCCCATCGGTGTTAGGGTCGAGGCGTTACTGTCGCGCGAGTTATCGTCGCTAGCGCCCTCTTTGTGAGAATGGCCGTAGTGGTACGTCAACCCAGGCCTTGTCTTGTAACGCGCTCCACACACTGAAATTTTTTCAAATAAAAGGAGAAACGAAAAGGTAATGCCTACTCATTTGATTTAATCTGAGGATTTTTTTAATGTTAGTTACCCATATTCTTGCCAATTAGCCACAATATTGATTGACTAAAATTATTTCCTTTTCTTTTATTTTCCAAGTCTTCAAAGCTGAATCGAGACACACCATACTTCTGAGAAAAAATTTCATATAGAAAGAATGAATAGACATATTTTGCCTGTTGTATCTATTTTCTAATGACTAAAGAGGCTTCAACATAATTTTTTTTAATGAATCAATTCATTCTGAATTAAAAACGAGTTATTTTTTAAACCATTCCAACATGTTCTCCATATTCCCCATGTTTTTGATATATAGTTAACAAAAATAGTGATACCTATTAGAATTAGGGAGGATTAATGAATTTCTGTTCTTAATAATCTCAATCTCTGCAGGGTTCTGCAATTCTCAAGAATGCACATTATTGATGAATTAATTTCAAAATTGAAAAGAAAAAAGTGTTTCACATGGCTGTATATGAATATTAATATTTTACACAAGGAATTACTAAACTTTATTGCCCTGATAAGAGTGGGCAGTCTTTGAAAATTTTGATAGGAGAATTTCACTCTCATTGTACAAAAGTATTCAAAATGAAAGATTCCCCAAAAAACATAATTAATGTGACTCAACCAGAAATGGTTGACATTTAAGGAGGCTATTAGTTACCATTTGAAATTAAAGTTGATGTGTCTGACCATTTTGTGAACTAACAAGAGAGGAGACTTTTTATCAGTTATATTCTGAATTATCAAGAATTGTAAACTAAATGAATGTTTTGGATTATTTCAAGAATAATAAGGAGGCGTTGTCGAAGAGTATTCATAGCTATATTCTATTCACTTTCATAAAGTATCCCGGTTGGCCATGACATTCTGACACATTTCACCGTGTATATTTTGAACATGTTAGGTTATATTCATTTTCCTGTCAGATAACTACACCACGTTGCCGTCTCTACATAGAGGTCGTAGTAATTACGTGTTTATCAAAATGTTTATTTACTTTGGGAAAATAATTACACAGTACTAGTTGAATAAGGAGGCTATTCGACATTTTTGCAACACTAGAAAATCTAAACGTTAGGTGTTTCACACTGCCGGATAGATGGTTCTGATGAAAAAGGCAGCTCTATCGCTAAGGAGATCAGATGATCTACACTAGTAAGGTTCCTTTCGGAGTTTTTGAACCTCCATCCATTTTGAATTTCACCATTTATAGTTGAAGAGGCGAACTCTCAGAATTTCCTCTACATATTATTCCATATCCATTAGATCACTGTTTGAGCCAGAGTCATCCTCAGAAATTAGCATTGGCAACATCTCTGAGAATTATTTTGACATTGCCGATATTTTACGAGTGCCAATCTGCGTCAGTGTAAGTAAAAAAACTTGATAAACCTAAATCTTGGCCAACCAGGATACACTATAAAAGTGAATGGGGTATATTTGCTTTTTTTATTGCATGAGTGCATTGTGAAGGATGAACAATTGATTTCAAAAATTGAAGATTCAGTATCAAACAGTTTTATCTCCATTCGAAATATTCATCAGGTGAAAGTAAGTTAATTTTGATAATGTACAAAGTGCATAATATTCCATAGATGTGAATTTTCCAGATAAGGTATCCAAATATGGAGAATTCATTGGAAATTTATAACTGTGCTTCGATAATAATGGTCAAAGGAAACAAACATATTTTCTGCTAGTCATTAATCATTAATATCGTCAAGAAATAATATTTCACTATTCAACCAATATGGGTGGCTAATAAGAATATGACAAGAAACCTATGATAATCTTCTGAATTTCTCGATGGTCCCAAAAATAATTTTCTAATGTCCTCAATACAATCCTTTGGAGAGATGTTTTCAGCAGGATCAAAAAGCACAAAAAAAACAGGCCCCGCTATTATATCTACAAGACTTCAATATATCGAAATATACTTGAAAGTTAGTATTGAAGCAATAAAATTGTTAATCAATAGTTGTTGGACAAACTCTGTGCAGATTCACAAACGAACAAATTCAGAAGATTGCCACATGATTAATTTCAGGGACCAGAACCGAACAAGAGAGAAAAAAATGAATAATTGAAAGGAAGAAACAAAGCACTTAAGGAGCAATCAGATTCAACATACAACCAGCCCAATGCTGTGAACCCGAACCGAAATCAATTCATTCTATACCTTTCCCAGAATATTAGAAAAACCGATGATAAGTAACCATGAAATAATTTTTTTATGAAAACCAAAAACGATTCTTCAGTCGAAAGAAATTTGAATGTTGAAATTCTGCCAGATTTCAAGAAAAAGAAAATAGAATAAGTACTTGAAGAACTAGTGATTCAACTGCTATAACTATAATTATATTAAAAGTCTACAACAGACACATGCAGAGAGTAAGCAGTGATAAACAGAATTTCTCTTCTGAAAACACTGAACATGTTGATAAAACTTATGGGTGAATTATAACGTGAAGAAACTACAACCCACTACCTCAGAAACCTAAATTAACATAAATAAAATTATGTTCTATTATTTACAAAAATATTCCATTATTTGAATCACAAAATTTAATTTACAACCAAAATTTTAGTTGCATAAAGACTTATCTACCTTTTGAGATTACACTATTTTCTTAATTCAATCTGAAAAGGTTTGTTGCTAAACTAAAATTAATTTCGGTTCATTTTGAATCCTTCTATTTGTGGTAATTATTTATTTTTCTTTCGGTTCGAGTCCCTGTCTATTAACAATTAAAAAAGCTCTCTGTACTAAGCAGCAAGCTCTTACTACGAGGTACAATTGAATCAATGATTCGCCATGGTTCATGAGGAAATATATTCAGGGTGAATAACAAACCAGAGTTAATTGAAAGAAACATTAATGTTGTATAGTAATTCACTGGTTTGATATACATTCTGGCATGCTCAAGCAGAGAAACCTTTATTACAAATAGAAAGAATTTTCTTTTGTAAACGATGTTACAGTGCAGAAAATATCTTTAAAAAAATGATTTTCAATGAGCAAATCTAATGACATTTGTCTCCACATCATCAGTGAAGAACTTACTACCAAATGCACTAGGTTTCATTTATTATAACAAAACATCAAACTCAACAATATTGATAAGTATGTGCATAAAAGTTCTGTTGAGTTGCACCATTCTAGATTGATGTATCTGAATCTATTTTCATGAGAGATTTAGGTATTTCCGTCAACAGAATGGTAATATATAATGAGTATTACATATAATGATATAGAAATTGGGAATACTGAAAATTTGAACTAGAAGTGGAGTTATGGATCAGAGTGATTTATTTTTTACAGCAAATAGAAAATGTTGTCATATTCTAACTAGGTTTGTCATTAAAATGCTCCTATTATCAGGTTAGTACTTTTCAAAGAGTTCACAGTTAGAAAGTTTAAATAATATGAATCGAGACTTTCACAATTGAGGAAAATTGGAATATTCAATATCTATTTTCAATTGAATAGGAATAAGAGAAGTTTGAAGATGATGTTAAAAACATAATGTGTCATTATTTTTACCCATATCATGCATCATTTAAAGATATATCTGACTCAAATCCAACCTTAACAAAAATTAATTTCAATTAATATATTATCAATGATTCTTGAAATTTTGTATACAAACTATCAACTTCGATGCATTTAAAGCTGTATTTTTGTGTAGCAATATTTCAAAAATAGTCTGAAAGATGTGTAATAAATTGATAATTCAAATCTAGAGTACTCTGGGTTTTCTAGCCATGGTCCAATAAGAAGTCCACCTAACTTTTTGCATCTTAAGAGATTTCTCAGTCCCAGGTTGTATTTCGTGGTAAGACCGCTCAGAACTGCTGTTGACGGCAAAAGGTTGAGGTGAAATTTTGTTTGGGCCACAATTAGAAAACCCGGAATAGTCCAGATTTGAAGATGAGTAAAAAATCAACATGATAGAGATATTTTGATCAATGCATGAGAATCTTTCAAAAGATTTGAAATAAATTGCAACATCTGACTCAAATTTTTTCATTTCGGCCAAAATGGAGAGATATCAAAAGTGATATACACCGTATTGTATTTGGACAGAAACCAATGAGGAGAATGGTTTCAATTAATTAAAAAATTATTAAAAAGTAAGGTTTCTCATTCCGCAAAACATTGAAATACTTCGTTTATAAATTTCATGTAAATGACTTACGTTCACAAGCAAATGGTTTGTCTGGATCTCCTGGAGTTGGTTCGAAACTATGACCACCTTTTTTTCTGCCCCTTCCACTAGCTGCTGCACCTTTCTTACGCCCTGGAGTACTGGGAGAATCTGTGCCTCTTCCCTACACAATCGAAAAAAAATTTAAATTGAAATAGCTTCATCAACATAATAAGATGAAAATCAACTAGGTAATGAGATAAATAAATTTTACCCTTCCAGTGCCCTTCTTTTTCCGTCCTTTTTTATAAGTTTCTTCATAATCTAAATCTGAGTCAGGATCAGGTTCATCATAACCTTCCATATCAATTATATCTTGTTCATCATAATACCACTCCTAAAACATTGTTGAAAGCAATACATATATGAAAATATAAGTGTTAAGTAATTTGATATTAATCATTTGTTAGCGATGGGAATGGATATTGTATGTATACTAATATTATAAAGAGGAAAGATTTGTATTTTTGTGTTTGATACGAATAGGCTCAAAAACTACTGGACCGATTTCAGAAATTCTTTCACCCTTAGAAAGCTACATTATCCCCGAGTGACATAGGCTATACTTTTCAGCCAAAAAAATAAGGATACCTACTATAACTTCAATAATAACAAAAAAATCAGCCATAATCTGCAATTTTCACGTGCGCTGCAAAAACCGCAAGACTTATGTGGATACAATGTATGACGGAAATGTACCTCTTAAATAGTTCTACAAAAAAGTCCACGATAGCATATATCTATCTCTCAAGATTGACTCGCTATTACCTGTTTATGTTAATCAGATGTTTTCCAAAATTATGCACTATTTGGAAGTGTGTTTTTATGAATTGGTTATTGATCCTCATCCAACCTAATATGTTATTTATCCCCAGTATTTAATTCAGAACGAAATTGCCCTTCACATCATACAATTACAACGAGTACATCAAAAGATATGGCAGGTTGAAGTGTTGAAGATGAAACCGCCGTGTGAAACAAATTTCTACCCAGGCAAAGCTGGGACGGCCAGCTTGTATTTGATATTCTTCTGTTAATATCTCAAAAATATTAGTGGTAATAAACTAGCTAATGTCATTGAGTAGACATATAAAAAGAGGTTCAACAGAATGAAGCCAAAACTATACTTAGTTTCGTGTGAATTCATAGTTGTTGCCTAAGGAACCAGTAGCGACATATATTAATTAGCAATGCTGATATTAATGTCCCCCTCACCTTAGGTACTTCATCCTTCAATAGTTGACTATCTTTACTATCTGTATCCTGAAGAGCTGGATTTTCAACCTGAGAAATGCTATGCACTTCTCCTTCATCCAATATAGAATCTGCAGCTCTTGCAAACGCTCTTGAATTCATAGTAAGATACTGTCTACGCTTTTTACGCCATCTAGGTCTAGGATATGAATAAATTTGTCCAGGCAGCAATCCTGGAATTCTCTGTCTAGGATGCATAAATAAGGATGAATGGTTTTGTGCAACCCCAGTCTGAGTATCAATAAATGGAAGACGCATTCTTCTTTCTATACATAGTCTCGTATTGTAGTTAGCCGAGCTTTCCAAAACTTCTTTATATTGGGGATCGTTCAGAAAACTAAAAAAAAAAACAATGTCCAAGTATTGATTCATGGAGACGCCTTGGAAGAATTGAACAAACTAGGTTTGTTTCCGGAGCGTGAAGATCAATTATAAATCAATAATTGACTATGTACCTTTCTATTTTTTCCAAATTCGATTTGTTTATTAAATTATCCATTTTAATATCAACATTATTCAAATCCACCACCGCCACAGCCATTCTTCATGTATCAAACATCATCAATCAACGATGAAATGTCATAGAGCATAACCTAAGCATTTTTTTCTATGGATATCCATAGAAAAAAAATGAAATTTTTGAATTTGTTGATATTCTGTGTTTCCACCACAGAATCAAAGCCCTCTTTGCCTAAACTCTATGCTAATCCAGAGACAACTTGCATAGAATACCTTGTCTATGGCTAGTCCCTTATTTATCTGTGTCAAGAAAAAAATAATTTTTTGATGGAATGGAAGAATATTAAATGAATTCAAATATTTCGAACTTGTTTCGAGTATAATGTCTAGCATATCTGGGTTGTATTCACCTTTACCTCAATCAATAAGTGATTCCGATTCTGAAAGGGAATTTCATATGGATTCCTTATGCCCTTCCAACAACCATTTCAATGAAAATTCCTCAGATCAACTCAAAATGTATTCGAATCATGGGCCCTACATGAAAAAATCCCAGGACCAAATATCCAGTTTAATGGAAGCTAAGGTGATTAAACCTCAAATGAGTACAAGTAGAAAATTAGCCTTCATATTTTCTATAATACTCTGCTTTTTACCGATCATCATATTTTTATGGGTTCTTCCTTGTGATGTTGATACCTGTCCAGTTAAGGTACTGAATTGGGAAACCCAGGAGGAAGATGTAGAAATGAAAGGAAAAATAAATTTATTTTTTGAGAGATTTAAGAAACATTTCAATTTGGCAGTACAGTATAAGGGGGATATGAACTCTCAGGAAGTTTTAAACAATGGTGTTATATCCTTTTTAGGAAATAATGGTGGAATGAACTGGTATTTTAGACAATCTGTTATTCCAGAGTACTTAGATTGCTCACTGATTGATGTGGACAAAAATGGTATAAAAGACTGTTTGTTGCTTGATGAAAAAGGACTTAAAGCTGTTGAAGTTGTCTCAGGTCAAATAATTTGGCATGTTCACAGTCATGGAGAGAAAACATTAATTGAAAACCTTCAATTTCCTGTTGCTGTAAAAGATATAAATCATGATGGAGTGGATGAACTGTTGAGCATTTATCAGCAAAAATATCTGATGATCATTTGTGGTAAAACTGGAAAAGCTTTGACTGATATGGTTATTGAGGAGTGTAACGAAGTTGAAAAACTGCAAATTTTAGATGAATATGTTAGCTTTCAATGTTTAAATGATACAGTTATTTACTTGAAGATAAAAGTTTCCGAAATTAAAAGAAGATATTACAATAGCTCTCACTTGCTGAATTTTGAAAAATCTAATTTCACTTCTTCAGAGACTAACAGTTTCACATTAGATCAGTATAAGCTGAATATTGAAAATTTCGGAACATGCCCTGACTGTCATTCTTTTATTAAATTACTAAATGACCAAAATAATGTCATCTATTCCAAACTATTTAATAAATCCCATATCATAAAACCTTCCAAGTTCAAATTTGGATCCACTATAGCTAATTCTTTTTCTGCAAGAAAACATATAAAAGGATATATTGTTAAAGTTTGGGAGTGGCACTATAAATTTAATCCCAAATATAATTCAAATCCTGTTTTCTCATTCAGAAGAGACATTTCAAACAGTACCTACTTTGGAAATTACATAACTGAAAGAATTATTTTGATAACATTCAATAACACAGATTATAATATAATTGAAGCAAGTTCTGCTAATATTACACAGTTGTGCTTTCAATCAGAACTCTCTGTTGTAAAATGCCAACCAAACTTTAAGAATCAAGAATATTCTATTTTGATAGCTGACTTGGACAGAGATGGATCGCAAGAATTAATCTATTACTCCAGCTCGTTCTATTTGAGAGAAAACTACAAAGTTAATGCTAATCCTTGGCAATTGATATCAACAATCAAACTTCTCAAGCTTGAATCTGAATTACCAAAGTTATATAATGCAAAAGAAACGTTTGGAATTGATCCAAATTATTGAATGTAAAATTGTAGGCATCTGAACATTTGTATATACATATTGTAATTTTTCATTTGTAGTTTTTAAGTTTTTTGCTGTGACTCCTTTTTATCCGATCCAATAATCTTGGTCCATTTAATTTTTTGTGATATTATGTGCTAGTCATTTTGTGTGATGGAGAACACCTAGTCAGTTTTATATTCTCATAACTGCTTATATTAATGAAAATATGTTGAGTCATGTTGAAACCTCGAATTATTAACTCACTATGAGTATTTATCATTCTAATTCTGTGATAACTTCTTTGTCAATATCATGGATGTTTGTCTTCATTTGTAGAAACAGTTATCTGAAGTTTTTGGTTCATCAAAATAATTTTAATTTTGAATATAAATTCAATAAAAAATAAGACAGAAAATAGTATTTCATTTCCAATCAATTATGTATACCCTTCACCCTTTTCGAATAAATTTTCACCAACCAAATTTTGGAATCTATCTAACACACAGATCAATAATGAAAAAATTTTTACTGATCTGAAAGTTTCCAGTAATCAAAAAGTTTAGAAAGAAAATCAAGGACATCAGGGATATTTGAAACATCAAATTTGAGAATATTTTTTGTACAGGTTTCTTACCTATTGAAAAGGATATTTGTCGAATGGGAGGCATCAAAATTTGGATTCCAAAAATTATGTTTTGGTTTCTAAAATCAAAAAGGTGTATTTCTTTTGAAAATCAGAGATGTTACTTGGATTTAATCTCTAGATGACAAAAGTAATTAGTTCAGTAAATAAAAAGTTTATTATCTTAACTTGTACAACTATTTATGCTTCTTTTTCTGTTTCTTTTTATTCTTCGCTTCACTTCCTATTTTCCTCTTTTCTCCACTGGAAATATTTAACTCTTCATCATTATTCAGAGGTTTAACACTGAAACCTTCTATGTAGGGTTCAACTAATTGAAGAACAAATTTCTCATGTTGAATGTTTTTAGAATCTAGGCTAACTCTAACAACAACAGGGTCGAAAGCATGGAATATAACATCACCAGCTTTTTGGGTTTGTTCCTAAAAACAAAATTTTCAGAACAAATTCAAATTTGGAATGATTCACAACTTACATCTTCGTCATAAGTAAACACAGATTTTCCATCTTTAGTTGCTAAATATAACGGACATTCAAGACCATATTTGGGAAGCAAAATTTGGAGAGCGTTCTTCCTCACAAACAAAACATAACCTTCGTCATCTTGAATTTTTCCTTTGAAGAATAGCTAAAAATGCAATCAATTTTCAAACATTAAATTCAAATGTCGATGATTTTGGAATGGTTGCCTTTTTGAACTTGTTATTTTACACTCAACAAATCCAAACATCTTCAAATTTCACTAGAAATGGAATTGAATAACTTACGTGAGTGTTGAACGCTACAGAGGCTCTTCCCGCATATTGTGCCATTCTATTTCTATAATTCAAGTTCTGACATAACTGACCGCTCTTCTGCTTATCTAAAAGGTCAGGATATGTCGAGTCTGCTCCACAGGAGACTGCTAGCAACCTATGCACAATTATATCGGCGTATCTTCTTATAGGTGAGGTAAAATGTGTATAAAGTGGAACTGCTAATCCATAATGGTAAAATTCATCCTTTTGAAGTGTACCGCTAGGGAAATAAACAGCTTGAAGCATACAACGTGTTGCCAGAATTCTCAACATTGTGTTCAAGTATGGATTCGATTTGCTGACAGCACTGTCCAGGGACTCGGCTAGGTTTTTTCCTGTTTCAATTTGTATATCAAATCCCTGAAAACACAGAGTACATGATGAAAAGACATTTAACAATAAAACTTTGGATATGAAAATAATAAGGAAATTTTAGAGAAAGAATATTTGTACACGAAAATGTGAAATTCCAATGAACTTACAAGATGTTTACCAGCTTTGACCAAAGGATCAAAGTTAGAACTAGGTGGTGTTGGATGTCTTCTCAGCATAGCACAATCTGGAAAGTCTTCCAAAATTTTCTCAGCTACACTTATATTAGCCAGCAACATGAATTCTTCCACCATTGAGTTAGTCTCAAAAAGCTTTTTAACTTCTACGTCCAGAGGTTCCATGGTTTCAGAATCCATATGAATTTTAACTTCAGGAGATGCCAACACTAAAGCTCTGAAAGTTAATTTAACAAAATAATCTGGAGCTCTTCAATACAATATAATTGAAACTTACCCTTTTTCCAATCTTCTTGCTTTCAAAATTTTAGCCAGTCTGTTTAATCCTCTCAAACCATTGGCTACTTCATCATTTTGAGACTTGTCATTGATTGTTATTTGAGCTTCTTCATAGGTCATAGCCCGTTTCGATTTGATTATGCTCTTGTGGAATCTCGTATTCAGAATATTTGCATCTTTGTCCATTTCCCATATACAAGAGAAGGCAAATCTTTCCTCCCCACCTCTCAACGAACATAGGTTTGAACTGAGAAGTTCTGGTACCTGTAGAAGCAAAAGTTGGGTAATTGTTAAGTAGCATAAAAAAATTAATGATTGAATATTTACCATGTCAATCCTCTTATTTACAAGATAGACAGTTGTAGCCCTGGAAGCAGCTTCCAAGTCAATAGCAGTTCCAGGTCTAATGAAGTGAGAAACATCAGCTATGTGAACACCAACTTCCAATTTTCCATCACCTATATCTCTACAATGAAGAGTATCGTCAATGTCTGTACAACCTGGAGGATCTACAGAACATATTGTTATATTTCTAAGATCAACTCGTTTCTTCACATCCTATAAAACAAATAATGGAACAAAAATTGAAATAATAAGGAATAAGACACAAATCATTTGCCAATAAATTAGAATAAATTCAAGAAAAACACACCTCTTCTGTTATAATCCAAGGCAGTTTAGGTAAGCATTTCAGCACTTCCTCAGAGAACTGACTGTGGGGTACATCATGTTCAAGCAAAACAACTTCATTTTCTGTATCTTGATTGCCTATTTTACCCAGTGCTCGCACAAAATGACCCTGCATAAATGAGTTTTCAGTTTTATATTATGTTTATTTTTATGTAAAAAAGCAAACAAAATAAATTGTAATAAAAGAACTCACATGGGGATACCTAGAATTCTGAGGCCAAGAATCTATTGTCACTATCAGTTTTTGAGTTTTCAAAAATTCTGCTTGCCTGGTTTCTATTCTTATCTTGGGGATACTTCGATTCGATGGAATGAATAATTGGTATACACCATCAACACCACCTTCCAGAATACCGCAATATTGTTTCCATTTTCTGCGGATCACTCCAACTACTTTACCAGTAGGCCTGATTTCATCTTTTTTTTTATGTGCCATTTTTATCTCTTTTTCTTTCTCGATTAGATCATCAATAATTTCTTCCACTTGTCCCTCATCTTCTATAACTAACTCAGTAGGGGAGGTCCAATCTTTTTTTTCAAATAATTCTACTGCTACAATATCTCCATCTACTGCTCTATTCAATCCCTCTCTGCCTTGCACAATAACCTGTCACATAATGAATACACAAGATATTAAATTAATATCTTATTTTTACCACACAATGAATAATTTCTTCACTTACAGGGTCATTTAAGCCATCTACAGTCACATATCCTTCAAGATAATTTTCTCTAGATGCTCTGAAAGTACCTTGATATAATTTTCCCATCTTAATTTTCCCCATGACTTCTGTAATAGACATATGAGGTGGATAAACATCTTTTCCGGAACCATAGCTGGTGAAATTTTTAGCCAATTTATCTTCAACCAAATGACTATCTTTGAGGTTCTGCACATAATCCTTAACTGAAAATGATAAAGAACATTATTTTTTCCACTCCAATGATAACAAAATTATTTCAAATATACCTGAAAATGTGGTAATATTTTCTTCTAGAGCTAGTCTTTTATTTTCAGCATCTTCTGTTAAGAAAACAAAGTTTTCATTTGGCAAATGTTTTTGATACCAGCTGCAAGATTTTCTAATGCACCTATCGTTGTAATCATTTACCAATTCCTTTTCTTCTTGAGTTAAATATGTATCTCTGAAAATAAACCATATATACCAATTCGTAACATTTCTCATCAATTGCTCTTACTTATGATGGTCATTTGTGAATACATAAAAGTGTCGACTAGGATTCTCAATAATATTCACAATTCTCTTGAATATTGGTAAACTCCTATGTTTAACTTCATTAAGTACAGTATGTAAGATAATCACGTTACCAAATACTGTTTCATCTATCACATCCATCTATAAAATTTAAGTTATTTGATTTACCATTTCGGAAATATATATATGTATCATTTCACCTGATTCAATAAAACATTAGTATCTAATAATAAGAAGTGGTTTCCAGCGATCAATTTACAATCATTCTTATGAGAAATACTAAGATTAGTTGGAACTGGGAGACAAGTTTCACATGTAGGAAATCCGCAGGATATATCATCTCGTATATAATGTTCCCTGACATTCTATAATAAAAGATAAGTATCAAAAGTGAAAATTTTCTTGCAATCAATTAATTACCTTCAGGAAATTTCCAATCTTATTTTTTTTAATGAATATTTTGGTGGTGAACATCTTGTTGATTTCTGGTTCTGGCAGTTTGAGCAGTTTTTAAGGTTAGTTCAGTTGCTGTGGTTAATGGTTATATGCATAGAATTATGTAGTTCCTCTTTGGTTAAAATGTCAAATGTTTCCAATCTATGCGTTAACCTTTTAGATTCTGGAATAACCGTTTATTTGGTTTTTCAAAATTAAGGAGAAGAATAGATATGGAACAAAAGAAAGGAAAGGCTACATTTATCAACGAAATATCTCGTATGATGTTTGGATTTGGCGATAGCTGTAACCCAAATCCAGAAACTGTTCAGTTGGTTGAAAACATAACTTTAGAGCAACTTCGAACTATGGTTCGGGAAGCATTGAAATATTCGAAAGATGGAAAAACCCTCAAAGGCGAGGAATTGATATTTTTGATGAGACACAACAAATATAAAATGCGGAGATTTGTTAAATATTTGCATAACAAAGTGTTAAAGAACATTCAAGCAAATAAAATTGCAGAAGTAGATTTGGATGTACAACCAAAAGGTTATTTAATGGATTTCATAATGAAAATAGATGAAACTGGCGAATTCACGGATCTAACTGAAATGGATGAAGTAAAGCGAGAGAGGGAGTTAAGAGCTGATAGGATATCACAAGCTTTAGATGAAGAGCAATATTTAGAATTCTGTAGAGCACGTTCCACATCTTTTTGCAGTAAGAACATAACTATGAAAAATTTAGATAAGTTGAAAAATTGGGTTGATCCTGACAGCCAAATTATGTTTCGAATTGATGCTTTAGAAGTGCTTGCTTATTTAGCTTATCAAACAGTGGCTGAAATAGTTGATTATGCATTTCTAGTAAGAATGGATGCAAACTGTCGTCATGACCCATTGAAGCATATAGTTGGTTCATATTATTCTGCTACAATGTTTAATTTCTCTCATAAATTTGGAGCTTCAAGCCTAGACCACAGCAAGGTATATACTGGTCAGCCAGCAATAAGTGTTAATGAAATAAAGGAAGTTATGAGGAGGGTTAGATTGCCTCAAGCTGGGTTTTTGAATTTTGGAGGAAAACCCTCAGAAACTCGTTACTGTTTAGCTTTATAAAACAACACACCATCTTTATATAATTAAGAAGTCATGATGAATATGCCATTAATAGTTAAGACTAGTAAATAAATTTATTGTACGCTTCGATTTTTGTTACTTTTTGACTACTACAATTAGAAAATTCTCAATTGTCCAGTGTCCACAATAACTTCCTGGCTCATTCCATTTTAATAGACAACATTTACGAGTTCTGAGAATTCCACTATAAATATGAATATATGTTTGTCAAAAGTTTCTTTATTAATTTATATTGCTTTTGAATGGTGGTTCAATTTCACTGTAATATACATATAATTTATCATATCATGAACTATTATTTGTCCTATCCATATTGAAATAAAGCCTTCCATATCCTTCAGGTTAGTCAGCATCTGTAAAATGGGATGTTTTCAAAAGAGAACTTAAACTAATGTTCATAATTACCAAGATAATGGGCTAAAATGGTCATCATTGAAAAACCTAGTCCAATACATATAAGCTGGTATAAGCCAGCTGCTCTTCTTTGATGCTCTTGATGCCATCTTGCTCTTTCTCTAGGAATAATTTCACTGAGAGTAACATACAATAAGGTACCTCCAGCCAAACCCTGAAGAAAAGTTGTATATATTTGATTGATTCGGTCTTCACTTGATGGAAATTCATTTTAAATAAATAATAATAAACTGCTAATTTAGCAGTTTATTATTATTTATTTAAAGTTGTATATTTAAATATTCAACCTATTGTCCCAGATAAAACTTTCCAGTTAAATATTTTGTTGATTTTCAATCTAGGGGTGTCATCGATTTACATCATTACATATTTAGTACACTTGCTACCCTCATACTTATTATTATTATCAACTTTGAAATTTGAAGTGGCATTATAGAGCATGGGATATAGATTTTGAAAGCTAATTTGATACTATGAATACATACTAAAAATATAAACTCATGGTTCGATTTCAAGAAAAAACATTGAATGCATATAGTTTTTTGGAATTTGAATGTTTCCACTTGAAATTTCTGAAAATCAACTACATATACTATACATTGAAAGGCCTAAAATTTGCAAATGATGCACCACATTTGAAGGAAAATTTCCACGATCACAGTATTTTCCCTCAAAACCTCCGGTCCCTAGAAAGTGAAAAGCTTTCAAACGATGTACATCACACGCCCTATGTATCAAGCAGCGACCTAAGAAATATAAGATATCGAGGGCTTTACTCGAGATTTGAAATAATTCAGAATGTTCAATTTCTTTGCGTCGGGCCGACCCTTCAGCCGTCACTGGAGCATAATCACTGTACGTATTTGTCTTTGTAGAATTGAACGTAATCTTGAGACAATATTGATCTAATTTGAAAAACAAAAGTTATGGTATAATTTTGCCAAATCGAGTTTTTGGACAGTGGAACTCTTTGCCCCCTAGTGTTGTGACCTCCCCCACAGTGAACACTTTTAAGAATCGATACGATTTGATTTGAACTATTGTTTGATTGGTGAACTGGTAGAGACTAGTCGTGGGAGCAGCTATTGTCATAATATGTTATTTTTTTTTCTTCTTGGAATTGATTGTTTATTTTGACTAGAGTTTCTGTTGAAGTCTGTTCGCATTGTTATAATGTGTTTTTACATTGGATCATATAGGACCTTGTCCTCGATTCAGATCATTTTGTAATAATAATAATAATAATAATTTTAGAAACAAGTTATTCCTCAAATTCAAAAGATGCGCACGTCATGAATGTAGTATATAGACAGATTATGCTGAGAGAATTCAAATGATTTTTGATCGTAAATGGATCAGAGATGTTTGTATTTTCACCAAATGACGTTACATCAATCGTATTCTCATTGTGCATTGATTGAATTAATCACAAAAGCAGATTAAAATAAAAACGTATACTCCATTCACTTTTATAAAGTAGCCTGGGAGGCCCTGGAATTCTGACACATTTCACCGCGTATATTTTGAAAATGTTAGGTTATAGCAGGTTATAGTCATTCTTCTGTCAGGTATGAACGCAACGTTGCCGTTTCTACATATAAATCGTAGAAATTACGTATTTAACAAAATGTTTTACTTTGGGAAAACAATGAATTTGAGGAAATATTATGTGAATTCAATAATTCCAAAGATCTGACGAATATTGAAAAACTTTTTTCTCTGTTAATACTGAAAAAATTTCACGTGTACGAGTATAAACATGATTGGAAGATTCAGTTATGCTATTTTCTTGTACGGAAATCAAGAACCGAGTGTTGAAATTTTACTGAAAAATAATGGACAGAATAGTCCGTTACTTTGTGATAGTTTATCAACCCGACAGAAAAACTTTTAGAAGAACAGAACAGACGGACGTATGGAAATCCACACTTTTCAAAATTCTCAAGAAATAAGCCTACAGACGACAATTAAATACCTCTTTGCGCAACTTGAAATACTCCAGTATGAAAATGTAGTGGTACTACGAATCTTGTGTCACAGGATAAACCTTATAAGAACTAACTCCATTCACAAAGTTGAAAAAGAGTAAATAGAAAGTAGACTTGGCAATGTCGCTTGATTTTCACGATTGCCAACCTGCGTCCGTTTTAAGTAAAAGAACTTGATAAACCTAAACCATGGCCCACCAAGATACTTTATAAAAGTGAATGGAGTATACATATTCATATTATACATACACTGCGCAAAAAAAATTAACGCACATTCTGAAAATCTCTATTTCAATGAAAGTTAACTCTACATTGACTTTATAACTTATTCTTTATGTTCTCTCGGGAAGGTTTTGAACGAAACAAGACACATTAAATGGAAGAAAAATTCAGGATTTCACCGAATCTTATGTGAAAGAAGAGAAATGAATAATTTTCAAAATACTGAAATGCTGATAAGTGATTTACTTGGTATTTCCACCCCTCGCGTTAATTACAGCTCGGCAACGACGGTTCATACTCAAAATGAGTGATCTTAAAATGTTCTGATCTAATTCTTCCCAGATTTCTCCGAGTTGGATTCCTAAGTCATTAAGAGTAGCTGGATGATTTTCTGAACTTCTCAGCCTTCTATTGAGGTTGTCCCAAACCTGCTCAATCGGATTGAGATCTGGACTTCTTGCTGGCCATTCCATTCGAGAGACTTCAACCTCTTCAAGGTACTCCTGAATTATGGGGTCTGGCATTATCGTCCATAAAAATGAAATTTTCACCAATGTGGCAATGTATGGGGCAAATGGCACTACATGCTCTTCAAGAATGTTCCTTATATACTTATCAGCATTCATAGCTCCATTATCAACGACCACTAGGTCTGTGCGAGCCGTCAAAGATATTCCACCCCATACCATAATCGATCCTCCCCCGAAACCAGTAGTATTCAGGAAATTGCACTGAGCATATCTTTCATGTGGACGTCTGTATACAAGGGAACGTCGATCACAATGGTAGAGGCAGAATCTAGACTCATCTGTGAAGAGAACTCTTTCCCAATCGGCCTCTTCCCAATGGATATGCTCTCTCGCAAAATCCAAACGCGCCCTTCGATGGGCTGGGGTAAGAGCTGGGCCTCTTGCCGCGACACGAGGCCTTAAATCATATTCTCTGAGGCGATTTCTTATTGTCTGAGTGCTAATTTGCACCTCATGAGTTTGCTCAGTCTGATTTTGAAGGAGGCGAGCGGTTGCAAACCGTTGTCTCAACGAAGAAACTCTCAAGTAACGTTTTTGAATGGCAGTTGTTACCCGTGGTCTACCCTGTCCTGGTCTTCGGACATTCATACCTGTTTCATACACTTGTATGGGAAACTCCAAACATTTCTGCAATTCTTGTGTATGTCCACCCTTCTTCTCGCAAAACTACCGCTTGGGCACATTCCTCTTGGGTCAAATTGCGTGTTTCGCGTTGCATAGCGATC
Source organism: Adalia decempunctata (assembly GCA_951802165.1). Classification (NCBI taxonomy): domain Eukaryota; kingdom Metazoa; phylum Arthropoda; class Insecta; order Coleoptera; family Coccinellidae; genus Adalia; species Adalia decempunctata. The sequence continues at coordinate 30,166,206 of OX637695.1, read as the reverse complement.
GAGTGTAGAAAATCAAACGAAAGAAAAACTATTGATCACTAGAATTGATCGAGAACAACTGATTTTAGAATGGAGCCAATACATTCAAAATCTGATAATATCATCTTTTTTTATTCCTGCTGGGAGAAAACATCTGTATTGAAGAAAAACGTTGAAAGTGGATAACATATGCATGCATAATTCTCATAAAAATAATTATCATTGAGAACACCTTCAGTTGTAGAATAAATTTGAGATTTCCATAATGTGCGTTAATTTTTTTGCGCAGTGTATAATAGTGCGACGCATATTTCCCATTGTTCAGTTTTGGTTCAATATTTTGAGAACTAACAATAATTTGAAATAAGCAAAAATTGAATACTTAATCAAATTAGAGAAGCAAAAATGAAAAAAAAAATTGTTTGAGGAACTATACTTCATTTACGCCTACGGCATAAGCAGAAGTGCTAAAGTTTCAAAATAATCTCATAATAAAAATTTTCTGATTTCAAATAGGTTTAAATGATGTATTTGTGTTTTAAGTTCCAGTATAAATTATGTAAAAGCAATGGTAGACTTAATCTCATTGAGCATTAAAAATGCAGACGACCTACCTGTAAAACTGCGATCAATGTATCTGATAAAAGATTTTCTATATTGGAAAGAAATGCTCCAGCAGTTATTCCAATCACAGATCCAGCAGAAAACACCAATATACCTATTATGTGCCTACATGTTGTAGTATTTGCAGCTAGTTCTAGACCAAGGCAAAATCCAACCACAAACTTATGAGAACAAATAGCTCCAAGCAGAAGTAAAACCTGCAAAATAATATAATTAGTTAATCACTTATCTACAGCAGAAATGGTTTCAGAATCAAAGCTTTCATAAAAATCCTTTGTTCAGTTAATTATTCTCTTTTATCTGTTGTTATCCCTGTGAAATCGAAAGTTTTGTATAATTTTGAGATAAGGACATAATAGATTATGTCCACTATTGATAGAGAGCATTCACCTTATCCACAAAATCAAACAGTTTACTTGTATTGGAATTATCAATAGATTCGGAGACACTTCCCAGATATACAGTATCTTATGCATAATTGATATTCTTTAGATTTACGGTTGAAAAAAAAATTAAATTTGCCTACGTTTGTTTCGTGTGCCTCATAAGGGGATGTGATATAAGTCTGGGCTCGCGAGCTCCCTTCAAAAATTGGGCCAACATTTTTTTTAATTAAAGCTTAATAATTTCTCTAGAATGTGTATTACTCGCTTTTCCGTTTTTCTTCGTATATTAGGAAAAACCTGGTGAGCTCTAATTTCATAAAAATCTGGACAAACGATTTTATTTCCATCATATCTCCGTCAATTTTCGGGAAAAATGTATGAAATTTCCAGTATACATTCGAAATAATATTTTGCAGAATTTTTTTTGTTTATTGCCCCCCTGAATTTTTAAATAAATTATAGAGTAGGAACTTTATTGGTCATATTTTCAACCAGGTTTTTTTCCTAATATACGAAGAAAAATAAAAAAGCGAGTAATACACATTCTACAATATTATTCCGCAGGTATACTGGAAATTTCATACATTTATCCCGAAAATTGACGGAGATATCATGGACATAAAATCATTTGTCCAGATTTTCATGAAATTACAGCTCACCCGGTTTTTTCCTAATATACGAAGAAAACGGAAAGCGAGTAATACACATTCTAGAGAAATGATTGAGCCGCATTCATAGGAGCATAGAATATTCTATGCTCCTAGCGCATACGAACTTTGATATCATGGAAATAAAAAGCCCAATTTTTGAAGGGAGCTCGCGAGCTCGGACGTGTACCACCTCCCCTTAATACTGAGTATAAATAATTAAATGACTGATTCTTTTTTCTTTCAATAAAAGTGCAAGCTTTAAAGCTTCAAGGGAATTTCTCAAAATTCGATCATATTTTGCAAATGAAAATTTTGAAATAAAAATTAAAAACTAACTCACTTTTGTTGAAGTACCTTCTAATCCAACGACTAACCCTTCCAAAAAGGAATGAACAGTTAGCGCTAGCACCAACCCAAAATTGATAGCTGGAGCGGCAGATTCACAAGGTTCCTGATGTCCTACATGGCACAACTGAGATGGGGTGCCCTCATCAGAATGGTAAGAGTGCGAAAAATCATCATGATGAACACTCGCGGGTTTTTCCCTGCTAAATGAAGGGTTATATGGAGGCTGAGGCCTTAATCGAGTCCTTTCAGTCGCACCATAACCGTCACCGTTGAAAAGTCTCGTCCTCTCCTTCACAGAGACACGTTTACTTAAAATAGAATGGCTATGCGTCCCTCCGTATAAAAAATGAACTATTTCGTCAACAATGTAAAGCAAGAAAAATCCCATGCAGAAAATAATTTCCGCATATTGTTCGTAGCCTTTCAGTTTCTCGCGATTTTCTGGGAGCATATGAGTTAGAGATGTGGACAATAAAACTCCTCCACCGTAACATAACAAACAAGATAAAAACAAAGAATTTTGGTTTCTGTTATTCGTGAAACAAAGGGGCAGGAAACCGAATATAATACTTCCAACTCCTAGGATTACGGATGCCAAAACCTTAGTTTCTATCAATTCCATTGTGATTTAATTATTCACTGAACTTTTTCACCTGTTGTTCACATGTTTCGAATTAGCACAATCGAGAAATAGTCCATGGATCTTATCTAGAAAGCGTGTTATCTTTCGATAATGAAGATCCGAGTCTCACGATCATGATCTGGTCAACTTGAAGAACGGACTGATGAAATACTTTGTTGAATCTTCGAAAGAGAGAATTGCTTTGGAATGGGCGTGTTTGCAGATAATGCAATTGTTTTGATATGAAGTGGGTAATTATAATATTGTATTCGATATTCAATGGAGAGTGAATAATTTGAATGATCCAGAAAAAAAAAACGATTTTGAGTCAATGTGTGACACAAATTGCAAAAATTCACAATCATATATTCTCTCACGGAAAACATTAACATTATGATACTTTATTTGCAATATCTGTGAAAACCATTTCCTGAATTTACTAAAAGGTGGCTTATGATTTATTCTGTTCTATTCCTACTACACTAACGGTAACTCTGCGGGCCGACCCGAAGGAATCTGTCGGAAAAAGTGGGTCCAGAAGAATCTTAAAATCGCAGCGAAGCTACGATACATTGAGGGAATTTTTCCTCTAGGCGACGAAGTATTTTTTTTAATTCGCGAAAAGATCCGACAAAAAGGGCAATTCTAAACTCGATAAAACTTCTTTCACAGATATCCTGGCCGTGATGTAAATATTCGGATTGAAAGAGGAAAGGTCATTGCAAAATAGCTTTGCATTAATATTCTCCATAATTTTCCCAGTTCTCTTATGTAAAGTGGCGACCGGTCAAATTTTCTGAAAGTGTGGTATGTTGTTGTACCCGACTCAGTGACCAAAAGTGTCAATGGGTCCAACCCAATCCTATGGCTAGTTTTCGAAATACGGGGTGTTGAAGTTGAAAATTGCCCAGATTTTCGGATTTATTTTTTAATTATTAAGAGTTAGATTGGATTTATGTTGCATACACAAGTTTACTACATGTTCTAATAATGACATTAGTGGATACGTATGATTAAAAATATTTATATTTACAGGGTGATTCACGAATATATGACGGTATTTTTTTTTGCCAAATTCACTCTTCCTACTGTGACGTCAGGAAGGCATATTTTTGAAATGTTCTTTTCGATTTCGTATTATAACGACAAAGTATTGCACAGTGCATATTTATTATACAGATTATTCCACAGAGAGAACCACTAGACATAATCATTTTTTTTAGGATTAATATTCGAAACCCTGTATTTTTGAATTCATTTTTCGGAAAAGTAATACCACAAACATATGTGTGTCTCTAATCTCCAAAATATTCATGGTGGTTTATTCATAGGAAGGTATTCTATTTTGGGAGAAGTTAAAAAAACATGAACACCCTGTATTCGAAAATTTCCTCGGTCAAATGCAACTATTTTCTCACTATATTTTGATTCCCACAACATCTCCAGAGGTATTAATTCTAAATCTGATACTACGACCAGTTTTCGAGATACAGGGCGGTAGAGTGGAGAATAACTTATTTCATCAGTTTTTTTTCAAATTGAAAAGCCGGATTGATTTTATGTTGCGCCCATGAGTTCAGTATGAGTACAGATTAGATGCACATGGAAAGGTGCAGCTAAAATATTTACTGTTACAGGGTGATTCACGAATAAATCACAATAGCTTTTGCGAACACTCGATAATTCTACAGTTTCGTCACAGAAAAATTATTCCATGAAGTTAAAACCTAGTCGTTCAAATTTTCAGTCTGAAATATTTCATTATAATTACTTTTCATACAGGGTGAGCCATAAATAATATGCTTTGAAATAATTGAAAGGAGAACTTTTCTGTTGAAATTGGAATAACTGTCTAACATTACATCAAGTCCGCATATCCGTATGAGTTTTTTATTATACTTATAAATATACAAGGTAATTTAGAAATAATCACCTACCAAAAATATTCATTTCGTGCATGCGTAGATCATCCTAAATAACAATTTTTTTTTGCTGAAAAAAGTATATTCATAAGGTAATAACCAAGGTTATGGTAAGATTTAAGCTTTTCAATATACCTTATAGTTATAACTCGCTCTACACGAATATTGTGGACGGTGGAGTACCTACCTATAAAAATAGGTTCGTACCTATTATACCTACACAAGGAGATGGTTAATTGTCATCTTTTTGGGGGTGATAGCGCAGTTGATATTTTTAATCATACGTGTCCACTAATTTCATTACTAGAACATGTAGTAAACATGTGTATGCAACATAAATCCAATCTAATTCTTAATAGTTAAAAAATAAATCCGAAAATCTGGGCAATTTTCAACTTTAACACCCCGTATTTAGAAAACTAGCCATAGGATTGGGTTGGGCCCATTGACACTTTTGATCACTGAGTCGGGTACAATAACATACCAAACTTTCAGAAAATTTGACTGGTCGCCACTTTACATACAAGTGCGGGGTCTTTTTCGAGGAGAAATTATGATTTTTCAAATGTAAACTATAGTCGAAAGTTCTCTTTGCTTTACTAAAAAATTGTTGCTATTCACATTCTCAATTCAGTAAAATATTCAACGGTAGCTATGGTAACGCCAGCTTGCTTATAATTCAACAATTAATCGAGAATCAAGACAAAAGTATTAAATTTTTTCTCATGTAATATTCGTAGTACATATAGAGGGTGTTCCTTGATTGAACGTACAAACGAAAAGGGGAGATTCCTTAAGTAAGTTTAAGAATAAAAAAAGTCCCATAAACATGGGTTCGCAAACGTTCCGTTTAATAGTTTTCGAGATACAGAGTGTTGAAGTTTGAATTTAATTCAAGTTTTTTCTCATAGTATCTACACTTTACAAGATATTGTTGAAATTTGGCAGAGATATTACATTTTTTGAGAGTTCTCACCACGTGACAAGGCAATTTCAATAGCAGATCTACAGGTGATATTTTTTCTAGAACACTGTCACCTGTTTTTCTCCGGAACTTTTTTTTGGTGAGCAACTGTTAATTTGAAAAAATGTAAAAAGAAGCTTTGTTTGTTATACTAAACGTTTCGGTCTCTTGTTTTGTCATATCCGCTACCGATTTCGAGAAAAAAAAAATTGCATGATTCTCTTGAAATCCTCGGACAAATCAAAATCCAGTTGGCATAGAATGAAATTTATACTTTTTAGGTCTGGAGATTTGGCGGGCCATAACTGATGGTCACTTCGTTCAATCCACCGGTTTTCATAATTTCCATTCAAATACTCTCTAGTACACTTTGTGGAAACGAAACGTTTACGACCCCATGTTCATGGGACTTTTTTTTTTCTTAAACTTACTTGAGGAATCTCCCCTTTTCGTTTGTACGTTCAATTTGGGAACACCCTGTATAGTAGACAAGTCATTATGTTACACAATTATTGAGAATCATGGCAAGAACCACTTCTTCAATGCAATATTCAAGACGGCCAAAGCACTGGTTATCAAGTCGACATTGAGAGTTTCATCTAGAAACATCCCTGTAATGTCATCGATACCGGGCTAAAAATCTGTACGTCTGTGCGATCGTGTTAACTTAGATCATAAGTGGTGCCAGGGTGCCAAAAAAGTAACGTAACTCGTCAATAATTCTTGTACGAAGAATTATTAAGGAAAATCCTCGCACTCTGCGCTTTTTTGAGTTTGATATTTGTCACCCCCTACATTATTTTTTCGAATGGGAATATATGGATTGTGATACACCTAATGTAGGGGCCTCATCGATTTCAAAAAGCGAGTAACAATACCCAATTGATTACATATTTTCTAATGTTTTAATATAAAAAACCGGCACATCCCATTTTCCTCTTATTCAAACCATTGGGTAGATAATCAAATTACCTTTTATTTGATATATATTCCCAGCAATATAAACTTATGTACTTTATATTAAATTGTTAATATGTACTTTTCAGTGCAACAGCCAGAATAACTATAATCCTTATTGTAATTGAGAAAGATAGATTCTTCTCCCTCATGAAAATTTGATCGTGTTCACCACCACAATAATTTAGTAAGGCAGTAAGGGTGTGTCAACTAATTCAGTTTCAAAATTATCCAGTCTGCAAGTGTACGTTAAAAAATATGTCATGATAAAGAAAGTGATGGGTGTTCAGATTTCCAGAATAAAAATCAAATATTTTTACTTTCTTATTCAAATAATATGTTTACATAATTTTGTATCAAATCCACAAGAATACAAAATATCTTCAGACCAACATAATCCCTTCACTATACCTTTGTGTTTATCACTATTGTAGACATTTGTCAAAGCTTCTCCATCCCAATCAAGAACAATAACTTCATTTGTATCACCACAAACTGCAACCTGATTTGAATTTGGATTGTAGGAAAGCCTATTAATTTTGTTGTCAAAGCAGTGATGGACTTCTAGGAAAGTATTAGGCTCTCTTCGATCCAAAAGGTATACAGCACCACCCTCTGTCCCACATATTATATATTCATCTTTTGCTTGATTCCAAGCCACACTGGTCAAAGCAGCAAATTCATTTGAATACAGTACTGCAAGTTAAAAAGTGAGTGAATATTAAAGCATGCATAAGAGTAATTTGATCTATTAAAGCAGGAGGTATCTATTTATCAAGCCCTTGATTCTCCAATCAGTGCTGTTTGTTATTTTGAAACTCTCTCTAAGTGTGACTTTCATAAATCAATCAATTTTTTTAAGATAGTCCAAATGATTCACATTCTTCATTCTCAAAATGGAAATCAAACAACAAACGTGTAACCTGATATGAAAAACTAGACATATTAAATCACCTGATGCATCATTAGAATCGCGTTTATCCCAAGTCAAAACTTTCCTATCAGCTCCACATGATACAAAACAATTTTCATTGTATTGCAGTGTATCTACTGAATAAATTATCTCAGTGTGGTAGTCTCTGAAATTAATACATATACAATCAGCACATACATTCCTTATGAAAATTATTTATGTTCATAGAAATCGACACTTACGGAAAGACATGTTTTCTCGAATTATTTGTATCAATTACTGTAATGGTCCTTTCTGAGCATGTAAGTAGTTTAGAAGATTTGGACCAAACGGCTATTTGGGGGACTCTAGAAAAATGACGATAAACTAAATATGGCTCAATCTTAGACTTCCCATCTATATTAAGGATTTGGACATCTCCTGTTTCTTCAGCTAGAACTATCTGGAAGTAAAGCAAACCTCTGAAAATACACTGCTGTTCTGAATTAAAATTCGATCAACATACTGTCGTATCATCAAGATATTTAGCATCAGATGCAGTGGGTCCTATATAATACCCTGTCCATTTCAAGTCCTCTAAATCTTCTCTGCTCTGAAAAAAGAATGTTGTACCTTCCCAAAGAGTTCCATTTATATTTGATGACCCGAGAATTGCTTCCTCTGAAATTGCAAATAATTAATCAAGATTTAAAGAATAATTCAATAATACAATATTACTTTTGCAGTTGAAGTCAATGAACATAAGTGATTTGTGTAAATTCGGTATCTCTGAATAATGAAAGTTTCTTTCCATAGCTTTGTTTGGGGGATATACAATGATGTTTTCCTCATATTCCTGCATTACTGGAACTTGTATTCAAGTTACGAAAATTAAAAATATAAAAATTCAAAGTTTCATCAAATTTTTTCAAATGGATGGAAATGTGCTTCCACAGATGACAGAACACAAACTAGTGCAAATCATAAAACAAGACAAATTTGTTTGTCTCATTCTAACGGTCTCGGCCATATGTCATGTACCCAGATTCAAGTTTATAATTCGTTTCTCGAACTATCTGAGAAAGGATTGACAGGTGATTTCAAGTAAAATTATGGAAATTTCTAAAAATATATTTGAATTGATATATCAGCATCCATTTATAAGTTTATCTTTGACACAGAACCACAGAATACATACTTGATTTCCTGCTCTTTTTCGATTGATCTTATCTATGGTTAGACAAAACATGGGGAATCATCCTAACCTAAAATTGACGTTCATTTGACACTGATTCAACATGACATGTTCACCTGCATTCTGCTCTAGTGAATGAAAAGGGGGTCCTCAAATAATTTTTATTGCATTTTATGGAAAAAATAATATTAATTTTTTTGTAATAACGTGGATAAGCCAGATCGCAATTTTTTTAATTTCGTTTCAAATTATTTTCAAGTAGTGTAAAAATTTTATAAATGGTGCTAATCGGGTTGTGAACGTGAGAATGGCAGTAAGGATTTTATGAAGAGGTAAATAAATTGCAATTCTTGATCGAAATTTCATGTTTAAATTCCGCTTGTCCAGAAAATGCTCTATTTTCACATGGTCACATAATTAATCATTCGCTAAACGTGTATTTCTAGAAGGCATGGTTGTCAAAGTATTTAGTCAGTGTGCTTAACAAATATAATGAAATAATAGGCAGTTCGCACACCGATGTAACAACATTTGTTGCTCACGAAACCAGGGAAACGAATAGGAGCCTACACAACGATTGATGTGATAATGACACAAGGCATTTGTGTCTTCGGTGTGTAAGCTCCTATTCGTTTCCCTGGTTTCTTCATGTTGAGTCTCGTCTTACCTCAGTGTGTAAGCTGCCTTTCATTTTCTTATGAATTCCCAAACAAATCATTATTTGAAATTATTATTCATAACTGATTAACTTCTACATTCTAAAATTTTAGCTCAGTTTAGTGGATACTAATTAAACATGCTAATTCTGTTGTAGTTATCGAGGGAAACTCATTTCTCTATTAAATTTTGGTAGGGGAAATAAGAAAACTCGTAGAATAAGATTCAAATTCAGTGTGAATTTGATGCAATTTCTGGAAGTACTAATTTAATATTTTATTATTCTTTTATGTGAGTTAGTAACTTAAAAAAAAATGATATAGATTTTTGACTAAAAGTATGGTAAATTCCATGCCATTATAAATATTTCAGACATCTTATCAATAATTCCATAAGATATATGGAGGTTTGTTGAAATTGTAATTTATTGGTCATACAAACTTCGAGAATAAATTTTTCCACCAATTGAATTCAATAAAAGCTGGAACTACCTGGTATCTAAGAGTTTATTTGAATGATGTTGTAAAAACGCTACTGAATTCATTTTATAGCTTTAGTTTTTCTAGGGTGACTAGATTTAGAATGGATAAAACATGCCAAATAGAAGAACAGAATTGTTTAAATGAAAACTTCAATGAAGACACTGCCAGCTCTACACCAAGTGACCAAGTGCAATCAATTGGTGACAAAGTCGATCATCTTCCAAGTGAGAAAACATTATATTTACAAAATCTTTAACAAATCCCTTATTTTTATGGGGAATATCTGATTAAACTATAACCAATGCTAACATGTGGATTCTGATTTTTAGGTACATCCCAAAACTGGGTAATTCTGAAGAAGAACATACCTTTCCTTTTATTTCAAAAATCAGAAGGGACTGATTGTACAGAATCAAAATCATCTCAGGATGGACTTCAGTCTGCAGAAATTCCGCAGTGCTGTGCTGGTGAAAAAATTAAGGATTCTGTACCTATTAATAGTGTAAATAGTGAGGTAAACCATTACAATCGTAAAATAGGGTTGGATTATTGAAATGTTTTCCTTATTATGTTTGTCTCAAAAAGATATATAAAATGTAGGTTATCCGTACTATGATTTGTATTTTTACAGGTAAACGAAGAAACTCCTGATATTGTGAATAAATGTAATGGGCATCACCCCACTACACCGAAAAGCTCCTTGAAAAGACCAAATTCTGAACCATCCATAGTGGAACATTGGGTAATTGCACATGAATTTTCAAATAGTTATAAATTTTGACTAATTTTCACATTGAAAACTATGTGATTCCTATTTTTTTTTCAAATACCAAATGTATCTAGTATATTAGTAACTCAATGATGATAATTTCAAAAATTACATGATTCGGTAACATATTTAATATGTTGACTGATTTGATGAGTGGGTTTTTAATCTTCTCTCTGATTGGCAATTCTGCAGATGAAAATGCATGTTCATTTTACTGAAAGAAACTGATTGTTTTTATGTTTCAGTGTAAACGTAAATACTCACCTGACTATGGAAACAGCTGCAAGAAATTGTTGTCAGAGATTAATAAAATATCAAATACTGAAATTGATATTAACAATAAAATTAAGACGATGAAATTATTCAAAAATAGTGAAGAATCCAAAATAGATGTACATAAAAATTCGCCAAAAGCCCCCTCTCCAATGGGTACGCCTTCAAAAGTTAGATCAGTGATACCAACTAAAGATAATCCTCCACCTGAAATGGCAGATTGGCTTCTACAGTTCCAGTGCTGGTCTAATGCTGAAAGAATTCTTGCCATAAATGAACTGATTGATAGGTAGGTTGTTCTATTCAATCATGTATTCATTTTTTATATTTAACATATTTCTAAAATGCAGATGTGAGCCCACACAAGTTAGACATATGATGCAGGTGATTGAACCACAATTCCAAAGAGATTTTATTTCTCTTCTACCTAAGGAATTAGCTCTTAATGTTCTTTCATTTCTGGATCCGAAAGATCTCTTGAGAGCATCAGAAACATGTAGGAGTTGGAGGTTTTTAGCTGAAGATAATCTTCTATGGAAGGAAAAATGCAAAGAGGTTGGCATAACTGAATTACCCAAAAGGAAAGGTTCGCCTAGAAGTCCGGGATGTACCATGTGCCCATGGAAGGTGAGTTGATTTTAAATAAAGCAAAGCACCGGAAAAGAAAATTATTCTTGACTTGTATTTAAATTGAACACAACTACGGACAACATAGAAATAGTGTTAGTTATTCTGTATGTTGTGACTATTGCTCATTGGCCATTATTGTATTGATTAAATTATGAACTGAGTCCAGAGTGTATACATTTGCACCTTACATTTTCGGTAGTAAGGGACGATTTTTGAGTACTGATCAATTGTTTCAGCAAAATGCTTTTTTGAGGTGAATTTTGATTAATCTTGATGGGTTATTGAAGAGTATATCGTTCTATTTTTATTAATGGCATAATTTTTAGTTGTCATATGTCAAAAAATGACAAACAATATGACAGCTTCCTAAATAGCAGACTATTCAAAATGTAAGCTCTAATTGGAAAACTATGTACCTAATTACAGGTGGCCTATATGAGACATCATATGATAGAAATGAACTGGAGGAGCAAACCGGTCAAACCTCCGAAAATGTTGAAAGGTCACGATGACCATGTCATCACCTGTTTGCAGTTTTGTGGTAGCCGTATAGTGAGTGGTTCTGATGACAATACGTTGAAAGTTTGGAGTGTCACGAGTGGAAAGGTGAGCCATAAAATCAAAAAACAAAATGATAAATAGCTCAATATTCTGTTTACTACTTGAGTATCAATTATATTATATGTAAAGATAATTTGTTAGAATATACGAATAACACCATGAATATAATCTGAACACCTGAAATATAATAACAAACCTTTCTTTGAATCAGTGTTTAAGAACTCTGGTTGGACATACCGGAGGAGTGTGGTCTTCCCAAATGTCGGGGAATACCATTATCAGTGGAAGTACTGACAGAACACTGAAAGTCTGGGATATTGAAACAGGTGCTTGCAAACACACACTCTGTGGTCATACATCTACGGTGCGGTGTATGCACCTTCATGGAAACAAGTAAGAAGGATTAATTGATCTTTTGTTTATTTATTCTCAACTGTACAATGAAAAAACTGCTATTTTTGATCCAGTAAGTAAGATGGTTTTAATTTTCAGAGTAGTGAGTGGTTCCAGGGATGCAACTTTAAGAATTTGGAACATAGAATCTGGTGCATGTTTGAATGTTCTAGTTGGTCATATGGCAGCAGTAAGATGTGTTCAGTATGACGGGAAGCTGGTGGTTTCAGGGGCATATGATTATAGTGTTAAGGTTTGGAATCCAGACAAAGGTGAATGCTTGCATACTCTCCAAGGCCATACAAACAGGGTGTATTCCCTTCAGGTGAGAAACACAAACAATTTCTCTTGGTATTCAATCATTTGTGATTATTGAACTTATGTATACACTCCTTTCACTTTTATAATGTGTCCCGGTTGGCCATAAAATTCTGACACATTTCACTGAGTTTATTTTGAAAATGTTTAAATACCTTCTTGCACCACTTGAAATACTCCAGTATGAAAATGTAGTAGTACTACGAAACCTGTGTCATAGTTAAACCTGAAAAGAACTAACTCCATTTACAAAGTTAGAAAGAGTAAATAGAAATTAGCATTGGCAACGTCTCTGAGAATTATTTGACATTTTGAAAGTATCAACCTGTACCAGTTTTAAGTGAAAAATTTGATAACATAAATCATGACCAACTGGGATACATTACATTATAAAAGTGAATGGAGTATACTTATTCATTAGTAAACTTAATATGAAAACACAAATAATATAATACTTCAAATATTTTGAATTACTCTTTCTATGATTACTATGTAAAAGGTTTGATGTGTTTGTTGAATCCATCTAAATATTGATTTCACTTTAATGAGACTATTTATTTGTTGATTCCAAACATTAATTGAAATTAAAAGTTGATGAGAAGGTCCTTTATTCCTAGTTTCATGAAATAAAATGCTTTTCATCAGTAGTTGAAGCATTTTTTTCTACTTTTCAGTTTGATGGTTTATATGTAGTAAGTGGTTCACTGGATACAAGCATAAGAGTTTGGGATGTTGAGACAGGAGCTTGTAAACACACACTTATGGGACATCAATCTCTAACTTCTGGCATGGAATTGCGCAACAACATTTTGGTGTCAGGAAATGCAGATTCAACTGTCAAAGTTTGGAATACAGTGACTGGACAGTGCCTACAAACTTTATCAGGTACATTTTTGTTATATTTCCTTTGAAGCCATATTCGTTTTGTAATTTACATGCATTCTGGGAATTTGATAGGTGGTCAGAAATTGCTTTTCCAATGATTACGTAGTAAAAGGTTTGAAATGGTTGTTGAGTCATAATTTGTAGGTTCTAAATGAATCTAACTCATTTTATTGATTCCGATCATTGAATGAAATCAAAATTGAATGAGGAAAAGTCTTACATTAGTGTGGATTAGATTCAATCCCAGTCTCCAAACAATAAATTGAATAAATAAAACAATTATATAAAAATATGTATTAATAATAGTAGGCCAATGCGGTACCTTATATAGAAACTTAATGATTTGACAGAAGAAGCTAAATATTTAGAGGTCACCCTGGATTGAAATCTCATTCTGAACTCCCATCTGGATAAAATAATTCACTTTTATAATGTATCTTCTGACACATTTCACCGTGTTAGATTATAGTAATTTTCCTGTCATATATAAGCAATGTTGTCCTTTCTACATAGAGGTCGTAGTAATTACGTATTCATTAAAAAGTTGATTTACTTTAGACAAATAATGCATTTGAAAAAATATGTGAATTTAATAATTCCAAAGATTTGGCGAATGTTGAAGAATCTTTTTTCTCGTATATAAACATGGTTGGAAGATCTAGTTATGCTATTTTCCTTTTACAAAGTTAAAAAAGAGTGAATAGTAATTAGCATCGGCAACGTTTCTGAGAATTATTTGACATTACACGAGTACCAACCTGCGTCAGTTTTAAGTGGCCAACCAGGATACATTATAAAATTGAATGGAGTATAGACACTCCCTTGTATTACTTATAGTTAGCGGATTGGTCCTCTTATTCCAGACAGCCCGTATAATAGAATATATAATTTTGTTTGTTTGAGGAGAGAGAGTAATGAATTGAATGACGACAAAGACAATAATAGTTCATATAAGTGATTTCAAATTTAAAAAATTCCTTTGACAGTGATGGCCTTGGTATCACTGTTGACTTGGCTGTGATAACTATAATCATTACTTCAAATGATTTTATTCATGATCTGCCAAATTTTTTTTTCAATTCTCAAAAATCCGCTTTCAGGACCTTTCAAGCACCAATCTGCCGTAACCTGCCTTCAATTCAATAACCGCTTTGTCATCACTTCATCAGATGACGGTACTGTAAAACTATGGGATGTGAAAACCGGCGAATTTATTCGAAATCTAGTTGCCCTAGACAGTGGTGGTTCAGGGGGAGTAGTTTGGCGTATACGCGCAAGTGAAACGAAACTTGTGTGCGCAGTGGGCAGTAGAAACGGCACAGAAGAAACGAAATTACTAGTACTGGACTTTGATATCGATCAAAATGTCAATGGGTACAAAGAAGTGGCATCTCTAATGAGGTAGAGATCAGAAGACTAAAAAAATTGTGTGAGTGACGGTTGAATGTGTTGAATAATTTGTTGTATGTGTGTAGTACTAGAATTTAGTATTCTGAATGTTTTTGTAAATATTTTTCAATTTTATGGTAATTTTGAATATTAATGAAATTGAAGAAATCAGCAATAGAACTCTGAGAAATAATTTATATTTTAAATTATTCTGAATTCGAAGCATGCATATTGTAGGGATATGTACATATTTTCGATTTTGTGACAATGTTATTTTTTGTAATTTATAGCTTTATATGAATCGATCAAACTTATGCCTATACTTATAATTGATACTCTGATCAGTCTCAGCCTTGTGTGTCAGATTACTTGAGTATGTTAAGCATAATATTCAAGATCTCCCAGTCTAATAGTGGCGAAAGCTAGTTAACGAACATTCTCCAGATGAGATCAAAGTATTGACTACGAGTGGGTATTAGTAAAAAGGTTGAGTAACTCTTTATAATTCACTAACCACCCAATATCCAAACTGCTTGATTCTGAGAATGGTACATCACTCAATATGCTATCCAGAATTGTTTTAAATTGAGAATAGCCGAATTCTTGAGGTAAAGGTTACTTAGCTTTAGCAGAAACAATTATCAAATGAAAAACAGAAATTTTTGTTGAATAACGGTGTAAAAATGTTTTTCTTTGAAATATAATCTTGACAAGATTGGTAGATTGAAAATTTTCATTCTATGCTCTAAAAGGATTAAACAAAACAAGAAAATGCATCATTGAATAAATAGTTTTTTTTTTATTTCTCGCAGTATTTTTCCGAATTAATTGGAAAGAAATTCATTCGAAGACTAAATCTTTTTGGAAAGTTTAATTTTTTCACTTAGTAAATAAAATAGTGTGCCAACAAAGGTCTTCATTATCTGTTGGTTTCTGTTTGTTTGGGTAAAAGTTTGAATGTTACCAATTTCGAGGATCATCTTGCTAAATACTATCTTGGGCAGTAGAAAACTTTTACACTTTTTTCTTGTCATTCCTAATCTGAGAGTAGAAGAAGTTTATGCAATTAGGTAGAGAGAATGACGTAAATGTTTTCATGAGTAATCCAATACTCTCATCGAAGTTGCATAGGCTCAGATCCTCTGAAAATGTTTTTTTCAAATTTGTATTTGTTCAAAAGGAGTCTATCCAAAACTTTGACTGAAAAAGAAACAATTTTTTATTTGCATCAAAAATCTAAATTAATTATAGGATTGCAGAAAATGGATATGCTAACTATTTTTCATTATAATTTTTTTTAATCATTGAAACATAAATTGAACAGATTTTCTGAGCGTTACAATGTTGATTTTATTCTAGTTTTGTCTGTATGTCCCATTTACATGTTGTTTTCTATTTTTATTGAATAGGATATTTGTTTTACCAACTGTTAATATATAAGACTGAAAAATTGTTGAATATTTTACCCTTGATGATACAACTAATCAGGATGTATATATTTGAGTTTACCTTAATTTCTCATTCAAATGAAATTAAAACACAAATCATATTGAAACAATTTTATGATTTAAATATATGAATCGTACTAAGAGAACTTTGTCGTTTTTATTTGCCAGCATGATTTTCTCTATCAATATATTGCCTCTTTCTTAGATGGCTGAGACTTCTGTGATCACTATTTTAGTGGCCACATTAGTTTTGTTATCAATACTACTGCTGATTCACTAGTTACACTAACATAACGTTAATAATGCACCAACTCGTCTAGCGTGCATTTGAGCAGTTCAAGTACTTCAGGCCTTCCCAAAAAGAACACTTCCTTGAATGAGTGGGTAGCACCATTGCATCTCACTCCGTCAAAACGAAAGCAGTAATATTAAGAATAAAAAACTTACTAATTCTGTCTCTCTCTGACACATGTCGTAAAACGTATGTCATCCATAACTTTATGTGAATACTTTCTATCATAACCTGACAATTTCATGTGATACTCAATCGCTTTTCTTCAGGTTCTGTATATCGATGTTAATAAGTAATTACTATTTATTTTTTAGAATTGAACTGAAAATATTTTAGTGGCATCTTTTCATCCTCGTTATCTCTTTTCTTGTTTTCTATCTACTCTCTGTATAAAAAGTACCCGGAAAATGTTATTTAAAGGAATCGGTAATTTTTTTTTTCTTAAAGTTGGTAGGACCTTCCTTTATTACCAAGCCAAATTTGAGCGCGATCTGTCAACTAGTGTGTTTACAACAGCTGTCAGTATCAGTCGACCTCAAAAGTGCTCTGCGAATTTTACAATGGAAAAAATAGTTGATCAAAGAGTTTGCCTCAAATTTTGTCTTGCAAACGAATTTTCTTGTGCCGATTCATTGAAAATGTTAAAAAAAGCCTTTGGTGATAATTGTATGTCAAAAACACAAGCATACGATTGGTACAAATCATTCAAAGACGGTCCGAAAAAACCACGTCAAAGTCGATCGAAAATTAAAGTTTTGCTCACTGTTTTCTTCGATTATCGTGGTGTTGTGCACTCAGAATTTCTTCCTGAAGGACAGACAGTGAATAAGGAGTATTACTTGGGTGTATTGAGGCGTTTGCGTGAGAATGTTCGTCGTAAACGGCCAGATTTATGGAAAGACAATTCGTGGATTTTGCATGATGATAACGCGCCGTCGCACCGAGCCATAATTATTAAGGAATACAAGACCAAAAACTAAATAAATACCATCGAACAACCGCCGTATTCACCTGACTTAGCTCCGTGCGACTGTTTTCTATTCCCAAGACTCAAATTGCCCCTACGTGGAACGCGTTTTGAGTCCATTGAAGCCATCAAAACAAATTCGCAACGAGAACTGAAGGCCATAACCTTTGGCGGCGTATGAGCGGTGCATGGAAAAGTGGGTTCGCCGATATCATAGTTGTATTGTAAGCAATGGGGACTATTTTGAAGGAGACAAAATAATATTGATGATTAAATTTAAATTTATGTGTTTTTTTTTACAATTCCGGGTACTTTTTATACAGAAGGTATACTTATATTATAAAGAGGAAAGATTTGTATTTTTGTTTGTTTGATACGAATAGGCTCAAAAACTACTGGACCGATTTCAAAAATTCTTTCACCCTTAGAAAGCTACATTATCCCTGAGTGACATAGGCTATACCGAAAAAATAAGGATACCTACTATAACTTCAATAATTACAAAAAAATCAGCCAAAATCAGCTATTTTCACGTGCGCTGCAAAAACCGTAAGACTTACGTGGATACAATGTATGACGGAAATGCACCTCTTGAATAGTTCTACAAAAAAGTCCCCTATAGCATGTATCTATCTCTCAAGATTGACTTGCTATTACCTGTTTATGGTAATCAGATGTTTTCCAAAATTATGCAAAATTATTGGGAGTGTGTTTTTATGAATTGGGTATTGATCCTATTCCAACCTAATACGTTATTTATCCCCAGTATTCAATTTAGAACAAAATTGCCCTTCACATCATACAATTACAACGAGTACATCAAAAGATATGGCAGGTTGAAGTTTTGAAGATGAAACAGCCGCGTGAAACAAATTTCTACTCGGGCGAAGCTGGGACGGCCTGCTTGTCGGAATATACATTAACTCCTAATTTCCAGTTGACGCATGCGTACAATTCAATACTTACTAACAATTTGGCTTCAACCTTCCTTTGTTTAAGGCTTCAACTATTAGTTCTGTGGGTATAAGCCATATTGATAGATATATGGTTTATCCTGATAACTCCTAGGTCTCCTGAGGAGAACTCTCTGAAACTACAAGCTTGTAACTTGTACGAGTTCGGAGAAGCAGTTGTGTTCTGTGTAGGCTTTGTTACTGTGCCCTTACGCCACCCTAGGCAAAGCACTGTTAATTTTTGACCCAACAGTGAAATGGTGGCCCCTACCGAGACTAGAAAATTTCTTTCCTAGCTCGGGATTGAACTTCGGACTTGCCGGGTTCTAATCCAATGCTCTAACCACTGATGTTATGTATTAGATATGAGAGTATTTGGTGAGAGAATCTTTGAAACTTTTTTTCATTTTGCTTGGAAGCCCATTTTTTTTCTAGTACCTAGTTCACAAAATATTACGTCAAGAACATGTATTTTCAATCGCCTTGCCATTCATACTATTTTGCCAAAATGTGAATGAGACATTTATGATAAAACACGGAATTAGCTTCCTTTTGTCGATAATACTCAATTATCAATCAATAAGTGAGCTGTATATGAAATGTACAGCACAAGACCCACAATAGCATATGAGTGGAATCCATAGAACTTATAGTTCTATGGTGGGATCTCAAAATTAGGCACGTTTTTTTCGAAAAAACATGAAACAAAAATAATTAAATATTTTCATGGTTTAGTATACTATTCTCACGGAGCATCGATTGTTTTCCATTTTCATCAAATTCTTCACTTGATTAATTTCCTGATTCGCTTTGTGTTAAGATAATAACATTAGTTAGTTCACTTTTGTTGTAAATAAATATTTTTTTTAAGGTGGGCGTTCAATGTAGTGTGTTTTTATTTCAAGTTGATTTCGAAAACGGTTTCACTTTGAGAACTGAAATTTTGTGGGTGAACTCAGAAAGGATTAGGGTTCTTGTTGAAATAATTTTAATCGATTTCATTCCGACAGTTAATTTTTTTTCTTTCAAAAATAGAAGAAAATGAGCCAACCCATGCTTCTGTTTTATTTCAACAGAAAGACCCATGAAAATAGTTCAACTTCCGATTAAAAGTGAATCTACTGATAATTTCGTTCAGAAGATCAACTTGAAATACGGAATTGGCAGAGAATGGCCAAATTCAAATTTTGGCGGGAAAAAGTTCCTGCTTTACCCACAAATTCGCTTATTTCATAGTTCGGCGATTTTCGGATAGAGAGCGCCATTGTACATTTCATTCATGATTAGAGAGATATTCATAGAACTTGATAGTGCATGTTCTATGGAGATATCCATAAAATGGACGGTGGCGCCTCTATGGGCTGAGCTCTTAGAATATAAAACAATGTTTTATATTCTAAGGCTGTGCTTTCCTATTCGCTTTAAACGCCGACCTTAAGGAAGAAATGGTTCATTTGACCTAACATAATGAAACATCCGAATCATCTTGCAAATTTTATATTATAAAATTCTCTAGATGATATTCTAACAGTAACAATAGTTATAAATTCAATTTGTATACATTATTGGGGTGACAGAAAATAACAATATGATAATATATCTTGCATATGAAACTCATATGCAGGGATTTTCAAATTTATAAGTGTAATATTTAGAATTCAATCTGGAGCAAAATATTCTTGATCAATAAAAATATGATTTTATAATTAGGTACGACAGAAATTAACCGTACTAAAAAATTATTGAAAATTTCACTAGTTAGTCTCTCTGCTTAAAATTAATATGGAACATTTGAGAAAAGGAATGACACAGACTCGCCGTTGTGTGTTCTTCGCACTGCTTCTGCAAATATCATAGATACATCTATACACTGTAAAGAAAAATATCATTAGTATAAATAAATCATAAAGAAGAAACTCCATACCTGGATTCTAGGACAATCCTTCATATGTTCATCCTGGGGGATAGTATTTGTCACAACCACAGCTTCAAAGCATGCATTATTGATGTTTGCTATTGCGGGTCCCGAAAAGATACCATGAGTCAAAATGGCATATACTTTAGTTGCGCCAGCGTCCCTCAGTTTTTCTGCAGCATGGCACACTGAGAACAAAATTTCAATCAAACAATATAACATAATGAAAAGTACCTGTTTAATTAAATAAACTTTTTCATTGGATAGAAACTAACCTGTTCCACAGGTATCAGCCATGTCATCGACTAAAATAGCTACTCTATCTTTCACATCTCCTACAAGCACCATAGAAGCTACCTCATTGGCCTTCTTTCTTTCTTTGTGAATAAGAGCGAACTCGACGTTAAGCCTGTCGGCGATAGATGTCACTCTCTTAGCTCCACCTGCATCTGGTGAAACTATTATACTATTTCTCCATTCCGAGATATTTTCTCTGATCCATTTCAGCACTGCGGGTTCGGCATAAAGATTGTCCACTGGAATATCAAAGAAACCCTGAATTTGTGAAGCATGCAAATCCATGGTCATGATGTGATCTGCACCAGCTACCGACAACATATTTGCAACAAGTTTTGCTGATATGGGGGCTCGACTCTGCAACAAATATAATTTTTACTATTAATGCACTCAGTGGCATTAGAAGTGTGGAACTTGATTTTTGGCCTCAAGAATGAATATATTTGAAGCATGTTTTGATAACAATATCAATGTCTTATTTTCGATATAGTTTTGTTTCTATGGATAAGAGTGTGATAATTTTGTCCAAATGTCTGTAAATATGTAATTAGGATTAGGTTGGACTCACTGGTGAAAAGTCTTGATTTGAATTCAATTTTCTGTATGCCAGTAAAGTCGAAAACTTTTGAAAGAAAATACCAAGTATTGTATTTTTGAAGCTATTTTCGGTTGAGTTTGCTGAAGGGGAAAACCTGCGGAGTTATTAATTTTTTTCCGATATAAGCAGTATAATAACGACGTCTACTTGTGTACAAAATTTCATGGAGATCGTGTGATTAAAAATATTATTGAAAAATATTCGATAGCTTAAATTTCTCACTCACAGGTGTGAATGAATAAGTGTGAAAAAAATCAAGACATGATTCTTCAATGAAAATTAAGGGGCGATCATCATATAATTTCTTATTCATTATCCGCCAAGTTAGTGCCTTCTGAAGGAGGAAACCATCTAAAATCTTTAAAAAATTCGAACAATAAAACTATTTGCCGTCATAACTAATAATTCAGGAGAAAAAGTCAAGACTCAACAAAGTTGCATATTGCATCTGAAGGTTCTTGCAACGCTATCTGGAAAAAAATTGATGTAGCTTGAGTACATCATTTTCCACCTGCATGCAAAATTTCATTCCGATCGAATTCGTAGTTTTGAAATTGTATGGGAATATGGGATTGATAGCGAGGAGACCTCTTCGCACATAATTCACGGATTTCTAGTTTCTTGAACTGACTCTGAGTTGTCACAAGCATACATCTACCACCTCTTTTAATCAATGCCCAGATGTGTACAGGAGTGCACTCAGCTACAGGGTCGCAAAACACATTAATTACTTGATACATTTCCTGTAACTGATATCATTTCATTCTTGATGTAAGACAAAACTTGGCCAAAAAATCAAGTCCGAGAAACACTTCTAATGTAATTCTTCAGATTATTGAGAATTCATATAGTTCCTACAATGGAATATACAGGGTGTTTGGAGGGTGAGTAGCCATAGGTAAATGGTGGATAGGTGATGCTCTTGGCTACTTGTTGCGCCTAATAAAATAACATTTTGCCCAAAGTTCAAAGTGTTATAATTTTTTTGCCATTTTTCTAGAAATTTCCCATTTTTCTCATTAAAATCTTGAATTTTTTAAAATTTAATGCTCGAGGTGCCTATAAAATGATTTATTTTCTTAGTCTAGTCTTGTCTTATTCAGATTGAATCATAATTTCATACAAACGTCTTCAAAAAACCTTACAGCGTCGTATCAAACATCAAAATGAAAAAAAAATGTTGTGTCCACTTTACAAAGTGAAATAAAAAAAAAATTACATAGGGTTGGGTTTTAAAAACTTCTCTAGTTAATACTCTTTGCAATGGTATGTATCATGTACCATTAATAATCAAATAACTCAACAAAAAACCCGTTTTGTCTTCAAGGCCTTAAAAGGGTGGGACAAAACTATTCCATTGAGCAGGTAAAATTAATCTAACATAGCTTTTTCTTGAGTTATCTGATTATTAATGGTACATGTTACATACCATATAAAGAGTATTAACTAGAGAAGTTTTTAAAACCATTTTAAAACCCAACACTATGTACATTTTTTTTTATTTCACTTTGTAAAGTGGACACAACATTATTTGTTTTTTCAAGACGTTTGTATGAAATTATGATTCAATCTGAATAAGACAAGACTAGACTAAAAAAATAAATCATTTTATAGGCACCTCGAGCATCAAATTTAGAAAAATTCAAGATTTTAATGAGAAAAATGGGAAATTTCTAGAAAAATGGGAAATTTCTAGAAAAATGGCAAAAAAACACTTTGAACTTTGTGCAAAATGTTATTTTATTAGGCGCAACAAGTAGCCAAGAGCATCACCTATCCACCATTTACCTACGGCTACTCACCCTCCAAACACCCTGTATAGTGACTATGTTTATTCTAAAGGCTCAAAATTCATGCTAAGCGATACCATTGAGTATATTTAAACTCAATGGCGATATGTCATCTGGTGAGTATGAGACATCCTTATTAATTGACATACAATGCCAGAGTATTTTGACCACGACCACTGTTCCACCTGCTTGAGAACAGTGCAATTTAAACTCATGTGGAACGGACCAGACTAGAGAACATTTCAACCTATGACTTCAACTTGGAGCAGTACAAATGGATCAAGCTGTCAGAATTGGTCGGCTTATCTCGAGCCATAGTATTATAGATATGGAATTTGAGTCGAATAAGTACACAAAAGTGTACTCTCCTAATATGTGAAGCCATATTGGCACTACTTTCCAGTTTCCTTGGATATCCTACTCTAAGCCACTTCCCCTTCTTCGTACATGCGCACTTGTTCTAGCTGGAGTCGGACAAAACCCACTAGACATGTTGATTTAATTTGAAGGATCAAAGTTGGGGGTAAATCAAAATTTAAAGTTTGACAACAGCATCGACCCATGTTGTTGAATGAATCGACTACTTA
This sequence comes from Adalia decempunctata, assembly GCA_951802165.1. Taxonomy (NCBI): domain Eukaryota; kingdom Metazoa; phylum Arthropoda; class Insecta; order Coleoptera; family Coccinellidae; genus Adalia; species Adalia decempunctata. The sequence goes on along the minus strand of OX637695.1, from coordinate 30,142,463 downwards.
CTTTCACACCCGAAAGGATCTCATTCTGTAGATGTTTTTCAACCGTTATTACCCCTCCCATGAAAAAGAGCTATATCGGCCCTTGATCTGATCTGGGTCTCTTTGTCAAATATAGAAATAGAATGCCCATTGAAGTGAGGTGTTGCAGCAAATGTTATGTGCAAGGATCACACCTTGTAATTATTATAATAATAATTTATGTGGATAAAATAAAAGTCTAGAGCAAGAGGTAACAAACCAATATGGAATAGAAAAATCTACTCTGAAATTTTTTATGTGCTATAACCCACTGATTATCCAGCAATATTCTTCCACTTAATGATTTCTGATTACTAAATTTGAAGAGTATCATTCAATTCCAATTGAAAGCAACAATTTTTTGAGCAATAAATAGACTATACGAATGATGGTCCTATTGAACTCAAAAATGGAAAAATGTGGCAAGAAACTTTCCATAAAAATAAATAACTGAAACTTCTATTGACATAACAGCAGATTGAATCAAGCTAGTTTGTTGTTTAAAATTTTATAATAGAGGAAAGTCTCCTCAAATATTGAAATACTTGTTTACTTCATCTGAATATATAAGATAACTGTTGACCTATCAAATTACCCCCTGTGGAGATTGCGCAATCATAGTTAAATTTTAGCATGGAAAAGAACAAAACATTTATCTTATCAAAGGATTACTACACAAGTGAAACTGTTTTCTCAAATAAACATTAAATCTTGAAAAACATTTTTCAATTGAAAATATCCAATGTTATTGAGAATTATGTAGATCTATAGCATGAATTGGATCTTATTCATTGTTACTTTTAGAAATTAAATATTTGGCATAGAGGCTGATTTTGTGCAACAATGTAAACAGTTTTCAATTTATGCCACACTATGCACACTTATTCTGAAATTGTCCAAATGATCTTGATTCTCCCCATTGTTAGTTAGATAATTTGGATGAGTATTAGTAATGATTAAACCCATGTTTAGACCCAAAACAAACAAAACAAAAATAATCATATGAATTGAACATAACTTCAAGCCAATTAAAATTTCATCAAATCGGAAACTTGTAGGATGACCAATATGATTAATCTTATATATGACAATAATATCAGACAAAAAGCAACCAACATACAGCTGATTATAATATTTTACCCTGTATTTCCATTCAAGTTCTTTCCATTTTTCCACTTTGAGTTCTTTAGAGTTTGATGGCTAAAATAATCATGTGAAGACAAAATTAGTATATCATGAAATTGATTCATATATTTTTTTCAGGAAATTCTCAAATAAACTCAAACTTTTCCTTTATCAGGTAAATAGAAAAATACAACTGAATTATTTGAGTTAAATCATTTCATAATCTCAAGATAATGATCAGACAAATAAGTGGAACTAGGAGCAATTAATATTATTATTTATATTGTTATAAGAGAATAATTTATTTTTAATTGCTCAGATACCACTAAGTTCTAATCAAAATGTATTTAGGACTAAATTGATTATGACCGATACATCAATAACCAAATCAAGGATATTGGTATCACATACCTTGTCTTTCTTATCTTGTCTTGCATAGGGAAAACATGGTATCACAGCAGTCACTCTGCTAGCTGAAGCAATTTTACAGGCATTTATCATAATCAGAAGTTCCATCAAGTTATCATTGACTTCTCCACAGCCTGACTGTACTATATAAACATCTTCTCCTCTTACAGATTCCCCAATTTCCACACTAAGAAAAATTAATTGTCAGCAGGAACGAAATTTTCTTTTCAGATCCAACATTGTCGACGACTTTGCTTGACCAACGCTAATGAATTGTATGAGAACATACACATGCACAGCCAACTTACCATGTTTCAGAATTACTGAATTTTTTTGTGACCACCTTGCCCAAATTGATTCCAAGCCGATCGACAATTCTTTGTGCCAGATCAGGGTGTGAGGTACCGCTGAATACCTTAATATTGGGCATTCTTGGTTTCAGTGAGAGTGTCTGGCCAGAAATTTCAGAAAACTCTGATTTTTTAGTGTCTCTCAAACGTGCTCTCGTGATTCCACACAGACAATTCGTAGGTTGTTTGGAAGATGAACCACTCATAACTGCAGAAATCAGGCTGGGCAACTCCGTATAAATAGAAGGTTCAAATGTTATCCGTTTTTAATTGATAAATATCCTTATCGCCGAGGGTTCGGAAGACAACAATTTTCGAAATTAGAGCTTTCAAGCGGATTAGATCATTTACGACAACAAGACATATACAGTAAATTTTGATTTTCTGAGGATAATTTCGGAATTATGACTGATTTAAATTTCTGCAGGTTGGCAGCTGTATTCTACATCATTAATTTTGACGTTTGTTTAAGAGCCAGCCTAATTTTGACTTAAAATTAAAAGTGGAAATATTTCCATTCTAGATAATTATCTTTTGTAACCGCAATATTCCCTGTTTTAATGACTGTTATGATCCTTTTTCAATAGTATTTGATAATAAATTCATGGAAATGGCTAACATAGCTGCGCAAAGAATTAAACGAGAATTCAAAGAGGTTATAAAAAGTGAAGAGGTAAGATTAGAAATCATTTTTTTGAAAAATGCTAGTCTTCCACAACTTTTTCTATTTTGAATTTCAAGTTAAAAGATAACATGCATTAATTACTGTGATTGTGACAAAGTTCTGGTATTAGAATTTTGGGGTTATAACAATGAATTTGCATTATTCTCAAAAAGTAGGAAATATAAAGAAAGGTTTAAATTCTGCAACAATCTTTTAGGTCGCGAAATGTGCTATAAGAGTTGAGCTATTGAATGACAGTTTCACTGAATTAAGAGGAGAAATAGCAGGTCCTCCAGATACACCATATGAAGGAGGCACATTTATTCTAGAGATCAAAGTCCCTGAAACCTATCCATTCAATCCTCCTAAGGTAATTAAATAATACCAATATATTTACTGGTAATTAGTGTTTTATGATTCCTATAGGTACGATTTGTAACTAAAATATGGCATCCCAATATTTCTTCTGTAACAGGAGCAATATGCTTAGATATATTGAAAGATCAATGGTGAGTTTATCATTTGAAATGAAAGATAGCTCACAAAAACGTTCGTACTTTGAATTTGATAAAAATTTTTCTATATTTAATCCTAATAGGGCAGCAGCTATGACTTTACGAACTGTCCTACTGTCTCTTCAAGCTCTCTTGAGTGCAGCTGAGCCAGATGATCCCCAAGATGCTGTGGTAGCTAAACAATATAAGGAAAATAATGAAATGTTCCAAATGACTGCTCGTCACTGGACCAATGTATATGCTGGAGGTATGAGATTTCAAACAAATTATAGTGAATGATGATGTCCATATGAAAGCTATAGGTAGTCGGATATAATAAATGCTATTTTGTTCAAGGCCCAAATGCAAATAAGGAATGTGATGAAAAAATTCGTAGATTAGTGGATATGGGAGTTGAAGAGCATCAAGCTCGTGTTGCACTATCATCCTATGATTGGGAGTTGGAGAGAGCTACAGAACAGATTTTTAGTTAGTGAAATTTCATTTTTAAATCGATTTTCAGTGAATTTTTTATAACATGAATCTCTTGTCATGTCACCCTTTTGAAAAAATTGATTTGGTTGCTGTAGCAATGTGTACATAAAGATGGAATATTGATTATGTGGATTGTTTTGCATTTATTTTGTGTCATATCATTTCTTCATTTAGAATAAATTATTTTACGAAACTATTTGGGTACCTTATATGGAAGTAAGCAGATATACTTCTTAAACCTTTTTAATATTTTGAGAACCTTGATCAATTGATTTCTGTAATGAATCCATGAAAATATTTCTGCATAGCCTGAAAAATTGAAAAACATTGTTTCGTATCTGTCTCAATTTTTTGTTACTATTTCAATGCTTGGTATCTTCGAATTGAAGCCTTTAAAAGCTTTAATTGATATATTATTTTCTCAAACATAAGTTTTACTAGTACGAAGGGGCACAATAGACCTTAAGGTCGCAGTGGACTGTAACCCCTTTTCACTATACCAGTACGAAGAGTAAGAGTTTTGCCAGTACGAAGAGTATATAACCTGAAATTTTCTAATCCTTTTTCTATGTTATGAGCACTTGATGACTTCAGTGAAGATGATGGAGCATAATAAAAACCTACAATGTTAGGGTGTTTTTAACTTTGGCAGCAGATATAACTAAAAATTCAAGAAAATATCAATCAATCAAATTAGATTTATTACAATAGTAAAAAAATTCAGTAGAAATCACAATAAATATCCTCAGGAAAACTTATAGAATAACATTTTTTTATCAGTAAGACCAACTAAAAGATCAGTATTGACTATAGCACGCAAATCTAGTACTGGATCATGTGCGGTAACAGCTGTTGCTTTCATTCCATTATTTATATTCCACAAGGTTACCACCTTGCTGGACTCATCATGAACTGCTACATATTCCTGACTTCTTTTTATGAAACAGGATCTTGATAGATGCCTCTGTATACCTGGATTTTCAAAAGTATGAACAGAATTTGCGATAACCTTATCTCCCACTTTTGATAGAGTTGCAAGGGTATGTCTTGAATTGGGATTCCTGAGATTTGGTCTGGATGACACTAAAATCTGTTTAGAAGATTGGTCGAACCTCAATGCATAAAATGGTCCATCTATGCCTAGTGGATGTCGCACATAATCGTTTGATGTTTGCTCAAAAAACCATAATGAATTTAATTTACAAGAAATTATTCCATCATGTGCTAGACCATTTGGTTCGTTAGGTATATGGGCAACACTTACTACTGGAGACATGTCTCCTGGAACTTCTAATATATTTACAGGCTGTCCTAATGATCTCAAATCATATTTATGAACAGATCCCATTTGTGTTCCAAGATAGAAACAGTTAGAATTGAGAGAATCCCAACAGCATGACCACAATGGCAAAGTTTGGCTGAATGAACAGATATGTGAATTATTCAATGAATCTGTTATTTTGACCATCTTATCAGTAGAAACAGATAGTACATTGGCATTCTGGAAAGCAATATCTCTAATTTGAGCAGTATGCATAGGTAAAAATGCCAATGTTCGATACTGTGAAATACATATTTTCCTTAAACCAAAACCTGAAAACAGAGCATTTGGTGACTTTACATTAACCATAATTAAGTCAAGAGCAGGATTTGCATCAAAAACACGACAAGCACCTCCAGGACACACTTCTAATGATTTGTCCATAAACAATTTCACTTTTGACATAGAACTATTGGAAGCTAATTTGGGATCACTTTTACTCGAGAATAGGAGTGGATTCTTCTTGAACATCTGGAGTTGAGACTTCAGTAAATTAATCTCTTGATTTAATGCATGTTCACGGCAGATATACTTGCTCAATTCCAATTGAATGTTATTTCTTTCATTTATAACACAATCTAATTTATCTTTCATTTCTTGCAGTTCTGAATTATCGACAGCAGTCAGCTTTTTGATGTAAAGAAATCGAATATCTGATTTCACTATCCTTTTTTTACATGTTGGACATGATTTCTTCGTTTGGGATTGCATCCATCTTACAATACAACTATGTCCAAATAAATGTCCACATTTCAAGCAACATATCCTATGTTCCCCTGAGTTTGTCCAGTTATCCAAGCAAATGGGACACTGTTGTCCATCATCCTCATTTTCATATTGACTTCTACAGCGTTTTCTTGAATTTGATTCTGTTTCATCATTATATCTTTCCTTCTCCTCATTTTCATCTTTTTCGGTTTCTTCTGGGATAGGTGTTGGTTCTCTACTAATTGTATGTTCACTTGAATTACTGGAGCTATTGGAAACAATGGATATAACATCGTCATCATTTGCATTTGCCCCAACAATTATTTCAGAAGCTAACTGAATATCATTCAGCAATACAATCGGTTGTTGTACTTCTATTACTTGCGAACCAAACAAGCTCTCTTCATCACTTTCCATGTTAGGATTGAAACCTGCAATAAATAAAAATCATTTCCATACTCACTACTTGAAAAAAAATTTCTTCATACCAAGAAGTTGAATCGATTCCGACATAATGTAGAGATTTTGAATGTTCTCTATTATTCATGTCAAAATTTAAATATCTTTTGAATTATCAGAAACCAAATTTAAGATCAAACTTGAAGTACGTAGTAATGTTTATAAAATTTCTTTTTGAATATAAAACCACAGAGCACTGACATCGGTCATCACAGAACATATATATGTCACTGACGTTTACCACAGAGGACCATTAACAAAGGAGTCTCAGCAGTCGTCCTTAGCCATCGTATTTTTTTTGAGAACCCGGTAGTGATTTATGATTATATTCATTTTAATATTTTATCGACCAATGCATATTGTTAAATCAGAGTCTTCAGTAAAATATTGTTCATGTCGATTTGAGAAATATAATTCTATGACTTTAAACCATAGAGGAATAATATAAACACTTTTGTAACCTCATTTATACTTTTGTTCCCTAGAATGACAGTGTTAAAGTTAATTAAAATCTGGTTGGCTTGAAATTTTGATGAAATGATGTTAAATTAAAGTATAAACGTTACAAGAGAATGATATATTAGTGTTTTACTAATTTACGAAATGGTTGTGTACTCTGATCATGTAGCTCTCAATTTGTCAACAAACGATAATATTTATGAAAAAAGGAGGTCTAGGAGTTTGAAAAGGGTAATTTTGGGGAATATCTACACAATGTTACATAAGAAGATAATATAATATATTTTTTCTTTGTAGAAATGGCATCATCTCTCAAAACTGCAGAAGAATTGTGTATATATTTTGACTGCCCTTATCTGTGTAACTCTTATTTATATATTATCAAATACTCCAGATGCCACTGTTATTAATTCAGAGGTTGAAGAACACCAGCTCAAGCCACTTATTTCATTAGAATTAAAGTTCAATGAGAAAAATTTTGAAAATGAGAATGATCATGAAAGAGTAATAGAAGATCCAAAGGATGCAGAACTAGTGAACAATGCTAATAAAGAAGTACTGAAATATAAAAGAGAAATTGAATTCTTAGGTGATTTTGGATTCATCCAATTTTTACTGGGAAATTATTTCAAATTTTATTTTCAGGACCAACAACTTCAAAACAGGTAGCTGTAGTCAATGCATTTAAGCATGCATGGAAAGGTTATAGACAATATGCTTGGGGCCATGACCACCTGAAGCCTATTTCAAAAGGTCACCATGATTGGTTTGGGCTAGGATTGACTATTGTTGATTCAATTGATACTATGTATATAATGGGACTTCAAAAAGGTATTATGATCAACATGGAATTTGGTTTAAAACTGGAGAATAATGGAAACAATGTTTACATTTTCCAGAATACTCGGAAGCTAGAGACTGGATTGAAAAACATTTACAATTTGATATTAATAGAGATGTTAATTTATTTGAAGTAACTATTAGAGTTTTGGGAGGATTGCTCAGTATTTATCATTTATCTTCTGATAAAATGTACTTGGATAAATCCGTGAGTTAGAATTTTCATTGAGGAATTATTCAAATGATATTTAATTTGAATCTAGGTTGATTTGGCTGATCGTCTTATGGCCTGTTTTGAAACAGATTCTGGAATTCCATTCTCAGATGTGAATTTATACACCCGAAAAGCTCATTCTCCAAAGTGGTCACCAGATAGTAGTACATCTGAGGTGACTACAATACAATTAGAATTCAGAGACTTGAGTAGAGCTACTGGCGATCCTAAATATGAAGTATGTATATTGGCATGTTTTGTTTAGTTGTTGCAGTTATATTGAAAATTTTACTTTTTCTTAGGAGGCTGTTTCAAGGGTATCTCAACTTATACATAATCTAGAGAAAACAGATGGCTTAGTTCCTATTTTTATCAATCCCAATACTGGCCAGTTTAGGTTCTCATCAACTATTACTTTGGGAGCTCGGGGTGATAGTTATTATGAATATTTGTTAAAGCAATGGCTTCAAACTGGAAAAACTATAGAATAGTAAGTTAAAAAATATCTCTACAAATTGGTTGATAATTTTGAAAAAAAGGTTATGCATAATTTGCATTTATTCTGTTGATAGTTTGGAGAAGCGACATTTTCAATTATTCTTCCTATCATTTCAGTTGCAAGAGATGAACATCTTTTGAATTAGACTCCAAGAAAGTTTTGTAGGTTTGTTTGTGTGACCCTGTTTTTAATATTTCATATGCTTAGCTGAGAAAAGTCCCGAGTCATTGAGTAGAAGAATATTGATAATATGTGGCCAAATTAGTGAGCACCAAAAATTTCGAGATGGAGTTGTTGAAAATATTATCAATATTTATCGATGTTTTGCGTCCCCAATATTATGATATGTGGCCAAATTAGTGGGCAGCTAGGACGTAGTGGTAGGTGAATAAAAATTCAGAGATTACCTGACGTTTCGCTAACTTTATTGTAGCTTCTTCAGAGGTATCTTTGGTCAATATTATGACAAGGGTGATTGACCAAAGATACCTCTGAAGAAGCTACAATAAAGTTAGCAAAACGTCAGGTAATCTCTGAATTTTTATTCACCAACCACTACGTCCTAGCTGCCCACTAATTTGGCCACATATCATAATATTTTTTGGGGACGCAAAACATCGATAAATATTGATAATATTTTCAACAACTCCATCTCGAAATTTTTGGTGAATTCATTAATTTTGATGTTCTTCCTTCTGTTTGAAAACACCCTCTATGTCAGGTAACAAAATTCTGGGACTATCTTTGAGTATCGAATATGATAAATCAGAAAAACTGATTTTTCGAATGTATCCTTTAGTACATCATATAAAAGCGCTCAATGTCAAGACAGCAAAACCATTTTTTAGATTATCAAAATGCAAAGTTTCGGAGATATTCTAGAAAATAACAAACTTTGTGAATTCCCTTCACTTACCTTCCAAGTTACCCAATCTCGAATTCCATTCGTAGAACCAGGGCCGGATTAACCATGTGGGGGGCCCCTAGGCAGTGCCATTTTCGGGGCCCCTTTCCAACCATTCAGGGACACCCTTTTTAAAAGATCCACTGAAATAACTCCTAGGGAACATTCAATTTTTTTCGTGCACAGCGACGCTGGGCCCCTAGCTGATGCGGGGCCCCTAGACAGTTGTCTACTCTGCCTAATGGTTAATCCGGCTCTGGGTAAAACTTGTGTGCACCTAGTGCACATTGGAGGATTTCAACCATTGTTAAATTGGAGTAAACTCAGTGCACCACAGTTTTTGCCAATGGAATTCATGTCCCCAAATTTCTATAAAAAAAGTTATAGTACAGAACCCTCTTCCACGCAAGTTCCACTCTCTTGCCCCTTTTTTTTATTTTACAATATTTAAAAAATTATCGTTCATCAATTTATTATTTTATTCCCTTAGTTTTGCAGTGTTTTTGCATTTAGTACATGGTTTTCCATGCATGATGTAATGTACCAAATTATTTTCTCAAATATATTACTTGGAGCTTTTATAAGAGCTCTATTTATTTTGTTAGTACGTTTGCTGGAAATAATAATGTATTGAATAATAATTTTTTTCAAGTTTAAAAGATGATTATGTCACTGCCATCAATGGAGTACAAGAAAGACTTGTGAAGAAAACAGTTCCAAATGGATTTGTGTTCATTGGAGAACTTTTGAATGGAGGCAAGGATTTCAAACCAAAGATGGATCACCTTACTTGCTATTTACCGGGTACACTTGCCCTTGGTGTTCACAATGGTCTTCCAGAGAGTCATATGAAATTGGCAGAGGATTTATCTCTCACATGCTACCAAACCTATGCTCGTCATCCTACATTTTTGGCTCCAGAAATAACTTATTTCAATATTCAGGTGAATATTACAATTGTTCATAAACAACCTATCTTAAAACAACAATATTATTGATTGTTAAATCGAATTGTTATTTCGGTAAATTTTAAAGGTATTCACTTTTTTTTTTCAGGGAGAAAGCTCTATTGATTTTTATGTTAAGATAAATGATGCGCACAATCTTCTCCGTCCAGAATTTGTTGAGAGTCTTTGGTATTTGTACCAATTCAGCAGTAATTCAACATATCAAGATTGGGGATGGAAAATATTTCAGGTATTTCCACATATTATTATAGGTGTTATCATAAGATCCTAATGATACAAAATACATCAATGAATTTTGGAAATTTTCAAAAAATCGGATCTTTGTTGAGTTCAAAATTATTTCTTGATTCTTGTATCATTATTTTGCTTAGTTCATCATTCTGCTGCTTGATAGGAAATTTTCTCCAAATATGAAAGTTACTGACAAGTTTTAGTTTATTTTGCAAACACAGCTACTTTCTAGGGTACACTAATGGTTAATGTATTTGTTGATTTAGCTTGTGGAAGATTTAAAAAAAAATAATCAAGAAAATGTACTATTTCCTCCACAAAAAATTACATAATTATATTTTGGTTTTCAGGGATTTGAAAATTTTACGAAAGTATCTAGCGGATACACATCAATAGGGAATGTACGAAGTGCTACAGATGTTCGCCCAAAGGATATGATGGAATCCTTTTTTTTAGCTGAAACTTTGAAGTACTTCTATCTATTGTTCAGCGATGATCCAAAATTAATAGATTTGGATAAGTATGTTGTGAATTCAGAAGCACACATTTTTCCAATTCATAATTTGTGATTTTAACAAAAAGTTGTGACAATCTAGTCAAGATATCTCAAAGATGAATTTTATGATTTGGATTGATGTGTTCAAAACAAAACATGAGATTTTCTATGTACGAAGTAATAAAGGTTAAGAATGCATTATACATAAAGCTTTATTGATGAAATGGTCTTTATGTAAGTAGACTTTATTCTTTTTGATGAAATCTTTCCATTGAAAGAAATAAAAATACTCTTTCTGTAGAGCTTTTGTGATAAATGTGTGGAGTTCAAAATTCTAGTAATTGAAATTTTGTATTACTAATCCATCTGTAGCAATATTTGTTTCAAATTTTTATTATACTTCAATTCAATATTTTCGGAATATCTATTGTGTTTTCATTCAGCTACTTTTGAATGATAAATATTCTTTAAATTTTGTATGTTAATTTGTTATCCAGTATTAGCATTTTTTTGGAGTCTGTTGGTTGAATTGTACATGTTACAATATTAAATGAATGTTTGTTTGTGGAGTTGTCTAGTCCTACTGGGAACTGGTAATATATTTCTATTATAATTTTTGGAAAGTTGTTGTCCATTCGAATGCAGATTAATTTTGTGCAACTATAATTTTATGAAGAAAATGATTTTACTTAAATGACAAATCAGACATTGTTTCAAGATCCAGATTATAACTTAATTTTTACTAACTTATTGTGATTTTTACATCATTATTGATGTAGATGAAAAAAATTTGAATAAAATTTATATTAAATGTGAACATTTGTTTATTTCTACAAAGTTCTTACCCGCCGCCCCTGAGAAAACACAAATACAACTAAAAATTAGTTTGAATATATTTTGATATGATTGACTCCCCCGGAAATGCATCCCTTATAAAGGTTGGGCAAGGGTGAATTTCGACCAGGAAATTGGGGCATGTGGTAATTCTCAATGAAAATATTAAAATTTCTAGAATTTGTTCTTTTCAATGGAAAAAACTCAAGAACAAATTGTTACAAAATTGCATTCAAAAATTAACTTGAACATCACAGGGAAATAAGACACCAAATAAAATTTTATAAAAATATATATTCGAAATATAAAAAAAAAGCTGCTCTGAAAAAGACAGTTTACAAAATACATTCAAATATTCTATAAAGAAAATCGATTACATAATTTATAATATGTAGCATATAAAATAAAGATCATATAAGGAGTGGAACATTGATTACCTAATGATCAAAATGCAACTATGAACCTGTTTCGTTTCTAATCAATGAATTGGTAATGAGCTAAAGTAAAATACAGGGTAAACAAATAGACGGAACCTGATGAATAGCTAAAATTTTCCTTCTGAACACAAAACTTATTATCTGACACTTTTTCAATACTCTTAAAATATATTTTTGTATCATATACCTTATTCATTTTAGAATTATACTGATAATGATTGTTACAAAGTAACAAATATCCAAACAAAAAATATAAAATAAATTCCTATGTAGTAATAGAAATGATACTACTCCAGGCTTATGAGAGACTTCTTGGAAACCTTTAGGAGTATCATTAAACATCAGTATCATCAACATTAATGGAAGTGAAAATTTTGTTCTGAAAATTCGTTTAGATAGTATTCAATAGGTAATGAGGTAAATTTGGCACCTTAATTGCTGAATAGCATTATAATTTGATCACGTCTGGAATGAGTTTGATCATTGAAGGCACTGAGTTCCTGATTATCACAGCAATTAGTATTGTTTTTACGTAATTGTACATTCACAACACAACATGGTCACATACAAACATTTAACACATAAATCGTCTTCGCTGTTTTCATCCTCCTCCTCGTCTTTTTGGGATAAAGAATCGTCATGTTTATTTGCTTCATCATTACGTTTAGGGGAATCATTTTGCCTCCCTGAAGATTCTGAAATTTCAATGAGAATTGAATATAGATACTGAAATTCAATGAAATCAGTCATGGGCTTTAATTTTCGGCAGGAAAACCATATTTTGAGGAAACATAGCATAGCAAATTAATTATTCAATTACAGTGATTTCGATAATTACCTAAATTCTTGGGAATCTCCTCATTCTCCGCCAAAGGCACTTTATTAGCAATGCAAGGAAGGGTTCCATCGATTAATTTGAAATTACTTGAGTTTTTCAATGCAGCATACGCATTATTCACTGGAATACTATCGGTGACGTCAACTAGAGTGGATCCTTTCAGGAGGGTATCTCCTCCATCGCATTCCTTGGATGTGGAGGCGGGAGTGGAATTAGATTCTTTCAGTTCGAACATATCGCGATGGGCATTCGGCGAATGGTTCGGCATTATTGACCTGGAAGGAAAAATATGGTTTCAGCTACAAAAAACCCTTACACGAATGTCTATCGATTGATTGTGTTCTTGTACATATAAATATTTAGTGATTTGTGAATTTTCGGACTTTTCTGACTTATCAATTGTGATCAATTAGATATTTATGTTTCTATATAATATACATATTATGGATGTTTTTATACATCTATGTTTCCATCATAACCCGAATTCAATCAGTTACTGATTTCCAAATTATTGTTACTTCCTTTATAACGAGAATTTCAGGAAAAATAATTTGAGTCTTCTACATATTCAACGTGTCATTTTTGAGTAATTTGGATTTTTAAAAAATTTTCCCTTAAACAGAACCTCATACATTTAATATTATGAACCCAACCGAGTTAAGTAAAAAATCTGCAATATTTTTCTGAATAGGATCTTTAGTTTCCAACATTATTTGAAACATTTCATAAAATTCATACAGGATTTTGAGAAATAAGCTCGGAATTTCGATATCTCGAAAATTCTGTTATGCTTCATTTTTGAGCACTCGTTCTGCTCAAATGAGAGCTAAATCGTTAAATGCTCCCGCATAGGGCAATTGCAATTTTTGCGAGTTTAGATAGTACCGGAGGCATGTCGTCTCCAACCTACGCAGCTGTGAGCAGGGTGTAATTTTGATGGGATCGACTATTAATGAAGAATATTCGTTTTTCATTCATATATCTTTTGCTTCAGTATTTGGTGATGCAATTTAATTTCTCCTTTCCGCTCATTGATTTCTTCGAAATTTGTATTCAGTTAAATGAGCGAAAATAATAAGTAGAGTCTATGTATAATATTCTTATCATAATTTTCCTATTCCTACCTGTTATTTTGGAGGAAATTGTGCATAGCATAGCCAACAAAATGCTGCCTTGTTTGAACACCAGAAGAATGACGCGGAAATGTTTTCTCCGAATTGAAAACTTTATATTCGAATTCTTCATATGGGGGTAATTCCATTTTTTAATATTTTCTAATCTTTAAAATATACTTTTAACTTTAATTGTATTGGATGGATCAGAAAACAACACTAATCACCAAACTGGTTCATGTGATACTATAGCTGACAGGAAAAGGAATTCATTTATCAGAATTTCATTCGATAACATATTTGTTTTCCATTTGCGCCTCCTACAATGACAGAACAATTTTTTTTCATGATTCGTTCGAGTCAATTGAAAGCAGTGGTCCCTTTATGTTGAAATTTTTAATGATGAAAAGGTAGTTATATCAATCATTATAATATTATGATGAATATGCAAGTTTTCCATTGTTCTTAGTGTGAAACATTTATAATAATATAATACCTATTATGATTATTATATAATTCATAATCTTAACATGTTTAGGTTAAACTAGTTTGGGCCATATTATGAATTGAAATTTGTTGTCCTGAATGAAGAATTACCCACTCGTAAGTGGAAAAAATACCACATGCCATATTTCTCTTCTAAAAAGGTTCTTCGAAGAAATAACGATCTAATCTGAGGTGGGTCTTGATGTGAATTGTGAAAACGAGCTCTTGAAATAAACAAATTCAATTCCATAAATTCATGCACAAATCAAAAACAAAGCAATCAAAGTGAAATAAATTTCATTAATACAAAAACATACAGGTGTTCTCAAATTGGAGGTACAAACGAAAAGAGGAGTTTCTTTGCATAATTTCAAGAAGAGTCCCATAAAAAGGTGAACGCAAACATTTCGTATACAAGATACAGGGTGTACCAGAAGTAGGTCCACCAGATCCCCAGACTCGAATGGTTCAGATTTCTAACTGATTTTTCTCAGGATTTCTAAAGAATCGTTCAATTTTTTTTTCTTGAACTCGATAGCAGATACTACAAACCTACCAGAGACTATAAAGTTTAGTATAACAGCAAAGCTACTTTCTATAAATTTTCAAACGAACAATAAAAACCAATAAAAAATTTCTGGAAGAAAACAAGTTACAGTGTTCCAGAAAAAGCTACGATATACAAAAATGAAATGTGCTAACAACAATTTTTCGAGATGTACAATTTGATAAACAACATATTTCATAAAAAAATATAGCTTTAGCCATCATGGTACAAATATCAAAATCAAAGTATAATAGCTTCAGCAGGGCTATATACTTTCCAATAGTCGATCGATATAATGTGAACTTACAAATCAAGAAAGGGATTTTGATTGTTTTCACCATTTTGTTTCATGATGAATCCGTTTCAAACTCAATATTTTCGTAAGACACTTTGCTTGGTGGTTAAATTCACATAGGCACCGATACCGATCTACGGATCTACCATTTACTGAGAGGTTTCTTCAGTGACTTATCGGAGATTCTGAATATCAGATTTCTGCATGGTAAGTACAACGATTTCTGATTCATAACGTGTCTTATCAAATGTAGCGATGTAGTCAAAGCATCGAATATAACAATGGATTTATCAAATGTTTGACTTGGGGTAATATTTTCAATTGGAATTCCTTTCACGACAAGAATAGATAAGGCTAGCACTTGAAGTCATCACGTAATCATTATATTAGTTTCATTATTTTCAGAATTTGGAGTGAATGAAAAAAATTTCACTCATTTAAATTTTTTTCTGGTCATTTACGTCTCCATACATCTTTTGTACTCTGAAAAAGTCGGTTAGTAGATCTCGATACTCAATTGGTCTCGTAATCGTGATCCGAGGAGAAAAACAGTTGGTACGAGAAGAATCCCAATTAGATCTGAGTTTTCCAATTGACCCAAACCGACAGGTCAACTCTGTAACATCGCAAACTCAATCAGAATGGATGAAATTATCTGAACTAACGATGTCTCAGTAGATGATGGAAGCTGAAGAGTCTGGTCTGCCGTGTGCTTTGTAGAAAATTATCTAGATTTCAAACATTTACTAATTACTATTTCACAAATTTGAATTCCTCCTGATACCACAGTATAAGTACTGGGCCTAATCGACTTGAGCTTGATTCAACTGACCATAGCAGGAGCAACTAACTTTTAAAGAATGGTTCTCGTTAAAACTTTTATGCATTTTCTCTCCCAATGTCCGAAACACAGGAATAACAATTTATAATAAAAGCAATAACCTAAGGTTCGCTGCTTTTGCTGCCCTTATTCTGATTCTTAAATACCCATTCAGAAACTCAATTTATTCATTTCATTGATCTGAATGAACAATTTCAACCGAATTGGACGGAGATATTACTTTTTTCCCCCAATATTTGTGTTTGTTCTTGTAACCACATGATCTCCATAAAATTTTGTATACACTAAGAAATCGTCATTTTAGAGCTACCTTCCAACTTTCAACCTGATGGGATATTCAGTTTTTTGAATATCGGGAAAATTAACAATTAATATGTATCTCCGGAGCCATTGGACCGATTTTAACCTAACCGGGACACTGTGATAGTTTCAAATGCAGAATTGAATTTCACCAACATAATCGTTCGACACCATTTTAGGCTTATAATTCCGCAATTATAGCCCAAAAATAAAAACAATTTTTGGTTGTAAAAATTAGCCCTTCAAAAAATTGCTGCCAACAGATAGTGTTCAGCGTATTATGCCAGTGGGGGCTCGTGACAGTGTTGAGGCACATCGGAGAAAAAAGATTCCCTGCCGTGGCGTTGCCGTGAAAAAGGCTGTTGCAAAACTGATGATTAGAATAATTCTTTATCGCTAGCATACTCAAGGTCATCTTTTTCGAGAAACATTTTGCTTTGTAAAATATTTACTTCTAGCGATGAAGAATTATCTTACTCGAAAATTAAACATTTTAAAGGGTGTATATAAAAAGTAATTTGAAGCCATTTGAAGAAAATGAGCATCCTTATTGAAATTCTTTTGGACCTTGTTAAGAACATCCTCTAAAAGCAGATTTGAAACACTCATTAACCAGAACATTGAGAATATTGAAGTTTATGTCACTCTGATAATGAAGTAAAATCTTCCACTTTCACATAATTTTTTCGTTATAAGTCAGCTACGCCGGATAAATTAAGAAAAATGTTGATGCCAATAAATAGAAATACTAATTTGGCACTAAGAGATGAAATAATATGAAGTGGTTACCATTAGAACAACCCGACCTAATTCTAATACCAGTAATACCGCTTCAAACGAACACCCTGTGGCCGGTACTATTATTTTAGGCTGATATATCAGTGCAAGAGCAACCATTTTTGCAGTAAAATTATTCCGTAACTGACGTAAGTAATGAGATTATCTACTTCATTGCACTAATGGGACACTCTGTATATGTACATATACCTATAAATAACTAATTCTAGTGAAATCTCTTCTTCGTCAGTTGCGTAATATTCTTAAGACATTCACTCAAATCTGGAATAGATCGCTTTACTTCTTGAACTTTATATGATTTATCCCCATAAGAATTACGCCAAAAACTTTGCTGATTAGCTGAAAATTCAAAAAAATCACAAGTATTTCGAGCGTTTACATCTAACTGGGGAATTCGTGACGTCCCATCGGACCCGTTAAATACATTTCGCCTTCGGGTCTCCGATGGAAATTGAATTCAGTAATAAGATTGAAAGACATCATATGAACACTGAGACAAACCTAAATCTACACGAAAAACAGATAAAACTATTTTTACAAATCGAACCCAATTTGAAAACTGACCCGAGTTCATAGATTAAAGAACTAGTTCCCGAATAGTGCAGAATAATTGCAGTTTGCCCTTCGCGAGAGAATATCAAGACTAGAGGAGAGGCTAGCCTCAGACTCAACGTAATATTTGACGTTTAGGGGGTGCGGTTTTCTCGCCTGCCGTCCGTTCCCTATGATGTAAAATGGCGCGTAAAGCAAGGCAGTGTGAGGCCTGCCTCTGCCGTTTACTGGGAGTTGGATACCCAGAAATCGTGAGATACGGAAACTTAGACCCAACCGGAGACGAATTTTATTGCTATATAATGAAGGGAAATTTCGATATAAATGCGTATGGAAGAAGATAATGAAAACAATTTCAATTGATTGAATAAATAATTAATAAATATATGATATTTATACGTGTAATTTTCGACGTTTATTGGTGAGGCACTGCCTCATAGGACAAGCCGCCACTGATCCAACGATACTTGTTCATACGCCAAGACTATAATTTCAGACATTCAAATAGTTCAGGCTGCAAGTAACAACATGATTAAGTTTACAAATTTAATTAGTAAAGCCCCCGAGAAGGTGAAATTCCAGCTTGATCTTGTACAGGGTGGCCAGAATTCGATGGTTTAGAACTACATCTCTTAAACTATACGAGACAGAGAAAAAGTAATATACATACATGTCATGTTCTCTGTTTTCGAGAAGCATAAATTGCTGAAAACCCCAAGTTGCTACGGCGTCTAGTTTCCGAGCTACAGGGTGATTTTGGTATTTGGTCCATTTTTTTAATTCACTATAACTTCCGTATTATAGCATCTACGCTCTTAATCGGTGCTATTGGATTTTTTGCATCTGCTCAAATTTCGGAGCTATAACAAAAATTTTTTTTTTTCAAATGGAAACCATAGTGGGAAATGATATTTCCAAATTGATCTTTCTTCAACGATTTCAAAAATCATGATAAACTTCCGAGTTCTCTATATATTGAAAGTTTCGAAAAAACACTTTTCGTCCAACAAAATCCGAGCAGGCTTTGATTCACTTCCTTCAGAACTGAGGCGGTCATGGAATTCCATTTCTTATTTATTTTCACTTGTCAAATTCAATTCTGTTTCATCATTGTTGTATCGTCTGGCCCTTCTAAAGTTCTTATGGGGTCATAGAATTCGATATCTCACCATTATTGTAAGCTGCCAAATTGATTAAGGAAATATTAGCTTTTTTATTACTCAGACCAATAGAGGGGCTTCGCGAAACTTGTAGATTTTAGGATAATTTTTTTTGCTTGGATGAAAAATGAAAAGCATTTAAATACTTAGATGATTTGATGATGACAATAACACAAAGTTTTATGTAACCCGTTGATAACAATAATGAATGTTTCCATGAGGGGCAAAAAAGCTCCTTCAAAAAATATGTAGGTTTATTTGAAAAAATAATATTCACAACAAATGTTCAAATCGTTGTCCATTCGAGAGAATACAGAAATTGCATATTTTGATGATGTGATATACAAAATAAGAATTTTAGAAGATACAACAATGATGAAACTTAATCGAATTTGGCAAGTGAAAATAAATAAGACATGAAATTCTATGACCGCCTCAGTTTTGAAGGAATTGAATCAAAGCCTGCTTGGATTCTGTTGGACGAAAAGTGTTTTTCGAAATTTTCGATAGACATATAGTGAACTTGGAAGTATATCATGATATAAATTTTTGAAATCGTTGAAGAAACATCAATTTGGAAATATCATTTCCCACTATTATTTCCATTAGGAATTTTTTTTTATAGCTCCGAAATTTGAGCAGATACAAAAAATCCAATACCACCGACGAAAAGCAGTAAAAAAAGTGCCCCAAAGATGTGCTCATTTCGAGAGCATAGATCCTATAATACGGAAGTCATAGTCAATTATAGAAATGGACCAAATACGAAAATCACCCTGTAGCTCGGAAACTAGACGCCGTGGCAACTAGGGGTTTTCAGCAATTTATGTTTCTCGAAAAAGGAAACATGACATGTATATTACTTCTCTTATAATTTAAGAGATGTAGTACTAAATTATCGAAATCTGGCCATCTGGTCAAATCAAAATTCTGAACTTTCACTTTCAATTATTATTTGCAACGATTTTTTTTCTACGGAACAAATGATCCGGTATATCTCGAAATGAACTCGTATGAAAAAAATGAATAAATATTATAGCAATCATTTTTGGAGAAATTTTGTCGAACTTTTCTGGGATTATCATAATATCTACTAAAATCTTACCAAATGAATGCGAATCACGATTTCCATTACGTTTGAGAATTCTGCTTGAAATTCCAAATATTTTTTTCGTCATAACATACCCAAAAGTAGTTTGAGATATTCGCGTGAAATGTAAATTTGCTAAGCTAATATTTTATTAATTTTGTGATTTCTTCTTACGCTTTTATAGTTCTGTTGATAGTGTATGCATGCTGTATTTATATGATGATGGAAATTTATTTATAGGGCTATGATGAGTATGATGCCATGGAAAATAATAAGACAACATGGTAGGTTTGCATTGAACAGAATGGGAACAATTGAAAATTTGAAATATAGTTTATGTAACTTTAAGCCGAGTTTATTCAGCGAATAAGAATAGAATAACAAAGATGAACATGCTCATTTCAATGAATAAGCACAGCAGATAGCCAAATTTGATCTTTGTAGGTTATCGCCAACTGTCAAAAAACCAGCGATTTGATTGGTCAATTCTTATTTTATTCGAAATCATCTGAATAGACCAATTCATTTTGCCCCTATTATATTCTAATTCCTAACTTATTTACTGCAAAAACCTTACTTCAGTTTCTTGAAAAAACTAAATCGCCAACTCGATGAGAAATATTTCAATTTTTTTCTTTTTTGTCAGACAATATTAAACAGATACAAGATACTGACAAGTTCAATAATATGTTCTTTACTATTACAATTTTGATGAACTACTTTGTCCTTCTACAATTTTTTTCTTAAGAGTACTTACCAAAAAGGGGACTAGATCTAACACTTCGCACAAGACGTCGAATTTGTTCAATGCCGATGGCCGAGTGGCAGTGCTCAACTGAATCTGTTTAGGGTGTGTTACCCGGAAATATTTGCATGGTCTTCGAAGGTATGGAATATTCCCTTTCCAGTCGACAATAAAACTTTAAAGGGTGTTCTTTACTTCTTCTTGAAATCGTAAGATCAACCGGGGCAGGTACACTCAGTGCTTTGCGCAGGTACTTGGGATATTTTTGACGCAATAAATACATAACTCTAGCTCAGAAAAATAGTGAATAACGGGAAACATCGGTCAGTTTACGGCATTGGGGCAATGACGTGAAGTCAGAAACTTTTGAGCGATCATTCATCTACCTTGAAGGTAAATCCGCATTTGCTAAAAACCAAATGAAACAATTTTTTGACAGCTTTATCTAGGAGCATACCTTATGCTCCTAGGCTTTATTAAGAGTAGCTTACTTCTTTTCACCTATAAATGCAGAATTTGTACGATACGGTAGCAGCATGAGGTGTAGTAGGTACCAACTTGTTGGGTCGATAGATAGAATTTTGAAACAAATAATCATTGATCATCGAACACCATTCACTGTAACATTAAGCTCCAGAGCTAGTCCTCGAGGACATATGCCGAAAATTATTTTTAAGATATAAATGTCATAAAATTATTCTTCAAATAGAAAAAAATTGGCTTCAATCATAATTCAAATGTGTTATATTTCAATTTAAAGTTCTATCACACTGAAAAAAACACCTGATATGTTCTGGCAATGAGCTTTCTGTAGGTCTCTTATCTTTTGTTGGTTTGATTCTTCAAAGGGTCATTCTATTTCTACACTATACTAAAATGGTAACTTGGTGGACCGGCCCGAGGGAATCTGTCGAAAAGTGGGTCCAGAAGAATTTCAAAATCGCAGCGAAGCTGCAATACGGTGAAGAAATTTTTATACGGTCGAAAAGATGAATAATCGATTCATACGTGGGTGAAATTTGGATTCTCTAGGCGAAGTAGAAGTATTTTTGAAGAATTCGCGAAAATGAAATGGCGAAAAAATAAAAAAAGGCCATTTTAAACTCGATAAAACTTTTTTGACAGATATCCTAGGCGTGATGTAAATAAGGACTGAACGAGAATAAATTCGCTATCACAAAAACGCTTATATCTTTTGAACCAATGGATTTCAAAAATCGAACTCATTTTCGAATAATCTTCTAATTCCAATGAAAACTGGATTCATGGATATTTTCTGGAATTCTTCCCATCATGCTTCTTATAGTGTTCTCAGTCACTTTCTGGGATGCTGTCTTCCACTTTTGCTTGAATTCCGCTAATGTTTTCGTTGATTTCTTAGTCTTCTTCAATTCTCTTTTTACCAGGGCCCAATATCTTTCGATTGGCCTGAGTCCTGGGCAATTTGGTGGATTGGCCTCTTTGGGGACAAAAACCACCTCATTAGCTTCGTACCATTCCTTGGTGGCCTTTCTGTAGTGGCATGAAGCTGGATCTGGCCAAAAGATTGTTGGCACATCGTGCTCACGTAAAAATGGTAAAAGTCGCTTCTTCAAGCATTCCTCGATGTATATCTTCGAGTCAACAGAGCCTTGGCCAACAAAAAATTTGCTCCTTTTCCCACAACTGCAAATTGCTTGCCAAACCAAGAATTTTTCAGGAAACTTTGCTTGTTTCTTCACGCGAAATTGTTCGTCAACATTTCCACGAGAATTTGCAGTATAAAATTCCTGACCAGGAAGTTGCGAGAAATCAGCCAAGACATAGGTTTCGTCGTCCATCACGCAACAGGAAATATTTTTCAATAAATCTTTTTTTAATTTCTTTGCTCTCGATTTCGCTTCTTGATTCCTCACAGCGTTCCTGTCTGGCACTTTGTATGTTCTAAGTCTACAACTCGACTTGATTTTCTGAACGGTAGACTGCAAACAACCCACTATTTGGGCCAATTTCCGTCCTGAAAGGTTAGGATTCTTCTGAAAAAGGCTGATGGCTTTCTTCACTTTTTTGGGCTATGAAACCCTCTTTTCCTCTCGGTTCCTTCCTTGTGGTTAACTGTAAGATCTTCGTTGAAGCGCTTAACAAATCTTGATACCGTTTCCGGACGAACGCGAGCCTCTTTTGCGATTCTTTTAAAGCTCCATTTTTGATTATTTTGAAAAAGTTTCACTATAAATTCTCGTGTTTTCACTTCGCTTGACATTTTTCGGCAGAGAACAGAAGAGTCCCTTCATGCTGGCCAACTATTTAAAAATATCCAAAAATCACTTCCCTTTTTTTCGCAATGATTCAACTCTTACCTGAAAGCTTTAATCCTAATGAATATATCCTAAACATATTAGATGTCACGAAAGTCTCCCTTAGGAGTCAAAATGTTTTATTTTCATCAATGCTTCTTTGCTATGAATCTATGAATAAGATATCCCCACCAAAATTGTGGACATTTCGAAATCTAAATTATCTAATGAAACATCTCATTTATGACAATTTAATTCTTATTCAAGGCAAAGCCAACGCAAAATCTTCAGCAAAATTCTCATAAGGATTGTAATATTCAAATTCTGCATAGAAAATTTCTGGTGGGGTTATCTTATTCATAGATTCATAGCAAAGAAGCATTGATGAAAACATTAGAAAAGAAAAAATCGTGTCTCTTAAAGGAGAATGTCGTGACATTTAATATTTTAAGGATATATTCATCAGGATTAAAGCCCGCAACGGACGGCGAGCGATATATTATATCTCATATATTACACCAATATCGCTCCTTATGAAAATGCACCAAGCCCCGCGGACGACGCTATAATATATACTCCATTCACTTTTATTTAATCACATAGGAGGTCATGGTTTCGTTTTCAGGAGTTGGTGTCCCTGATAAAAAATCTGTGCGCGTACAGAAAATATCGTTAATGACAAAACGACGCTGCCAGTTTTTTTGTTTACATCAAAGTAAAAGTATCGTATCAAAGATATTTTGGCCTGGGTACAAACGGCAAATTTGAATTGGACCAAAAATCGATTTATAAGCATAAATAAAGCAAAAGTAAGTATACTCCATTCACAATTATAAAATCACAACTCTGGCCATGGTTTCGTTTTCATGAATTGGTGCCCCTGATAAAAAATCTGTGCGCGTACAGAAAATATCGTTAATGACAAAACGACGCTGCCAGTTTTTTGTTTACATCAAAGTAAAAGTATCAAAGATATTTTGGCATGGGTACAAACGGCAAATTTGAATTGGACCAAAAATCGATTAATATGCATGAATAAAGCAAAAGTAAGTACTAATCGCCTTTTTTACACTTGATAACGAAGTTATTTTAGGTATCTGGCCGTTTGGAAAGATTTTAAACGAAATTCCGGTCCCCCAGAAGTTTGGTTAGTTTCGGTATCGTTTTTGGGGCTCAAAATTTATTTGGAATGTGTAAATGGACAAAAAAGGCTTCCTTATACGATCTTCTCACGAAAGCGACCGGAAAATATGGTTCAGGTAGGAGTTTCAAGGAATTATGAGGAATGAAATTGCACGATTTTCGTAAGTAAACGTGTTTTGGATGGCCATCATCGGTCACTAAATGATTATTGTTGATCGTTTTCACGTTTCAGAAAAAAAACCACTTCGCATAAGCCCATTTTGAAGAAATTTGTGCATGTAACATTCAACGGTAGGTATTTGCTCTTAATCGAAAGAATAAATTATATCTAGTGCTACTTCTTTCAAAAGAGACACAAGCTTTTAATGCTGTGAGGACACTATAATGTGGAGGAGTTTGTGTCTTATTTTAGAACAGGTGAATGATAAATGTGAAGCATATGTTTGACCTATTCCATTTTATTTGTACAAACCTACTGTGGTTGTAATGTATGAATATTTTTTTAACTAATAAATTACTATACAGTCAGAATATTCTACTCCTTGTTCATAAGATCAAATAAATGAAATGTATATCTTCTACTCTTATTTTTATTAAGTTAGCTATTAAGATTATGTTCCAAGAAGAAGTTCCTCTTGCATCAGAACTCCCTTCAACTATTTGGATTTCGATAGAGGGATATAATGTTCCATTATTCTTGATTCAATAATTGATGTCGTCAAGTCTTGAACTTTCCGTTCAAGAGGATAATAAACATTAAATCTTCACAAGCATATGAAAATTATGTGAAAGCAATGCAATTTTCTTCCATGGCGAAAAATAATATATTTCAACAGTGATCTCTTGTATTTTTTATGCAAATAACTAGAAAAGGAATCCTTTCTATCAATTCATATAAACGTTAATTATTTTCGTCCAAAACACATCTTTTCCAATTCATTCATTTTCCGAATAAATTCACATTCTGAGAAATACGCTAAAAATGTAGAAAGGGCAACATAGTGTTCACTTGGAACATAAAAATATTTTGAAAAACGTCATAACTTCGATACAGAGTGGAATGTGTCAAATTTCCAAGACCAGAGTTGTGATTTTATAATTGTGAATGGAGTATACTAATCGCCTTTTTTACACTTGATAACGAAGTTTTTTTTTAGGTATCTGGCCGTTTGGAAAGATTTCAAACGAAATTTCGGTCCCCCAGAAGTTTGGTTAGTTTCGGTATCGTTTTTGGTGCTCAAAATTTATTTGGAATGTGTAAATGGACAAAAAAGGCTTCCTCATAGGATCTTCTCACGAAAGCGACCGGAAAATATGGTTCAGGTAGGATTTTCGAGGAATTATGAGGAAAGAACTTGCAGAATGAAATTGCACGATTTTCGTAAGTAAACGTGTTTTGGGTGGCCATCATCGGTCACTAAATGATTATAGTTGATAGTTTTCACGTTTCAGAAAAAAACCACTTCGTATAAGCCCATTTTGAAGAAATTTGTGCATGTAACATTCAACGGTAGGTATTTGCTCTTAATCGAAAGAATATATTATATCTAGTGCTACTTCTTTCAAAAGAAACACAAGCTTTTTAATGCTGTGAGGACACTATAATGTGGAGGAGTTTGTGTCTTATTTTAGAACAGGTGAATGATAAATGTGAAGCATATGTTTGACCTATTCCATTTTATTTGTACAAACCTACTGTGGTTGTAATGTATGAATATTTTTTAAACTAATAAATTACTATACAGTCAGAATATTTTACTCCTTGTTCATAAGATCAAATAAATGAAATGTATATCTTCTACTCTTATTTTTATTAAGTTAGCTATTAAGATTATGTTCCAAGAAGAAGTTCCTCTTGCATCAGAACTCCCTTCAACTATTTGGATTTCGATAGAGGGATATAATGTTCCATTATTCTTGATTCAATAATTGATGTCGTCAAGTCTTGAACTTTCCGTTCAAGAGGATAATAAACATTAAATCTTCACAAGCATATGAAAATTATGTGAAAGCAATGCAATTTTCTTCCATGGCGAAAAATAATATATTTCAACAGTGATCTCTTGTATTTTTTATGCAAATAACTAGAAAAGGAATCCTTTCTATCAATTCATATAAACGTTAATTATTTTCGTCCAAAACACATCTTTTCCAATTCATTCATTTTCCGAATAAATTCACATTCTGAGAAATACGCTAAAAATGTAGAAAGGGCAACATAGTGTTCACTTGGAACATAAAAATATTTTGAAAAAAGTCATAACTTCGATACAGAGTGGAATGTGTCAAATTTCCAAGACCAGAGTTGTGATTTTATAATTGTGAATGGAGTATACTAATCGCCTTTTTTACACTTGATAACGAAGTTTTTTTTTAGGTATCTGGCCGTTTGGAAAGATTTCAAACGAAATTTCGGTCCCCCAGAAGTTTGGTTAGTTTCGGTATCGTTTTTGGTGCTCAAAATTTATTTGGAATGTGTAAATGGACAAAAAAGGCTTCCTCATAGGATCTTCTCACGAAAGCGACCGGAAAATATGGTTCAGGTAGGATTTTCGAGGAATTATGAGGAAAGAACTTGCAGAATGAAATTGCACGATTTTCGTAAGTAAACGTGTTTTGGGTGGCCATCATCGGTCACTAAATGATTATAGTTGATAGTTTTCACGTTTCAGAAAAAAACCACTTCGTATAAGCCCATTTTGAAGAAATTTGTGCATGTAACATTCAACGGTAGGTATTTGCTCTTAATCGAAAGAATATATTATATCTAGTGCTACTTCTTTCAAAAGAAACACAAGCTTTTTAATGCTGTGAGGACACTATAATGTGGAGGAGTTTGTGTCTTATTTTAGAACAGGTGAATGATAAATGTGAAGCATATGTTTGACCTATTCCATTTTATTTGTACAAACCTACTGTGGTTGTAATGTATGAATATTTTTTAAACTAATAAATTACTATACAGTCAGAATATTTTACTCCTTGTTCATAAGATCAAATAAATGAAATGTATATCTTTTATTTTTATTAAGTTAGCTATTAAGGTTATGTTACAAGAAAAAGTTCCTCATTCATTTTCCGAATAAATTCACATTCTGAGAAATACGCTAAGAATGTAGAAAGGGCAACATAGTGTTGACTTGGAACATAAAAATATTTTGAAAAACGTCATAACTTCGATACAGAGTGGAATGTGTCAAATTTCCAAGCCCAGAGTTGTGATTTTATAATTGTGAATGGAGTATATATTCCGATATTACGATATTTTTCCATACTAAAATGACATATGTCAATGCATAGCTATAATATATATTATATTATCGCTCGCCGTCCGTTGCGGGCTTTAAGAAGAGTTGAATCATTGCGAAAAAAAGGGAAGTGACTTTTAGGTATTTTAACTCTTTGAGCGGCAAATATATCATCAGAAATAAAACCCAAGTGGAACAAAAAAAAAATGTATTCCCAATTTTCAAAAAATTTGACAAAGGTCCACCAAAATACATAAACGGCCCATTAACAATAAATTTTTTCCGTATTTTTGCCTTGACAGGGTCTCTGCAAGTCATCAGGCCAATCTTCTGTATCGATGTAGATTTCTGTTCGGCGTATTTGAAATAGGTGGTACACTAATTGTACCACCGCCGCGGAAGAGGGTCGAAATTGGTGGTACATTTAGTGTACCACCTAAACCCAAAGAGTTAAAACAGTTCGCCAGTATGAAGGGACTCTTCTATTGGAATATCTATGAACATGTTCCACATGTTTCTGACTTTCATAAAATAGCGAACTATGATCAAATTTTGATTTTTTCTCAATTGGCTCAAGAGATATAGGCGTTTTTGTGATAGCGAATTTATTCTCGTTCAGTCCTTATAGGAATCGAAGGAGGAAACGTCAATGCAAAATAGCTTGGTATTCATATTTGCCATAATTTTCCCATTTCTTCAGGAAAATTGATAAAACTTTGATATTTCGCCAATAAAATCACCCGAGTTCTACGATGATGATAAGTACTTATATTATATTAAAGGCTAGATCTGCTGGCCCATACTAGTATATCTATATTTCCGCTGGATACAGAGTTTTTCGAGATGTTAAATTGGACAATTCTCCTAACCCCCATTCTTCTAGATAATTCCGTGCATATCTCCACCATTAGATCGGTCCGTATGCCGTCCATGGTGGCTTTAAAGTTCCAAGAGCTCATGGGTTGTCGGCATAAACTAACGAATCATCATATAGCCCGATAAAAAGAGGCGCAACGAGGCGGCCATGCAACAGGACGACCTTCTGGAAAAAATTGTTACAATGAACCGATAGTACGTGCCGAATGGCATGCGGCTCCATCCTGTTGGAACGATGTGTCGTTCGAATAAATTCGTGGTGTGGTATTCTACCGAGTTGAAGTTTTGTATACACAGTAAAATGTTATGTCACACAGTAGACCAAGAATTCATTCGAACGCTCGTTATATCCCCGAAATGTCTCATGCAGAATTGATGCCAATTTTCTAAATATCCAAATCATGAGAAATAAACGGGGTAACTTCACTACTACGGGATCAAAATGAACTAGAAATGTTTGCAAAGTTGTGACGTTCTTTGAATTTTCTAATAAACTCTCAATCAAAATTAGAAGTACTTCAGATTGAAATTCATTTACACATTCCCATTCGTGTGTGAATGTCAGAAATGAGTGTGTATTTGTTTCTTCAAATATTGTGGATTCCTCACGTTACATATACATACTAAAGTATAGGAATGTTCGCGAAACGGCTCGGCCGTTTTTGCCTCAGATAATGTATGGAACCGTTATGACAGCAGTGTTTTCTGAATCTGTTGCCAGTTTATTCATTAATTTCGTTTCCCTATTTTGTGTTACTAATGACGTTTTGAACAGTGTTGCCATCCGGATATCATGTAGATCGAAAGTGAAATTAAGATTTATTTCTGAATGTAATCAGAAAGTATACTCCATTCACTTTTATTTAATCACATAGGAGGTCATGGTTTCGTTTTCAGGAGTTGGCGCCCCTGATAAAAAATCTGTTCGCGTACATAGAATATCGTTAATGACAAAACGACGTTGCCAGTTTCTTTGTTTACATCAAAGTAAAAGTATCAAAGATATTTTGGCATGGGTACAAACGGCAAATTTGATTTGGACCAAAAATCGATCTATAAGCATAAATGAAGCAAAAGTAAGTAAGTACTAATCGCCTTTTTTACACTTGATAACGAAGTTTTTTTAGGTATCTGGCCACGTTTGGAAAGATTTCAAACGAAATTCCGGTCCCCCAGAAGTTTGGTTAGTTTCGGTATCGTTTTTGGTGCTCAAAATTTATTTGGAATGTGTAAATGGACAAAAAAGGCTTCCTTATACGATCTTCTCACGAAAGCGACCGGAAAATATGGTTCAGGTAGGATTTTCGAGGAATTATGAGGAAAGAACTTGCAGAATGAAATTGCACGATTTTCGTAAGTAAACGTGTTTTGGATGGCCATCATCGGTCTCTAAATGATTATTAAAAAGTTCCTCTTGCATCAGAACTCCCTTCAACTATTTGGATTCCAATAGAGGGATATAATGTTCCATTGTTCTTGATTCAACAATTGATGTCGTCAAGTCTTGAACTTTCAGTTCAAGAGGATAATAAACATTAAATCTTCACAAGCATGCATATGGAAATTATGTGAAAGCAATGCAATTTTCTTCCATGGCGAAAAATAATATATTTCAACAGTGATCTCTTGTATTTTTCATGCAAATAACTAGAAAAGGAATCCTTTCTATCAATTCATATAAACGTTAATTATTTTCGTCCAAAACACATCTTTTCCAATTCATTCATTTTCCGAATAAATTCACATTCTGAGAAATATGCTAAGAATGTAGAAAGGGCAACATAGCAACATAATTGTGAATGGAGAGTACGTTGAAAAAATTATATGTTTCTTGTTTTTGGCAAATTGGACTATTTGAGTCCTGATTTGAGTTTACACAAGTATATTCTATTCTTATCATTTCTAAGTAACAATGGCGTAGATTTTTCGAATTTCACCTTTTACATTTTAATAATCAGAGGAGGAACATGAATTCTGAATTTAGCTGACTGTTCACCTAACCCAGAATCTGTTTCAGTGTTCGGAAACATTGTATGAATTCGACAGAAAGAGTCAATTCAAAATTTGGAATTTTATTTCCATTCCCCAATACCGATAACACCATGCCACTGGACCTTTCAAAGTTAGACTCCGCAATGTTGCCACGGTCGTCTCCAATGATATTGCTATCGTTTATATGCTATCTTCGTTCCACTCATTGAATACTGACTAAATTATGCTTCACCAATTTTCGAATTTATGAATGAGAGTCTGTGTCTCCTCTTTCTATGGTGTGAGCAGAAAACGATATATTTTGATATGTCAAAAATTGATCTATCAATAATTTAACCTCAATTTTTGAAGCCGGTTGAAAAGATAAATCTGCTCTATTAACAGAAAAAATTAATAACTTACAAAATATAGTGCACTATGTAACAAATTACGACGTACTGGAACCATACTATAGGTCCCAACATTCCCATGGTACATGTCAATGAAAGGACACTATAAGAGCAAATATCGGTATTTTTAGACCGGAGAAAGCAATGGGGACCTTCTAATTGCTACGATGTGCATTTGGATTATACAATGCACCGGTATAAAACACGACTGTTCTGCTGGTGAAAAACTCGGCCTCGTTGTTGTGCAATGAATGCTTCAATTAAATGGATCTATTGTACAATATTGGTGGAGTATCTTCGTAGGTTTTAAAATGTAATGGTGCCCGATAAAGAAGTTCGCTTATCAGCCATGCTAATGAAGCTGTAATTTGATAGAAATATATATTTTTTCAATGAAGACTTATTGTTCTACTTTGTATCGAGTTTGGGTGAGCTTTGAGCTGAAAGCAATGAAAAATAATGAACAGTTGTTCAAGTATAAGCAGCATTTTTCTACAGAAGTAGGATTTGAACACTCACCTATATGGAATTCGATATTGATTCCTATCCATCATGACTGTTAAATTAAAATTCAACAATTCACCTCAGAGCTATCGATAAAATGAAAGACTACTATATTCGGAAAATTTAACAACCTATCTATAACATTATCTGACAGGAAGAGCAAATATTTAACTTTTCATTCAATGTATGACGTTCTACTCCTTAGCATGGAGATAGAATGCGTTTGAGATTATCCATGATCATCAGTATACTTTAATTTGTGTGAAAAGAGGGAAGGTTATGCCAATTTCTGTGAAAATAGGAAAGGTCATCCGAATTTCTGACCTTAACTCTTCGATTGGTTGCGGAAATGTAGTAATATAGGTGATACGTCAATTAGTGGAGCGATAACATATTCATGTTGAAATTAGATCATGTCATGTAAGTAGAAACAGAAAGCAGAGTTTTAGCTTCAGTAAACCTGACTATAGTAGAGCCCCTAGATCCTCATCGATAGATCTCTGCAAATCGGGTGATTTCATAGGTGAAATGTCAAATCAATTTTCCTGAAGAAATGGGAAAATTATGGAAAATAACCAAACTATTTTGCATTGACCTTTCCTCTTCCGATCTGTATATTTGAATCATGGCCAGGATATCTGTGAAAAAAGGTTTATTGAATTTAAAATTGCCCTTTTAGTCGAATTTTCACGAATTTTTCAAAAATACTTCTACATTGCCTAGAGCAGTATTTTTCAACCTTTTTCATGATGCAACCCCCCTCGTATGAAAAAATATTTCGCGACCCCCCGACCCTTCGATTTTTTATCATGTGTTTTTGTGTATGTTACAGTGTTACGAATCATTCCATACATCGATTTGAAGTTAGCCATATCCACACATACACTCAAAGACAAAAAATTGCTAATGGAAAAAAAAACATAACTCAGTGAAATGAGATGGTATTGCAATCAGATTTAAATGTGAGCTTGATGGGTTGATAAGAAATTGAACCCTCTTTCATTTGGAAACTTTCAAGACTCAGGGAGGGGGTTGTTGGGGGTGGTTTCTGACAAAAATCATAACTCCACGAAATGGGAGTGTTCCAGGATAGGTTTCGAATATGTGTTTCTTGAATGCCGAAAGAATAAAATGCAATACCCCTCATAGTTTGATAGCCCCAGGTTTGGAGATTTGGGGTTGTTAATGAAAAATGATGAAAAAAATTCATATCTCGACGAAATAAGAGAGTTTCACGATCAGATTCGAATATTTTCAATAATAATTGATATTGAGTACATATTGGAATAAAATTTAATAATTTATTTATGCTTTACAGAGCTTCAAATTGACATGTCCAATATCAGTGGTGGCTTGTCCTATGACTCATAGGAGTTCCATCCGTCTGTAAAAATGGAATCGGAAAAATCTAGTAACTGGCCTTATACGTTTTGTTTGAACAAATCGTGCATGCATCCTATGTTTTGAAATTATTTCGCTTGTTTCAACCGATCAGTAGGTACAATGTTTTGTGTGAATCGAATTAAAAATACAAGCAAGAAAAAATGATATCAATTATAGCCTCATAGCCTATATGGTATAAGGCCAGTTACTAGATTTTTTCGATTCCATTTACAGACGGATGGAATTGAATTTGATCAGTGAGTCGAATATAAAGCCGATTGAGATCATTTTCGTCTCGAATTTTAAACAATACAACATCGCGAAGAAATTATTTAGTAGAGCGCGCGAGCGGTCAAAAATGGTAGTTGTCAATTAAAAAACTACCATGTTATTATATCACCTTTTTGGAATATCCTGTAAATTTCTTTCTGAAACGGGATCCTCTCAAAACAAAACTGAACACAACCCAAGAAAACCATCAAAATAGGCCCATGAACCATAGTCCGGCAAATAAAAATTTTGACTATAATTGAGTTATTGCTTTTTTGATGTGATGGCCATCTAGAATCGTTTTTGAGATCAATAATCAATAGATTTAAAGTAATGTCATCGAATGCAATATTGCTGAATTACCTGTAGGGGTTTCCACTTGAATTAGGAACTGGGGTCATTTTAGTTTTAAAAAATGTTCTGGAATCTGGATTTCTTTCTCAAGTTAAGACACTTCTGCGTTCAGTCAACACGAGTCATTACCTGTTGCTTGGGGTATTGACGTTAATCCGTAGTTGTCAACTGTCGTCAATAGCAAGTTACTGCATAATTTTCTTGGAAGTAGAATAAGACTGATTGTCATAATTCTGAGATGTTTATTGCTGCAACTTTGAACAACAGTAATAAACCAATGGCAGGTAGAAATGGTGTTAAATAACTGTCGTCTCTGGAGTGGCGACAACTTGTTATTTCTAACGAACCTTCCACTTTTCATTTTCTTTTTAGGTGAAGTGTGAAACACACTGTATATTCGGTATATGATTTT
The DNA here is from genome assembly GCA_951802165.1 of Adalia decempunctata. Taxonomy (NCBI): domain Eukaryota; kingdom Metazoa; phylum Arthropoda; class Insecta; order Coleoptera; family Coccinellidae; genus Adalia; species Adalia decempunctata. The sequence goes on along the minus strand of OX637695.1, from coordinate 30,108,928 downwards.
TACATTCAAATGAATAATCGAAAGATTTGAATTTTCTTGCTTTCATGTATGAATCAGCTCTTTATTGTTGAATTCATGAGTTGGAGTTTTGAAAACGCTGAATAAACAACGTCACAATAATGGCATGTTGAAAATTATACCTTTGAAATTCGAGCCCCCATCCAGTCTTTATTTTATGTTTACGAAAAAAGGCCCATTAACTTATCGGTTTTCTCAAGGCTGGAAGGATGCTGTTTCTGTCAACAATAAATAAGGAAATAGAACGTATTTGAACTCTTTCCTTCAGAAAGACTTAAGTGGAATTTTTTAATTGTAAATAATAGGGATGGCCCCCCACTCCTGTATCCGCCAGTGCATTCCTGTTTGTGGTAGGATTGATACGATGTACTTTTTTCCCGAATTGAACTCAGTTCATATGTAAAAATGGATCAATTATAGATGCATAGAAAACCTGGTGTTGGCACTGATTAGATTTTGTCGATCGAAAATCTGAGAATTTGTACTGCTTGTCATTTCTCTCGAAAGGGGTCGCGCTATTTGTCGTTGCCGCAGCAGCGCCACGACCGAGGCCACGACCGATAAATATTGCGGATTTATTCCGGAACTAGACCAAAATCTGAAATCTAGCCTTTTTGATCTACGAATTTTGGTCACGATTTTTAGCAAGGAGTCGTTACACCAGGTATTCTATGCATCTATGATCAATTAAAGCACTGACGTTTGTCATTTTCCAGTTCAAAGAAAACAATTGAAACATGGAAATATGGATGAATAGAAACTGTAGAACATAGTGAACATACATTATAATATAATATAGTTAATGGAGATAGCCCAAATAATCTTTCGACAAATATTCCATTATCAAGAATATCTCGATCGCAAATGGAATGATATCAGCCTTGCTGCTCAGCTTTAAAAAAATAGATAAACATCTCAGTTGTTGAAACATCGGAATGTTTCCAGGGATATCAGCTGTCACACAGAACATAAACACAGAAATAATATGTCAATTACTAATTATGGGCAATTTTGGATTCAGCAATTTCCGCAGATATATTTATTACACAAACAGCAATTCAAAAACATATTACTTCACGGTCGTGACGCTTTTGCGGCAATGGAAAACATCGCGACCCCTTTCGCATGGGCGTACCCAGGGGGGGCAGCTGCCCCCCCCCTTGAAGATAAAATCAATGTTAATTTTCCTGGTTTACTGACAATATACCTGACCGACCATCTTCTCAGTATGAGCTGCCCCCCCCCCCCCCTAGCTGAAATCCTGGGTACGCTCTTGCCCTTCGGGAGAAATGAAAAGTAGGACCACCCCATCGTCCCCATCACAGATATCCGATCGAGAAGAAAGTCAAAATCAGTGCCAACACCAGGTATTCTTTGCATCTATATGGAAATCCTGTTGTTGGCTCTGATAAGATTTTGTTTAATGCTGGATTCCCATGCATCCGTCATCCGATGATACGATCGTCCGAAGGTGTTCTGATTGGCAGAAATATTCAATTTTGAATTCCGAAGGTGTTGTGATTGGCCGAAATATTCCATTTTGAATATTTCTGCCAATCACATCAACACCTTCGGACGATCGTATCATCGGATGATCGGATGTATGGAAATCCAGCTTAAGACTTTCTTGTCGACAGAAATCCTGAGTATTTGATCAACTTTTCATTTCTCTCGAAAGGAGTCGCGCTATTTTTCCATCACCGCAATACTGACAAATATTGCAGATAATTCGGGAACTATACTGCATTCACTTTTATAAAGTATCCCGGTTGGGCATGATTTAGGTCTATCAAGTTCTTTTACTTAAAACGTGCTTAAAACTGACGCAGGTTGGCACTCGTGAAAGTCAAATCATTCTGAGACGTTGCAATGTTGATATCTATTAAGTCTTTTTTAACTTTGTAAATGGAGTTCTTAGGTGACACAGGATTCATAGTACTACTACATTTTCATGCTGATGGAGTGTTTCAATTTGTGCAAAAAGGTATTCAAATGTCTTCTCTACGCTTATTTCTTGACAATTTTGAAAAGTGGGAAAATCCATAGCTCCGTCTGTTCGTTAAGAAGTTTTTCTGTCGGGTTATTCGAGTATACTTTAATTCTTCTTTCGAATGAATTATCACAAAGTAACGCACTATTCTATCAATAACTCGATTCTTGATTTCCGTGCAAGAAAATAACATAACTGAATCTTCCAACCATTTATAGGTAGGTACGTGAAATAATTTCTAGTATTAACAGAGAAAAAGGTTTCTTCAACATTCGCTTGGTCTTTGGAATTATTGAATTCACATGAAATTTTCTCAAAGTAAATAAACATTTCGATAAATACGTAATTACTACGTCTTCTATGTAGAAAGGACAACATTGCTCATTCATCTGACAGGAAAATCACTCTATAACCTAACATTTTTAAAATATACAAGGTGAAATGTGTCAGAATTTCATGGCCAAGTGAATGGAGTATAGGCCAAATAGTATAATGAAGTGTGCCTATTTGATAACAGATAAAACAGATAATTATCTGTTACAGTGGCGGCTCCTCCATATGTGCACATGTGCACGTGTACCCCCAAGTAATATCTTCATCTAAAGGAATTTATTTTTGTGTTTGACGTAAATGTAACGTTTTCTATTGGGTATTTAATTTTATTTTTAATTTCCGATGTTCCAGTTCACGGTTCTGTTCTAGTGTAGACTACTATAGAAACAATAAACAGACGGCGGGCGAACTCACAACAGTCACAACTTCGAACGCCAACGGTCAATGCAAATACGCGTAGCCCGTACACTGCACTCTCGAACTGATCCCTCATTGGAGCAGCCGCTACCCTTCGCGTCCCTCACTCCTCGTAACAGTCCATAGTATTTAGCTGACATAGGTACACATCCAGAATGTGTACGGTCGTTGCATAGACAAGATATAGATAGGCAACTCTTAATTCAAATTCTGTTCATTGTGTCTGCGCTATGTATACTCGGTCGTTAATACTAACAGATGATATCGGCGTAAGAAAACAGAGGCGTCATCTCGCGGTTTTGTAGAAAAAACAAGGGACATGGTTTTATGTACCATTTGTATACATTTTTTTTTCAAATTTCAAGTTCATTAGATACGATGATTATTTGTATTCAAAAGCAATCACTAAATCTTATAAAAAGCTTGAAATGTAGAGCACCAGTGATTGAAATCAAAGTCTTATATAGGAGTTAAATATTATTCATTTATAAATGTTTGTTATCTACATGAATTAATGTCAAGGCAAATAATAATATTTCACTCAAGAGAACACACAAAAATATTCAATTGGTTGTATTTCGCGCAATTATGGCCGCAAATTTTGGGAATCCGATTAGCATTCGCGTACAATATTCAAAACCAAATTCGCTGACAGTAGAAAGAAAAACAAAAATCAAAATTGCCTGTCCTGGTCGCATATTAGTAAACAGAAGACGCGTCCGCCAAAAGGCGCGAGCCGAAGTAGACTGGTATACAGGGTCTTTCACGAGGAACCTCACCCATATTTATACGGGAAACTACTGAACGTATTTTCATGAAATTCAGCACTTATAAGTATTTCACGATGCTGATGAAATCTGAAATATTTTCAAGGCATGAGCACCTCCGGTTTTTCCGGAAATGACGTCACCTTCCGTTTTTCAAATTAGAACACCATTTTTTTATTGCAGAAATAGATTCCTTAGAAAATTTCACGTTATTTTGATGTAACATTTTTCAGTTTTGGTTGGAAAATTCTCTCTGAGCGGGAAAATTCGAAAAAAAAATCGAAAATAGAGCTCCGCTGAAACAAGAATAACTTCGAGGTTTTTGGATGGAAAATTTTCATTTTTGGGATTTTTCAAGATGTGAGATTGATGTATCCACTTTGAAAATCGAAATCGCGATTCATGATACAGGGGGTGAAAAAATCGCTTTCAAAGTTAGGGATGACAAAATCGTGAAAAATCAATTTTTTCAAATTAGAACCCCATTTTTTTATGGCAGATATTGAATCTACATTAAAAAATAATGTGAGTGTATGCATCACACCCTTGCCCTAAAGTGGATATTTTCTGAGTTATTCACAAAAAACTGTTTTTTGTCTTGAATTTTTAGCTATTTCTTTTCCCTTCACGCCAAAAAGATGAAATTTTCAGGAACTGTTACTTAAACATTGTTTTAGATTTTACTACCCTAATATTCAAGAGAAAAAAGTTACAGGTTGTTCCTAAATAGATGGTGAATTTGGATTCGAATTTGTATCGGAAACCTCTTTATTTCAACTAATCGGCCATCGGTTTTCTCTCCAGTGATAAATAAATAATTCCTTATGAACCATATGCAAAAACTTACCATGTTTCACATTTTTTTTTTATGATAGATATCATTAATTACATGCTACTGAATAAAGAGGAATTTGGCAGATGTAATTAATGATATCTATCATTAAAAAAAAAGAATGTAAAACATGGTAAGTTTTTGCATATGGTTCATAAGGAATTATTTATTTATCACTGGAGAGAAAACCGATGGCCGATTAGTTGAAATAAAGAAGTTTCCGATACAAATTCGAATCCAAATTCGCCATCTATTTAGGAACAACCTGTAACTTTTTTCTCTTGCATATTAGGGTAGTAAAATCTAAAACAATGTTTAAGTAACAGTTCCTGAAAATTTCATCTTTTTGGCGTGAAGGGAAAAGAAATAGCTAAAAATTCAAGACAAAAAACAGTTTTTTGTGAATAACTCTGAAAATATCCACTTTAGGGCAAGGGTGTGATGCATACACTCACATTATTTTTTAATGTAGATTCAATATCTGCCATAAAAAAATGGGGTTCTAATTTGAAAAAATTGATTTTTCACGATTTTGTCATCCCTAACTTTGAAAGCGATTTTTTCACCCCCTGTATCATGAATCGCGATTTCGATTTTTAAAGTGGATACATCAATCTTACATCTTGAAAAATCCCAAAAATGAAAGTTTTCCATCCAAAAACCTCGAAGTTATTCTTGTTTCAGCGGAGCTCTATTTTCGATTTTTTTTTCGAATTTTCCCGCTCAGAGAGAATTTTCCAACCAAAACTGAAAAATGTAACATCAAAATAACTTGAAATTTTCTAAGGAATCTATTTCTGCAATAAAAAAATGGTGTTCTAATTTGAAAAACGGAAGTTGACGTCATTTCCGGAAAAACCGGAGGTGCTCATGCCTTGAAAATATTTTAGATTTCATCAGCATCGTGAAATACTTATAAGTGCTGAATTTCATGAAAATACGTTCAGTAGTTTCCCGTATAAATATGGGTGAGGTTCCTCGTGAAAGACCCTGTATAGCAGATGAGTCAGCCAAAACCGCTTGGTAAACGGCAGACGCGTGAGAGTTGCAAAAATATGACAAAAAATGGCTAATGGAAAAAAAATCATAACTCTGTGAAATGAGATGGTATTGCAATCAGATTTAGATGTGAACTTGATGGGTTGGTAAGATGTTGAATCCTGTTTTATTTGGAGACTTTCAATACTGAGGGAGGGAGTTGTGGGTGTTTTTGGGGGTGGTTTCTGACAAAAATCATAACTCGACGAAATGGCCTCGATGGGTTTCGAATATATGTTTCTTGAATCCGGAAAAATGAAATGCCATACCCTCCATAGTTTGGAGATTTGGAGGGTTCTTTATGAAAAATTATGAAAAAAATTCATATCTCGACGAAATGAGAGTGTTTCACGATCTGATTCGAATATGCGTTTCTTGAATGTCGAAAGAATGAAATACAAATGACCCCATAGTTTGTTTGCCCACAGGTTTGGAGATTTGGGGGATTGTTTATGAGAATTTATGAAAAAAATTCATATCTCGGAGAAATGAGTGTTTCACAATCAGTTTCGAATATGTCTTTCTTGAATGCCGAAAGAGTGAAATACAAAAGACTTCATAGTTTGTTAGTCCCCAGGTATGGAGATTTGAGGAGGTTTTTATGCAAAATGATGAAAAAAATCATATCTCGACGAAATGAGAGTGTTCTACGATCATATTCGAATATGCGTTTCTTGAATGTCGAAAGAATGAAATACAAAAGACCCCATAGTTTGTTAGCCCCCAGGTTTAGAGATTTGGGGGTTGTTTATGAAAAATTATGGAAAAAATTCATATCTCGGAGAAATGAGTGTTCCACAATCAGTTTCGAATATGTCTTTCTTGAATGCCGAAAGAGTGGAATACAAAAGACTTCATAGTTTGTTAGTCCCCAGGTATGGAGATTTGATTAATCCAAAACAAGCACAACTTTCGCATTAACATGAGTCTTAGGATTTAATTTTTTGCCAATTTGTTTGTATTAACATACAACATGTTTATGAGTATATGCTTTTGTTAAAGTTCTTTCGACCTCTGACGATCCCCCCACAGGTTGAAAAACACTGCTGTAGAATAAAGCGATATAGACAAGGAAGTGCATCTGCCGTTTACTGGGAGGTGAGATGGATACACAGAAATCGTGAGATATGAAAACGTAGACCCGTAGACGCATTTTTTTGCTATATAATGAAGGAAAATTACGGTATAAATGCGTATGGATGCAGATAATTGAAAAAAATTTAAATAATTAAATAAATAATTAATAAAATATAATATTCATACGTGTATTTTGCGACGTTCATTGGTGAGCTACTGCCTCATAGGGCAAGCCGCCACTGTTCTTTACTGGAGAGTTTGCAGACTTGCAGAGGATCAAATTATTTTCTTTGGCCCTTTTATTTACGTAATTATTAGGTGATTCACGCATTTCTGTTATGTTACATGCAAATCTGAAACAGTGAAAATGTCAGGAAGACAACTGACGCCTCATCTGATTATGAAAATGAAAATTGATATGCCACACTTACTCCAGTAAACAGCAGACGTATCAGGCGGACTCTGGCGGACGCATCTGCTAAATATTAACATTGTTCGGGAATGCCGAAATTTACCGAAGGGATAACGCGTCTTCTGTTTACAAATATGCGTCCTGGTCTTTTCAATATTTCGTCTGAATTAGATCTAGCACTCATTTGGATCAATCCACAGTATTCAGCGGAACATCCAAAGACATTCAAAATGAATAGTTGGACTGTATGCTTTCATTGCTTTCTGTGTGTCATGCACACATTAAGAAAGAACTTGCTGCCTCAAAATTCGTGTCCGTGATAAGTGATGAAACAATTGACATTTCAAACATTTGTTATAGTTTGCCGTTATGCTTCAGCAGACGGTACCCCTATTGTGAGAATTTGGGGTTTTCTGAATGTTATTCCAAGATAAGGCCAAAGAACATCACAAACTCCCCAAACTGCGAGATTCGAAGGTTGATTTCACATTTTTTCCTCCCCAGAACCCCCCTTCCCCATGTAATCCGTACCCTCTAGACCCCCCGGTATCTGCCCACATTTGCACTCCCAAAATATAAATCCACGCGCCGCCACTGATCTGTTATGTTATTTTTCATTCAGAAGCTCGACTTATTTTTATTAGGTAAGCTTATTTCATGATGAGTAGCTACAGTAGAAATCTGCCTATTTTGATTTCGTACATGTATATCGGGAGAGGAACTGGGCTTGCATTTCCCTGGCCCCTCTGGGTATGCCAGTTATAGAATAAACCGACGTATCCCATATTAATCTATATGTACATGATATTGAACAGCCGTAATAAATAAATGATTCAATAACAAAACGATGTACCCGAAGATATACTGAATGCATTATTAACGAATTGTAAAACAAAAAACATTAGGAAACTTTGAAACAAATAACATTAATTACCTGTTATGTTTGGTGGCTTTTGGATGTCTGTCTTTTTCATAGTTATCGTTTATTCTAGATTTCTTATTCTTTTGAGCTTTATTAGCCACCCACAGGACACCTAAGCCTGTGAAGCCTCCTTTGGACCCCTTTCCTGATTTAGACGCCAGGTTTGCAGTTAATCAATTCCCTTGTATACTCAACACAAATGAACACTTGAACATAAATGGACGTGACTTCGAAGACAAAAGACAACTCACAAACATAAATGAACGAAATACATCAACGATACGACATTCCTGATCTTTATTATCTTCTAATTACGAGACGAAACTGGTTATTACGCAAAATAGTAGTCAATTTCCTTTCTAGTCGAATTCTTCTCTTAACTGATTTATTATGAAGGTTGTCATCAAAGACGAGAAATGAAAATATTCATTCAATGAAAAATACTAATTGCGAAAATGGAAGTTAAACCACGTTAAACTATAAAGAAAATAAAACACAATGCATAAGTATAAAATTTTGACATTTGCTTAACCTCTAAATTGAAACATCGACAATCTTTTCGAACTGGCACTTGGCAGTGCTACCAACCTAATATAAAATGATCTAGATTCTATATCCTTACTCGGTAAATTTTCATATTGAACTACTGATTACTGATCGAACAAATTTCATTAACTGATCTTTAAAATGATGATGACATTATGTGAAGAAAAGTCCACATCCACAAAAGGGATATCGCATTAGAATGAATACCCAATGATAACAGTGTTTCAAGCAGATAATAATGTGCTAAGTTACCTAGTTCGCACGTCTTTGTTGATGATTTGAATATTGATAATTAGATAAGACCACTACACTGACTGATAGTTACACTTAAATCCCCCAGAAGGAAAAAGTTACACCGATTAATATCATAGTGAGACCCCTATTTGTTGAGCAGTTGAGCTCCACTATTATATGGAGATTCTGGATTTCAGATGATTGAACTTTACCATACGTTGCAGAATGCAGATATCCCTTAACATTAATGAAACATTCCTCCAAAAATATTTTCGAATTATTAATATTAAAGAGGGCGAATTGATTGGATTATATTATAAAAAACATTATTCTCCACGAAGAAAGCAAAAGCGCATCCACCATATTTCAGCACTTTGGATGCAGTTATAAATTACACATCATTACTAAACCGATGAACGACAAGGAATTTAGGATGCGTTGTAGTTCTACCTACCAAATATCGTTTTATAACAAGATTGGGCTTGTCTCGTGATCTTATAAGTAGGAAAAATTTTATCTTAGCTTTTTAATAATAATTTTCTGAAATAATGCTAATTTCATCCACTGGCGGATCCAGACAGTTTTTCAGGGAGGGGCATGAAGACCATAAATTCTTTCATAGGGGGGGACACGAAGGCTATGAATTCTTTCAGGGGGGCATTAACAGTTAGAAATTTTGTACCAACGTTATAGGACTAATAATAAAGGGATTATTGTTGATTTCGAGGTCCAAGGGGGGAAGGAGGGCATGGACCCCATCCCCCCCCCCCTGTATCCGCCAATTACCGGAACCCTATCTGTCATAGTTTCGATTTTCACCTGTCAAATGCTATTTTTTCAAATTTCAAATCGCCATATCTCACGTTCCTGTGGTCGGATCCACCTTTAGTTTGTATATTCTTAATCAGCATTGTCCAAAGTATCAATGGCCATAATAAAATCGATTTCGAAAATTCCAACTTTTTGGGTGAAAAATGACGAAGGGGTAAGACCCCCCAAAACGCCGTATTACTAGTCACTAGGGATTTCTTGGAAATCCATACGCTGATATTCGATGCAGAAGGTCTTCAACCCATTCGGATTTATCATAATAACCATTAGGCTGCACAATAACGCCTAAAGGTTGAGAGCCTTGGGCTCGTGAACAAAACTCGAAAATGAATTTTGGAAAAATAAAAGATGAAAAAATTCAGATCATAGGGGGCCGATATGGACAAGTTTGATATCAAAATATAGGTTTTCGAGGACGCTGAATTCAATAAAAAATAAACCAGAGCCCTATCTGTCATATTTTAGATTTTCAACTGCCAAATGCTATTTTTCCAAATTTCAAATCGCCATATCTCACGTTCCTGTGGTCGGACCGACCTTTAGTTTGTATAATCTTAATCAGCATTGCCCAAAGTTTCAATGGCCGTAATGAAATGGATTTCGAAAATTCCAACTTTTTGGGTGAAATTGACAAAGGGGTAAGACCCCCCAAAAACGCCATATTACTCGTCACCAGGGATTTCTTGGAAATCCATACGCTGATTGTATTTGATGCAGAAGGCCTTCAACCCATTCGGATCTATCATGATAACCATTAGGCTGCACAATAACGCCTAAAGGTTGAGAGCCTTGGGCTCGTGAACAAAACTCGAAAATGAATTTTGGAAAAATGACAGATGAAAAAATTCAGATCATAGGGGGCCGATATGGACAAGTTTGATATCAAAATATAGGTTTTCGAGGACGCTGAATTCAATAAAAAATAAACCAAACCAGAGTCCTATCTGTGATATTTTAGATTTTCAATTACCAAATGCTATTTTTCCAAATTTCAAATCGCCATATCTCACGTTCCTGTGGTCGGATCGACCTTTAGTTTGTATATTCTTAATCAGAATGGTCCAAAGTATCAATGGCCGTGATAAAATCGATTTCGAAAATTCCAACTTTTTAGGTGAAAATGACAAAGTGGTAAGACCCCTCAAAAACGCCTTATTACTCATCACCAGGGATTTCTTGGAAATCCATACGCTGATATTTGATGCAGAAGGTCTTCAACCCATTCGGATCTATCATAATAACCATTAGGCTGAACAATAACGCCTAACGGTTGAGAGCCTTGGGCTCGTGAACAAAACTCGGAAATGAATTTTGGAAAAATAAAGGATGAAAAAATTCAGGTCATAGGGGGCCGATGTGGACAAGTTTGATATCAAAATATAGGTTTTCGAGGACGCTGAATTCAATGAAAAATAAACCAGAGTCCTATCTGTCATAGTTTAGATTTTCACCTGTCAAATGCTATTTTTCCAAATTTCAAATCGCCATATCTCACGTTCCCGTGGTCGGATCGACCTTTAGTTTGTATATTCTTAATCAGAATTGTCCAAAGTATCAATGGCCGTAATAAAATCGATTTCGAAAATTTCAACTTTTTGGGTGAAAATGACAAAGGGGTAAGACCCCCCAAAAACGCCTTATTACTCGTCACCAGGGATTTCTTGGAAATCCATACGCTGATATTCGATGCAGAAGGTCTTCAACCCATTCGGATCTATCATAATAACCATTAGGTTGAACAATAAGGCCTAAAGGTGGAGAGCCTTGGGCTCGTGAACAAAACTCGAAAATGAATTTTGGTAAAATAATGGATGAAAAAAATTCAGATCATAGGGGGCCGATATGGGCAAGTTTGATATCAAAATATAGGTTTTCGAGGACGCTGAATTCAATACAGAATAAGCCGGAGCCCTATCAGTGATATTTTAGATTTTCAACTACCAAATGCTATTTTTCCAAATTTCAAATCGCCATATCTCACGTTCCTGTGGTCGGATCGACCTTTAGTTTGTATATTCTTAATAAGCATTGTCCAAAGTATCAATGGCCATAATGAAAACGATTTCGAAAATTCCATCTTTTTGGGTGAAAAATTACGAAGGGGTAAGACCCCCGCCGTATTACTCGTCACCAGGGATTTCTTGGAAATCCATACGCTGATATTCGATGCAGATGGTCTTCAACCCATTCGGATTTATCATAATAACCATTAGGCTGAACAATAACGCCTAAAGGTTGAGAGCCTTGGGCTCGTGAACAAAACTCGAAAATGAATTTTGGAAAAATAAAGGTTGAAAAAATTCAGGTCATAGGGGGCCGATATGGACAAGTTTGATATCAAAATATAGGTTTTCGAGGACGCTGAATTCAATAAAAAATAAACCAGAGCCCTATCTGTGATATTTTAGATTTTCAACTACCGAATGCTATTTTTCCAAATTTCAAATCGCCATATCTCACGTTCCTGTGGTCGGATCGACCTTTAGTTTGTCAGGGCCGTATCTAGGGTGTGGCCAAGTGGCCCCCGCCACAGGCGCAAGGTCCGCAGGGGCGCCAAAAAATATCAAATGAAAAAAAAAATTTGAGCGCCAAAAAAATTCAAAGAATAAAATATAGAAGCGCCAACAAAATATTCGAGATAACATGTCACGGTTTTCATGTATATGCCAAAAATATTTTTTTGCGTAAGGAGCGATGTCGCGACTCCGCCAGGTAGGATGTGAAAACCGACCGCGTGTACATAGATGTGTCTGCTGACAAGCCGAAAAGGGCTCGTCTATAGTGCGTTCCACTTGGCGCTCACAACGATCAAAACGCTCCTTTGGCCGTTCCACATGGCGACTACGGTCGTTGTGGCCGCGGCGAATACGTCACTCATGACGTCATTGTTTTCGCCCACGCCAAGCTCACAACGACCCATCCCAAGACTTGGGTCTTTGCGGTCGTTCGAGGAGTGGGGATGATAATTTGGTCACGGCCTGCTGAAGACTGATGTAGTAGGCCAATGCCAATCTAGCCCGTTCCACTTGAATGTTTGATTGCAACGATCACGAGCATGAGGAATGGGATAAACAGCGGTCGTGAGCGTGAGCATTGTGAGCGCCAAGTGGACCGATTGAATCGAGCCGTGTGCACCGTGCATCATGAGGCCATTCCAGTTAAAAGCATGGAAAAGAAGAGTTAGTTACTGTAGATTAGATAGATGATCATGTAGTTGTGTTGCCTGTACGAATAGATTTTTGTGAACAAGTGCAATAATATTAGGAAAATCGTCGAAAAACATAATTATAGTCAATATTGAGGTGAGATTTCGAATGAAGTAAATACTAAAGGTAGCTATTATATTTGTTATTTCGATAAATGTATCACGGTGTGGAATAGAGAAACGTAGAATTTTAGTCACCAGATAAAGGATTAAACAGATGTTCTTGTTTTAACTCGATCCATAATTATTTATGCCCGTATTCTGCTTTTCATCTATAAGTTACGATATCGTAGCGTACGATCGATCTGTAAGTGGCCAAACTAACAGATGTAAACAATGCAATTCTGGAATTCCTCCTGTAACACTTCAAATGGCAAATGAGATATTTACAGGAAGAATTCCAGAATTGGATTATTTACGAATTTGTAGCTTATTGTGGCTGAAGGTTGCGGGTTCGATTCCTGTAGAGGTCTGGGTGTTTGTGTGTGTCTGGTAGTTTTTGATAAAGAATATATAATATTATATACATTGATTTACTTAAAGATTGAATCTGGGTACATTGTCAATAAGAGCAGAACCCAAATAAAGAGAAGGGAAAAAAATCCTCACTAATATAGATCTTGTAAATAAACTCGGTGGGTGCTACTGTTCCTACAAAGGAAAGAGGAAGGTAGAGCGAGGACTTGACGCACCGTTGACTGGAACAGTGGATGGGCGCACTTCGGGGGCGCCTCTGAGGTGCTCCGATCGGTGACTGGAAACGGTGAATAAAATAACAAAGAATAGGGCGAAGAGAACAAGTGTAACTGCAGAGTTAAACGAAATCGAAGCATTTATCAAAACTTATTTATCACTGTATTGAAGTATTAAGTTTAGGTTTCTGCGGAAGTGATGAGGAGTGATAGCATAGTCGAAAATTCAAAATTTTTTCGGAAAAATTGATTTCAGTTTTTTGTTTTATGAGTCTTTCTGAGGAGTAGTTAGAAATGAGAAAACAATTTATTTAAAACAAAAAGTTGATATCAAGAGTTGGTTGTTGATTGAGTATTAAATTATTTATGCATTCAGAAATTGTAGTTTTACCAACAAATTTCTCAAAAAAAAAACAATTTCACTAGATATCATCTCTCCAATGTTTGCAGAATCCTAGGCTTACCTTTGAAGCATTTTGGTCTCCGACAGAAACCATGAATTTTTTTAAATTCTTCGCGCAGGTTGGTTTCATAAAGAAGATAAAAAATAGAAAATGCTTCAATTTTAGAATTCATGCTATTTTTATATTTAAATATTTATTTGAGATGAGTATTTTAATGTTTTCAATAAAAATAGGTAAATACCTATCCATATTATTGTGTATTATTTCGAATTTGTGACGAAAATATCTGAATAATATTATGAAAAAATATTATAATATATATATATGTATATATATATATTTAGTAAAAAAAATGAAACATGATGAAAAAAATCTACGCCAATTTGGGGGCGCTGAAGAAAATCTTGCCACAGGCGCAGTAGTACCTAGATACGGCCCTGGTTTGTATATTCTTAATCAGAATTGTCCAAAGTATCAATGGCCGTGATAAAATCGATTTCGAAAATTCCAACTTTTTAGGTGAAAATGACAAAGTGGTAAGACCCCTCAAAAACGCCTTATTACTCATCACCAGGGATTTCTTGGAAATCCATACGCTGATATTTGATGCAGAAGGTCTTCAACCCATTCGGATCTATCATAATAACCATTAGGCTGAACAATAACGCCTAAAGGTTGAGAGCCTTGGGCTCGTGAACAAAACTCGAAAATGAATTTTGGAAAAATGACAGATGAAAAAATTCAGGTCATAGGGGGCCGATATGGACAAGTTTGGTATCAAAATATAGGTTTTCAAGGACGCTGAATTCAATAAAAAATTAACCGGAGCCCTATCTGTCATAGTTTAGATTTTCACCTGTCAAATGCTATTTTTTCAAATTTCAAATCGCCATATCTCACGTTCCCGTGGTCGGATCCACCTTTAGTTTGTATATTCTTAATTAGCATTGCCCAAAGTTTCAATGGCCGTAATGAAATCGATTTCGAAAATTCCAACTTTTTGGGTGAAAATGACAAAGGGGTAAGACCCCCCAAAAACGCCTTATTAATCGTCTCCAGGGATTTCTTGGAAATCCATACGCTGATATTTGATGCAGAAGGTCTTCAACCCATTCGGATCTATCATAATAACCATTAGGCTGAACAATAACGCCTAAAGGTTGAGAGCCTTGGGCTTGTGAACAAAACTCGAAAATGAACTTTGGAAAAAAAGAGATGGAATTCAGGTCATAGGGGGCCGATATGGACAAGTTTGGTATCAAAATATAGGTTTTAGAGGACGCTAAATTCAATAAAAAATAAACCGAAACCCTATCTGTCATAGTTTAGATTTTCACCTGTCAAATGCTATTTTTTCAAATTTCAAATCGCCATATCTCACGTTCCTGTGGTCGGATCGACCTTTAGTTTGTATATTCTTAATCAGCATTGTCCAAAGTTTCAATGGCCGTAATGAAATCGATTTCGAAAATTCCAACTTTTTGGGTGAAAAATGACAAAGGGTAAGACCCCCCAAAAACGCCATATTAATCGTCTCCAGGGATTTCTTGGAAATCCATACGCTGATATTCGATGCAGAAGGTCTTCAACCCATTCGGATCTATCATAATAACCATTAGGCTGAACAATAACGCCTAAAGGTTGAGATCCTTGGGCTCGTGAACAAAACTCGAAAATGAATTTTGGAAAAATGACAGATGAAAAAATTCAGGTTATAGGAAGCCGATATGGACAAGTTTGGTATAAAAATATAGGTTTTCGAGGACGCTGAATTCAATAAAAATAAACCGAAGCCCTATCTGTCATGGTTTAGATTTTCACCTGTCAAATGATATTTTTTCAAATTTCAAATCGCCATATCTCACGTTCCTGTGGTCGGATCCACCTTTTGTTTGTATATTCTTAATCAGCATTGCTCAAAGTTTCATTGGCCATAATAAAATGGATTTCGAAAATTCCAACTTTTTGGTTGAAAAATGACAAAGGGGTAAGACCCCCCAAAAACGCCATATTAATCGTCTCCAGGGATTTCTTGGGAATCCATACGCTGATATTCGATGCAGAAGGTCTTCAACCCATTCGGATCTATCATAATATCCATTAGGCTGAACAATAACGCCTAAAGGTTGAGAGCCTTGGGCTCGTGAACAAAACTCGAAAATGAACTTTGGAAAAATAAAAGATGAAAAAATTCAGGTCATAGGGGGCCGATATGGACAAGTTTGGTATCAAAATATAGCTTTTCTAGGACGCTGAATTCAATAAAAAATAAACCGAAACCCTATCTGTCATAGTTTAGATTTTCACCGGTCAAATGCTATTTTTTCAAATTTCAAATCGCCATATCTCACGTTCCTGTGGTCGGATCCACCTTTAGTTTGTATATTCTTAATTAGCATTGCCCAAAGTTTCAATGGCCGTAAGAAAATCGATTTCGAAAATTCCAACTTTTTGGGTGAAAATGACAAAGGGGTAAGACCCCCCAAAAACGCCATATTACTCGTCACCAGAGATTTCTTGGAAATCCATACGCTGATATTCGATGCAGAAGGTCTTCAACCCATTCGGATCTATCATAATAACCATTAGGCTGAACAATAACGCCTAACGGTTGAGAGCCTTGAGCTCGTGAACAAAACTCGAAAATAAATTTTGGAAAAATAAAGGATGAAAACATTCAGGTCATAGGGGGCCGATATGGACAAGTTTGATATCAAAATATAGGTTTTCGAGGACGCTGAATTCAATAAAAAATAAACCGAAGCCCTATCTGGCATGGTTTAGATTTTCACCTGTCAAATGCTATTTTTTCAAATTTCAAATCGCCATATCTCACGTTCCTGTGGTCGGATCGACCTTTAGTTTTTATATTCTAAATCACCATTGTCCAAAGTATCAATGCCGTAATAAAATCGATTTCGAAAATTCCAACTTTTTGGGTGAAAATGGCAAACGCCTTATTACTCGTCACCAGGGATTTCTTGGAAATCCATACGATGATATTTGATGCAGAAGATCTTCAACCCATTCGGATCTATCATGATAACCATTAGCCTGAACAATAACGCCTAAAGGTTGAGAGCCTTGGGCTCGTGAACAAAACTCGAAAATGAATTTTGGAAAAATGACAGATGAAAAACTTCAGGTCATAGGGGGCCGATATGGACAAGTTTGGTATGAAAATATGGGTTTTCGAGGACGCTGAATTCAATAAAAAAATAAACCAGAGTCCTATCTGTCATAGTTTAGATTTTCACCTGTCAAATGCTATTTTTCCAAATTTCAAATCGCCATATCTCACCGTCTCACGTTCCTGTGGTCGGATCGACCTTTAGTTTGTATATTCTTAATCACCATTGTCCAAAGTATCAATGGCCGTAATAAAATCGATTTCGAAAATTCCAACTTTTTGGGTGAAAATGACAAACGCCTTATTACTCGTCACCAGGGATTTCTTGGAAATCCATACGATGATATTTCATGCAGAAGGTCTTCAACCCATTCGGATCTATCATGATAACCATTAGCCTGAACAATAACGCCTAAAGGTTGAGAGCCTTGGGCTCATGAACAAAACTCGAAAATGAATTATGGAAAAATGACAGATGAAAAACTTCAGGTCATAGGGGGCCGATATGGACAAGTTTGGTATGAAAATATGGGTTTTCGAGGACGCTGAATTCAATAAAAAAATAAACCAGAGTCCTATCTGTCATAGTTTAGATTTTCACCTGTCAAATGCTATTTTTCCAAATTTCAAATCGCCATATCTCACCGTCTCACGTTCCTGTGGTCGGATCGACCTTTAGTTTGTATATTCTTAATCACCATTGTCCAAAGTATCAATGGCCGTAATAAAATCGATTTCGAAAATTCCAACTTTTTGGGTGAAAATGACAAACGCCTTATTACTCGTCACCAGGGATTTCTTGGAAATCCATACGATGATATTTCATGCAGAAGGTCTTCAACCCATTCGGATCTATCATGATAACCATTAGCCTGAACAATAACGCCTAAAGGTTGAGAGCCTTGGGCTCATGAACAAAACTCGAAAATGAATTTTGGAAAAATGACAGATGAAAAACTTCAGGTCATAGGGGGCCGATATGGACAAGTTTGGTATGAAAATATAGGTTTTCGAGGACGCTGAATTCAATAAAAAAATAAACCAGAGTCCTATCTGTCATAGTTTAGATTTTCACCTGTCAAATGCTATTTTTCCAAATTTCAAATCGCCATATCTCACGTTCCTGTGGTCGGATCGACCTTTAGTTTGTATATTCTTAATCAGCATTGCTCAAAGTATCAATGGCCGTAATAAAATCGATTTCGAAAATTCCAACTTTTGGGTGAAAATGACAAAGGGGTAAGACCCCCCAAAAACGCCTTATTACTCGTCACCAGAGATTTCTTGGAAATCCATACGCTGGATATTCGATGCAGAAGGTCTTCAACCCATTCGGATCTATCATGATAACCATTAGCCTGAACAATAACGCCAAAAGGTTGAGAGCCTTGGGCTCGTGAATAAAACTCGAAAATGAATTTTGGAAAAATGAAAGATGAAAAAATTCAGGTCATAGGGGGCCGATATGGACAAGTTTGGTATCAAAGTATGGGTTTTCGAGAACGCTGAATTCAATAAAAATAAACCGCAGCCATATCTGTTATAGTTTAGATTTCCACCTGTCAAATGCTATTTTTTCAAATTTCAAATCGCCATATCTCACGTTCCTGTGATCGGATCCACCTTTAGTTTCTATAAAGGGTGTCTCAAGTTCGAGTGCCTATTAGACGTTTCTGGAGAACTGGACATATTTGAAATCTGAAAATTGGGATTATGATATTGTTCGAAATTCTCTACAGACCTAAAATATTTTCAGAGCCAGAGCACTTCCGGTTATACAGGGAGTGAAAATAAATTAGCTCAAAAATTTTTTTTTCAATGTTTTCGTTTCTGATATGATTGAGTATTCAATGATGAATATATTTCTGTTGAAACTATTGCATTCATTCGAATAGTTTTTAAAATATCGAAAAAAAACCTGAAAAAAGTAAAATATTCATAGCCAGTATCATGCTCATTTTTCTTATTCTGAACATCCTGAGTGTAAACCGTTATCACAACGTCAAAGTAGAAGAATGTGAAAAGGTCATGTATCTTTTGAATTTCATGAATATCATCACAGGGTGTTTCAAATTTCGTGTCAAAAACTGTGATCGAAAATCGGCCATAACTTCTGTTTTTCAAATTAGAACCCTATTTTTTTATTATTGCGTTGGATTCTGCGGAGAAAAATAATGATAGCACTTTCAGATGCTCTTTCTCCTAAATTCAGTGATTCCCGAGTTATTTGAGCTTTTCTGGATTCATCTTGTACGTAGAATCAAATTCATCTGATCTTCTACCTGAGAATATTCTGTGACCATAGAAGATGAGTTATCCCATCAATAATTCACAAGTGACAGGTCTAATTTTAGGTTTTATCTGTAGGTACTTTTCGATTTTATTCAATGGTTTCATAAAAATATTCATCGAATATGTTGCATGACAATCTTCT
Organism: Adalia decempunctata; assembly: GCA_951802165.1. Lineage (NCBI taxonomy): Eukaryota > Metazoa > Arthropoda > Insecta > Coleoptera > Coccinellidae > Adalia > Adalia decempunctata. Next base: position 30,089,646 of record OX637695.1, on the reverse strand, counting down.
GTCACTATAGAAGATAAATGATCCCATTAATAATTCACAAGTGACAGGTCTAATTATTACTTGTTACTATGGTTTCATGAGAATATTCATCGAATCTGTTTAGATCCGATGCATTTGACTCTACGTACGACATGAATCCAGAAAAGCTCAAATAACTCGGGAATCACTGAATTTAGGAGAAAGAGCATCTGAGAGTGCTATCATTATTTTTCTCCGCAGAATCCAACGCAATAATAAAAAAATAGGGTTCTAATTTGAAAAACAGAAGTTATGGACGATTTTCGATCACAGTTTTTGACACAAAATTTGAAACACCCTGTGATGATATTCATGAAATTCAAAAGATGCATGACCTTTTCACATTCTTCTACTTTGACGTTGTAACAACGGTTCACACTCAGGATGTTCAGAATAAGAAAAATGAGCATGATACTGGCTATGAATATTTTACTTTTTTCAGGTTTTTTTTCGATATTTTGAAAACTATTCGAATGAATACAATGGTTTCAACAGAAATGTATTCAGCATTGAATACTCAATCATAACAGAAACGAAAACATTGAAAAAAAAATTTTTGAGCAAATTTATTTTCACTCCCTGTATAACCGGAAGTGCTCTGGCTCTGAACATATTTTAGGTCTGTGGAGAATTTCGAACAATATCATAATCCCAATTTTCAGATTTCAAATATGTCCAGTTCTCCAGGAACGTCTAATAGGCACTCGAACTTGGGACACCCTGTATTCTCAACAAGCATTGTCTAAAGTATCAATGGCCATAATTAAATCAATGTCGAAAATTCCAACTTTTTGGGTGAAAAATGACAAAGGGGTAAGACCCCCAAAAACGCCGTATTACTCGTCACCACCATGGCCGTAGCTAGAAAAAAATTTCGGGGGGGGGGGGGGACCCGTCCGAGGCCGTACCTAGAAAAAAATTGCGGGGGGAGGGGGGTGTCCGTTGAACTGAGCTATAGAAAAAATTTCGGGGAGGGTCCGGACCCCATCGGACAGTTCCAGGTTGGCATTGTTCTCCTAACCTAACCACTCATCATACAACATCTCATAACACAAGTTGGATTTCTGTTCGTACGGTTAGCGATTTCTCGAAATGACAACCCCGCCTCCCGTAGACCAATAGTTCGACCTCTTCCATATTCACTTAGCTTGCGATGAATTCCGCGTTCACGTGCTACAGGCCTTTTAACAACAACTAAACATCGACTTTGGATCTCCTCGAACAGCTGGTTTGTTGTAAAATTCAACAAATTTGCAAAAGACGACTACAATAATTGAGTTACAAAAAATATTTTCATGAAAAACGATTTTTTTCTCCAAATTTAATCATTTACTCCTTACTATTCTATCTGTGTCCAACCAAAAAAAAATAAAGTTTGAACAGCTCCTTCTGGGTGTTTCTTCGTCAGTTAGTTTATATTGGATAATCAGTGATGATTCCAAGCTTCTAAATTTTTCCGTTCGAGATTTATCGTGTTTATGGTAGGACGAACGGCAGAAATGAATTTGGCCCCAGATTCATTGAAACTACGACGAATTAAATCGTTTTTCAATTTTTCTTTCATTCCCGCTCAAAATCCGAAAAATATTGTGAGGATTGGAAGAACAAATTGAGGATCAACAACAGGAAGCAAGAGTTTTACTTATGTAAAATGCAATGGTATGTTCGAAAATCGAAATGTAGGATTGCACAACATTCAAGTAATCAGAAAGTTTCTTCCATAAGGACACAAATTAATAGGAAATCGATTAATCAGATACACCGCGTTCATTGATATAAATATCAACAACCGAAATGAATCTGTCTCGAACTTGCCACAAATCATCATACAGGGAACCAACGAAAAGTTCCAAAAGTAGATATTTTAGATGGTCTCATTGTGTGTGAAGACCTTTTTCTATATGTTATCGTAGTCGCTCCATTTTCAATCCAGATTGTTAATCTAGAAACGCAAAAGAACATTATGCTTGTCATTCGATATGCTATTGCTTCAGAATCAGTTTTGCTGAATTGAATAAGCTTTTTATTCTATGAAGAACTGCCCAGATCTGCACATTACAAAGATTGGTGAATGTGTCATATCACTCTGATACGAAATTATTATCCAATTTGACTCACATAATATGAGACGACCATTATTTCATATCTTAGTTCCTATCATATCACTTCCTGTACATAATAAAATAATCATAATAGTGCTGGCGAATTCGTACTGACTGAATGTGACGGTGATTGAAATCAATGAATCACTGCATTGATATGATCATTATTTGAAAGAATGACTGTCTCAGCATAGTGATGGAACAGACCCTTATTATTTTATTATTTTAACCGGCTTCCAATAAACCTGATTTATAAATCAATAATTAATTAAAAAAATGAGATTGCGGTTTTATGACAAAGATATATAAGGCGCAGGGCCGTATCTAGGTACTACTGCGCCTGTGGCAAGATTTTCTTCAGCGCCCCCAAATTGGCGTAGATTTTTTTCATCATGTTTCATTTTTTTTACTAAATATATATATATACATATATATATATTATAATATTTTTTCATAATATTATTCAGATATTTTCGTCACAAATTCGAAATAATACACAATAATATGGATAGGTATTTACCTATTTTTATTGAAAACATTAAAATACTCATCTCAAATAAATATTTAAATATAAAAATAGCATGAATTCTAAAATTGAAGCATTTTCTATTTTTTATCTTCTTTATGAAACCAACCTGCGCGAAGAATTTAAAAAAATTCATGGTTTCTGTCGGAGACCAAAATGCTTCAAAGGTAAGCCTAGGATTCTGCAAACATTGGAGAGATGATATCTAGTGAAATTGTTTTTTTTTTGAGAAATTTGTTGGTAAAACTACAATTTCTGAATGCATAAATAATTTAATACTCAATCAACAACCAACTCTTGATATCAACTTTTTGTTTTAAATAAATTGTTTTCTCATTTCTAACTACTCCTCAGAAAGACTCATAAAACAAAAAACTGAAATCAATTTTTCCGAAAAAATTTTGAATTTTCGACTATGCTATCACTCCTCATCACTTCCGCAGAAACCTAAACTTAATACTTCAATACAGTGATAAATAAGTTTTGATAAATGCTTCGATTTCGTTTAACTCTGCAGTTACACTTGTTCTCTTCGCCCTATTCTTTGTTATTTTATTCACCGTTTCCAGTCACCGATCGGAGCACCTCAGAGGCGCCCCCGAAGTGCGCCCATCCACTGTTCCAGTCAACGGTGCGTCAAGTCCTCGCTCTACCTTCCTCTTTCCTTTGTAGGAACAGTAGCACCCACCGAGTTTATTTACAAGATCTATATTAGTGAGGATTTTTTTCCCTTCTCTTTATTTGGGTTCTGCTCTTATTGACAATGTACCCAGATTCAATCTTTAAGTAAATCAATGTATATAATATTATATATTCTTTATCAAAAACTACCAGACACACACAAACACCCAGACCTCTACAGGAATCGAACCCGCAACCTTCAGCCACAATAAGCTACAAATTCGTAAATAATCCAATTCTGGAATTCTTCCTGTAAATATCTCATTTGCCATTTGAAGTGTTACAGGAGGAATTCCAGAATTGCATTGTTTACATCTGTTAGTTTGGCCACTTACAGATCGATCGTACGCTACGATATCGTAACTTATAGATGAAAAGCAGAATACGGGCATAAATAATTATGGATCGAGTTAAAACAAGAACATCTGTTTAATCCTTTATCTGGTGACTAAAATTCTACGTTTCTCTATTCCACACCGTGATACATTTATCGAAATAACAAATATAATAGCTACCTTTAGTATTTACTTCATTCGAAATCTCACCTCAATATTGACTATAATTATGTTTTTCGACGATTTTCCTAATATTATTGCACTTGTTCACAAAAATCTATTCGTACAGGCAACACAACTACATGATCATCTATCTAATCTACAGTAACTAACTCTTCTTTTCCATGCTTTTAACTGGAATGGCCTCATGATGCACGGTGCACACGGCTCGATTCAATCGGTCCACTTGGCGCTCACAATGCTCACGCTCACGACCGCTGTTTATCCCATTCCTCATGCTCGTGATCGTTGCAATCAAACATTCAAGTGGAACGGGCTAGATTGGCATTGGCCTACTACATCAGTCTTCAGCAGGCCGTGACCAAATTATCATCCCCACTCCTCGAACGACCGCAAAGACCCAAGTCTTGGGATGGGTCGTTGTGAGCTTGGCGTGGGCGAAAACAATGACGTCATGAGTGACGTATTCGCCGCGGCCACAACGACCGTAGTCGCCATGTGGAACGGCCAAAGGAGCGTTTTGATCGTTGTGAGCGCCAAGTGGAACGCACTATAGACGAGCCCTTTTCGGCTTGTCAGCAGACACATCTATGTACACGCGGTCGGTTTTCACATCCTACCTGGCGGAGTCGCGACATCGCTCCTTACGCAAAAAAATATTTTTGGCATATACATGAAAACCGTGACATGTTATCTCGAATATTTTGTTGGCGCTTCTATATTTTATTCTTTGAATTTTTTTGGCGCTCAAATTTTTTTTTTCATTTGATATTTTTTGGCGCCCCTGCGGACCTTGCGCCTGTGGCGGGGGCCACTTGGCCACACCCTAGATACGGCCCTGATAAGGCGATCGTTCAAAGAAAACTTCTACACCCTGTCCATCACACTGCTCTGAATCGCCTATACAGGGTGTTTCTAATTTCATGCGAAAAAAATTAGGAGTTGGTTGCTTGTTGCTTGTATGAAATTAAGATGGGTCTTTTCAATAACAAAATATATCCTCCTCAGCCCACCCCTTTCTGGGATATCACCCTTAAAAGGTGGAGACTAAAATTGAGCTTTCATTTTTTTTCTCTTCAATCATTGGTTTTCGGAAAAAAATTTGGAATAAGAAATTTTTTAAATAAAACAAGAATTTTCGGAAATTTTCCACAAAAAGTTGAAAATTTCCCGAAGTATCAAACCTAGGAAAGAGCTGATTACAGATTCGTAATCTACGACCTCGAATTAGTGAATACAGTAACTTTGGTGGCTATCTGAAAAAATGATATGTCGGCAAAATTTCCATAGGTAGGTAGGTATGTTGGAAAATTTCGGTTATTTTGAGAATTTTTTTTATCGGATTACCATCAAAGTTGCTGGATTCACTAATTCGCGGGCGTAAATTAAGAATATGCAATCAGATATTTTTTATGAAATATAGTTTTCGAGTAAAAATAAAAAAAATTGGGAAAATTTCCACAAAAAGTTGAGAATTTCCTGAAGTATCAAACCTAGTTAGGAACTAATTACAGATTCTTAATCTAAGACCTCGAATTAGTGAATACAGTAACTTTGGTGGCTATCAGAAAAAATTATATTTCGGCAATATTTTGGGAAAATTTTTTTTTACGGATCTCCACCAAAGGTACTGGATTCACTAATTCGAGGGCGCAGATTGAGAATATGTAATCAGATATTTTTTATAAAATATAGTTTTCGAATAATGACCATCAAAAAATATAAAGAGTTTCGGAAAATTTCCACGAAAAAATGAGAATTTCCCGAAGTATCAAATCTAGAGAGAAACTAAATACAGATTCGTAGTCTACGACCTCGAATTAGTGAATACAGTAACTTTGGTGGCTATCTGAGAAGATTATATTTCGGCAAAATTTCCATATGTTCAAAAATTTCGCGTATTTTGTGAAAAAAAATTTTTCTCGGATCACCATCAAAATTGCTGTATTCACTAATTCGAGGGCGTAGATTAAGAATATGCATTCAGATATTTTTTATGAAATATAGTGTTCGAGTATTCGAGTAATGACAATCAAAACAACAATTTTCGGAAATTTTCCACAGAAAGTTGAAAATTTACCGAAGTATCAAACCTAGGAAGGAACTCATTACAGATTCGTGATCTACGACCTGGATTAGTGAATACAGTAACTTTGGTGGCTATCTGAGAAAATGATATTTCGGCAAAATTTCCATACCTATGTTGGAAAATTTCGCGTATTTTGTGAAAAAATTTTCCTCGGATCACCACCAAAGTTGCTGGACTCACTAATTCGAGGACGTAGATTAAGAATATGCAATCAGATATTTTGTATAAAATATAGTTTTCGAGAAATGACCATCAAAAAATACAAAAATTTCAGGAAATTTTCCACAAAAAGTTGAAAATTTCCTGGAAAAAAAATTCTCGGATCACAACCAATGTTGCTGGATCCTGTAGTTCGAGGGTGTAGATTAAGAATATGCAATCAGATATTTTTTATAAAATATAGTTTTCGAGTAATGACCATAAAAATACAAAAATTGTCGGAAAATCTCCACAGAATGTTGAAAATCTCCCGAAGTACCAAACCTAAAAAGAAACTAATTACAGATTCGCAATGAATGAAATTGAAATATGCATTTCGTTGATTTTTCTGAGATGTGCACCGTGAATGTAATAAGAATTGCTTGAATCGATTCAAATAACCCTGAACTAGAATAGAAGCTGCTGCATCAGCTTCCTTCCCGGGATTCCAGACCCCTGCAGAAAATACATATAAGCTGTCACTGGTTGTTTGGAACCACTTTGCGTCGGGCCATGGCCGTGGATAAGCAGTATGAGTTCGAGGTCTCTTTGAGGATATACACAGTTCATAAAAATATTAAAAATAAGTACTCTGTGATTTTTCAACGATGGGGATGGGAAAGATAATACCCCTGTTAATATTGGCTGTGAGTGTACCCATAGGTTTCGTGAAAATTTCCAGTATTTTCAGTATTCCCCCCGTACCAACTTTAGAGGATACCTGGTGGGGTCCTGGGGCCAAAGGTGTTGATGATGTCGGAATTAGACCATTTAAAATAGCTGTTACTGATGAGGTAAGAAAAATTCTACTGAATTTGTTCAAAGAGTTTTAATCTTCAATTCAATTTGGTTAGAATTTCATAACCTTCGTTTTTCGTTCGAATAAAACTCAAGTGTTGTTAATGTGTGATTGATGTATACATAAGATGAACTTTGGATGGAACCGGTGTGTTTTATCGTTGATTGTAGCATTGGTTATATCAATCACCGGATTTCTGCAGAGGCGTAACAATAACACGGACGATAAAGTTTGATGAAAAAGCTGATTTTTTTTTCACATAAGATTGATAATTTCGATTTATACAGAAACTCGATGTAGAATTTATGGAAATCTAATTACGGTTTTTTTTTTACAAAAAATAATCAATTCTGAATCTATACATGCATTGTTTTAATTGATTATTTTTAATTAGTCCCAAAAACATGGGACCGCAAACTTTTCGTTTTAGAGATACAAGGTGTACTAGGACTACTAGGGGTATTGGGGAATATTAGAACGATAATTATGAAAACAGTTGAGTTGGACATCATCATGACCCGTCAGATCCCCAGACTTGAATGTTTTAGTTTTTTTATACTCTATGGATTATGACATTTTTGATTTTTTATGAGGATTTCGGTAGAATCCTTCATTTTTTTCTCAAAATCGGTATCAGATGCGACAAAACTACAAGAGAACATAAAGGAAAAGGTTGGTATAACAACAAAGATTCTTCTTACAATTTTTCAAACTTACAGTTGCTAGTGGCTCAACTAAAAAGTTCTGGAGGAAAACAGGGTACAGTCTTACTCTGTAGATTTACAATCTGAATTAGCATGTCACATTGTGCTAATTCTTAATTTCAATATCTGTGCCAAATTTCAGTTGGATATCTTGTGAAAAAAATTCAAACTTTAATACCTCGAAGCGTTTGAAGTCCCCTGTTTATGGGACGTTTTTTCTTGAATTTATTCAAGGAATCTCACCTTGTCGTTTGTTCCTACAATTTATTAACATCCTGTATACAAAAAATAAATAGGGACAAATGAAATTCAGGTAGCAACAAAATAATCGTTCATTTGTTCAGAATAACTACACGGGACGTAGTTATACTCTACAGGGTATCAACGGTCAAATGTAGATTTCTCATGAAAAAACAACACTTTTTCTTCTCTTCCATTTTTTCCTCCGTGTCAAAAAATTATTTTTTTTCAGTTTTTTGCTACTATCTCAGGAACCGTTTGAATTACAGAATTGAGTTTCTGTACACACATTCTCACTAATAAAAGCTACTTACTGGCTCTTTACTCGATTTTATTGGACGTGCCAGTGGCGGAGATATTGAATCTGCACAAAGGTTTTTCCTCCCAATTTTTACACCACTGGACAAATTTGCATTTGCACAGAAAATTCTGATGCACCAATGTGTTTCACATGAAAAAGGTACTTTTGGTTCATTACTCTAAAGTGGACCATTTTCGAGAAAACTGGCAAAAACAAATTGCTAACGCATTGTAAATTTCTTGTAATTGAAAAAATTAGTAGTGACAATTAACAAGTTTATTTATTTCAACAAAATTTGAAAACTAGGTTTTAAAGTTCGAATTGCAAAGTAAAGTTAAGAATACCTTTTTTATGTACACACTGGCGCATCAGAATTTGCTGTGCAGATGCAAATTTGTCTAGTGGTGTGAAAGTTGGGGGGTAAAACATTTGTGCAAATTTGATATCTCCACCACTGGCACGTCTAATAAAACCGAGTAAAATGCAAGAAAGAAGCTATTTTTGGTGAAAATGTGTGTACAAAAACTCAATTCTGTGATTCAAATGGTTCCTGAGATATCACCAAAAACCTGAAAAAAGGGGGAATTTTTGATATCCTGTGTTTTTGAAACGAAGACCCGAACGAAAAAATGAAAGAGAATTTCTCATGTGAAATCCATAGTTGACTGCTGATACACTTATTTAAGAACACCCTGTAGAGACCTTGTTAATAGTTACACAATCCATTTGTCCAAAACCCTATTTCGTTGATTTTTGTGACTTCTAAAATGAATACGCTACCCCTCATGTTTTCGAATAAGGAATACTCGACTCGATGTCAAGATCATGTAAACAGAACCATGCTGTTAAATTATTTTCAAAAAATTCTTGTGTAAAAACATAATCAAAATCATTGACGATTTTTTTGACAGTTGCTGATAATTTTTTTCTGTCGAATTATGCTCATGCGATCTGCACCAAAATAAGGATGCAGTTTGAAACCTCATTTCACTTCTAAAGGCAAAATTTAAATCGACCAAATTCGTGGTTTTAAAATTACCAGAAAAACAAAATTTTGAACGGCCATATTTGCTGCATCCCTCGAATTTCTCTCAGCTCTGATTCTAAAAACAACAAAATAACAATGACGTGTAACAATTCGGAGTCATAATACCCGAAAGATCACTTGATTCGATTTTTTCAAAATGCCCATAATTTTGCAAGTACACGATCAAATATCGTCCAATAACATGTTTCCGACTAAACGTTTATATTTGTTGCAGGTCATTCTAGATCTGAAGGCAAGGCTTCAGAAAACCAGAACACTCGTACCACCTTTGGAAAATGCTAAACAAACATATGGCGTGTCGTCCACTGTCACGAAAAAAGTTGTCGACTTCTGGCTGAACAAGTACGATTGGCGAAAAAGGGAAAAATTCCTCAATCAGTTTCCTCAATTCAAAACCAATATCCAAGGCCTCGACATCCATTTTCTACATGTGAAACCCAAAGAAACGAAGGGATTAAGAGTTTTCCCGCTACTGCTTATCCACGGCTGGCCCGGCTCGGTGAGGGAGTTTTATGAGATAATCCCCCTTCTGACGACTCCTCAGAAAGGTCGCCAGTTCGTCTTCGAAGTCATCGTTCCATCATTACCAGGTAACACAATTTGAAAAGAAATTTAACTACCTCTTTCATTAAAGAATCGATATCACAGTTTCAATCTCAAATTAGCCAGATTTCCATTGATAGGAAAAGAATTTCGGTGCTGCATCTCAACATCATTTACACGGCGTTGTCATATTACAGGGTGTTTCGGAAAGAGGTGACTTCGTCTCTATGATAGTATTCAAGATGAAGGGCGTTGAAAAAAAAACACTCTGTTTACACGATTTTGCAAAAACTACTGGCAGCGTTGTAATGAAATTTTTTACGGATGTTTTGGAAGCGGATGCATATCATGAATTTGTTGTCAGTCAGAAATAAAAACACATTCATGGGATGTATCCATATATCTAATAAGTCTTGGGTGATTGGGTATTCAATGCTGAATACATCTGCATTCATTCGAATAGTTTTCAAAATATCGAAAAAAAAAACGGAAAAAAGTCAAATATTCATAGTCAGTTTTATTAATTTATAATTTTTCTTATTCTCAACCGTTTTCATAACGTCAGTAGAAGATTGTGGAAAGGTCATGCATCTTTTGAATTTCATAAATATCATCACAGGCTGTTTCAAATTTGTGTCGAAAAGTGTGATCGAAAATGGGCCATAAATTGTGTTTTTCAAATTAGAACCCAATGTTTTATGATCGCTTTGTATTCTGAGAAGAAAAATAATAATACCACCTCCAGATCCTCTTGCTCCTAAACTCAGTAATTTCTGAGTTATTTGAGATTTTCTGGAATTATGTTGTACGTAGGGTCAAATTCATCTAATCTTTCTCATGAGAACATTCTGTGACCATAGATAAGATAAGATAAGATAAGATCCCATTAATAATTCGCAAGTGTTCAGATTGAAAGAATTTGACTGTATGTACAAAATAAATCCAAAAATTCTCAAATAACTCAGGAATTACTGAATTTAGGGGCAAGATGATCTTGGAGTGTCAAATTTGAAACAGCCTGTGATGATTATTACTTTTCTTCGCAGAATCTAAAGCAATAATAAAAAATGGGGTTCTAATTTTGAAAACAGAACTTATGGACCTTATGGCCAATTTTCGATCACAGTTTTCAAAACAAAATTTGAAACAGCTTGTGATGATATTTATGAAATTAAAAAGATGCATGACATTTCCACATCCTTCTACTTGGACGTTATGAGAACGGTTTACACTCAGGATGTTGAGTATAAGAAAACTCAACATAATACTGACCAGGAATATTTGACTTTTTTCCGTATTTTTTTTCGATATTTTAAACTATTCGAATGAATCCAGGTGTACTCGTATTTAGTATTGAATATTCAATCACATAAGAAACGAAAAAAAAATGTTTGATCAAATTTATTTTCACTCCTTGTAAAACCAGAAAAGCTCAGGCTCCAAAAATATTTTAGCTCAGTAGAGAATTTCGAACCATATCATAATTCCAATTTTCAGATTTCAAATACATCCAGTTCTCCAGAAAGGGCATTCGAACTTGGGACACTCTGTATTTTTCAATCGCCTATACATTACATATAATTTTTGAATTACCAGTTGACGCATGCGTACAGCTCCATCTTTTTTGGCTTCACTTTTTGACTTCGGATACCAGGCGTATAAGCCATATTGGTTTTATTAGATTTATGGATGTATCAGTTCCGGAACATATTTGTATAGAATTTTGTTATAATGTTGTCAGTAGTTTGGGTAACATCGAATAGAATGTATGTATACAGGGTGTTTCATTGGTAAATGAACATACGGTAACCTGAGCTAGAGCTACCCTAGGCGAGTCGGAAAAACCGATATATAATAGGTCGAATCAATTCCATAACTGAGATACAGGCTGGTTTATGTATTTACCAAAAATTTCAATTCCTCATAACTTTTGAACCAACCAGTATAGTCGGTTGATATTTGGAGCGTATGATTCACTTTTATAGGTCGATCGATTTACTTTTGAATTTCCAAAAAATTCCAGATCCGTATTTGAAAAATATGGGACTTCTTCCAAGCTGAGATTCAACACCCTGTATATTGAAATTTTGGGATTTGATTGCGATATTTGAAAAGAGCAGAAAATTTTCAATGGGGTTCACTAGATTTCATTGTCCCGCACGTCATTTTGCACAAAGAGAGCTTCAGGGAAAGATCCAATTGAATATAGGTATTCCACAAAATTCTCAGAAAAATCGTACATTATGGTTGAATTGATTTTTTTTGTCCCACTAATTGCACATTAGAATTTCATAATATTCTCAGGAATCATTTGGAGTTATTTCCGGAAAAACATTATTCATCGAGAAACATTTATTTGAAGTCAACAAAGATAAATAAATAACTGAAAAAACAAAAAAACTTAACGTGAATTACAGAAGGTGCCCGAAAGTACCACCATTTTCTTCAATACACATTCTTGCCCTCTTCAAAATATGTCTGATACTTTTTTTATCATTTCTGGATTATTGCGTATTTCATTGCAGGCGACTTCGATACGTTGCATGAGGATATCCTCACTTCCTATTTCAGATGAATATACTGAAAATTTCAAATGACCCCAAATGAAATAATCAACAGGATTGAAATCTGGTGATCTATCGGGCCAGCAATCCACCTCTGCCTTTCCACATATTTGGAAAGTTCTGATCTAAAAATTGTCTGACCATTACTCTAAAATCAGGTGGAGCTCCATCTTGCTGAAAATGCATTCCTGCAATGTCCGTACCTTCGAGTAATACAGGAAGATGATTTTGGAGGAAATCTAGGTGAAGATCACCCGCAAGCCGGTACGATTTTTCTGAGAATTTTGTGGAATTCCAATATTCAATTGAATCTTTTCCTGAAGCTCACTTTGAGCAAAATGACGTGCGGAACAATGAAATCTACTGAACCTCATTGAAAATGTTCTGCTCCTTTCAAATATCTCAATCAAATCCCAAAATTTCAATATACAGGGTGTTGAATCCCAGCTTGGAAGAAGTCCGATATTTTCCAAATACGGATCTGGAATTTTTTGGAAATTCAAAAGTAAATCGACTATACTGGTTGGTTCAAAAGTTATGAGGAATTGAAATTTTTGGTGAATACATGAACCACCCTGTATCTCGGTTATGGAATTGATTAGACCTATCATATATCAGTTTGTTGGACTCGCCTAGGGTAGCTCTAGCTCTGGTTACCGTATGTTCATTTACCAATGAAACACCCTGTATACATATGCCTTTTATCTCGAAGAGGGATGAGGTTAAGAGAATTATTCTCGAAGCAAACCTCAATTATTTTTCAGTTTCTACCCATCGAAGAGACAGAGTCACCTTTTTTTGAAACATCCTGCATATAGTGACAAATCTCGTCTTTACTTAACACCCGGTGGAGATCAACACATTGTATTCAATTATTTACTTCGCAGGTTATGGATTTTCCGATGCTGCAGTTCGGCCAGGCTTAGGAGCTAGTCAAATGGCCGTAATATTCAACAATTTAATGAGGAGATTGAATATCCAGAAGTACTATGTTCAAGGAGGAGATTGGGGAGCCATGATCTCCAACAACATGGCAGTTTTATTCCCTGAACACATCATCGGAATGCACTCGAACTTATGCTTCAGCGACATGCCAATCACACAACTCAAGAAGATTGCGTACAGTTTGAAACCCTCGTTGATTGTGGAAAAAAAATATGAACATCTTGTATACCCCATGACCACCGTATACTCTAATTTGCTGCTAGAGTCAGGATATATGCACATACAGGCCACTAAACCTGACACCATCGGTAAGTTAGAATGTGCATTTGGCACGTAGGTGAGTCTTAAACGATAACCAAGTGATCATTATTGGAAAATTGTAAGCATTTTCGGTTTCATACTTCATAGTCTTAAGTTCAATAGTCTTCATAAAGAAAACTGAAATGATATTCATATGTACTTCTGAATTGGTGCAGTTCGGAGCAGTCACTCGTCGGAATTTCACCTCACGTTTTCCGAACTGCAAAGAAGTTCCTATAGGAAAGCTCGAAATATTCTAATTTTGACACAAAATACAGGGTGATTCACGGTGGATGGCACATTAAACGTTTCTGGAGAACCAGACTTCAGATCGGTTTGAAAATTTAATGGAATGCATTATCGGACCTGTTCTACCCAACTAAAATATTTTCGTCAATGCGGTGTTGCCACTTCTATTAGAAAGTAGAAGCAACTTTGCTTATTCAAATGGAACACCCGGTATATTATATTATTTTTGGAATCTCCAACAACTTCTCGACAACTTTTATTGACATTTCCCTATACCTATCTGTTGCCGTTTTCGAAATATAAATTAATTACAATTTTTTTCACCGGAAAACATGACCTCTAAAAATGCTGATAACTTCGGGTTGAGAAACACTATGGCATTGAAATTTGGTTTGGAGTTAGGTGATACATAAATGCTTCCAACACTTCAGTCTGATTTACGTTACTTCAATACGGGGTGATAAAAAAATATAGTCTTTTCGGTTGCTTGAAAAAGTGACTGAAAGTTGTTTATTTCAGATGGAACGCCCTGTATATTATTGGAAATTCGGAAAACTGATGAAATCCGCTTTCATTCTATGTATATCATGCCTATACCTAACTAGTCCAATTTCGGACTTATGAGTATTTATTTGTCAAAATGTCCCTTCAGAATGGTATTCCCATTCGGTATTTGGTAGACAGGCCATGATTACTGCTTGATAGTATCTTGTGACATTTTCCTAATAATAAAGGCACCAAGAAACTTGAGTGTCAAACTATTTATATGAATTCTTATTGAAAAGTAGAACAATCATGTCGAATACTTCAAAGCATGTTCGAATCGCTGGCCGTTCACTTCCAAGCACTTCAAAATGCGGGTTTTGACTGCTTTCGTCGTGGCAGATCGTATTTCTTTGAAATCCAAATCTTCAAATGCTTGGGCAATCCTTTCCAACAATTCATCTCTCGAATGCACGGGTGTTTTGTAAACTTTTTCTTTCAACATTCCCCACAGATAAACATCTAACGGACTATAAGATCGGGTACTCTTGCTGGCCAATTCCATGGTCCCAAGCGCCTTATCCACCGATCTTCAAAAAGGCTCTCCAGTTAATAATAATGAACAAATTCATGAGCACTTCGTTTGAATAGTTTTATTCCATCGTTTCGAGGGTATTTGCAACTTCTGAAATGAAGAAAATGTCGGAATTCAAGCTTCTTGGTGCCTTTATTATTAGGAGAATGTCATAAGGTACTGTCAAATAGTAATCATGGCCTGTCTACCAAATACCGAATGGAAATACCATTCTGAAGGGACATTTTGACAAATAAATGCTCATAAGTCCGAAATCTGACTAGTTAGGTACAGGCTTGATATACATAGAATGAAAGCGAATTTCATCAGCTTTCTGAATTTCAAATAATATACAGGTCGTTCCATTTGAAATAAACAACTTTCAGTCACTATTTCAAGCAACCGAAAAGACTGTATTTTTTTATCACCCTGTATTGAAGTGACGTAAATCAGGCTGAAGTGCCATAGTGTTTCTCAACCCGAAGTTATCAGCATTTTTAGAGGTCATGTTTTCCGGTGAAAAAAATTGAAATTAATTTATATTTCGAAAACGGCAACAGATAGGTATAGGGAAATGTCAACAAAAGTTGTCGAGAAGTTGTTGGAGATTCCAAAAATTATATAATATACGGGGTGTTCCATTTGAAAAAGCAAAGTTGCTACTGAAGCGTGTTGCTTTTAATTGTGAATCGGTACTTTCTAATAGAAGTGGCAACACCGCATTGACGAAAAATTTTAGTTGGGTAGAACAGGTCCGATAATGCATTCCATCAAATTTTCAAACCGATCTGAAGTCTGGTTCTCCAGAAACGTCTAATGTGCCATCCACCGTGAATCACCCTGTTTATATCACGCCGATTGTTTCTCGTGAAGTCCGGACCCGTCCAGAAAACTCCCGAACGCAAGCGGGTGCTCTATTGACCATATTCACCGTCGCCATACTGTTGTGCGACAATACCAACTATCCAGGGTTCTAACATCGAATAACGAAAGTCACTAATTTCTTAGGACCACGAAAGTTTAAATGGAAATATTTTGATGTCAGTTTTTTATTTTTAGATCTATTTCTTGCCGAATAAGATGTCTTATTGCCGATTAATTACTGACACAACAACCATGGCCTCCCCTATACTGATATCTACCCATATTTCCTGGATTTTATCACAAAATACTTAACCAAAGTTTACCACCAATTTTATATAACCTCTCATACCACATACCATACTAAAAATCTGATAGTATTTTTGATAAACTCAATTGAACTCCGTTGAAAACACTGGGTAGTTGGTATTGTCGCACAACAATATGGCGACGGTGAATATGGTCAATTATAGTCTATCGAGTCGAGAGAGTGCACAGGGTCGCACTTGTCACAATATAAAATTTTTCTCCGGCTCCCAAATGTGTTATCGTAGAAGACATTGCTTCCATTTTCATTTATTTCCCAATATAGCGAACCGTTTAATCTTCTTTCGTCTTGTGGTTCCCGACATCCTGTTCAAACCTATTAATTTTGTAGGTACAGCTTTGGCGGACTCACCAGCAGGTTTGGCGGCTTACATACTAGAGAAATTCATGACCTGGACAAATCCCAGCTTTAAGGAACGCGAAGATGGGGGATTGACTGAAAAATATAAAATGGAGGATCTACTCGATAACATCATGATTTATTGGATAACTGGCACAATAACGACGTCGATGAGGTTATACTCGGAATCGTTCAATTCAGCGCATTATGCCTTGCAGCTATCTAAGTAAGTAGAATTGTTAGGCTCAAGGAAATTAAGGATATTCAGGGTGTCCCAAGTTCGAGTGCCTATTAGACGTTTCTGGAGAACTGGACATATTTTAAATCTGAAAATTTAGATTATGATATTGTTCGTAATTCTCTACAGAGCACTTCCGGTTATACGGGAGTGGAAATAAATTTGCTCGAAAATTTTTTTTTCAATCTTTTCGTTTCTGATATGATATCCAAAGCTGAATACATTTCTGTTAAAACCATTGAATTCATTCGAATAGTTTTCAAAATATCGAAAAAAGAACTGAAAAAAATCAAATATTCATAGTCAGTATTATGTTCATTTTTCTTATTCTGAACATCCTGAGTGTAAGCCGTTCTCACAACGTCAAAGTAGAAGAATGTGGAAAGGTATCTTTTGAATTTTATGAATATCATCACAGGGTGTTTCAAATTTTGTGTCAAAAACTGTGATCGAAAATCGGCCATAACTTCTGTTTTTCAAATAATAACCCTATTTTTTATTTTTGTGATGGATTCTGCGAAGAAAAATAATGATAGCACTCTCAAATGCTCTTGCTCCTTAATTCAGTAATATACACTGCGCAAAAAATTTAACGCACATTATGGAAATCTCAAATTTATTCTACAACTGAAGGTGTTCTCAATGATAATTACTTTTATCACAATTATGCATGCATATGTTATCCACTTTCCACGTTTTTCTTCAATACAGATGTTTACTCCCAGCAGGAATAAAAAAAGATGATATTATCAGATTTTGAATGTATTGGCTCCATTCTAAAATCAGTTGTTCTCGATCAATTCTAGTGATCAATAGTTTTTCTTCCGTTTGATTTTCTACACTCGATCGTTATGCAACGCGAAACACGCAATTCGACCCAAGAGGAATGTGCCCAAGCGGTAGTTTTGCGAGAAGAAGGGTGGACGGACATACACAAGAATTGCAGAAAGGTTTGGAGTTTTCCATACAAGTGTGTCCAGAATGTTGCAGCGATTCAGGGTATGAATGTCCGAAGACCAGGACAGGGTGGACCACGGGTAACAACTGCCATTCAAGAACGTTACTTGAGAGTTTCTTCGTTGAGACAACGGTTTGCAACCGCTCGCCTCCTTCAAAATCAGCTTGAGCAAACTAATGAGGTGCAAATTAGCACTCAGACAATAAGAAATCGCCTCAAAGAATATGATTTAAATTTTGGCCTCGTGTCGCGGCAAGAGGCCCAGCTCTTACCCCAGCCCATCGAAGGACGCGTTTGGATTTTGCGAGAGAGAACATATACCTTCTGTATAAAAAGTACCCGGAATTGTAAAAAAAAACACATAAATTTAAATTTAATCATCAATATTTATTTTGTCTCCTTCAAAATAGTCCCCATTGCTTACAATACAACTATGATATCGGCGAACCCACTTTTCCATGCACCGCTCATACGCCGCCAAAGGTATGGCCTTCAGTTCTCGTTGCGAATTTGTTTTGATGGCTTCAATGGACTCAAAACGCGTTCCACGTAGGGGCAATTTGAGTCTTGGGAATAGAAAAAAGTCGCACGGAGCTAAGTCAGGTGAATACGGCGGTTGTTCGATGGTATTTATACTATTTATTGAGTTTTTGGTCTTGTATTCCTTAATAATTATGGCTCGGTGCGACGGCGCGTTATCATCATGCAAAATCCACGAATTGTCTTTCCATAAATCTGGCCGTTTACGACGAACATTCTCACGCAAACGCCTCAATACACCCAAGTAATACTCCTTATTCACTGTCTGTCCTTCAGGAAGAAATTCTGAGTGCACAACACCACGATAATCGAAGAAAACAGTGAGCAAAACTTTAATTTTCGATCGACTTTGACGTGGTTTTTTCGGACCGTCTTTGAATGATTTGTACCAATCGTATGCTTGTGTTTTTGACATACAATTATCACCAAAGGCTTTTTTTAACATTTTCAATGAATCGGCACAAGAAAATTCGTTTGCAAGACAAAATTTGAGGCAAACTCTTTGATCAACTATTTTTTCCATTGTAAAATTCGCAGAGCACTTTTGAGGTCGACTGATACTGACAGCTGTTGTAAACACACTAGTTGACAGATCGCGCTCAAATTTGGCTTGGTAATAAAGGAAGGTCCTACCAACTTTAAGAAAAAAAAATTACCGATTCCTTTTTGGCGGTTCATTTAAATAACATTTTCCGGGTACTTTTTATACAGAGAGTATATCCATTGGGAAGAGGCCGATTGGGAAAGAGTTCTCTTCACAGATGAGTCTAGATTCTGTCTCTACCATTGGGATCGACGTTCCCTTGTATACAGACGGCCACATGAAAGATATGCACAGTGCAATTTCCTGAATACTACTGGTTTCGGGGGAGGATCGATTATGATATGGGGTGGAATATCTTTGACTGCTCGCACAGACCTAGTGGTCGTTGATAATGGAGCTATGAATGCTGATAAGTATATAAGGAACATTTTAAGAGCATGTAGTGCCATTTACCCCATACATTGGTGAAAATTTCATTTTTATGGACGATAATGCCAGACCCCATCGTGCGCGCATCGTTCAGGAGTACCTTGAAGAGGTTGAAGTCTCTCGAATGGAATGGCCAGCAAGAAGTCCAGATCTCAATCCGATTGAGCAGGTTTGGGACAACCTCAATAGAAGGCTGAGAAGTTCAGAAAATCATCCAGCTACTCTTAATGACTTAGGAATCCAACTCGGAGAAATCTGGTAAGGATTAGATCAGAACATTTTAAGATCACTCATTTTGAGTATGAACCGTCGTTGCCGAGCTGTAATTAACGCAAGGGGTGGAAATACCAAGTATTAAATCACTTATCAGCATTTCAGTATTTTGAAAATTGTTCATTTCTCTTTTTTCACATAAGATTCGGTGAAATTCTGAATTTTTCTTCCATTTAATGTGTCTTGTTTCGTTCAAAACCTTCCCGAGAGAACATAAAAAATAAGTTATAAAGTCAATGTAGACTTAACTTTCATTAAAATTGAGATTTTCAGAATGTGCGTTGTGTATATTTTACTTGAGAATATTCTGTGACCATAGAAGATAAATTATTCCTTTAGTAATTCACAAGGTACATGTCTAATTATAAGTTGTTACTATGGTTTCATGAGAATTCTAAACAGATTCGATGAATTTGACTCTACGTACCTACAACATGAATCGAGAAAAGCTCTCAAATAACTCGGGAATTACTGAATTTAGAAGCAACAGTATCTTAGAGTGCTATCACTATTTTTTTTCGAAGAATCCAACGCAATCATAAAAAAATAGGGTTCTAATTTGAAAAACAGGAGTTATGGCCAATTTTCACAGTTTTTGACACAAAATTTGAAACACCCTGTGATGATATTCATGAAATTCAAAACATGCCTTACCTTTCCACATTCCTCATTTGACGTGGTGAGAACGGTTTACACTCAGGATGTTCAGAATAAGAAAAATGAACATGATACTTACTATGAATTTTTGACTTGTTTCAGGTCTTTTTTCGATATTTTGAAAACTATTCGAATGAATACAATGGTTTCAACAGAAATTTAGGTATTCCGCATTGAATACTCAATCATATCAGAAACGAAAAGATTGGAAATTTTTTGATCAAATTTATTTCCACTCCGGTTATATAACCGGAAGTGCTCTGGCTCTGAAAATATTTCAGGTCTGTAGAGAATTTCGACCAATATCATAATCCCAATTTTCATATTTCCAATAAGTCCAGTTCTCCAGAACGTCTAATAGGCACTCGAACTTGGGACACCCCTGTATGTATACCCAATTCACTTTTATAATTTATCCCGGTTGGCTAAAAAATTTTGTAAAATTTGAAGACTATTGTGAACTCGATCCGCAAGGAAAAGTACAAACAAAATTAACAACCTCTGTATAATTATGTCTAGTAGTTCTTTCTGTGAAACACCCTGTACTGTGCAATATTTTCTCATCAGAATACTATATCGAAGAGAACGTTTCAAAAATATGCCTTTCTGACGTCACAGTAGAGAAAGTGAATTGGGAAAAAACTACAGTCATGCATTCGTGAATCACCTTGTAAATATACCTACAATCATACCTATCCACTAAATTCATTACTAGAACATGTAGTAAACGTCTGCATGCAACAGAAATCCAATCGAACATTTAATGAATAAAAAATAAATCTGAAAATCTGGGCAATTTTCAACTTTAACACCCCGTATTTAGAAAACTAGCCATAGGATTGGATTGAGTCCATTGACACTTTTGGTTACTGAGTCGGATACAACAACATTCCAAACTTTCAGAAAATTTGACGGTTGTCACTTTACATAAGAAAAGTGCGGAGTCCTTTCAACCCCAACCAGGTGAAAATGACTTAGCCAAAAAAACAGAAAGGAGTGGCTGTGTTTCGTTTTCAGCTGGCCCACCTGTATGAAAAAACGTTGTCCCTAAAATGTACGGGGAGATAATTCCGAAAATGCGGCTTTCGTTTCAGCATCGCAATTGATTTATTCTAATTCATCAATATTCTTTCAGGATCCATAATAAGCTCATATCATCTGGCTTTTACACGTTCATAAACCACATAATGCACTCAACCATGCAAAACATTGGTGAACCATTTCGAAGAACATCTCAGAAAAATTCGAACTCGATGACATCCGTTGCCATATAATACAGAAATTTTGGATGTTTACGTGCCCCTCTGTATTGATTGGGGCGTTTCCTCAGGAAATGTTAAATGTCACAACACAAACGATTGAATGAAAAACGCAAACAATAATAAAATACTAAACTTCTATTCTCAAACAATCTTAATGTGTGCGACAGAGACTTTTTCTGGGGTAGTATCGGTAGAGTTTGGACCTCTGCAGAGCTATCGATCTCAAAATTCCTATTCTTAGAAGACCGACTAAGGTTGAAGCCCTTCAGAAACTACAGAATTCAACATATGACGTTGAATCCCTCTCCAATCATTACAAAGGGGGATGGTCTTAGGTAGCTCTGTGCATCCTGAGCATTTGATCTCTAAATATAAATAGAAGGGTTCGAATTTAAGATGCCTCAAAACAAAACACAGTATTTACATATCTCCTTTATTCGAAATGGAAGAATGTTTTATGTGATGGGAGCTAATATTGGAACCAATATCTTCGAAATGTTTATGGATGTCGAATAAAGAATGATTCTCCTCCTGATCTATTATTGTAGCATTTGCACCCTATAGACAATTTCAGGTATAATGGGGAAATTCAACGACTTGATGAAAACGGATTGAAGCGATAGAAAAATTGTTTGATTTTAACTCTTACTGGAGCAGAAATTCACGAACGAATCTGACCCAACTGGAACCGGTTTGGCAACTAAATAATTTTATTTGTTTCTCATTTGTAAACGTCAGTTTACAAAAACACAATATTAATCAAGAAAGTTTATTTTATCAAGTTACTAACTTGTAAAACTGACAGTTATTTACATTAGAAAATTTTATTTTATCGTCATATATGTTGAAAATCATGGTACAATTGTTATTTCCAGTAACACAGATTTTTTATGATGAAATAGTTGATACTGATGATGATAAAGAACCATCTGTTGACTCTGAAACTGCTGAACTCGAGGACTGCAGAACATTTGTACTCTCCTTACTACCAAATAATTTGCTAGACATTTCGATTTTTTGTTGACCGAATATTGTTACAATTTTCGCCAGCAACCACTGGTCATCAGGAGCATGTAAAAGAAATTGTTCAGCCTCTTCTTTTCTTAATACCTTGGCCTTTTTTTGGCGTATAACGCTCATTTTTTCGTTTCAGAAACGCTATTACCTTCATTTGAAATCTGCAAATGACAACTAAACGTCATATTTTTCAATAATTTTTTTAAGGAAAACAAACCTGCGAACAGGGGCATTTTCTTTCATTTCCAAGCAGCTTTTCAGCATAGACCATTTTGCCCATAAAGTATTAGGGCTGAATCTAGCTGATAGTTGATTCAAGTAGACCAACAAAACAATCTTCAGTTACCCCAATCACACTGTTTTTGTTTTGCCACTTTTTGAAGTCGTCGTATTCTCGCTCGTACTTTGAAGCTGATTTTGCAGGTAATAAACTTGAAGCTATGCTGCTGGCTGCCTCAATAATTTCTTTTGGTACATTCATTTTCGCTTTCGCCAAAACAAATGTAAAGAAAAATAAACAGACATGTTCATGGCAACGCTTCCATAGCTTACGTCATTTGCGACAAATTATTGAGATTTTTTTGGAATTTATCTAACCTTTTTACAAATGAGAAACAAATAAAATATAAAACAATACACGCAAGGTAACGGGTTTTACTGGCTCAAGGAGGTAACTGACTCGCCTGCGGCTCGTCAGTTATATCCTCCATTCGCCAGTAAAAACCCTCTTACCTTGCTAGTAATGTTATATACTATTTCGCCCTGTTATTACTTTTTTCTAACACATCGACACTCTGTGAAGCCGAAAATTGTATTTTTCATGTCGTCGGACTCGTGTTTTTTATGTATAAGGTCTATGTTGAGTAGGTACCACCGCGACAGTCGAAGGAAAAATGAAATTTTTCTATTGAACATATTTATTTTTTCAAATACAAAAAACAACAATGAGAAACTATATCATCAGCAAAATTATCTGTGCGCACTTGCTTCGCTTTGATACTGCACCCCAAACAGGTGGCTGCTGGGGCTGAGGTGCATTTTTCAATATTTCAGATCGTATGTCAGCTAAGGTTTCCAAATCTGAATCGCTGTAATCATTTACGTACATCATCATGTCATGTTAACTCGAAACTTAAAATGAATTTTCTTATTCATCACCGAAAATTCATTCACTCATTTGTGCGTGAATGTCAGGAACGAGTATTTATATTTGTTTCTTCAAATATTGTGTATTCTTCGCATTACATTAACTAAAGTATCAGAATGTTTGCGCTATGGCTCGGCCATTTTTGCCTCAGATAATGAATAGGCACGTTAATACAGCATTTTTCCTGAATCTGTGACCAGTTCATTCATTAATTTCGTACAGCTATTTTAATTTTGTGTAAAAAATTACGTTTTAAACAGTGTAGTCATCACGATATCGCGTTAGAAAAGTGAAATTTGGATTTATTTCTGCTTATTATTATCAAAATACCTTGGGAAAATGCTTCGAATGTGTCTTGTTTCTGGTAAATTAGAATATTTGAATCCATACACAGGTATGTTCTACTCTTATCATTCTATGTTAAGTAACAATGGCGTAGATTCTTCGATTGGCAGAATTTATCTTTTCAGATTTCTTTTGATATTGAGAGGATGAACATTAATTATGAATTTAGCTGACTCTGTTCACCTAAATCAGAATCTGTTTCAATGTTCGGAACATTGTATGAAGTATGAATTCGTCAAAAAGAGTTAATGCACTTGTAATTTTATTTACATTCTTCAATAACGATAATTCCACGCCACTGGACCTTTCATAGTGAGAAAATGCAGCGTTGCTACGCCAGTATCTAATGATATTGCTATCCTTCATGCTATCTTCGTTCCACTCATTGAAAACTGACTAAATTTTGGCTTCACCAATTCTCGAATTTATGAATGAGATGCTATGTCTCGTTTTTCAATGGTCTTAGATAGGACAAAAGAATGATATGCTAGACTTGTACAAAACGGAGTGAAGCCATTGAAAAATATCACACTCGTGTAAGGCTGTGTAGGATTCGAAGAATCCGAAATGAAGCGATTGAAAAATTCCATGTGAAATTATGAGGTTTTTGGGATGATTTTATCCACACTTGCAGATGGAAATGGTGGCATCAAAGAATGTAGAAAAGAGTGTCCCCTTCAATCAGAAAGCAACTATCTGAGCGCCTTTCTTATACAGGGTGTCTCATTCAAAAGTGTCCACCCTCAATAACTCAACAACGAATCAGAATTTGTGAAAACACTCAGACAGGTCGATTTCTGGTGACAGGCGGACATGATCTGATATACAAATCTCTTTTCTACTAGCAACCCCATCAGAAATTAGAATAGGGAAACTGGAAAGTGGATAGTTTTGTTGAACAAATGTATTCATGGATTCAAATTTGTATGAACCTGCATAGTACCTATTAGACTAAATGAACCAGAGATGTTTTAATAGAAAAGTCTCTTCATGCTGGCCAACTGTTTAAAAATACCTAAAATCACTTCCCTTTTTTTCGCAATGATTCTACTCTTACCTGAAAGCCTTAATCCGAGGGGTAAACCGCTGACCAAAATCTGTACACCGGACATCCCCAGGAAATCTACGGACATCCCTGGACATCCCCGGACATCACTGGACATCCCTGGACATCCCTGGGACATCCCCGAGCTTGTACACCGGACATCCCCAGCGGTTTACCCCTCGCTTTAATCCTAAAAATATTAGATGTCACGAAAGTCTCCTTTAGAAGTCACGATTTCTCCTTTTCTTATGTTTTCATCAAATTTTTCTTTGATATGAATCTATGAATAAGATATCCCCGCCAGAAATTTTCTATGGAGAATTTGAATTTTACGATCCTTATGAGAATTTCGCTGAAGATTTTGCGTTGGCTTTGCCTTGAATATTGTGCAAATTGTCAAAAATGAGATATGTTTTATTAGATATCTAGCTGGCCCGGCGAACTTTGTTCCGTCTAAATGATACTTGCGGTGGATTTCACAAATCGTAATCACCGGTGATCGGAGATCAACGGCTTGGTTCTCTGATTTTTGAACTGTCAAATGTTTCCATGGATATGAGCTATCACACAGAACAGATATACAAAAATTATATGTGATAATATGTCAATCACTAATAGTGGCAATTTTGGATTCAATTATTTCCGCAAATATATTTATTACCCAAACAGAAATTCAAAAACATTTTAAAAATTATGAGAAAAGATGAGAATGGACATCATGGAACTCATCGCCAAAATCCGATTTACTTGACATTTCGATAAAAATTCACTGTGATATTCACTCGCTTCTGGATCTGTTAATAGCCTTTCATGGTACTATAAGCCCTATGTAAATTACACAGTAATTGATGTCATATGTTCTTTTTTCGACCATTTCAAACCACGACGACCAAAATGCTCGAAAAAAGAACAGATGACACCAATGGATGGCCGCGAAAGCCTCAACAAATTCATCGCCATCTAATTGTGATAATGTCAAATATAGAACCCTCACGATTACGTTATTTGGAATAAATAAAACTATACAAATAACTGATAATCATTAGTCATAATGTGCGAATAGCGCCATCTGAAGTGGTAAGAACGAAACTGTTCTCATATCTCAACGAAATCTAATCATTTTAGACATATTTACTCCTACGCTGAGACATTTTGGTTTTGCCCAACAGCGCAGAGTTGTAGGCAACTCAAATTACACACTATTACAGTGACTATAGAGGGAATATAGTCACTGTACACACTATTTGTTTATATCGCCATCTAACGCGGAGAATATCAAATGAAGTACAAACGAATAAGCGGTAGCGTAACTGTAACTGTAGCGACATCTAGTGGCCTTACTCAAAAGGAGGAAAAGCATTTCCTGTATAAGTAAAATTTTCATCGATTTTTTCAAAGTTTCATTGTATTTTATAATAACAGACTGTAGACGAATCCATATATGAAGTTTCATAACAAACAGTCCATACGATCTCGAATTATAAATGGTGTAACCAACATCTTTCTTTTGAATATATAGATTCAGACCTCGAAATGTCGACAATTTTGGTGGGGATATCTTATTCATAGATTCATAGCAAAGAAGCAGTGATGAAAACATAAGAAAAGAAGAAATCATGACTCCTAAATGAGACTTTCGTGACATATAATATTTTTAGGATATATTCATTAGAATTAAAGCTTTCAGGTAAGAGTTGAATCATTGCGAAAAAAAGGAAAGTGATTTTTAGCTATTTTCAAACAGTTGGAGAGCATGACTCTCCTATTGATCGTAAAATTTCTATTGAAAAAAAAAACAAAACAAACCATGAAGTGATTAAAAAGTGTCGAATGCCTTTTTTTCTCTTCCTCTGCTTATCAGAATCAGCACTGCCATACGCATAGAGATTATTATTGCTTTCAGAAAATTTCGTTTCAGTATACTGTATTGCAGAATTATTAGAGGTGCGTTTTATCAGTTCTTAATAAAAATTTCAAAATGGTTTACACGTTGGAGAAGATGAAGGAATTGTTGAAAATTTATTTCCTGAACAATGACTGTGCTAGGGCTACTGCGAGGATTTTTGATGGACGACATCCATTCATTTATCATTGAGTTGGTACATAAATTTGACGTAACAGGATCAGTTGCAAACAAAAAACATAATCGAACCTGTACTCTCACGGGTGAAAATGATCAAGTCGCCGTATTGCTCAATTAATGGCTGAATGGTAACAATGTGGTAGTGTTAAAAAATTGTCACAGGAAACAGGATATCCAGGGGCAAGAGTCCACAGAATATTGCAGCTGGCTAAGTTCCATCCTGATAAAATGACACTGGATCATGAACTGAACAAAGATGATGGTGATAGGAGAATGGAATTTTGCCAAATAATCGCAAGAAATTATTGCAAATCCTGTGTTTTTGTACATCGTGTGCTTTTCGGATGATTGCACCTTTTTACTTAACGGAAACGTCAATAAACATAATTGTAGGCTTGGTCCAATGAAAAACCTGACCACTTCAGGGAGCAACATTTTCAACAACTTTGTGAATATTCACTTATAGAAAAACAAACTGCAGGTTCATACAAATTCGAATCTATGCATACATTTGTGCTACAAAACAACCCACTTTCCCTATTCAAATTCCTGATGGGGTTGCTAGTAGAAACAAGGTTTGTATCCCAGATCATGTTCCCCTGTTATCAAAAATCAACCTATCTGAGTGTTTTCGCAAATTCTGATAAGTTGTTGAGTTATTGAGGCTGGACACTTTTAAATGAGACACCCTGTATATTGAAGGATATTGAAAATGTTTCTGTATCTTGACTGTATGTGCGAATTAGTCTGAGCAAATGTCGTATTTCCACTTGATTTCGTTTTTCCATTTGAGTCACATGTTGAAGAGGCAAATTTAAATCAGGAAGAATTCTAGAAACAACACTGTTCATTACATTTGCGCGAAGATGATTCTGAAACTCATGCAGGTACCGAAACTGTTGCGCCCGTTTTGATAACTCCGGCTTTCGTTTCAGCAATCTTCCCGCACTCGGAGGAAAAATCAAGTTTATTCTAATTTATTAATATTTTTCCAGGATCCACAATATGCTCATATCATCTGGCTTTTTGACGTTCATAAACCACATAATGCACTCAACCATACAGAACATTGCTGAACCATTTCGATGAACATCTCAAAAAAATTCGAACTCGATATCACTGTTGCCATATACTTCAGAAGTTTTTGGATGTTTACGTGCCCCTCTGTATTGATTGGGGATCTCCTTAGAAAAGAGAAAAAACTCATACCAAATACCAAAATATCCCTCAAACAATTCTCTTTTCGGGGGTAGTATCTGTAGAGTTTGGACCTCTGCAGAGCTATCGATCTCAAAATTCCTATTCTTAGAAGACCGACTAAGGCTGAAGCCCTTCAGAAACTACAGATTATTCAACATAACGTTGAATGCCTCTCCAATCATTACGAAGGGGGATGGACTTAGGTAGCTCTGTGCATCCTGAGCATTTGATCTCTAAATATAAATAGAAGGGTTCGAATTTAAGATGCCTCAAAACAAAATACAGTAATTCCATATCTCCATTATTCGAAATGGGAGAATGTTTTATGTGATGGGAGCTAATATTGGAACCAATATCTTCGAAATGTTTATGGATGTCGAATAAAGAATGATTCTCCTCCTGTTCTTTTATTGTAGTTTTTGCCACCCTATACACTATTTCAGGTATGTATAATGGGTAAATTCAACGAATTGCAAGACTTGACGATAACGGAAATGAAATTGTTACGTTATATAGGGTAATTTTTTGAGTGTTTCATTAGACGTATTCGAGGAAGGAATTCTGATACAGATTCAATATTCTGTATTTTTGTTTTAGCGTACATGAACTTGAATTGTAAAATATTTTTAAGCTGAATCTACTTCCGTTTCTACCTGAAACGAATGTAAACTTCGTTATTTCAAATGTAAACCCTATACAGGGTGTCCGGTAAACCTTGTACAATATTGAAACTGGTGATAGACCAGGTCATGACTGTTCAGTATATCAGAATTTCACCTCAGTAAAAATATCACCATTTTCGAGATAATGGGCATTTTCTAACCTATCTAGAAAATGACTACCTCACCTCCGTTTATTGAGTGCTATGTCTACAAATTGAGACTAATTCAAATATCTTTCAGACGTACAAAACAGTTTTTCAGAACTTGATACATTTTTCAAGAAATAGAGGTAAAATGCCAGATTGGAATCCCACCAATTTGCATTAACAAAAGTTTGACATTATTGTCTGAAAAAAACATAACCACGTGGAGGTGAACATTCATAACAAAAGAATGCCCATTTTGTCCAGACTCTAAAATGGTATGACAGTTGGTATAATTATTTTTGGAAGGAGTGGTATTTCGATTATAAGTGATTTTCTAGATATTTAGAAAATGCCCATTATCTCGAAAATGGTGATATTTTTACTGAGGTGAAATTCTGATATTCTGAACAGTCATGTTAATACTGGAAATATTTCACGTGTACGAGTATAAACATGATTGGAAGATTCAAGTATGCTATTTTCTTGTACGGAAATCAAGAACCGAGTGTTGAAATTTTACTGAAAAATAATGGACGGAATAGTCCGTTACTTTGTGATAGTTTATTAACCCGACAGAAAAACTTTTGGACGAACAGAAGAGACGGACGTATGGAAATCTCCACTTTTCAAAATTCTCAAGAAATAAGCCTACAGAGGACCTCTTTGCGCAACTTGAAATACTCCAGTATGAAAATGTAGTAGTACTACGAAACCTGTGTCACAGTTAAACCTTAAAAGAACTAACTCCATTAACAAAGTTGAAGAAGAGTAATTAGATAGTAGACTTGGCAATATCGATTGATTTTCACGATTGCCAACCTGCGTCCGTTTTAAGTAAAAGAACTTGATAAACCTAAGCCATGGCCCACCAAAATACTTTATAAAAGTGAATGGAGTATACCTATCCAAAATCCCCCATTGTGAGAATTTATTTTTGCAACAGTGGAACAAAAGCAGTATTATATAGTCCAGAGAGTTAACACGTATGTAAGAGTGGCTCCGCAATATAGAAGATTATTCTGTGCTAATATTTTTGTTTTCACTGTTCAATTGGTTTCCTGTGTGCTGGGGGCTGATATTGCGCTTTTAAGGTAGGAAACTATCACTGAGGAATCCCTATTCCTGAGTTTTCATTTTGTTTTCATTTTTTGTTATCCTTGGAGTTTCATCTTTTTTTACATTAATACGCACGTCGATTGCGCCGATCCCCCCACCATTGCAACCTGTACCTGTGCGTCGAAGGTTTATAACCGTTACCGTCAGATCTCTCAGTACTCCACAAAACTCTGGTTGGGACGTGCCGCGCTTCAATTACAGGATCCTTTCCGCATTGTTACGTTATTTTGCATTCCAGTCACTTTGCTGCCGAATATCTTCTTCCTCCATACTTTCTATTCCTTACCTCCGTTGCTTACCTTTTCTCTTCCGTGGCCTACCCTGTCTGTATTTAAGCCTCTCTTATCGGCCCAAGAGAGTGAAATTGTGTGATATCCTAATCCCTTCCTTATATAAATATCTGCTGTATTGCACTTCATACTTTGGGAAGTCAAAATGGCTAAGTGTCACATATGTTCGAAATCAACTTCCTCTACTCGCAATACTAATTGCTCTAGGTGTAGAAAATCCTTTCACTTAGACTGTCTCAACTTATCGGCTGAAGAATTGAACTTGGTGGATGCAAATTGGGTGTGCAGTCACTGTAAAATGGAGGGCCGATCTCTTCGGAGTAAATCGAGCTCTGCTTCGGCACAGATCGATACCCAACAATTCAGGTCCACCTCTCCGAACTGTGCTCATGAAGAAACTGGATGAGATATCTGCTGATATTTCGATCATTAAGACCAACCAACAAATGCTCCAGTCTGATCTTACTGAATGTAAATCTATACTGGAGAAACACTCGTCTGAAATACTACGACAAGGTGATACTCTGGCCGCCCATTCGAAAATCATAGATCAGCACGATTTAGATATTGGCTCTTGCTCTTCCAGGGTTGATATCCTGACTCAGAGTCACAATTCCCTCAAAGACCTAGTAGATTCTAATAATCATAGACTAGCAAGATTGGAAAAATCTGCTGAGGTCTTCACTAACGCTTGTCCTAATCCAAGCCTGCAGCCGTCCGAACTACTTGATCGTCTCCAGAGGTCCCATAATGTTTTGATCCGTGGTGTACGTGAGACGAATTCCAATGAGGAACCGTCTATAATTTCTGGGATTCTTGATTGTGTGGCTCCTGATGCAAAATCGCACCAAACCTCCGTTACAAGAATTGGCCCCCCTTCTAATGATCGTCCTAGGATTTTAAAAGTTTCGTTTAGCAACCCAATGATAGTTACCAGGATACTGAGGAATAAAACAATGATTAAAGGCAAACCTGACTGGCGAGGTGTCAGCATCTCGGATGACAAGACGCCTATGCAAATCAGGGAACTCGGCAGTCTACGTGAGGAGCTTAAGCGCAGGAGAAATGCAGGAGAATCTGATATTGACATAAAGTATCTATCTGGTTCTCCTATTATAACTAAAATAACAAACACTAAACAGCCAAAAAACTAAATGATCTTTGTGAGTGGTCTATCGTCTACACAAACGCGCAGTCTTTGTCCTCCAAATACCTCGAACTGACAGCCTATGTCGGATCTTATCGTCCAACTTTCATTCTCGTAGCTGAATCCTGGCTCCATTCTGGAATTCCGGACAGCTTGGTTGGGTTGCCGGGCTACTCCATCTATAGGTGCGACAGCACAACTACGATTGGTCATGGCGGTGTATGTATTTATGTGGCTGATACTATCGTGAATTCCTTCTCGCTCCAGCCATCAACACCTGATTTGCCAGGAATAGATTGCTTGTTCATTGATCTCTACAAGGAAAAGTCCTGCTATCTCACCATCGGTTGCATCTACCGACCCCGCCCAGGCCCTTCTGATATTCAATTTGCTGATCTACTTGGCAGTTTATCTGTGAATAAACCAAATCTCTACATAGCAGGTGATTTCAATATGCCCGATGTCATATGGCCTTTATCCTCAAGATCCTACAATACTGCCTCCGCTGTTCTTGTTGACACTATCCGCGATAACAACCTCACTCAGTTAGTTGACTTTCCGACCCGCTTTCGCAATCTGCAAAATCCTTCTCTTCTCGACTTGGTATTGGTCAATGATCCTGACACTGTTTCAAGCTTGGAGCAGCACCCACCACTGGGTAAATCAGATCATATTATCCTATATTCCACGTTACAGCTCACATTTCCTACCGCTAATGAAAAGTTGACAAAAACAATTAAAGTCACAAACTTTCGTCGACTGGATGGTTTGGTGGAGGCGGTTGACTGGGTATCTCTGCTACAGCCGGTTGCTGATGTAGAGCTTATGTGGAACATTTTCACTGAAACTCTGCAAGGGCTAGTTGAAAATTGCACATCAACAAGAAGCATCACCTTCATGCCGTCAAAACCTTGGATTGATGCAAATATTATTAAGCTAATTCGTCATAAAAAATCACTGTGGCAGCGCTATACACGTCGTAAAGATCAGAGAGATTACGATGCCCACAGGAGTTTCTCCAATTATCTATCCTCTACAATTGCTAAGGCCAAACGGGAATACGAACTGAAGCTGACACGATCTAGTGATCGTAAGGGTTTCTTCAAATACATCAGATCCTCATTGAACACCAAAGTTGAAGCTCCGCTAGTTTACGATCAAAGCAGAAAGCCATGCTCAGACCCAGAAGACTCCGCGAATTTTTTGGCTGATTCTTTTTCATCATCTTTCACCCGAGAAACTGGTCCAATTCCCGCGATAACCACGCCTCGAGTGTCTGCTGAGCTCAAAAACATAAATTTTTCTCCGTCCATCGTGAAAGCCAAACTTTCTGCCCTGAATGTCCAGTCTGCACCTGGAGCTGATGGTTTCTCTGCTAGGCTACTCAAAGAATGTGCCGATTCTTTAGCGCTCCCCCTTTCTATAATCTTCACTCGCTCATTTGAAACTTCCTCCCTGCCTTCTTCTTGGCGAAGTGCACGTATTACGCCAATTTTCAAGAAGGGAGATAAGCGTTGTGCTGAGAACTATCGCCCCATCAGCCTGATCCCAGTCATTGCGAAAGTTTGTGAGAGAGTTATATTGGACGAAGTTCTTCAGTTCTCACTCGGACATGGCATAATCCCTAACTGTCAGCATGGCTTCCTACCAGGACGCTCGGTCATTACGAACCTCCTCGAATGCGTTAACAATTGGTCGAAGTCCCTTGATGAGGGCAACTCAGTTGATGTCATTTACCTTGACTTCTCTCGAGCCTTCGACCGCGTGCCTCATGGACGTCTTCTGTGCAAGCTCGACCACATCGGAATTCGTGGCCGCCTTCTCTCATGGATCCAAGCCTTTCTTTCGGATCGTACCTTCCGAGTACGTGTTGGAGATTCTGTCTCTTCACCGAGGGCTGTTTTGAGTGGAGTACCACAGGGCTCGGTCTTGGGACCAGTTCTCTTCCTGCTCTACGTCTCCGACTTGCCACAACTTGTTGCTTCCCACTGTTCACAGTTCGCCGACGACACCAAAATATTTAGCTACTCCAGTGAAGCTTCTACTTTACAAGATGACCTCGACTCCATCTCTCGGTGGTGTGAAGACTGGCAGCTTCCACTCAACGGTGAAAAGTGCGTAGTTCTCCACTTGGGTGCCCGTAATCCACGTCAGAGGTACTATCTCAATGGACATGCCATCCCTGTTTCCAGCAGCCATTGTGATTTGGGTGTTATAGTGACTGACAACTTGAGTTGGTCCGATCACATCCTCCACGCTGTCAGCAAAGCCAACAGATCCTTGTTCCTGATCAAAAAAGCATTTGGCAGGTGTGATCCCTCAACGTGCGCGGCTATTTACCGAACTTATGTGCGTCCTATTATAGAGTTCGCCGGGCCTGTTTGGAGTCCGACGTTATGCCGCGATTGGACACAACTTGAGGGTCTTCAGCGTCGTGCGACGCGCCTCCCTTACGGATACTCGCGCCCGTCATATAGTGAAAGACTCTCCATAATGAACTTACCATCTTTTATGGACCGAAGGACCCGTGGTGACCTCATAATAACCTTTCGAGCTCTGAATGATCTGTTCGGTATTAGTCTGAGCAACCTGTTCACGCTGAACACGGATGGCCGTTTGCGAGGCCATGCTCTCAAGCTTCGGAAGGAAAACTTCAAGACAGTGCAAAGGCAACACTTTCTGACGAACCGAATATTTAGTGTGTGGAACGCGTTGCCTCCTGTTGTGGTTGAGTCAGTGTCAGTGAACTCCTTTAAAAACAATTTAGACAGTTGGCACCTCCAGAGATGAGTGAACATTACTTCATTTCAGGATACTAATGGAACATTTTTGTGTGATTTTTCTGAGGATCTATGTTTTTGTTTTTTTTTTTTTTTTGGTCGCTCTTAATTCTAGCACTTTTTGACCTCTTCATTTGAATTTGAATTTGTTTTTTTTTTCTTTTTTCTTTGGATTCTGTATATCATATTTTCTGTGAGTTTATAGGCAATGCCTAAACTTTAAACTTAATTTAATAATAATAATAATAATAATAATAAAAGCAAGTACGCTGATACTGCTTAATGTATAAATTATGAGGAAATATTATACAGGGTGCCTCAAATAAAACAGGGCTTCAAAGTGAGCCTCAATAAAACTATGAGATCAATTTTTTTTCGAAAAATGGTAACCATATAGTTTTGTAATTCCGATCGATTGCTCTTCAAAAACTAGTTAGAGTGTGCCAAACATTTCATGTTTTTAAAATCAGTGGTTTTGTCGTTATCGAATAAAATTCTAATTTCAAATTCATTGGTATGCTCGTCTTTTTTTGAGTTGGCTTTGTAAGGAATTGTCATTCTTACTTATTTTTATTGATCAAGCACTATGCAAAACATGCAATAATAATTAGAATCTAGTACAAGCTGAGCCCTACTTTCAAGTCTCTATCCTTATTCATCGCAAATTTTTCTGAACACTCCCTGTTTTTCTCGAAGATCTCAAATCTATGGTCTCAAGTGTATGCCTCCACATAGATATAAAATGTGTTTCAATAAGAGCGCAAGACCTCAGTGTTCAATAAAACTTGGCTTTCTCTAGCACAGTATTGAAATATTCTATACTAACAGCGGCGGCCTTACCAATTGCGAGGCCCCGGGCGGAAGGTCTTTGCGAGGCCCTTTGTCCTTCGTGAAAAGTATGTCATTCGAATTTAGGTCGGGTCGTTTGGTTTAGGTATTTTGTCATGTTCGATAAAAACTGCCATAGTTTTACAACTAACAAAAATTTGTGTTTCAAAATATTTTACTTTGAAAGGTTTACAAATTCAACAAATTCGGAGAAGATAAATTTTTGAAATTTATGTTAAATTTCAAAATTGATGTTCGCGGCTTTTTCTGAGACTCAAATCTTTAATTAGAACACAATGATCCAACGAATGAGCTACGTCATTTTCTATTGAAAGAATAGCAAGTACTGAAAGCCGATCTTGAATTCTTCAAATAAGTTTTGTTAATTTTTAGCCTCGAAAAACTCCTTTCAGCAGACGCAACTGCAACAGGTGTGGTGGCAATAAGAGCCGTTTCACATGGGACTAAGAGCCGTTTCACATGCGACTGATGGTCAGTCCTGATGGTCAGTCGGGAACGGCGTTTGAACTGGATTTTGCAATACTTTCACATGCATGCGTATAATCAGTCGACCCATGAAACAAGCATGAGCATCGGTTCGGCCTGCTGCGTTTGCGTGTCGTCGGATCGAGTCGCGGCAAAAGGCACAAAGGAGGTTTTCACATAATGCATGCGCACCGTCTGTCCTGATGCGATTGCGGTGTTGCGCATGTTATTATTGAATATTCTTAGGAATTTCTACGTATTTACGAAAGGATTGTATTTATTCACCAATAATAGTGGATAAAAGTCAATGGATAGAAAAAAGTTTATTTTGAGACTGAAATGCTCATTAGTGCCATAGAAAAAAAATGGAAATATGGAATACATCCCCAAAAAATTATAAAAATATTGATTTGAATATTGGGAGGATCTGGCTCTGATCTGTGTATGACAGGAAGATTTCAAGAATCTTTTTCAATGACGAAGCAAGTTTGCATATTCATCAACAGATTGATCGTCGATAATGCCCCCGCTCCTTAATTTTTTGTCTGAGGTCTTTGGCTTTTTATATACAAGATGATAGAGTAAATTTTAAAACTTGAACCAATCATCACGTAGATTTTCCATATAACTTTTCAAACAAAGAATCCACACAATAATAATTCCAATATAAGAATTTCGAAATACGAAAAAGTTTTCACTTCTTGCGGGAATCGGACGGTTCTCGTACAAAGCAATTACAGTGTCACGCTCCAAATCCATGGCAGCAAATGGTCTTTGGTAGCGGCGACTGACGATACTCATCGATGTGAAAACAAATACCGCCGACTGATGATCGGTTCGACCGACCATCAGGACTGACCATCAGTCCCTTGTGGCGGCTCTAATTCTCAGGACTATTTCGATAGTGGGGTAAACTTCAGTTATATTTTTTTTCTCTTATGTATTTCAGCACCGGGATAATACTCGTATCGTCGTTTTCCTCATACGCACTGATGAACATATTCTGTTCTTCGTACAATTCATGTCCATCAATATCACATGAATCTCCTACTGTCACGGACATTTGCAAGTAGATGCATTGTTTAAAAAATTCACAATTATTGATTTCCTTCAATTTTTTTTACACATGAAGCCAAATATGCTCTCATGCTTGGGTTCTTGCGCGAGGCCCCTCCAAGAGCGAGGCCCTGGGCGATTGCCCCGTTCGCCACCCCCTAAGGCCGCCTCTGTATACTAATATTATAAAGAGGAAAGATTTGTATTTTGTGTGTTTGATACGACTTGGCTCGAAAACAACTGGACCGATTTAAGAAATTCGTTCACCCTTAGAAAGCTACATTATCCCTGAGTGACAAAGGCTAACTTTTCACCCGAAAAAATAAGGATACCTACTATAACTTCAATAATTACAAAAAAATCAGCCATAATCAGCTATTTTCACGTGTGCTGCAAAAACCGTAAGACTGACGTGGAAACAGAAATGTACCTCTTAAATAGATCTACAAAAAAGATGTTTTCCAAAATTATGCACTATTTGGGAGTGTGTTTTTATGAATAGGGTATTGATCCTCATCCCACATAATACGTTATTTATCCTCAATATTTAATTTACAACGAAATTGCCCTTCACATCATACAATTACAACGAGTACTTCAAAAGATATGGCAGGTTGAAGTGTTGAAGATAAAACGGCACGACCGTACCAAACTGCGTCTCCGTGGTAGGTAGACGAGTAGGAGAGGGCACCGAAGTATGAGAGGGGGACATGCATATTTATAAAAGTGTAGCCGCGTGAAACAAATTTCTACACTTGGGAATTATGCATGATTGCATGAAACAATATATCCCGTGAATGGCCCCCACGAAATTGTCAATAGGGTTATTGAATACACGTGGGGGTATTTCATTGATATAGTGTCTAATTTCGGCTTTCGATGGATTCGATGGTTGCAGGCTTATCGGCATAAACCTGTTTCTTCAGGTATCTCCCCAATCAGAGGTCTTAAGGCGTTAAATCGCAAGATCTGAAATCATATGTTGTCAAGATCAATACATAGCTTCCAAATGAAGCACAAAAAACTGTGTTATCATAGCACGTTCGCCATTCACCGATACTGCATTTTTTACAATCAGACTATCATGTAATGCTCCATGTTTACTAACTCCCATCTGTCAACTTTCGATCTGTAATGTCATAATAATGTGACATTATGACTGTCAAATATGGCGTGCAAATCAAATCTTGCGCTCTCATCCTCTCATTGGAACACCCTTTTTTAGTTCACTACAGTAAGCCACTATCGCTATAACATTTTCACCCAGTACTCAATTATTCGACTGATTCAAACATGTTTTTCTTTCAGAATTCCGGTGTCAGTACCATCAGGCTGTTCGAGATTTATTCACGACATACTATACTCGCCCAATGCGCTGTTGGAAGACAAATATCCTAATTTATTACACGTAACAGATCACGAGGCGGGCCATTTTGCAGCTTTCGAAGTACCAGAAGTACTCGCCAGGGATATCTATGATTTCACCGAAAAAGTTTTGTCTGCGTCCACGAAGAAATAATCCAATTGGTTTCATGAGAAATATGACGTTGTATCATTTCGATATAGGAGGTACCTATGTAACGACAGTCGACAGAATGGGTGGGTGAAAACAGGTGGCAGTTTTTCGGCCTACTATATATAGATACAGATAAAATGTTCGAATTCAAGGATACTCAAATAAAATACTTCCATAACTCCACAATTCGAAATAATACAATGTCTTCTCTGATCCAAGCAAATGCTCAATAATGAATTGGATTTTCAATTATAATTATGAAATAAAACGAATAAATTCTCTTCGATGTCATTATTGATTCCTAATTTCGAATCCATGTAGTTTTCAGAAGAAAATATTTAAATAGAGGTTTCTAAATTCATGCGAAAAAATTGAGAAGGTGATTGCTCGTATGAAATTAAATATCGATTGCCATTTCGAATTATTTTAACGATAAATTGTGATATCTATGATGAATTTCAGATGACTATCTTGTGAAGTGCAGTTACTATGAGAAAAAAATTCAAACTTTTACACTTTGTATCTCGAAAACGAAACGTTTGCGGTCCTATGTTTATGGTGCTTTTTTTCTTGAGATTACGCGAAAAATCTCCTTTCTTTCTATGTAACCTCCAATTTAGGATCACCAAAGCAGAATATTATAAAGTTTTGAAGTTAAATTATTTCGAATCAACCAGCTTCATCAACCAAAAAAATAAAACTAATACTTTCGAATTTGAATCAATCAAATATAAACATTCAATCAAAGATTGAAAAGGATTCTTTATGTTCTTAAACCTTTGGAAAAAGTGGGTGGTACTCTTCTGAAGTGTGTAATCGAAGACTATTTCCTCTTTGGCTTAAGTCATGCAGACTGTTGTATTCACGAATCAAGTTCCTCTAACAGACAAAATCCTCTTTTTCCCAAAAAAATCTTGTACTTGCATAATCATTATCTTCTGCAACCAGCGGAAGAATCCTGGTTTGCTATTGCAAGAGAAAAATTGGACATAATTGGCAGGAAGACTTAGGTCGATAGCCGTTTGATTGTATTGAGATTATGATCAATAAAGTTTAGTTCTCTCTCTCCCTCTCTTGGACATATTCGAATGTGAAGTCCTATTAATAAACTAGATAAACAAAACTGATGTTTTTGTCTCATAGTTTACCCAGTCTTAGAAGGTGTTTTTTTGAAAATGGGCATTTTTTAAAAGTGGTTGTAACTTTTTTCTGTGGAAAATTCTTCGTTTCTTCGAAAATATTTCTCTGGCACTATTTTATGTGCTTTTCAAGGGTGTTGGTATATTTTCCTAAAATATTGCCCATCAATATTTATTTGTAGAACAATATTTCATTGGTATTCTTAGGAGATTTATGTATATTTCAGTAGATCTTGAGGTTACCAAGCTTGATGTTACCAAGCTTGATGTTTTGCCTGAAATCTTCACTATATAAATCAGAAATTCACATTTACCATCAACTTGAAAAAAAAAACATTCCAATTCTGTTCTTCATAACTTCAATGATAATACCTACACGAGGAAACTTGTATGTAATATCACTAATATCTAATTATCGATTTCAGTATAATAAGTATGGCACATTTTTAGAATTGGAATTTCAAGCTCTACTGACATATTAAGGATGCCCTCTTCGAAATATGAAAGAAAGTATGTATGTGTTCCCACTGTTTCCAGTATGAATGATGCCATTTCACTCCAATTATGATATTGTTGAGTCTTGCAGTTTGAAAGGGTCGGATCT
Organism: Adalia decempunctata; assembly: GCA_951802165.1. Classification (NCBI taxonomy): domain Eukaryota; kingdom Metazoa; phylum Arthropoda; class Insecta; order Coleoptera; family Coccinellidae; genus Adalia; species Adalia decempunctata. Next base: position 30,049,731 of record OX637695.1, on the reverse strand, counting down.
ACAGGGTGTTTCATTGATAAACGAAAATACGGTAACCTGAGCTAGAGCTACCCTAGGCGAGTCCAAAAAACCGATAGGTATATGATAGGTCTTATCAATTCCATAACCGAGATACAGGGTGGTTTATGTATTCACCAAAAATTTAGATTCATCATAACTTTTGAACAAACCAGTATAGTCAGTTGATATTTGGAACGTATGATTCACTTCTACAGGTCGATCGATTCACGTTTGAATTTCCAAAAAATTCCAGGTCTGTATTTGAAAAATATGGGACTTCTTCTAAGCTGAGATTCAACACCCTGTATATTGGAATATTGGAATTTTGGGATTTGATTGAGATATTTGAAAAGAGCAGAAAATTTTCGATTGGGTTCTGTAGATTTCATTGTCCCGCACGTCATTTCGCTCAAAGAAAGCTCCAGGGAAAGATCCAATTGAATATTGGAATTCCACAAAATTCTCAGAAAAATCGTACATTATGATCGAATAGAATTTTTTTTGTCCCACTAATTGCACTTTCGAATTTCATAATATTCTGAGGAATCATTTGGAGTTATTTCCGGAAAAACATTATTCATCGAGAAAAAATTATTTGAAATCAACAAAGATGAATAAATAACTGAAGAAACATCAAATTGTGAATTACAGAATGTGCTCGAAAGTACCACCATGTTGTTCATTACACATTCTTGCCCTCTTCAAAATATGTCTGATACTTTTTTTGATCATGTCTTAATTATCACGTATTTCATTTCAGGCGACTTCGATACGTTGCATGAGGATATCCTCACTTCCCATTTCAGATGAATATACTGAACATTTCAAATAACCCCAAATGAAATAATCAACAGGATTGAAATCTGGTGACCTATCGCGCCAGACATGCGGTCCACATATTCGAAACGTTCTGAACCAAAAATTGTCTGACCATTACTCTAAAATGGGGTGGAGCTCCATCATTCGGAAAATGCATTCCTGCAATGTCCGTACCTTCGAGTAATACAGGAAGATGATTTTGGAGGAAATCTAAGTAAACATCACCCGTAGCCGTAAGCCGTCTTGGTGGTCCAATCAATCGATTTTTATAAACGCCACACCATACGTTTTTTGAAAATTTGTATTGGGATTTCGTACGCCTGACTGCATGCGGATTCTCTTCAGCCCATTCATGCGAATTCCTCATATTAAAGACCCCTTCCCTCGTGAATATGGATTCATCGGTAAATAAAATTCTGTTGACCATTCTTTCATTCCATAAAATCCAGCTACTAAAGTTAGAAAATTATGAAATTCGATTGTGCGATCAGTGGGACGAAAAAAAATCAATTTGATCATAATGTACAATTTTTCTCAGAATTTTGTGGAATTCCAATATTCAATTGGATCTTTCCCTGAAGCACTCTTTGAGCAAAATGACGTGCGAGACAATGTAATCTACTGAACCCCATTGCAAATCTTTAGCTCTTTTCAAATATCTCAATCAAAACCCAAAATTTCAATATACACCCTGTATATTGAAATCTGAATCTCAAGTCCCATATTTTTTAAATACGAACCTGGAATTTTTTGGAAATTCAAAAGTATATCGATCGACCTGTAGAAGTGAATCATGCGTTCCAAATATCGACCGACTATACTGGTTGGTTCAAAAGTTATAAGGAATTGAAATTTTTGGTGAATACATACATAAACCACCCTGTATCTCGGTTATGGAATTGATTAGACCTATCATATATCGGTTTTTTGGACTCGCCTAGGGTAGCTCAAGCTCAGGTTAACGTAAGTTCATTTACTAATGAAACACCCCGTATATTACATTATTTCGTTTCATTCGAGTTCGGAGAGAATGAAAAAATAATTATTTGAAAGATTTGTGTGCAATTCGAATAGAAAAAATTGCTTGAACAACCATCAAGGGTTTACTATCGACCTCAAATCCGCCAGTGGTTCAGTTCCTGTTGAAATGAAATAGGTAATTTATGCGGTTATAGAATAGATATTGCAGTTGCTATTCTCATGATAAATGATATGACGAGATGTCATTTCGTGTCCGCAAGGCAATGAAATTATGAAGTAGCACCCTTTTTACAATGAACCGCAGATACCTATAGTCCATCCAAGAATTATTGACATCTCGGCGGCTTTGGAAAATCGAAATTAGGTTGGTAATGCCCGTTCTGTTATATTTTGAGTTGTAGAATCCAGGTTGGTGTTGAAAATAACACTGGCGTTTTGTTCTTAATATTCGAATAAATTTGGCAAATAATTGCACAAGTGAAAAATCTTTGGAATGAGGCTCTTGAATAATGTGGGTACAGCTAATTAATGGAAAGCCTGCACAGAGGACGTAGAAAAAGAAATAAGAGGAGATTAGTCAAAATATAAGGGATGGTATGATATTGCTGACATAAAGCCTTCAATTATGAACATGACGAGTTCTGCCCAGATGAGGAAATAATAACAGTGGTTGTACCTAATAGGAATATTTACATTTTCAATATTGAATATTTTACTCCTTCTTTGTTCACCAATATTGAAAGTTACAATGTCATGACAAAATTCTTCATATATTAAATAGATCCATTCGTTGAGTTTTGTTTCTGTCTTGATATCTACTACAATTTTTCGAATCCATCCAGTTTGCAGACACACGCTTCAAATTATCAACTAGATTTTTCTGGTTTAGCGAATATTCATATTGAACTTCGGAAAGGAGCATGCTTTTTTATCATCCACGATATTTTTCGTTGTCGGACCAGAATTTCCATACTGTATACATGCTCATCGTTCGAAAATGTATCAATACAAGATGAAAATAATATACTGCTGGTTAGCAAATTCACACGATGGTAATTGTATGCGATAATTGTGGACATTTTCATGTTCAAAATGCCTTATTTTCAAAAATTCCATTTGATTTCAAGGTTATATTTATTGCTATGATGAAAGCACAGAAAATTTTAAGTAAGTTTTTTGTAACTAGAAATAAAGGTGCGACTGGACTTCCAAGGCCTGCTTTGATGTCAATAATTCTTGGATGAACTATATATTGGTTGTTGATCTGTCATTATTTGGCCCTTTGTTGAGAGAAAGTAATTTGAATTTATCATTGTAAATATAGGACTATGCGATGTTCGTTTTCAGATTTATTGACGAAACTGATGGTGTACAAATGACGATGGGAGAATATCCTTGAGAACACGGAACATCGAAGAACTTTGGTCCTTAAAAACTATCATCTTCGTTGCAAAGCATTCCGTTGCGTGTTCCCTAGCATTCCCACCCCACGTTTTTATCTCTTCTGTCTCAACACTGTCAAGGTGAAATTCTCCCGACTACCTTTATTGATATATTGGAAATACGATTATGGCTTGTTGGATTTTCGGTTCAATGAACTAAATTCGCTTAAGACCGTCTGTACAGATATTTTCTTCATCAGACATAACAGACATCTTGGTTACTGTACACATTTATGGAAAATCCCAAAAACGTCAAATTCATATTTTAAATCGTCATTCCTCTTCGTAAAAATGCGAAACCTACCAATGCCTTTCGAAAGACAGGTACAACCATCAATTTTTCAAATAGGAAATATGGGCTTGTGATTCATCGTTTGAAAGGTATCGTCATTCTCTATTCAGATATGTTATAATTTCCATGTTTATTGCAATAATCAAAATAGAAAATAATGAAATAATATGCCCAACTATTATTATTACAATAACACCATTGAGTTTAAATATACATAGAGGAACAACGCCGTTGAACGATTTGATGCAAAAATTTTCAGTAGCTACTTAAGGTACTATAATCTGCCGATCCATTTTGATAGCTACTCATTTACAGAAATCTATAGGATATTTATTTTCCTCGAGTCCTATGAATCATCATAATCAATTGTCGTTTTAATGCATCCAAAAAAACAGGTGTGATGAAATACTGAACCAATGAGTAGAGTCTACTCTTTGACTGAACATTCCACATTTCCATATGCCAGTCCTGAATGATCGTCAACTCATTCGGCTTAGGAAAGAGTGCTTTGAAGTTCAGCTACTCACCGCCAGATGCGAGGGTAAAAATTTTCGATTCTCTGGAACACACCTGATCCTCTATGAACGGGTGAAGGACCTACAACTAAAATCAGCTTCAAATCGTTCAACTGTGATGTTCCTCTGCGTACGAGAATGTATTGATATCTATAGTTAGCCTAGACATAGATGCATAGAATACCTGGTGTAACGACTCCTTACTAAAAATCGTGACCAAAATTTGTAGATCAAAACGGCATTCTAGATTTCAGATTTTGGTCTAGTTACAGACTATTCAAAGAAAAAATAATCCGCAATATTTGGCGGTCGTGGCGTTACTGCGGCAACGAGAGAAAGCGCGACCCCTTTCGAGAGAAATGACAAGCAGGACAAATTCTCAGATTTTCGATCGACAAGAAAGTCTTAGACAAAATCTAATCAGTGCCAACACCATGTATTCTATGCATCTATGCCTAGACCAGTTCCATGCATAAACAAAATATTGCGATACCATATCAACGAACAATCTTATTAGAAGTGTCATTGTAGAGTTCGACTCCAAAAAAGTAAACCAGAGTTACGCAATAAATTAAAAAAAAAGATGTCCACCGAAATTGAAAAAATCGAAAAATTGGAGTATCGAGCCATCATCAAGTACCTGTATTTAAAAGGGTTAATTAAGAGGTAAGCAGATTTACGAAGCTATGCTCAATACCCTTGGTGATCAATGTCCTTCGTATGCGACCGTGAAAAATTGGACTGCAAGCTTCAAAAGAGGTAAATTTTCCATTGAAGATGATGGCCGATCGGGAAGGCCAGTTTCTGTGTCAGTCCCCGAAAATATCGATGCAGTCCATGACATGATTTTATTAGACCGTCGAATTGGGCTAAAATGGATATATGAAGCACTGAAGATTTTATACGAACGCGTTCATCATATGGGTAGTTCTCATGAAATTCCAAAATTATTCAGGAATGAATTCTCAAAAAAATTTTCAATGAATTTGAATTTTTTTTGTGGCAGTTTTGTAATACATATGATACTAGATTTCACTCATATAGTGGTCCCCAGATTTAAGTCATTTAAATTATCAGGAGTAGATTTCTTTTTTAATTTTGCCTCTGTATCGGACAATTTCTTTTTTCTTGTCATTATTTGCTCCTTAAACGAGAAAAAACGATAAACTCACGTATCACATGACAAAAGAAATAAAAATCTGAGTTATCTTAGTTTAAAAGTCATTCCCTCACCGTCATTCCCTCACTTCAGTTTGAAATGAGGGAATGACGGCGAGGGAATGACGAAATAACACGAAAACTAAGATAATATAGATACATAGCCCTGACCTTATGAAAACATTTCGAACTATGAACACTACCCCCCATAACGCATCCAAATATAATGTATCTTTTACTCATACTCACCTTATTTTTTGATAATGTCTAATGGGGGAATGATGTGAGGAAAAGTAATATAGTAATAATTGAATACTGAATACACTAGGTATTGCACGAAACCAAGTTGAAATTTAATCAGAATCACCATAGTAACATAATTCGCGCATTGACTGGCTAAAAAAACTCAAGCTACTTTCATAGAATTCGCTCAATATGACCATAGATCGAATATTTGTAACAAGGTGAGGGAATGATTTTAGTCAAAGGGACATACATTGAAATCCCATAGTTATTCAATAAGTATTTTTCGTGGCTTGAATTGTTGTTTACATATAACGAAAATTACCATTACAATATTTGACTAAAATTTGTTTCACAAAAAATTACTGAATAGGATGAAAATATTGAGTTTCAGCAGGAAACTGGGATAGTGGGACAACGTGAGGGAATGATTTTCATGATATAAAATTAGTAATAACTTTTTAATTGCATTTAATGATATCTCGTTTTTCGGGGTGATGGAAGAAAAGGTAACTAGCGTCAAAATAAGAACCTAACATCGATAATAATTACATGGCTAACTGTATCAATAGCGGTGGACTTAAATTTTGGAATTCGATGAGAATTACCCACATATAGTTCACGTCAATTTGGACATGAGAAAAATTTCTGCAAAATGGATCTCCAAATGTTTGAATGTTGACCAAAAGCAAGGGTAGAAGTACGCGTTCGACTGTGCTCGATTTGAAAACGATGTAGACTTCTTAAGCCGAATTGTTACTATGACTTGGGTACATTTCCACGATCCAGAAACAAAGCAACAATCGATGGAATGGCGACACTCTGGTTTTCCAAGTTTCGTGTCCAAAAATCTGCTGGAAAAGTTCTTGCTTGAGTTTTTTGGGATTGCCATGGAGTAATCATGATTGATTTTTTGGATAAGGGTAGAACAAGAGGGATGAACTGATTCTGGGCTTCTTCCTTCTTCCTGGACTTCTCCAAGGCTTTCGACTCCGTTGACCATAAAATCCTACTTGCAAAACTGGAGGCATATGGGATAAGGAATGAACAACTCGGTTTTATTGAGAGTTATCTCAGTGGACGCACACAATACGTTTCGGCAGCTGTCTGTGGTGGGGAGTATCTGTCGGATGTTGTGCATATCGAGGAGGGGGTAGTCCAGGGAAGTATTTTGGCTCTTTCTCGTGTACATCAACGACATGCCGAATATATTACCATACCTACGCGAAGCTTTCGCTAACTACGCTGATGACACTAATATACCTACTCCTACGATCAAAATTTCGTGGCTCCCTCGAGGAGCTGTTGGGTGTAACTCTCTCTTCGGTCCGCTCTTGGTGCGAGTCTCATAACATTCGACTAAATACTGATAAAACTGAATTTGTTTCCTTCTCACATAAGCTAAGAGGAGAAGATGAACGGAAAATATCTTTAAATGATGAGGAAATAATTATAAGAACCTCAACTAGATTCCTAGGAATCCAGATAGATTCGCACCTTGAGTGGGACGAACAGGTGGAGCAAGTGTGCAAGAGATTGAACTCAATTGTGTATACACTGATGCGCGTCTTGAGATCTGAACTCGATGCGAACTTCCTGAGGACTGTTTACGAAGAGTAGACAAAGAGTGTCTACTCTTTGCTGTTTATTTCTCCCACTTCCAGGCAGTGATGAGTTACGGTATAGTCTTCTGGGGTAACAGTCGACACGCAATATCTGCTTTTAAGGTACAAAAACTTGCAATATGAACTATGTTCAAGATGAAATATAGAGAGTCCTGTCGCGGTGTTTTTCGAAAGAATGATATCCTGACACTACCCGCATTGTACATATACAGTGCTAGTCAAAAGTCCCCTCCACCCCTCGTATCTTTTGAACGGGTATACTTATAATAATGAAATTTGGAGGGTGGAAATAAACAGATGTTGTTCGGGACATAATGGGTAGAAGTTTTGGAAATTTACCTCAGCCCCCACGGACTTTGGCGGCTCTTATAATTTTCGTATTTCTTCAATTTATCAATCAAAATCAGCCGAAACCCAAACAAAATTGGTATGACTGAATAGGTATTTTCAATACCTTTCAAACGAGCTGTCACTTGCCATAGGGTCCCATTTAAAATTATTGGTCACAGTGGCCTTGTGCCGTCATTTATGACTATTGCGTCACCTGTTATGACCAGTTGAGAAGCCTACATCCGTTTATTTCCACCCTCCAAATTTCATTATTATAAGTATACCCGTTCAAAAGATACGAGGGAGGGAGGGGACTTTTGACTAGCACTGTATACAAAACTTTATTATTCGTATTTCGAAATCCTCAATACTTCCAGAGCTTCGAGAAGACGAACACCTACAACACGAGAAACAATATTCTTATATATCCTTGACACAATCTAGCTTTAACTGAGAGAAGCTGCATGTATAATGTGCATAAAAATATTTAATTAACTCCCCAGAAAGATAAAAAATCTGGGTGATTATAAGTCTTTCAAAGGAGAGATCCGACGTCTGTTACTTCATGGTGAACCATACACCATTGATGAATTTTTTCTTAATGTGTATCCTGTTTTATTTCATTATTTTGTTTCTTTTTTGACTTTTCCCATTTTCATTGTTTATAACAATTATTATTGGTGAATAAACGGTATTATTATTATTATTATTAAATAACTGGAGATTACTATTCGACATTACTGACCACTCTACGGGAAAAAAATTGAAGGGAAAAGACGCGGAAAGCTATACAAAGCTTTTCTTTACACGACAACGCCCCAGTACACGAATCTCATGTTGCTCTGCAGAGAATTCGTGATTTAGGGTTAGAATTACTAGAACACCCCCCTTCTTCACCCGATTTGGCTCCGTGCGACTGTCATCTCTTTCCTCAACTGAAAAAAAGTTTGAAAGGTCGTACATTTTCTTCCAACGAGTAGGTAATAAAAGCTGTGTTGGACTGGTTTGCAGAGCAAGAAGAAACATTTTTTTGAAAGGTCTAGAGACGTTGCAGGTTCGCTGTAATAAATGTATTCAATAAAGAGGAGAATATGTTGAGTAATGAAATATTTTGACATTGAAATTTTATTTCGTTCTATAGTAGGCTAAGAATTTTTCAATATATCCTCATACTAGCTGTCCCGGCGAACTTTGTTTCGCCTAAAACCTTGACTCATCTATATGTATAGTCTAAGGCCTAAATTATACTTACGGTGGATTTCACAAATCTCCTTCACCGGTGATCGGAGATTAACGGCTTGGTTTTCTGATTTTTGAACTGTGAAATCGAGTTGATTCTAGATCAAGCTGCGATCACCGATGATTACCCTTTGTGAAACCCTCCGTTATAGTTGTATAAACATACCATTGCTATTTTTCCGAGCAGGAGATAAGTTAGGCAAAATTAAAGTTCAAAATGAAAAAAAAATCAATAATATAGTAAATAACATAACGTAATATGGCGTGAATCGTATGCCATTCATACTTCATGTGAATACTTTCGATCGTAACCTCCCAATTTCATGTAAAATGTTTCAATCGGTTTCTTCCTCTAATTCAAGCCCTGAATATCATTTTCGACTGCTATTCATATTTTAAAATTGAACTGGAAATATTTAAGTGAAATATTTTCTTCGCCAATATCTATTTTTTTGTTGTCTTTCGGAAAATATGCATAACCTCTAAATTTCTCGCAATTTTCGAATTTGGCTTCGCTATGAATAGCAGGTGAATAATCCATATTATACTTTTACTCAGAACTAATATGAATCAAAATGTCAAGAATATGAACAAAAATTATTGCTTGAAAGAACTATCGACTATTAACACAGCCCGTTGACCAGAATAAAAAAATATTTGAATAACAAATGAAAATCAGTCATTTGTGAAAACACAAAACTTTTCCAATATTCTAAATTCTGCCTTATCAAAATCTAATCAGTGTTCACACCAATATTTGAGACATATTTATTGCTATTCTGCTAAGCTCAAAACATCTGAGTTGTTGGAGCAGCGAGATTTTCGTGTTTCCATGGATATGAGCTGTCAAACAGAACGTGTTCTGGAAGGCTGTGATGTGATTCACCAATAAGAGTAAATGGAAAATTCCAGTAGATGTTATTTTATTTTATTGAAAAAATCTAAAAGGTTGGAAACTTGTATTTTTAAACATTCCATGATCACATACAATACTTACCTAAAAGCTTGACCAAATTAGAGGAATTCCTCATTGTCGAACAATTCGGCAAATAAGAAAAAACTTTTGGGTTCAGTCTCTCTTCAATTTGTTCGATTTAGTTGACGATAGCAAGCTCGTTAGAAGGCAAATCGAGATGTTCAAATGGAATCGATAGCACGATCGACACAGAGTGATAATGAAAGAAAAAAATTATCAACACTGCCGGTTGTGTTGAACCCACATTCAGATATATTGATGGACGAATGGCCAGATTAGGCAACCCATAAAACATTATTTCATATCATTAGTGGTATAGCCCGATGAGCAAACGTTTCAAAATTATTGACGCGCTCAATACTGTCTTTGTGCAAACAGAAACAGAAAAATAATATGTCAATTACAATGATCGACAAAATCCAATTTACTTAATATTGTTGCTCCACCAACTTGAGATGTTTACCCGCTATTTGATCTGGTAATAGCCTTCCATGTTACTAAGTTCTACGCAAATCGCAAAGTCACGCCATCTAATAGCGGTAATATCAAATAAGGTACCTACGAAAAAGCCATCAACTGTAGTGACACCTATTGGCCTTATTCGAAAGAAGGAAAAGCATTTCCTGCATAAGTAAAATTTTCATCGATTTTTTCAGAATTTCATCACATTTTATAATAACCAGACCGTAGAAGAATCCATAAATGAAGTTTAATGACAAACAGTCCATCCGATCTCGAGTTATAAATGGTGTAACCAACATCTTTCTTTTATATACAGGGTGTCTACTTTTAAAACGGCAAAACTTCAAGGGGAGATTATTCAAGTGCTTTGCAACAAAAAATGTCATATAACACATGGTCGAAATATTGACGGATATTCTTCAATTTAACATTTCTCGTTTTCACGAAATATTTCAATTTTTTCCATGAAATCTTTAATATATCAGTTATGCTTGTAGCTTCATCGAATTCGATCACATATTTGGAAATGGTATTAAATTTTCTACAAGAAAAGAATTTCAGTGTGCCAAAAATATTTCTATTGCGGGTTTGGTGAGGAGATGAATATCACGATACTGAAGTGAACAAAATCAGTCATATTTTTCCAATGGTTTTTTCGTTGAAAAATTATCTATTATGGACATGTTTTCTTTTCAGCAAAAAATACCTCATTTAGTGTACTTTCGAATGACATATCAACTTTCTTGCTTACTGCTTGTTTTCTGCCATAATATCATGGCTTATGAGATGAAAACGAAAAAGTCGTAAAATTTCAAACCTAAATTTGATCCATTTTGAAACTCATTATGATTGAATATCGAAGTAATTCCAATGGAAATCATGAATTAATCAATGAAATGAGAATAATTCAGAACAATGAAAAAATTTGTAATAATAGGTACAGATTTTATGAAAAAATTTAAAAAACAGACTTACCATTTATAACAATTGTTCGAAATGTCCACCTCCTTGTTCAATACTACTAACACATTTTTTTCGAACTGAATCAACAACCTTGCGAAGTTCGCAATGTTTCTGACGCATTTCTGCACAACACAATTCAATCCCTTCGATCAGAGTCTCTCGAGTCTGAACGCGAATTCGGTACACATTTTCTTTTAAGGTGCTCCAGACATAAAAATCCAAAGGCGTCAGGTCTGGGCTCCTTGGTGGCCATCTTACCGGACCGTACCTTCCAATCCATTTCTCCCCAAAATACTCATTCATCAACTGTCGTACGTTCCTTCTATTATGAGCCGGGCAGCCATCCATTTGAAACCACACATTTTATCTGGTAGCCAGGGGCATTTCATCCAATATGTCTGTTAAGCTGCTTTGGATTAATCTTATGAATTCATCAGAGTTGAGGCGATCGGGGAGTATAACTGGTCCGAAGAGTTCACCTCTCATGACTGCTAACCACACGTTGACCCTTATTTCATGTTGATAATGAGAAACAATAGTAGCATGGGGTTTTCTCTCTTCCATACATGGCTATTTCGCAAATTCATGAAACCCGATCTCGTGAAAGTTGCCTCATCAGTCCTTAATATTCTATCACCCCCCCATTCTCCTATTCAGGTACCACCTACAAAATGTTAATCGTACCTCAGCATCTACAACTAAAAGATCCTGCACCTTTTTGAAATGGTATGGATGTAACTTATTTTTTTTGAGTACTTTGTGTACAGTAGAATGATGTATGCTCAATTGAGAACCAATTCGACGAGTACTTATTGTGGGGTCCTCCCCAACAGCTTGAAGAATAACAGGTGCATGCTGGCCTTGTTGACTATTTCGACCACCTTCTCTAATTCGGAAACCACCAAACGAGCCTGTTTCGCCTAATCTTCTGAACACTTGTTCAAATGTTTTTCTATCTGGTTGTCGCCTATTGGGAAAACGTAAACCGTACTCGCGAAGAGCTGCGTTAGCATTTCCATTCGCAAATCCATATATGAACAACATATCGCGATATTCTATGTTCGAAAAAACTGGCATTATATTCTCGATTTCTTCTCGAATACTTATTAATTACAAATCAAATTAATTCGTGGTATAATTAACTGTGAACTGTCAACTAACAGTGTAACTCTATTCATACCTCCCTCGCCATAGAATGTAAAGAAGATGAACTGAGAAGAAGAAGAGATAGGCGTTGACCCCAGAGAGGGTAGGCTGACCATAAAAATGTGATGACGTCTCAGCAGTCACTAAACAGCTCTTAACAAAAGTTAAGTGACAGAAACTGTCAGATTTCCATAAGAATTACTTCGATATTCAATCATAATGAGTTTCAAAATGGATCAAATTTAGGTTTGAAATTTTTCGACTTTTTCGTTTTCATCTTATAAGCCATGATATTATGGCAGAAAACAAGCAGTTAGCAAGAAAGTTGATATGTCATTCGAAAGTACACTAAATGAGGTATTTTTTGCTGAAAAGAAAACATGTCCATAATGAATAATTTTTCAACGAAAAACCCATTGGAAAAATATGACTGATCTTGTTCACTTCAGTATCGTGATATTCATCTCCTCACCAAACCCGCAATAGAAATATTTTTGGCACACTGAAATTCTTTTCTTGTAGAAAATTCAATACCATTTCCAAATATGTGATCGAATTCGATGAAGCTACAAGCATAACTGATATATTAAAGATTTCATGGAAAAAATTGAAATATTTCGTGAAAACGAGAAATGTTAAATTGAAGAATAACCGTCAAGATTTCGACCATGTGTTATATGACATTTTTTGTTGCAAATCACTTGAATAATCTCCCCTTGAAGTTTTGCCGTTTTAAAAGTAGACACCCTGTATATGGATATTTGAACTCAATGATAATACAGGGTGGGGCAGAAAAACCTATCCGATTTCAAAACGTTATAAAATTAAAACCACTCAGCTTGTCAAAAAATTTTTTTTATTAACATATCGCAAATTTTATGCCATTTTTAAATTTAAGTTTTGAAAAGCACATCACTCAAATGTCGTCCTTGGGAGCGGATACACTTATTTAGGCGCTCGCGGTAGCTTTCCATGACTTTCACCGTCATGGGCTTCGTCCGTGAAGAGCACAACATCGTCGTTTGGCAGTTCTCGGAGATCGCGACACAGGTTCGTACGGGTTTCAAAATCCCTTTCACTTAATTTCTGTGCAACAACCATTTTGTAGGGATGCATTTTGAGGTCCCGGTGCAAAATTCGCCGAATACTGCGGTTGGAAATCCCCAAAGCGAGCGAATGTTTTCGCGCCGAACGACGCGGGGAACGTTGAATCGCGGCTCTCACATTGGCCACGTTTTCAGGTCCTGTTGCTGTCCTGGGACGTCCAGGCGACTTCTTTTTCAATGCTGAACTCGTCTGTCTAAAATTTGACACCCACACTTTAATCGTAGCGTGATGTGGAACAGGATCATGACGCCCGAGTCCGAAATGAATTCGAAAAGCACGTTGTGTAGCAATTATCGAACCGCCGCATTCGATAAACCGCTCAATAACAAAAGCACGATGTTCACCAGACCAAGGCATGTTGACTACTGACAAATGGCATAAAACCAGCTTTCTAACGGTTTTTACCCCACTACTCTACCTGCTCTCTCTTCTGAGAAAAAGGGATTTGAAATCAGATAGGTTCTTCTGCCCCACCCTGTACTAAACTTATTTACCTTCAAGACGAAAATGAAAAAAACATTTGTTTTCCAGACACTTTTTGTGGCAATACCTATTAGTTTCTTCAGAACGCCTCTGCAAATTGTTTTGGTCTGATAAGTTGTAGTTTATAAATTGCCTTATATGTGTCTGAAATTCATTAACTTCAAATTTGAATGATGGTTCGATAAACAGAAATGCACAAAATAATGATTTTACAAATGATTGGTTACGGAGATAATACCCGAACACAAATAAGAGTACCTGTGTCGCTCAATTCATGAAAGGTATTGAGAGCTTGGACATGGAAGGCAAATTAAAAAAGCAGGTGCTAATACACTGTCTGGTATTTGATGTTGTTGATGCTTTGGTCTTCCTCTTTATTAACTTCAAATACATTCTCAACTAATATTAAAAAGTTTGATATTAATAACAATCGACTGAATCAATGTAAGATTGCAACGTTTTGACTGCTCGTTCCATGGCATTCTTTTCGGCTTCTTCTTTTGTTGATCCCAAGCCTAAAACAGTGAAAGGGACGTCAACCTTCGCATGAAAGGCAACGATGACTATCGGTGGACCCTGTATTTGAATCAGACTGTAATACAATCTGAATTTTGCAAAGATGGCTCTCAGCAATCCTTCTTTTTGCAAAATCCAGTACTGAAATAAACCAGGAATCAAATGAAAAAATGTTTCACCTCTCATAGATAAGTATTTTGAAATTTTTATATCAATACACTGAATGTCGTGAATTATTGAAACTTATATCAATGCAATAACAAACCTTTTCAAAATCTTTAGGGGTGAGATGTTTCCTTCTCATAAATCTCTGGAAATGATTGGAATTGTTTATTATTTTCGTTCTCTTGTCCAATTCTCTCCGGAATGTTCCTTTTTCGCAAAATAAGTTAATGCTCAAATCTTCAGTAATCCGTTCCTCATACTGAATCAGTCCTTCTATCCTGCAGAGAGAGTGATAAAGTCAAACGCGTCTCAAGACCTATCTTTTTTAGCGAATAAACACCGAATTGTTCAAAATTATGTTTTTCGAGAATAATTTTTCAACACTCACTTCTTTATCATCTGCTCTGCACATAATCTTTTCGCCTGTTTCTTAGAATTGGACGTGGCTTGAGTTACCAAAGAGTCTATTTCACATGTAAAAGTGAACCTTCTTTGATGTGGCGGCCCAACTTGGGATAATTGACGATAAAAGGGTTGAGTGATCTTTTTAAGACCACATAATTCTTGTAAGAAACCTGGACAAAATATTTGATAATTGAGGATTGAGATCTAATTATAACTCAGAAAAACATTTTATTGAGAACTCACCCATGTTGTTAGTTGTCCTATTTGCATTTTCATCAGTTGATATACAAGATTGTGAATAAGAAAATCCTGCACTTTGATCTGCTGTCTGATCAATGCTGAAATTTATTGAAAAGATTTAATGGGATACAGTTATCCAAACATAAAAATTGTTCAGTAAATGAACATTTTCAGGATAACTGGCTTACTTCCTGAATTTGGCAGAAAGATTGTGCAAATTTAACTAGAAATATTCAGAATTATAATAATAAGTTGTTTTTTGTTCTTATTTTGATTACTTTTCGCCATCAGTAGAACCAATATTGCAAAACTTCACATCAGACTTGGAATCCTCATTTAGACATACAGACAGTTTGTGCTGTGGTAGTAATTTCTCCTGCGACGAGAACTTTTGAAGTGCCAGTGATGAACTTTCAGTCATTGCACTAAATGCATATATGTTAATCTGCAATAAATGCAGATAATATTAGGAAGAGATCAGTGTTGAATAAGAAGACGAAAGAAAATTTATCTGCAAGCTTAATATACATATACATAATATACATATACATAATATACATATACATAATATACTTACAAGCGATTATAATGAAATGAAGATATAAAAACCTACTGTGTGCGAGATTATTTTAGTCGATACCACCAATGAACCAGTATTTCTTATTCTCAATACCTATCCTTTTGAAAATAATGACAGAAACCCTTGAAAAAGTGATGTAAAAACATTCAAACGTATGTTTCTGCATGATAAATACTGCATCATCGAGATTCGTCGATGTTTCTAGGATGTATGTACACTGCGAAAAAAAATTAACGCACATTCTGAAAATCTCAATTTTAATGAAAGTTAACTCAACATTGACTTTATAACTTATTTTTTATGTTCTCTCGGGAAGGTTTTGAACGAAACAAGACACATTAAATGGAAGAAAAATTCAGGATTTCAACGAATCTTATGTGAAAGAAGAGAAATGAACAATTTTCAAAATACTGAAATGCTGATAAGTGATTTAATACTTGGTATTTCCACCCCTTGCGTTAATTACAGCCAAGGGCGGTCCTAGACTGATTTTCTGGGGGGGGGGGGTTGGTAATAATTGGATGAACAATCGAAATTTTAAACTAAAAATTTAAGGAACACCCTTTAGGTAACTCGAATACGAAGCATTTGGAGTGCCATGTTAGAAGGTCTTACGTGTATGTATCCGTACTGAGTGATTATACAGGGCGTCCCAAGTTCGAGTGCCTATTAGACGTTCTGAAAATTGGGATTATGATATTGTTCCAAATTCTCTACAGACCTAAAATATTTTTGGAGCCTGAGCACTTCCGGTTATACAGGGAGTGAGAATAAATTTTTTTCATTTTATTCGTGAATGATATGATTGAGTATTCAATGGTGAATAGATTTATGTTAAAACCATTGTATTCATTCAAATAGTTTACAAAATATCGAAAAAAAACCTGAAAAAAAGTCGAATATTCATAGTCAGTATAATGTTCATTTTTCTTATTCTGAACATCCCTAGTCTAAACTGTTCTCACAACGTCAAAGTAGAAGAATGTGGAAAGGTTGTGCATCTTTCGAATTTCATAAATATCATCACAGGGTGTTCCAAATTTTGTGTCGAAAACTGTGATCGAAAATTGGCCATAACTTCTGTTTTTCAAATTAGAACCCTATTTTTTTATGATTGCGTCGGATTCTGTAAAGAAAAATGATGATAGTATTCTCAGATACTCTTGCTCCTAAATTCAGTAATTCCCTAGTTATTTGAGCTTTTCTGGATTCATGTCGTACGTAGATTCAAATTCATCTAAACAGATTCGATGAATTTCCTTTTGAAACCATAGTAACAACTAATAATTAGACCTGTCACTTGTGAATTATTAATGGGATTATTTTTCTTCTGTGATCACAGAATATTTTCATGCAAAAGATAAGATGAATTTGACTCTACGTACAACATAAATCCAGAAAAGCTCAAATAACTTGGGAATTACTGAATTTAGGAGCAAGAGCATCTGAGAGTGTTATGATTATTTTTCTTCGCAGAATCCAACGCAATCATAAAAAATAGGGTTCTAATTTGAAAAACAGTTATGGCAAATTTTCGATCATAGTTTTCGTCACAAAATTTGAAACACCTTGTGATGATATTTATGAAATTCAAAATAAGCATGACCTTTCCACATTCCTCTACTTTGACGTTGTGAGAACAGTTTGCACTTGGAATGTTCAGAAGAAGAAAAATAAACATAATAATACTAACTATGAATATTAGAATTTTTTTCAGGTTTTTTTTCGATATTTTGAAAAAATATTTGTTTGAATACAATGGTTTTATCAGAAATGTATTCACCATTGAAAACTCAATCATATCATTGACGAAAACATACAAAAAAAAAATTTTGAACAAATTTATTTTCACTCCCTGTATAACCGGAAGTGCTCAGGCTCCCAAAATATTTAGGTCTGTAGACAATTTTGAACAATATCACAATCCCAATTTTCAGATTTCAAATATGTCCAGT
Source organism: Adalia decempunctata (assembly GCA_951802165.1). Taxonomy (NCBI): domain Eukaryota; kingdom Metazoa; phylum Arthropoda; class Insecta; order Coleoptera; family Coccinellidae; genus Adalia; species Adalia decempunctata. The sequence goes on along the minus strand of OX637695.1, from coordinate 30,032,089 downwards.
TCTCCAGAAACGTCTAATAGGCACTCGAACTTGGGGCACCCTGTATAAAAACACATAGCCATATTCCATGATCTGTGACTTGATCCGTAATTCATATCACTTAAGGATTTCTCCATTCCGCTGTTCTCTTTATTTGTTTTATGTTAATCTTATTTCATATTTCAATGCCTTAGTCATAACTCATAACTCTGTGATTTCTTTCGAAGTTTATACCTATAACTCCAGAATGTTTTATTTATTTGTGCTGTTTTTTTTTTGTTAATTCCATATCATTATAATATTATTTCAAAGCCGAAGTCATATAGCCCTGCGATTTCTTCTCAAAGATCATATAACTTTTTTTTGTTAGTTTTCTCATAAATAATATTTGAAAAATCGAATTGGTTGTAGTGTTCTGGGGGGGGGTAATTACCCCCTTTACCCCCCCCGTAGGACCGCCCTTGATTACAGCTCGGCAACGACGGTTCATACTCAAAATGAGTGATCTTAAAATGTTCTGATCTAATCCTTCCCAGATTTCTCCGAGTTGGATTCCCAAGTCATTAAGAGTAGCTGGATGATTTTCTGAACTTCTCAGCCTTCTATTGAGGTTGTCCCAAACCTGCTCAATCGGATTGAGATCTGGACTTCTTGCTTCGAGAGACTTCAATCTCTTCAAGGTACTCCTGAACGATGGGGTCTGGCATTATCGTCCATAAAAATGAAATTTTCACCAATGTGGCAATGTATGGGGCAAATGGAACTACATGCTCTTCAAGAATGTTCCTTATATACTTATCAGCATTCTTAGCTCCATTATCAACGACCACTCGGTCTGTGCGAGCAGTCAAAGATATTCCACCTCATACCATAATCGATCCTCCCCCGAAACCAGTAGTATTCAGGAAATTGCACTGAGCATATCTTTCATGTGGACGTCTGTATACAAGGGAACGTCGATCGCAATGGTAGAGGCAGAATCTAGACTCATCTGTGAAGAGAACTCTTTCCCAATCGGCCTCTTCCCAATGGATATGCTCTCTCGCAAAATCCAAACGCGCCCTTCGATGGGCTGGGGTAAGAGCTGGGCCTCTTTCCGCGACACGAGGCCTTAAATCATATTCTCTGAGGCGATTTCTTATTGTCTGAGTGCTAATTTGCACCTCATGAGTTTGCTCAAGCTGATTTTGAAGGAGGCGAGCGGTTGCAAACCGTTGTCTCAACGAAGAAACTCTCAAGTAACGTTCTTGAATGGCAGTTGTTACCCGTGGTCCACCCTGTCCTGGTCTTCGGACATTCATACCTGTCTCCCTGAATCGCTGCAACATTCTGGACACACTTGTATGGGAAACTCCAAACCTTTCTGCAATTCTTGTGTATGTCCACCCTTCTTCTCGCAAAACTACCGCTTGGGCACATTCCTCTTGGGTTAAATTGCGTGTTTCACGTTGCATAGCGATCGAGTGTAGAAAATCAAACGAAAGAAAAACTATTGATCACTAGAATTGATCGAGAACAACTGATTTCAGAATGGAGCCAATACATTCAAAATCATCATCTTTTTTTATTCCTGCTGGGAGAAAACATCTGTATTGAAGAAAAACGTTGAAAGTGCAAGCATAATTCTGATAATTCTGATAAAAATGATTATCATTGAGAACACCTTCAGTTGTAGAATAAATTTGAGATTTCCATAATGTGCGTTAATTTTTTGCGCAGTGTATATATGGAAAGTGAAAAAATTTTTAAGTGGAAGAAGCGCACAAGAAGTTTTTAGAATAAGAGAAAAGTTTGCGTGTAGTTCCGTAGAAATTTAGGTTCAATAGTTCATTCTTAAACCAGTTGCAGAATTCCAAAACGTATAATTTTTTTTTTCGGCAACCGTCCGGGAAGTACACACTTCCCGGACGCTTTTTCTTTGAGAAAGTAGCATTTCCCGGCCTAGGCCGGAAAAACACGTCGTTGTTATCATTGTTATGATCATCACAATAGCAACGAAATAACGGATGACAGTTCTGTTCTGTTTAATTCAAATATGAATCAAAATCAATAAAGAGATGTGTCATCTCATTGATTTGTAATTCTTCACGGTTGCCGAAAAAATATTGTACGCAACACGCCCGGAAATAGTTTTTTTGGAAATCTTGTCTATTCGTCCAAAAAAACCCTATTTTCCGGACTTGTTACGTAAATTACAACGCATGAGTGTTGGGGTTTCCTTCTGTAATGCTCATTTTATATAACCACTTTCAGGTAGTATTTATTAGTCATGGTATATGCTATGGCATAAAGACGGGTAGAGCTCTGCAATATGAAGGTTCAAGACAAATAATTCAAGAATGATTGTATTTTGGTCCCCATACCAAATACGAAAATTCATCATTTTGGACCCATTCTGGTTGAATATTCTTAGAGAATTCTATAAACTGTGATCAGATCATGATTGTCTCTTCATTACTTTGAGATTTGGAAAATGCAGTGTGCAACTTACTGGCATAAATAAATTATGTGACTGGAATGCCAAAAAAATTGCCAATCTTTCAAACTCGCCTCATCAACGATCACTTCCAAATTATATTATATTGATGACGTGTGATGAAATTGGATGGTATCGGAAGGCAGTGCTGATAACCACAAAACGAAAAACATACTGAAACCAAGCTGTAATTAGTTCATTAGAGTTCTGTTTTTAGTTCTGTAATGAACTCATTACGATTGAGAAAGATACATACACATTACAGCATATTTGGAGCTATTGAAAACGATGCCATAAAAGTCCCTATGGCGAAAGAAAAGTCGCAATTTAGTTCTAGCTACATAAATCATAACTAGGATTCAGAAAACTGCCATAAAAGCCTCTTATGGCCGGTAGAAAACCGGAGATCCAGAAAGACATATAACTTTCTCTTTCATTTTTCGATTTGACGAACTGCGACGAAAAGAATTTGTATTTATTGGCGCATACTGGTTCCGCATTTCTCAGTTGGATGCATTCTGCCAAGGGAATATGAACGCTATATTTTGTAATACCTGCGGGTGTGTTGGGGTGTTTTTCTCACACACCTGTTACCGCAAATGAGAAATCTTACCTTCTCAAGCCTACACACTTTTCCAGCCGAAAGAGAACCTGGATTCGTGCCTTGAGCAAACGCAAGATCTTATGAACAATGTAATCGTTATCTGAGAGGGGATGAAATGAAAACCAACGGTCATAAAAATCAACAATATATTTAATAAAGAAAATCTCTTCTACATTTACTGAGCAAACAAAATTGGAATCTCTCAAACATTTAAGAACGCAACAGTGAATATAGAACAAAACACAATAGAACATCAAAACAAAATAAAATTTGAAAGCGACGCAGTACCTTTTGGTATATTCCTAAATCAAATTACCGAAAATTCGCATTTAGTATTAAAAATTTTTCTTTTACCAGACCCAACAGTCACGAAAACACTTGATGTTAATCACGAAAAAAATGAATCGCTTACAAATACCTGTTAAGTTACTTTTACAATTTTGACGAACCGCCCGAACTTTTACACAGGTACTTCCTACGATTTAATTCGATTCAATTCGCATTTTCCCCTCTCCGCGATACACACGTTGTGCTTCTCTGCCACTGTCGGTACTTCCGTCGAATCTCTCTTAATTCCCGAAAATTACTCTATTTAAAGCAAATTCCCCCCTGTCCCTTTGTCCCCTTGGAACGTTCTAGTAGGAATTTCTCTGCACGACGTGGTCTCACATTATTGGTTGAAAAAACTACAAAATTCGGTGATCGACAAACAACTGTCGACTACGCTCCCCTTGGATTACGTAACCTTTTAAACTGCATATCAGCGTTCTTAACGGCTTCGCCCGTCGAAGTTTGAATTTATGTGTCACTGTTATTCTATACGTTCGGAAGATTTTCATCTAGAATGATTTAAAGAATTAATTTCAAGATTGAATAATTCCTTTCCATTACCCTGGGTACTACAATTTAATGCACTCGTTTTCACACCACCCTGTAGGTAGAGTTCTCAGCTACTTGAACGAATTCCATCAAGGGAATACGAATGCGATATTCAATGCCCTCGTTACCACATCACCCTGTAGGTAGAGAGCTTCGAATTCCGCCAATGCAATATTAAAACAGGGTTATACAGGGCGAGTCTTTGACTTGTACATATATTTCAACTGAAGATTCTTGAGGCCAAAAGAAACCTTTTTTTCATTTTCCATTTTTCCGAATTCGGCTCTGTTAAAAAGATATAGCCATTTGAAAAAAAAACATTGGGCTGGATACGCTCCTGAAATGATACTGTGGAATTGATTCAAAGTTCATATTTCTCGATAGAAATTGAGTTTATACATTTAGGCCCAATTTAGGGAATACTCAAGTAGTCAAGTACTAACCTTATTGGAATAAAAATGTTGCAAACACGATAATTTCAACAAAAACATTTAGTTTCGTCGGATTATATCTGCAACTAAAAAGCCACATTTATTCCACCAAAATTTTTCTGCCGATTAGTTTGTAAACACTAATAACTTGTTCATATTTTCCTCGAAATTCCCAAACAATATCATGAAGAGAGACTTTTCATTCAGATTCATTATTAAACGACCTAACCTAATCTAATTTGTATCGATTCTGTGAAATTTTGCACAGAAATTTCAAGAAGATGTTGTCAGCTTGCTGATATTTTCATTGAGGTTAAGGATTTTTTACGAAACATAGTATAAATCACGATACATTTGTGTACCGTGGTATAAATATCTATGAATTCTGCCGTTTCCATCATAAATCGACTTTGCCGCCAAATTTTACCACGCATGCGTAGAGCAAAAACCGAAGTATGGTTATCTGGAGGTCAACGTTAAACAATAACAAACCAGAGTCTCTGAACAAACTGTAAACATTATGTGAAGTTCTGAATAATCTGAATACATTCAGTGACTTATTGTTCTAATGTGATTATTATGTGAAGTAAATTAATATAATTTCAACCGTGTCGAGTTCATAAAATTCCAAGAGGATGTTGTTTAGATGGAAACATCGCCACAGATTATCAGGTATCGTATTATTTTTCATTAATTTCAATTTAATAAGTAGTTTTTACCGAGATTCATCATTCATATCCGAATTTTGTATTTCATCGACATTTAACTTCAATATGGACCGGTAACTATGAATTTTCAATAGAAACTGTGCGTATTAAATCCTCCTTGGTGTTCAATTTTATCTCCCAAATTTGTGGGATTTTATTATTAAAATATCTCGACAAAGTTGATAAATATTGTGAAAACATTGTAAACTCGTTTAAAGACCAGAGAAGGAATAATATTCGATGATATTTAATTCAGGCATTCAGATTATTCTTGAAATTAATGATTTTTTCGTCAAATTTCTCCGGGTGAAATTGGAAATAACACGAAAACGACGCGTTTTATTGAAAAAAAAATAGGAATACTTTTAGTTTCTTAAATGATTGATTCTTTCGAAAATATGAACCGTTTATCTTTTTAAAGCGGTTTTATGGTGTTTTAGCGTGTATTGATAAGTCGACTACCCTGTAACTTTTATACTAGTGAAGATATTGAATAGGTTTCGATTGAGGAATATGCACCATGAATAGAGTAAAAACTCAACCAAAATTCAGTTCATTCGAAATAACGGTTCCGAGGATATAAACAGAAAAGTGTTTTTTTCATGGATTTTTGACACCCTGTATCTCCCAAACCAAACCGAATTTTGAAAAATGGTATAGGAAAAAAGTGTTTCGTTTGATGAGAGGAATCTACAGTTAAAATATATGTACCTGTATAAAATATATACCCCTGTATATGGGACGGTTGTCGAAACCCCGATCAATTTCGATGCTCATCAATTCGGATTCATACTTATTTCAGTCTATATCGATCCTCGGATGAAGTCAGCCTTCCAGTCATCAGATATACTTCAAATTCACCACCTTCGTTGGTATAATCCATGCAATCTTCACTTCAAAGAGATCATAGTGAAAATCATCTGAAACCGAGGACGTACTAATTTCTTGTTGATTACGTTCTATCAAAACCACATTAAAGCCCATCGAGATTAATCAGCACCTATAAACGTGACGAATAGGTCCATTTGGTTGGAAATTCATTCAATGCTATTAATCCATTTAAATCGTTATTGTCCTTATTTGATGTGATACCTACGTGATACGTCGAGATTCCACTCTAGGAACATGTCATATCGGATGAAATTTATATGTACCTAATGCATGATTTCAGCGTTCTCGCCGATGGATGAAAGCAGTCTGTTAGTTATAAAGGCGATACAGAGGAAATACAACCTGTCGTTCACTAGAGAATAAGGATCTACTTAGGATGAGTAGAGATCATCTCTTACTGGAAACTGGACTAATGAGCTGCCATTTGCAAACCATTGACTTTGAAGAACTATTGTGCAGGTTGATACGAGGAGGAAGAAACTATATTTACATCACCATCCTGGAGTCTGCTTCGGACAGGTTTAATTCTAGTATTTCAGAACAAGTAGAAATTATGAATTAAAGGAATAATATTTACTTGTTCATGTTGTTCTTGTGCATGAGTGCCCTTGGCTCAGTGGTAGAGCAATGGACTTCGGACCCAAAGGTCCGAAGTTCAATCCCGAGCTAAGAAAGAAATATTTTAGTCTCGGTAGGGGCCACCATTCTCGTTGGGTCAAAAATTAACAGTGCTGTGCCTAAGGTGGCGTAAGGACACAGTAACAAAGCATACACAGAACACAACTGCTTAGAGCCGTTTCACATGCGACTGACGGTCGGTCTGGGCCGGCGTTTGAACTGGATTTTAAAATCATACACCGAGCTCGGCACAAGTTACAAGCTGCGAAGCTTGTAGTTTCAGAGGGTAGTTTCAGGAGACCTAGGAGTAATCAGGATAAACAATATATCATATCATGTAGATTTCGATGGCCACCATCGTCCATAGTTGAGAGACAAATCTCATCTGCTGACATTCTCATACGGTACAAATGATGTGTGTATCGACAGTACCCCATCAGCAGATCTACCATATCTCGAAGCTCAGCTCGTGACAGCTTTAGGAGCTCACTGTTATAGGACGGTGAAATCATCACTAATTTCTTTGACTGAGTATGTCCAGGAAGGTTATTCTGTTGTCCAACTCCCATTGTTGGACCACTGCCTTAATATGGTCTTTTTCAAGCCCACAGAAAGGCTCTAGTCCAGCAGGTGCTAACCTTGATGCACTTTTCGCAAGATCATCGTCTTTTCTATTTCCTTCAGCGCCACAATGCCCTAGCACCTATAGAAGAGCGGAGATCCCTGGCCAGGGCTGGATTAACCATGTGGGGGGCCCCTAGGCAGTGCATTTTTCGGGGCCCCTCCTTATTCAACCATTATCAGAATTTTTCAAGTTGATAATTATATACAGGGTGGCCCGCCCCAGACGCGGTTTTCATTTTGAAGCAGTAAATGAAGATATTTTGAAAATTTTTTTTCCTGAAATGTAAAGGGCAATCAGATGCACAATTTGAAATTGTTTCCACATATACAGGGTGTTCGATAACAAAGATATAGACCGTAGTTATACTTTTTTCAATGTAATACCCTTTATATTAATTCAAAAATTGATTGGCACGCTCAAATAATGATGAGTTCATAGAGACCATTTTTTGCCTTAGGAGAACCATTTAAGAGTTAATGGCAAAAAATCGAAAAAAATGAGTTTTTTTAACTTGCAATTAATGAATATACCCTTCAAGCCCACGAGACAGACAATGTTTTTTCGTGTAGACATATTGGCTACCCTTATGCAGAAGAAAAAAAATTAACTCTGGAATATACTGAGTGATCATAATTAATATTCAAACATTAACTACAAACAATGGTCAAAAACTTTCTTATTTCAAATGGCACACCCAGTTTTTCTGTACCTTGTTGAACGTAAAAATTTATATCGAAACTATCTTCATTGGGTTTCCCTATTCCTAAACCTAATAGTTTTTCACTAATTTTCGATTTTTAATTCAACTAGTAAACCGACTATTAGGAGCAATGATATTCATAGAAATACGTTCTATGATGAATGATCTGACAGATGGATAGGTCGTGGAGGCTCACAAAATTGGCCTGCAAGGTCACCTGATCTAACATCTCCAGATTTTTTTTATGGGATTATATCAAAAGTATTGTGTATGAGAATCCCGTAGAAACTCCTCAAGACATGAAAAGAAGAATAAAAGAATCTTTTGCAAGCATTACACCCCGAGTATTTGCTAATGTTAAAAACTCTTTTCTTAAACGAATTCTTTTATGCATTGAAAAAGATGGAGGATCATTTGAGCAATTTATGTAGATTTTCAATTATTTTTTCTGATGTTTTTTGTTATTTGGTTTTCCTTTGTATTTTATGTAGATCTGTTATTGATTTTTATTCTAATATCCATACACAGCACCCGGAAATTCACTTCCGATATTGTTCCGAAATTTACTCAAATACTAGTATGTATGTCATTCTAGAAAAATAGCGAAAATCATATTATTGAAACTTGTTTTCCACCGGAGAACATTAAAAATAAAAAAATAGAAGAGGCGCCCAACGGAAAAATTAGCTACGTTATGAAATATAGACCTTACCTTCAATAATACAATTCGAAGTAAAAAATCCAAATACATACACTATAAAAGTCACAAAATATTAAACACTTTGACTCTGAACGCAATCTCAACGTGGTTTCACTAGAATGGAAATAGAACTAAAAAGAATCTGGAATATTGTTCCCCTTCTGGAAGAATATCCTGACTGGATAATCATTTTTGAAATATAGAAGATGCCGCCTGTCGCATGTGAAACGGCTCTCACAGTCTCACATCAGAGGTGCGGCCTGCTTAATAAAACTATCATCTAGTGACGTTTTAAGAGAATTCCGAGACGCTTGATGAGAATAAAAAGCTCTTGAAAATAGGGGATGTGATAAGCCGACTGTAATGTAATTCGGGAATATTTTTCTGGTATAGGTATAATTATACCTTCCTGGGCTATTGCATTTATTTGTTTTGCTCATTATTTCAGAGAAATTTAGCGAATCGGTAAGTTCACGATAATCGGGGGCCCATTTATTGCTCTTTCGTTTGGCTCGGGGACACCTTTAGTTTCGGGCACGGCCACAGGGCCCCTAGCTGATGCGGGGCCCCTAGGCAGTTGCCTACTCTGCCTCTTGGTTAATCCGGCCCTGTCCCTGGAATGTGATTCAAGCGACCTAAGCGTGGCCTCCCTGTCCGTGATGATGAAGATATGTGCCCCTTTGAGGTTCATTTGGAAACACCCCTGAGCACAAACTTAAACAGCCAGTATCTCGGTCTGTAAAATAGGGCTTTAGAGATCCTCAGTTTAGGTCCGTATATACCAGTGCCTCTCTCTGATTTTGATCCAACGACTAATCATATGGATGACTTTTTGTCCAAGCAATTCACGAAACTTATTGCTCTAGGACGGTCAGCTATGCCAACACCTCTTCTAGGAGGTGATGGCTATGCCCGTTTCAAAAGGCGTTTCGAAATCGAAGATTGTTGACATAGCATACCACGGTTTTGCCAAGAGGTTTGATTCCAATTGATTCAATATCCTCATGTGCCAAACTCGGTTTTCAGGTAGGAGTTTAGGGATATTCTCATTGCATCCAGTAGGCTGCATTTCCTCACATGTAGATGTCATCATCATCATCATAAGCAGCCTAGTCGTGTCCACTCCTGAACATAGGCCTCCCCTTCCAATCTCCATCTTTGACGGTCTTGTGCAATGTGTTGCCATCCTCTCCCTTCTTTCCTGTAAATGTCATCCATCCACCTTTTCTGGGGTCTCCCTCTGCCACGTTTGTGTGTTCTTGGTCTCCACTGCATGACTATTTTTGTCCATCTGTTGTTCGGTTGCCTCGCCACGTGGCCTGCCCATCTCCACTTTGCTTCTGCTATGCACTGAATCACGCCTTGCACACCCGTGCGTCGACGTATGTCGTAGTTATCTATTTTGTCTCTCAGATTAATGCCTAGCATTACGCGTTCTATGGCCCTCTGAGTGACTCTCAGTTTGTTTGCACTTTTTATGGTTAGCGTCATGGCTTCCAGACCGTACGTCAGTACAGGGAGTATGCACATGTCATGCAATTTTCTTTTCATGTTTATAGGAATATCTGGGTTTTTCAGGATAAAGCGTAGCTTTCCAAATGCTGCCCAGGTCATGCTCACTCTTCTGGTAATGTCAGCCTTTTGGTTCCCTTTGCCAAGTTGGATCTGGTGCCCCAGATAGACGTACTCGTCTACCTTTTCCATTTCTTGGCCTTCGATGGTAGGTAGGTTTGGCCCGCTTAGACTCATAAATTTGGTTTTTGCGGTGTTCATCTCTAGTCCTACCGCCTGCGATGCTTGCTTCAGTTGCTGTATCATTACTTTTTGTTCATCGAGTGTTTTGCCGATTAGGACGTTGTCGGCGGCGAACCTTAGGGGGTTTAGATATTTGCCATCCACATTCACGCCTTTGTTTTCACATGATAAAGTCTTAAATATATCTTCCATGGCTAGAATGAAAAGCTTGGGGCATGTAGATGTAAGGAGACAAATCGAGTATGACCTCAAGCGCTGATGTAGAAGCGGCCCGTAATCCGTATAGCTCCCGCGACACCAATACAGTCCAGCCTTTGTAGTTTCTGCAACCGGGTGCGTATGGTGACCTCTTCGGTTTGTGTCCACCATGCTAAAGACCTATAGGTGACCATATTCATTAGCTATCGGTGGCAGCTTTTTGAGCATCTTTGGGTTGGTACCAATCAGTCATCAATGTCAGTGTTCAATGGCGAACCTCATTATTGTCAATTGTCATTGATTTCAATTATTGTTTACAATTTTTGAAGTTTTGAACGTGCAATTTATTTTGAATTTTGATTGAGCAAAAACAATTTTTGGTAAAAATGGATGCTAAAAAGGTGTAAGTACATCTTGTGTGCACCTAAATTTAATAAAGAATATAATGAAACCTATAGTCCATCCAAGAATTATTGACATCAATGGAGGCCTTGGAAGTCCAGTCGCAACTTTATTTCTAGTTACAAAAAATTCACTAAAAATTTGCTGTGCTTTCATCATAGCAATAAATATAACCTTGAAATTAACTGGAATTTTTCAAAATATGGCACTTTGAACATGAAAATGTCTTCAATTATCGCATACAATTACCATCGTATGAATTTGCTAACCAGCAGTATATTATTTTCATCTTGTATTGATACATTTTCGAACGATCAATTATTATAGGAGGAGGAGCATGCATACAGTATGGAAATTCTGGTCCGATAACGAAAAATATCGTGGATGATAAAAAAGCATGCTCCTTTTCAAAGTTCAATATGAATATTCGCTAAACCAGATTCCAGAAAAACCTAGTTGATAATTTGAAGCGTGTATCTGCAAACTGGATGGATTCGAAAAATTGTAGTAGATATCAAGACAGAAACAAAACTTAACGGATGGATCTATTTAATATATGAAGAATTTTGTCATGACATTGTAACTTTCAATATTGGTGAACAAAGAAGGAGTAAAATATTTAATATTAAAAATGTCAATATTCCTATTACAACCACTGTTATTATTTCCTCATCTGGGCAGAACTCGTCATGTTCATAATTGAAGGTTTTATGTCAGCAATATCATACCATCCCATATATTTTGACTAATCTCCTCTTATTTCTTTTTCTACGTCCTCTGTGCAGGCTTTCCATTAATGAGCTGTACCCACATTATTCAAGAGCCTCATTCCAAAGATTTTTCACTTGCGCGATTATTAGCCAAATTTGAAATTCATTCGAATATTAATGACAGAACTTGTGTTATTTGCAACACCAACCTGAATTCTGCAACTCAAAATATCACTGAACGGGCATTACCAACCTAATTTCGATTTTCCAAAGCCGCCCGAGATGTCAATAATTCTTGGATGGACTATAAATGTTAATGAATTGGCGGGCCTATTTTAAATCAGTTATGACAGTGATGACATATTATTGCCACAGTATAAGGTAGACTTTAAGTTCTACCTTATACTGTGTTATTGCTGCCAACCCAGAGGATATTTTGATCTTTGGATTCCCCAATACTTATAGATGAAAACAGTGTCTCCATTCAAAAGAAGAAAATATTTAAGGCGATTTTCAAATGAAAAGAAGCATAAATGTATTAATAACAATGACCGCCTCATTACATTCTTTGCAACTGTAGAGCCATAACGATCACAGCGATCCCCTAGCGGGCGTCACACGAACCTCAGCCGTCATAGGCAGTCTCAAAAATCATCTGAGAACCTCCGTTCGATACATTCGACAACACCGTTCGTCTTTGATCCGTGTATGAATGCTCCGATTAGTAGTCTCAATGTAGACTTGCCTTAATACGCAAGGTATTCCAGATTGGAAGAGTGGGTCAGTTTGGTTTTTGACACTCCTTAGGTTCTGTCCCTGTTTTTGTGTTGGTTTATAGACTGTTTTGATAACATACCTTTTCAGAAGTTTGCCAATTTTGTCCGCTACCGATGGAATGAAAGGTAAGTATGCCTTTTCCTTGGAAATTATTTCGGATGGTCTATATTCATTTGTTGTTCCCTTCGGTCTCGAGGCTCGATCGATCTCCTTCGAGTTGTAATCTTTTGAAATAAATACACTGCGCAAAAAAATTAACGCACATTATGGAAATCTCAAATTTATTCTACAACTGGAGGTGTTCTCAATGATAATTATTTTTATCAGAATTATGCATGCATATGTTATCCACTTTCAACGTTTTTCTTCAATACAGATGTTTTCTCTCAGCAGGAATAAAAAAGATGATATTATCAGATTTTGAATGTATTGGCTCCATTCTAAAATCAGTTGTTCTCGATCAATTCTAGTGATCAATAGTTTTTCTTTCGTTTGATTTTCTACACTCGATCGCTATGCAACGCGAAACACGCAATTTGACCCAAGAGGAATGTGCCCAAGCGGTAGTTTTGCGAGAAGAAGGGTGGACATACACAAGAATTGCAGAAAGGTTTGGAGTTTCCCATACAAGTGTGTCCAGAATGTTGCAGCGATTCAGGGAGACAGGTATGAATGTCCGAAGACCAGGACAGGGTAGACCACGGGTAACAACTGCCATTCAAGAACGTTACTTGAGAGTTTCTTCGTGGAGACAACGGTTTGCAACCGCTCGCCTCCTTCAAAATCAGCTGGAGCAAACTCATGAGGTGCAAATTAGCACTCAGACAATAAGAAATCGCCTCAAAGAATATGATTTAAGGCCTCGTGTCGCGGCAAGAGGCCCAGCTCTCACCCCATCCCATCGAAAGGCGCGTTTGGATTTTGCGAGAGAGCATATCCATTGGGAAGAGGCCGATTGGGAAAGAGTTCCCTTCACAGATGAGTCTAGATTCTGCCTCTACCATTGTGATCGACGTTCCCTTGTATACAGACGTCCACATGAAAGATATGCTCTGTGCAATTTCCTGAATACTACTGGTTTCGGGGGAGGATCGATTATGGTATGGGGTGGAATATCTTTGACTGCTCGCACAGACCTAGTGGTCGTTGATAATGGAGCTATGAATGCTGAGAAGTATATAAGGAACATTCTTGTCGAGCATGTAGTGCCATTTGTCCCATACATTGCCACATTGGTGAAAATTTCATTTTTATGGACGATAATGCCTGACCCCATCGTGCGCGCATCGTTCAGGAGTACCTTGAAGAGGTTGAAGTCTCTCGAATGGAATGGCCAGCAAGAAGTCCAGATCTCAATCCGATTGTGCAGGTTTGGGACAACCTCAATAGAAGCCTGAGAAGTTCAGAAAATCATCCAGCTACTCTTAATGACTTAGGAATCCAACTCGGAGAAATCTGGGAAGAATTAGATCAGAACATTTTAAGATCACTCATTTTGAGTATGAACCGTCGTTGCCGAGCTGTAGTTAACGCAAGGGGTGGAAATACCAAGTATTAAATCACTTATCAGCATTTCAGTATTTTGAAAATTGTTAATTTCTCTTCTTTCACATAAGATTCGGTGAAATCCTGAATTTTTCTTCCATTTAATGTGTCTTGTTTCATTCAAAACCTTCCCGAGAGAACATAAAAAATAAGTTATAAAGTCAATGTAGAGTTAACTTTCATTAAAATTGAGGTTTTCAGAATGTGCGTTAATTTTTTTTGCGCAGAGTACTTGTCGGAAATGCACCAGTTCGTCTGGCAGTGTTGATCACACCCCGCTTTTTTGAAGGTGATGATTGAACTCCTTGTGTAGATATGTCCCTGTGTGGGTACTGGGTAGGTTTTCTATAAACCTTGTGTCCCAGCTTGCCATTAGACTTTCTAGTAACCTATACACCCAGGAAACTTCCATGGTGACCTCACTGTTTGGGTGCCTGCTATTGACCCCTTTTATGATTTTTCGTTCTATGAGAAAATAGAGATTTAGCCCAATTTGTTTTCCTGTGTAAATTTCCAATTGAAACTTGTATTGATTCGGCGTTATCCAGAAACACTCATACTTAGGCTACGTCCGCATAGGCAGGAGGCTGCTTAGGGGTTAGAACCTAGCGAGTCATCAAGCGAGTAGCTTGGTAAAACGAACGTTATATAATGTACACAAGTATGCACAATGAAGACTGAGTTGATCTAACATTACAGTTTTTGAATATAATGAAGAATAAACTAAAGGAAGAGTTTTCTTTAGAAGTCAGTTCTCTTATTTTAATAATGTGAATTGTATTGTATCAGAACGAATGTGAGTCTCAACTCCTCAGGATTAACAACACAACAAATGTCGATGTTTGAAATACACCGAAATGTGTCTACGAGATTATGTAGATTTAATTCTCCAGTTATTCTTGGAGAATGAAGCAGCCCCTTTCTTCAATTGTATGAATTCGCCTATTGTTGTTTTACTACTGTTTAGTTTATTCTTTTAATTGAAATTTTGTATGTTTTTTTCTGTGTATCACGATTTATTAAAATTTTCGATAAGTTTGAATTCTGTAATTATTGGATTTTCTTGATTAGTAAGGAACTAGTTGAGCCCCTAGATCTACCTATTGAGTAGTTCCCATAGACTTATCAAACTTGGATAGTAAGTCTATGGTAGTTCCTTATCCTTATCGGTAGATCTCTGCAAATCGGCTGATTTAACAGGAGAAATGTCAAAGTTTGATCAATTTTCCTGAAGAAATAGAAAAATTATGCAAAATATGAATACCAAGCTATTTTGCAGTGATCTTTTTACTTTCAATCCGTAAATTCACATCACGGCCAGAATATCTGTGAAAAAAGTTTTATCGAGTTCAAAATTGCCCTCTCTGCCGAATTTTTTCACGGTTTTCGCGAATTTTCGTAAATACTTCTACTTCGCCTAGAGAATCGAAAATTTAACCCACGTATGAATCGAATATTTCTTTTTCTACCGTATAAAACTAACTGTATCGCGCGATTTTAAAATTCTTCTGAACCTACTCTATCATTTTAGTTCAGTATAGAATTGACTCGTTGGGCCAGCAGATCAATAGTTCCGGTAGATTCGCCTTTTGAGTAGATCAATATTTTCGATAGATTCGCATTCAAAAGTAAAAGAGGACATTAGTAGGAAGAAAAAGGAAAATAATTACAGGTGTCAAACTCTGTGACAGATCATCGAAATAATTAAAACTTGTCATACTAAACGGATATATTCATCTGGATTGTTGAGTGGCTGTATGTTAAACTGGCGAGGCGACCATTTCCCTGAAAATATGAATATTTACGCAATTAACCAAACTATTCTCAATCCGCAACCCAGATTGAGACAGTGGTCCTGTGCACAGGATAATTCCTCAACAACATGCAATTAATTTTGTGTGATTTAGGAAGTTCCTTTCCTCTCTGTGTTGGACTTGTGGCTTGGCAACTTCAGCCAGTTCGTTCATTAATTACGGAAATTGTAAATGACTTAATGAAATGAATAGAATTCTCTCAACGGCCTCTGTGAATTTTTCTTTATTTCGAACTTGAGTGTAACTGGAACATGCAATAAGGCATTCAATTCGAAAAGCCCCTTATAATGAGTGGAGTCACAAAGATTTTTCTTGTCATCTGAATATACCTACCACTTTGCGTTTAAATGTGAATTCTATAAATTCTTTCAGTGAACGTTCAAGGTTTACGAAAATCATAAGGATTTGAATGAGTTAGTGACTACCAAATTCACGTCGACCAAATTTCGTTTTTTTTATGTAATTTTGAAAAAGTTGCACATCCTGGTAGGCTTTATTTTGAGATTTGTTTTTTCCATAGCCACTACGAAAATCCGACCAAAACTCTTGCATCAACAATATAAATAGATGTTTAACCGATTTGTCAGGCACAACTCGAAACTGGAGGGCATAGAGTAAAAAAAAGGACATCATCATAACACATAATATCCAGATAATCTTATGAACCAGGTGACAAATACATGAATCGATTTCAAACGGATAACCAGTATTAACCGCGGTCATCTCTGGTCCTGCCCTTGGTTATAGCCCTTCAGGAATCGCGCGAAAATCAATCCTATTTAAACTCACTTCTTATAACCAGAATCTTAACCCAGCTCTCAAGTACGGTCATCTGTGGTCCAAACGATGACGTTGAAAGGCTAATTCATGACGTCACATTATTATAACCAACAAGGACCAAAATCGCTTGAATGAAGTTGGTTATCTTTGGTAATTACCCCTTAGGACCAGGTTATCCGCTTGAAATCGACTATGATGCCTCAAGTTCGAGTGCCTGTTAGACGTTTCTGGAGAACTGGACATACATATTAGAAATCTGGAAATTGGGATTATGATATTGTTCGAAATTCCCTACTGAGCTAAAATATTTTTGGAGCTTGACAACTTCTGGTTATACAAGGAGTGAAAATAAATTCGTTACAATTTTTTTTTCAATTTTTTTTTTCTGATATGATTGAAATCAAATATATATTGTCAAAATAAAATTATCTTTAATGATTATTAGTTGTACTTATATAAGGTACCATTTGTTACTATAACATAATATATATTCTTTCGAAAGAGAACAATACATCCTTTTTTTCTTAAATCTATATATATATAAAAGGAAGATGCTGGTTACACCATTTATAACTCGAGATCGGATGGACTGTTCGATATGAAACTTCATTTATGGATTCGAACACGGTCTGGTTATTATAAAATGCAATAAAACTTACTTATGCAGGAAATGCTTTTCCTTCTTTTGAATAAGGCCATTAGGTGTCGCTACCGTGGATGCGTAGTCGTAGACAAACTATACGATATTACCGCTATTAGATGGCGATGCGTGATTCGCTTAGAACTCATAATAACATCATTGTTTTTCATTTTTCCTTAAACAATGGTAACATGGAAGCAGATACTCTGATGGAAGGCTATTACCAGATCAAAAAGCGGGTAAACATCTCAAGTTGGTTGAACAGTGAATTTTTACCGAAATATCAAGTAAATCATAAATAATTTCAATCGTGAGTTGCCCATCTTCATCTTTAATTTTTGAATTTCTGTTTGGGTAATAATTATATTTGCGGAAATAACTGAATCCAAAATCGCCCATAATTAGTATGTAATTGACATTTTATTTTTTTGTTTCTGTTTGCACAGAGATAGTATTGTAAGCGTCAATTATTATGAAACGTTGGCTGAACGGGCCTTCACTAATGATATACAATAATGTTTCATGGGTTGCCTAATCTGATCTGGTCGAATGACCAATGACCATCAATAAATTCGAATGTGTGTGAGTTCAACACAACCGGCAGTGTTGATAATTTTTTTTCCTGCCGTTTGACTTCATTTGAAAATCTCGATTTGCCTTCTAACGAGTCTGATATCATAAACAAATTGAAGAGAGATTGGACCTTAAAGTTTTTGGTTATTTGCCGTATTGCTCGGCAATAAGGAATTCACCTTATTTGGTCAACCTTTTAGGTAAGCATTGTATGTGATCATAGAATGTTTAAAAATATATGTTTTCAGCCTTTTGGATTTTTTCAATAAAATAAAATAATATCTAACGGAATTTTCCATTCACCCTTATTGGTAAACCCTCCCAGCACATATATTTTGCACTTTAATTTTGCCTAATTTATCTCCTGCTTGAAAAAATTTCACAAAGCGTAATCACCGGTGATCGTAGCTCGATTTAGAATCAACTCGATTTGATAGTTCAAAAATCAGAGAACCAAGCCGTTGATCTTCGATCACCGATGATTGCGATTTGTGAAATCCACCGTAGGTATCATTTAGGCGAAACAAAGTTCGCCGGGCCAGCTAGTCAAACAATATAATACAAATGGCACGTGTGAAGAAATGGTGACAAGAAACAGATTGAATTAAGGAAGAAAAATCTGTTTTTCGCTACAAAGTGAGGAAATGTAAACGGGGTACCATACAATTCTGCGTATGATACACGAGAACTGATAAAAACCTCTGTCTTCCCCTAAAATAATAATAATTATACTTGCCTGAATGTTCGCTTATTTCGATAACAAAACGTTTTATGATTCAATCACGTTGGTCGTAAAAACCTACGAGTACGAATATCTAGTATCTATACTCCAGGTGAAAACATTAAACAGTCTCTATTCAAGAGAAGAAAAGATGAAGGCAATTTTCAATTGAAAAGAAGCATAAATGCTAAGAGCATAATTAAACGTATCGATAACAATGACAGTCACATTACATTCTTTGCAACTGTAGCTCCACAAAACAAGAATGTGATGTGTAGCGCTATTAACTATTACAGCGCTGCACTAGCGGGCGTCACACAAATCTCTAATCTATTATGTTCATCAATAAACCGTTCTCTTAACGTCAAAGTAGAAGAATGTGGAAAGGTCATTGATCTTTTGAATTTTATAAATATCATCACAGGGTCTGTCATATTTTGTGTCGAAAACGATGATCGAAAATTTGCCTATTTTGTATGATTGGGATAATTTATCTTCTATGGACACAAAAAATTCTCATGAAACAGATGAAATGAATTTGACTCTACGCACAACATAAATCCAGAAAAGCTTGAATTACTGAATTTGGGAGCAAATCATAAAAATAGTTCTAATTTGAAAAACAGAAGTTATGGCCAATTGTCTTTCACAGTTTTCGACACAAAATTTCAACACCCTGTGATGATATTTATGAAATTCAAAAGATCCAAGACCGTTCCACATTCTTTGAGAACTTTTTCCGTTTCTTTCGATAATTTTAGAACCATCTATATGAATACAATGGGTTAAACAGAAATGTATTCAGCATTGAATACTGAATCATTTCAGAAACGAAAAAACATTTTTGAACAAATTTATTTTCACTCCTTGTATGATCAGAAAAGCTCAAGCTCGAAAAATATTTTAGCTCAGTAGAGAATTTCGAACAATATCTTAGTCCCAATTTTCAGATTTCAAAATTGTCCAGATCTCCAGAAACGTCTAATAGGCAGTCGAACTTGGGACATACTGTATACAAGGATACATAATATATGTATACAGGTGTCATAAATGAATCAGTTATAAACGGTAATTTCGTAGGATTCTTTCTTCTGATATTTTATCTGGGTCAGTCGAACCTTTTCGTTTGAGACCATTTCAGAAAAATACAGACATCGAACGAGCGCCGCATATCTGAATATTTTTGAGGATAACATAGAAATATTTTCTAGTAGTGGGTTTTGCGTAATAAATTTTTCTTGCAGTAATTGGATTTTTCTGGCTTCATATCTTTCGTTTCAATTGAATTCAAGCGCTCACAATGATTGAAAAAGCGCCTGAAGATGAGCAATATTTCCAGAGAAGTTATGTTATGAACTTAATTTATAACCTATACTGAAATTTTCATTTGATGTTCGAATACATAATGAAAAATCTGGGAGCAAAGTTTTTTTCATGATTCAGTCTCGATGTCTCATGCTAAATACCTTATCATGTGGACCCAATGAAATGAATCCCAGGCAGGGGGGTCTCATAGAAAATTTTCCACTTCATTTTATGTAGTATCTCAATATGCCATCTTAATATTTGAAAGTTGACCTCTGTCACTTTCAATCGAGTGAAGAACATGGAAGGATAAGCAAGCATAATTGAAACATTTTTCCGTAGCATGTTCCTTTTTCGATATGTTATATGTTCAACTGATTCTTCGGTAACTATACTCCATTCAATTTTATTTAATCACATAGGAGGTCATGGTTTCGTTTTCAGGAGTTGGTGTCCCTGATGAACAGCACAGAACATATGATGAAAAGTCAGTGCGCGCACAGAAAATATCGTTAATGACAAAACGACGTTGCCAGTTTCTTTGTTAACATCAAAGTAAAAGCTAGGAGCATAGAATATGCTCCTAGGTAAAAGTATCAAAGATATTCCATATTTTGTTAGGTTAACAAATTGTTCGCATATTTTTGGTATTTAATCGATATTTGCAGGTAAGTTTTTCGTCGCATATCCAAGATGTTTATTGTTTTTAGCACCAGTTTGGAGCGTGAGGACGATTTTCAAGACCAGGACGAATGTTTACATTTCGAGGTTGAAGGGTACACGGGAATTTCGTTGAAAAAGCTGTTATTTGGACAGATATCGCAGTAGATGGATCGGATGGAGCCTCGAGAGGTCGATTAGGATGATATTTTTCAGGTTTTCCAAGAAATTTGGCGATATCTGAGCAGGTTTGCAAAAGTTAGGTACCTCACTAATAAGGTGGAACATAGACCTAATTCTCCTATAAGAAACGCCTTTCAAAGGTCGAGATGGTGAAAAATGTATTCTTTAGATGTTGTTTGAACAAACGCAGCCGAGTTTTGAATCCCAACATTGATTTTAAGACAGTTATCAACAAAATAAAATTGACATTATTCTTGATTCTTGTAATTACCCATCAATTCATCTTATATCTTGAACTTTCATTTCAAGAGAATAATAAACATTGAATCTTCACAAGCATGTATGAAAATTATGTGAAAGCAATGCAATTTTCTTTCATGGCGAAAAATAATATATTTCAACAGTGATCTCTTGTACTTTTCATGTAAATAACTAGAAAAGGAATCCTTTCTATCAATTCATATAAACGTTAATTATTTTCGTCATTCATTTTCCGAATAAATTCAAATTCTGAGAAATACGCTAAGAATGTAGAAAGGGCAACATAGTGTTGACTGGGAACATAAAAATATTTTGAAAACGTCATAACTTCGATACAGAGTGGAATGTGTCAAATTTCCAAGGCCAGAGTTGTGATTTTATAATTGTGAATGGAGTATACACACATCGTCAACTGTCAACTTGTTGTTGAATATAACATGACAATTTTCTGTGTGCATGTGGAAACTTATCGCTTAAATGGAAACAATAAACCAGCAAAAATGTTTCTTGTTCGCTTGAATACAGGTGTATTCGAAATTAATCAGTTTACAGCTAATAAAGAGAGTTGTAATATTGTGTAGTATTTTTAATTTGTCAAAGTCGTTATTATGACCGTGTTCATTTAGATGGCATCCTAGGGCTGGTTCAGGTTGATTTCTGCGATGTTCGTTGAATCGTTTCTTATAACATTTCGTGTTGTCATTCCAATGTACAAGGCAGGGCAATTTGCACAATCAATTTTATATATACCACTTGTTTGGGTTTTGTCTTATTGTTAATCAGTGAGTCTTCAATATTTTTATGTCGATTATTTATAAGGGTAAATTCGTATTTATTAGCAGTCTGTTGAATATTTTCATGTAATACCTTATAATATGGAATAGTTAGGTATTGTCTCTTCTTTGTAATATGTGGGTAGATTTTATTCAGTGTCATTTTTCTCTTTATCGAGTGGTATATCTGGTCTATGTATTCTCTGGTGTATTGGTTATTGAAGCCGATTTGGTATATAACATCCTTTTCTTTACGATATTTTTCTGGGGATAGGGGGACATTAATAAGTCTGTGAAATAAAAAGTGGAAAGCAGCTCTCATCATTGATGGAGCATGGTATGAATGGTAGGGAATAATAATATCGGTCTGTGTAGGTTTTCTGTAAATATCAAAGGAGAAGTTGTTGTCTTCATTGAGAGTAATCTTTAAATCAAGAAAATTTATAGTGTTAGAGATAGAATGTTCAACGGTGAATTTTATTTCAAACATTGAATTAATTGTCTCAAATAATACTTTAAGTTCGTCTTCAGTTCCCTCCCAGATACAAAAAACGTCGTCAACGTATCGTTTCCATGTGATTGTTTTGTTCTTGAATGGTAATTGCAAAATTTGTTCTTCTGTGTGGTTAGCATAAACTTCTGCAATTAGACCACTGGATGGTGAACCCATAGGTAATCCATCTTTCATTGTGTCATTTAAACTCGGAATTAACCCTAATTCCGACTTTTTAAGTCGGAATAAGCCCCAATTCCTACTTTAAACTCGGTATTATATAGATAATTCCGAGTTCAAACACGGAATTAGTGCTAATTATTAGTTTAAACTCGGAATTAGGGCAGAAACAGTTAATGATAGTCTCCGGAGATGATTATGCTTCTAATTTCAATGATTTTGGAGTTATTTGAGATGTTGTTAATTTATGTCATCCCTAGAGATTATATCAAAATCTTAAAAACATAGGTATAGCCGAAAAACTATGATAGTTGCAACAAATCAGTTTGTGGTTCAACGTTTATCACGAAAAATCTCGCAAAATCTGCGAACCTGATAGGACTTCCTGTATACATGCGGTGAAGCATCCCGCGAATATCGTGAAACGCGAGAGTTGATGATTTCTTGGCATCACATTACTCGAATAGGAGTCGGTATTTTGTCCCGCCACAAAGGGTTCGCAGTGTGTGAAACCCTCCACACTCGTGGCTTTTCGCAGTAGCTATAGCTACGCAGTGATGATTGAATGGATGTGGCGGGTGTTGGTTACCTTTGAAAATGAATGCTATGTGAAAAAATGCAGTGAAATTGTAATTGAATATCATCAGCCAGATCTTTACGTAACGTATCTCTAGTAGGGATGAAACAATTGGATCTAGTCGAGAAAAAAAATCAGGTGGTAATGAGTTAAATAATGGTTTTCAACGAAGCATCCACGAGTGGATTTGAGGAGGCTACTATGGGGGCCATGCCCTTCGAGGTCGACAATAAACCTTGTGGTGGTCCATCCAAATTCTTATTTTCGAACTTCCGATAAATCATTCAAATATTTTTTTTATTCTCTGCTTAGCCCCGAACTCGAATGTAACGAAATGATCTGATTTTTTCAACATGGCCAACTCAACAAAAACATGAATGCAAAGTTGTCGGAATGCTTCGAATGCATCTTATGTACCCTTCCCAATTATTGAAGATGTAATAAATAATAAATATATCGATCTAAAACAAGCTGCAGATAGGCCATCCTAGATAAATGATGTCGGTTTCTGGAGGCTGGAAGTTAATTTTCGTAGTGAAAACAGCATATCCATGTTCGAGTTGTAAAGGCCGCAACGGACGACGAGCGATAATATAATACATGGTGGCCATTTGAAAACGAAACAGACGAGATTACAGACGAAATAAATTTTTTCGATAGAAATGCTCGGACAGGTCGATTTCTGTTTCGAGGGGGACAACTTAAGAAGTAGGTTACGGACGCATAGCGCTTCAACCCTTGCTACTACAACCCTCACCCCCAATTTTTGAATAGGGAAGATGGGGTGAGTGATACCTCATTTGAAAGGTATTTTTATACTGATTTCAGCACAGTAATTGTTTTTTCATTTTATGCATTGGTTCTCGAAATATTCTTAACTAAGTATTTGAAAATGAAGTGGTGTTTTCATGGCACTTGTAGTGTTTTTTTGTGAAAAATCGACATTTTGAGCTTCAAAACAACCATGACTGTGGCTTCCTTCCTCCAATCCACTGACATAGAAATCTTTAATCAAGATGTCGAACAAACAAAGCGTATTGCGAAGGAGCTCAATCTTGCTGAAACTCAATCTAAATTATCTTCGATATAATTTGCAGTATTTCCAATAACATGCGGTAACACTTGATCGATAGAAATCTCCAAAAAGTCCAAATACGTACATATCTCTAATCAGATTACCAGGTAAGAAAATCAAATCATTAATGATGCCAAAGAAATATTCCAGTCCCAATTCGTGAAACGATTTCCGACTCAATTATGAAGTGTTTTCTCAGTTGGCTTCAATAATGTTTTCATTTTGTTGATTATTGAATTCATATCTTTTTCAAAAAAATGAGAATCGATAATTTTTTATTTATTACGAACAGATCATTAAGTTGGCTTACTGGTTCTTTGATATGTGAATTATTCTTAGTTTTGAATCGAGACTTGTATGTGTTCTAATTCATTGTTTTATTCATTGGTTTATTCAATTGCAGAGCGGGTGGAAATAATTTCACTTTTTTTGCAAACAATCAATGTGCGAATAGAACCGCAGAATTCTTCAATCAACGACATTTAGATAAACATGTTAATAGGAAGTATGTTTTGGAATTAGTGTCAAATTTTCAAGAAACCGGGTCCGTGGCTAATAAAAAACGAAACATGGAAAGAAATGAAGCAGCTGAAGTGGCTGTTCTTGGACAGATTGCTCTGAATCCAATGACGAGTACGAGGCAGCTAGCACATGAATCTGGTTTTACACTAACTCGAATTGCAAATATTTTGAAGCATCATAAATTCCATCCTTACAAAATCCATCTTTCACACGCACTAAACGAAGATGATTTTGACCGTCGTGTTGAATTTTGTGATACAATGAGTGAACGAGTAACTGCTAATCCCAATTATCTGTACAATGTTTGTTTCTCCGATGAGTGTTCGTTCTTTCTAAACGGCACAGTAAATCGACACAATTGTCGTTATTGGGCCGATGCTAATCCGAGATTGTTCCACGAAGTTTATACTCAACAACCACAAAAACTCAATGTTTGGGCTGGAATATTTGGTGACAACATTGTCGGCCCGTTCTTTTTACCTGGTAATCTTACTGGAGATATGTATTTGGACTTATTGGAAAATCACATTGATCCAATTTTGACGGAAATTATTGAAAACAATGCTGGAAATTATGTGGAAGATCAGATTGTGTTTCAGCAGGATGGAGCTCCTCCACACTACGCCTTACCAGTTCGAGAATATCTGGATCAAAGATTTCCAAATCGGTGGATTGGAAGAAAGGGTCCCACTGAATGGCCAGCCAGATCACTAGATTTCTTTCTTTGGGGCCACTTGAAGAGTAAAATTTACTCTACACAGCCCGATTCCATAGAAGATTTAAGAAGACGTATAGTGAACGAATGTCGTCAAATCACTCCAGAAATGCTGCAAAATGTGCGTCATCGTTTCGAACAAAACTTATTTCATTGTATGGAAGCTAATGGTGAACAATTTGAATATTTAATTAATTGATGTGAGTTTTTGATAAATTATTTACTTTACTTTGAAAAGTCTTATTTCTTAGATCAATACTTCAAATCGTTCTGATACCGTACAGTTGGAGAATGATTTCAGTGAATAAAACACCTAGTCGAACATCTGACCCTAGTAGCATTAACACGTACGGTATGACTTCATTTGCCCAGTGGTAGATGTTTTGCAATTTCAAATACAAGTACGGAAATTTTGGTGTTTCGGAAGCACGAAATGTCAATTATTCGCAAAAAATTAATTTAAGTGATAAAATTAATTAACGCATGAATATTTCGAGAACTAATGCATAAAATGAAAAAACAATTACTGTGCTTAAATCAGTATAAAAATACCTTTGAATTGAGGTATCACTCACCCCATCTTCCCTATTCAAAAATTGGGGGTGGGGGTTGTAGCAGCAAGGGTTGAAACGCTATGCGTCCGTAACCTACATCTTAATTTGTCCCCCTCGAAACAGAAATCGACCTGTCCGAGCAAAAATTTATTTCGTCTGTAATCTCGTTTGTTTCGTTTTCAAATGGCCACCCTGTATATCTCATATATTACACCAATATCGCTCTCTATGAAAATGAATCAAGCACCGCGTACGATGTTAGAATATATATTTTCATTCAAGCGATATATTACGATATTTTCCTATAATAAAATGACATATGTCAACGCCAATCTATAAGATATATTATATTATCGCTCGCCGTCCGTTGCGGCCTTAAGGTGTTTTTCGCTCACCCCATCTTCCCTATTCAAAAATTGGGGGTGGGGGTTGTAGCAGCAAGGGTTGAAACGCTATGCGTCCGTAACCTACATCTTAATTTGTCCCCCTCGAAACAGAAATCGACCTGTCCGAGCAAAAATTTATTTCGTCTGTAATCTCGTTTGTTTCGTTTTCAAATGGCCACCCTGTATATCTCATATATTACACCAATATCGCTCTCTATGAAAATGAATCAAGCACCGCGTACGATGTTAGAATATATATTTTCATTCAAGCGATATATTACGATATTTTCCTATAATAAAATGACATATGTCAACGCCAATCTATAAGATATATTATATTATCGCTCGCCGTCCGTTGCGGCCTTAAGGTGTTTTTCGCAAATATGCATCGTATACAGGGTGATTTTTTTAAGTGTTTCATTAGAAGTTTTCGGGGAAGGAATTGCGATACAAATTCAAAATTTTCTATTTTTGTTTTAGAGTATCTACATGAACTCAATTTGTAAAATATTTTCAAGTGGAATCTACTTCCGGTTCTACCGGAAACGGATGTGAACTTCGTTATTTCAAATGTAACACCCTGTATATTTATACATATTTGAATTCTTCGTTCAATTCTGCAATGATTTGATGTATGATATGCCCAACCACATCAAGCAATTGTTGAGTTATTGCCTGATTCTCAAATTTTTTGACAGAAATATTGTCACAAATAAGTGTTTATATCTTCAAAATCCCTCCTTGTAAGAAAATTTTTTTGCAATAGGGAAACAAAAGGAAGTACGCTGATACTGCTTCTTGTATAAATTATGAGGAAATATTATACAGGGTGCTTGAAACAGGGCTTCAAAGTGACCCTCAATAAAACTATGAAATCTCATTTTTTTTCAAATGGGAACCATATAATTTTATAATTCCGATCGATTGCTCGTCAAAAACTAGTTAGGGTGTGCCAAACATTTCATGTCTTCAAAATCAGTAGTTTCGCCGTTATCGAATAAAATTCGAATTTCACGACTAAAGCCAGGTTTCTTTGTCTAAACATCAAGTTTATCAAGATAATTTTCGAGTAGGCTATGTCAATAGTAAGAATATGTCAGTTTTAAACTAAAATTCATTAATTATGTTTATTTGTCACATTCGCCGCAAATAAAGAACAGACACTCCGTTTCCTAGCAGATATGCGCGATGTGCTCACTGCCCTCCTGTTATTCTTCTTGGTGCCGATGGGACATATTGCAAATTATTAATAAAGTTTTCTTACTTTCTGAATAGCTTTATTGGGTAGAGTCTACCACATTTTTCCTCTGTGAACATTTTTGTAGTCGCATTTTTTTTCCATCAAACCTCTCGTAAGTCGACCATATTTTCATTTTTCTCGAATAAAACATACTCTTTTTTTGTAAAATGGAATCATAAAAACCATCTGGGAAAAGTCAGAAAACATGATTGTCTACCAATATAAACATGACTGAAAATCGCATTTTTTAAATTATTAATACACTCCTGATTTTTTTCAGAATCGGTTGATATAACCATATGAAATATAAAAATGCAATGGTCCGAAAAAAAAATGTGGCGTTTTTCTTGTCCGACAGATGAAAATCGACTATTTTTTTGAGTTTTTAAATTCATTAATATTTGTCGGACAAAAATGAATTTATATTTTAGAGAGATTCGTTTCATAGAAAAAACAACTGTCCGCCATATAAAATGCGGCAAATCCTTAGTCTAGTTGAATAATATACAGGGTGGCCATTTGAAAACGAAACAGACGAGATTACAGACGAAATAAATTTTTTCGATAGAAATGCTCGGACAGGTCGATTTCTGTTTCGAGGGGGACAACTTAAGATGTAGGTAACGGACGCATAGCGCTTCAACCCTTGCTGCTACAACCCCCACCCCCAATTTTTGAATAGGGAAGATGGGATGAGTGATACCTCAATTCAAAGGTATTTTTATACTGATTTCAGCACAGTAATTGTTTTTTCATTTCATGCATTAGTTCTCGAAATATTCTTAACTAAGTATTTGAAAATGAAGTGGTATTTTCATGGCACTTGTAGTGTTTTTTTGTGAAAAATCGACATCTTGATTAAAGATTTCTATGTCAGTGGATTGGAGGAAGGAAGCCACAGTGATGGTTGTTCTGAAGCTCAAAATGTCGATTTTTCACAAAAAAACACTACAAGTGCCATGAAAACACCACTACATTTTCAAATACTTAGTCAAGAATATTTCGAGAACTAATGCATAAAATGAAAAAACAATTACTGTGCTGAAATCAGTATAAAAATACCTTTCAAATGAGGTATCACTCACTCCATCTTCCCTATTCAAAAATTGGGGGTGAGGGTTGTAGTAGCAAGGGTTGAAGCGCTATGCGTCCGCAACCTACATCTTAAGTTGTCCCCCTCGAAACAGAAATCGACCTGTCCGAGCATTTCTATAGAAAAACTTTATTTCGTCTGTAATCTCGTCTGTTTCGTTTTCAAATGGCCACCCTGTATAATGGTTTTGTTTCAGAATCTTTTTTCGATTATTATTGAAATGAAACTATTGATTTTGATTGAAAGTGTATAATTAAAATTGTTTACTGACATATTTATTAAAATCTATTAAAAAAACAATGAAAATACTCCTTCCTCACATTTATTGTAACAAGACGAATGGTATCTAGTAAAATCGTCAGGTAGAATGACATCTTTATATTTGTGATTATGATGTTCTCTTGATGCCAAGAATATTTTGCACAATGTAAGGACGTCACTTCTTCCTTTTTCGTTTTAAAGCCACGGATATTTTTTAAATGTTTGCACAAAAAACACTCCATCACTACTGAGAATATTATATCGGCAACAACTGAAATTGCCGAACTTTATTCGTCGGACAGCTGGATGATAGTATTCAGCACATCCTTCTTGAATGGTCCTCAAAAAAGCAAATGTTTATTTGTAACATGAGCAAAGTTATATCCGATAAATGCACATAGTCTATTCATAACCAAATTAGAGCAGTGAATTCTTTAATTTTTGAACGAACGCCACATTTTTTTTGTCGGACAACTGGTGCCCTACATTGTATTTTCAAGGTGGAGAGAGAATAAGAAAAAAAGACATTATTCATAATTTTTTTATCCCAAAAATCTTCGTTTTCCATTTGTCGAACAAGGAAATCGCCACATTTTTTTGTCGGACAATTGCATTTTCATACTTCATATGGTTGTATCAACCGATTCTGAAAAATTCGGGAGGGTATTAATACTTTGAAAAAATGCGATTTTCAGTCACGTTTATGTTGGTAGACAATCATGTTTTCTCATTTCTCCCTGATTATTTTTATGATTGCATTTTACAAAAAAGAGTATGTTTGATTCAAGAAAAATGAAAATATGGTCGACTTACGAGAGGTTTGCTGAAAAAAAACCGCGACTACAAAAATGTCAACAGAGGAAAAATATGCTATACTCTACCTAATGAAGCTATGCAGAAAGTAAGAAAACTTTATTAATAATTTGCAATTTGTCCCATCGGCACCCAGAAGGCTAACAGGGCAGTGAGCACTGAGCACATCGCGCATATCTGCTAGGAATAGTGTTTCCATTGTGCATTCCGTTTCCTATACGGTGAGAGCGACCTGTCGCGCTGACTTATACAATAGGGAATGGAAAAATGCGACCTGGCGCCTCCGCCTTTTTGTTACCACCTTTCAAAATTGATACATCTTTCGTTCTACTCAAACGAGGGTTTCTTTATGTCATCATGATTTCTCCATTTTACGAAAAATGAGTACGGAATGGTCTCGAACGAGATTATTACGAATCCGTTATCAAATTCAATTTTGTCCGGCCGTCCGTTCGTAACGAACGTAACTTTCTAGAAATTTTTCGGTGGATCTCCTTACAAGGATGGTCTACTTACAAGGCGGATGAACGAGCGCTCAAAAGCGTCTGACTTCATTGCTTCAAGTCACTCATCTCTTTTTGATTCTTTCTGGATGAATATCCATCGACAACCAACACAAATCCATGGTATATACGTACAGAGTATTCTTTGACGTGTACATTCTGCAGAATCCTCACATTGAAAGAAAAACTTGAAATTTTCTCATATGTAATACCACTAGAGATGGAATTTTGCCGGCAAAATTTCTCGATTGTAATATGAAAGTTTGTTGCTCGGAAATTTCGCGAATGACATTTGTATTGAAATCACTCGCCTAACGGCTCGTGATTTTGAAAAAAATGTCATGAGCGAAATTTCCGAAAAGCAACAAACGTGAATATTACAAGAGAGAAATTTTACCTGCTTAAATTTCATCTCGAATGGTGTTCGGCATGACTATTCTACGAGAAAATAGGGTAATATGTTCACATTTGACGCGTATTGCGCTATTTGGCAAATTAGAATTTATTATAGATTAACTAAACCACTAAACGTTGTTTGTTCTCTCTATGATATTTATTTCCGAAGCTATCTATGAATTCGAGAAACGTCAAAAATTTTGTCGCTGAAAAACCAACATGTTGGTTTTGCCGGCTTGAAAATTTTTTCGGGATGAAACGATCGTTGCTACGGAAACTTCCTCACTAAAAATGAAAAGAGTGGAATAGTCATATGTAATACCACTAGAGATGGAATTTTGCCGGCAAAATTTCTCGATTGCAATATGAAAGTTTGTTGCTCGGAAATTCCGCGAATGACATTTGTATCAAAATCACGAGCCGTTAGGCGAGTGATTTTGGAAAAAATGTCATGAGCGAAATTTCCGAAAAGCAACAAACTTAAATATTACAAGAGAGAAATTTTACCTGCTTAAATTTCATCTCGAATGGTGTTCGGCATGACTATTCTACGAGAAAATAGGGTAATATGTTCACATTTGACGCGTATTGCGCTATTTGGCAAATTAGAATTCATCGAAGATTTACTAAACCACTAAACGTTGTTTGTTCTCTCTATGATATTTATTTCCGATG
Source organism: Adalia decempunctata (assembly GCA_951802165.1). Lineage (NCBI taxonomy): Eukaryota > Metazoa > Arthropoda > Insecta > Coleoptera > Coccinellidae > Adalia > Adalia decempunctata. The sequence continues at coordinate 30,000,899 of OX637695.1, read as the reverse complement.
CTATCTATGACTTCGAGAAACGTCAAAAATTTTGTCGCTGAAAAACCAACTTGTTGGTTTTGCCGGCTTGAAAACGATCGTTGCTACGGAAACTCCCTCACTAAAAATGAAAAGAGTGGAATCTATATATATAAAAGAAAGATGTTGGTTACACCATTTATAACTCGAGATCTGATGGAGGGTTTGTTATGAAACTTTATATATGGATTCGTCTACGGTCTGGTTATTATAAAATACAATAAAACTTTGAAAAAATCGATGAAAATTCTACTCATACAGGAAATGCTTTTCCTCCTTTTGAGTGAGGCCGCTAGATGTCGCTACAGTTACAGTTACGCTTCCGCTTATTCGTGGGTACTTTATTTCATATTCTCTCCGTTAGATGGCGATGTGAACAAATAGTCTGTACAGTGACCATATTACCACTAAAGTCACTGTAATAGTGTGTAATTTGAGTTGCCTACAACTCTGCGCTGTTGGCCAAAACCAAAATGTCTTAGCATAGGAGTACAGTGGTACAGATGCCAGATGTCTAAAATGATTAAATTTCGTACCACTTCAGATGGCGCTATTCGCACATTATGACTGATTATTAGTTATTTTTAAAGTTTTATTTATTCGAAATAAAGTAATCGTGAAGTAATATGTCTAGAATAATGGTGTAGGCACTGATGATTAGATTTTGTTGTGACCAAATTGAGAATATTAGCAATGTTTCGTTCTTTCCACTTCAGGTGGCGCTATTCACAAATTATGACTGATTTTTATCAGTTATTTCAAATATTTGATTTTATTCTGGCGAACGTGGCGTGTTGATGGTAGATAATTTTGTCAAGCAATGATGTGTGTTTATGTTCCTGACATTCTGATGTATATTAGTTCTTAGGAAAAGTAGAAAA